>JALMGJ010000001.1:243530678-244189741 GCA_023362775.1 Charina bottae | reverse complement strand
CTGAGACATCCTTCTATAAGTTTGATTATAATATATCGGAGGAATCGGGTGTAGGAGAATTTTCTCAAGGATACATTTGAACTGGAGACCAGGATATAATTACACTGAAGCACAAATTGGTTTAGTGACAGTGCTGGAGGCAAAGACAGGTCTAAAGAGGGGAGAGGTTACAGTCCTCCTTTATAGATTTAGGGAAATTAGAGTATACATGTGATTGGGTAGAGCAGCAAGCAGCAAGGTATTTGATTGGATATAAACAAGAGCAAATATTTGATTGGATATAGTACATCATATATCTGGTGAAGTCAGTAAGGCAATTAGGGTGTAACCATAAGTTAATGGGGCAGGACTACAAAGACAATGAGGGTTCTGAGAAAACAAAGAGGCAGTATTTCATGAACATGGTTTCTTTATAGTTATTTTCTTTTGCTTTCCCTGTATCTTTTCCCAGGGTGTCAGGAATCCTTGGCCTTCTAAATGTGTTGTGGTTGAACTAAGAGTTTAGTTTCCCTTGGAAAGTATATTTGGGTTGGGGGCTTTTAGCTTGCCCCCAATCATTGTCCTTTATCAGTTCACCAAGTAACTCTTGAGGATAAGGCCTATGTATGAATTTTGAATACTTGCACTTAAATGGTTGATATTAAAATTTTTAGTGTTGTACAGAATGCAGTAAGCATGGTTAATTAAAAACCAGAAACACAAAGGGACATGGAAAAGAGGGACATGCAAAACTCCATGTTCTGGTTACAGAACATCCTGGTATTCCCCAGAACACATTGTTTTTCTCCCAGTATTTCTCAATATGGCCATTTTGGTGGTAGTTACCATTTTCTGAAAAGGAATCTTCCAGAAGAAGAAGTAGTTTCTGATGTTCTGAATGAAATGGGACTGGGCTCCAAACAGAAAACAGGACCTGCTCTGGAAGATATACTACTGAAGAACAACAAACAAGCTCCAAAATGGCTGGATCAGCTTCTTCGGAGAAAAAAAAAATAAAATGTTCTGGGAACCCTGGACCGTTCCACAATCAGAACACAGAGTTTTGCGCACAACCACAAATTAATACTTATTATAGTACAATGACTGAACTATCTTAATACTTATCTAAATCAGAGCTTTCCAAACTGTGTGTCGCGACACAAAAGTGTGTCGCCACACACAGTCTGGTGTGTCGCCACACAACCCGGAAGTGCTGATCATCATCAGCGCTTCCAGGTTTTCCCGCGGCGACACACCAACGGTGGCACGCAAAAACTTGAAAGCGGCAGCAGCGCTTCCGGGTTTTTGCGCGCTGCCGCAACGGCAGCACTTCCGGGTTTTCCCACGGTGACACACCGCGGGAAAACTTTGGAAAGCCCTGATCTAAACCAAAATCGGAGGTATAGGTCATGGGTACAGTTCATAAGTTATAAACACACAAACATAGGCATTTTAAATCAGTATTTTCTAAAAATCACCCTTAGCTGACTCTAAGACAAAGAAGCAAACTTTGAGAAAACAATGACTATGACAGAAAAAAGGGCAGTTGAAAAGACAGGTACTGTAGGATGGAATAAAACTAAAACCACTATTAAAATCAAGGCATTTGTTGTTTTAAAATTTATAGTTCAATTCACATAAGATTTCAAACTTCAACATTCTAGGAAAAATATATTCAAAATTTCAGGAGTTGTAGGAAAACGTGTCAATAACATTTCTTGAAATATTTACTTTTCCTAAACATATGCAAATAAGGACATAAACTCCTTATGTTTTCTCTGCTCATATGTAACTACATTTTATAATGAATATTCATCATAGCAAAATGTTTGTTGAATGCTTTATGTCCACGTATATACCTTATGCACCCAGTGGGATCTACAATCCAGCTTAGCCAAGGAACTGGGTTTGAAATGGAATCAGCCCCATGGGGATACCCAAGTACTTTGGATTAAGTGGGCTGTGGATCAAGTTGTGCATTCGTGAGTAAAGAGTTCAGGGCTCTTATGCCACAAACAGAACACAACGCTACCTTTGAGGATTTTAATAAATGTAGGGAACACTGCCAGCCAAAGGGTTGCTGTCCAAATAGACTGACACACAGGCCAATGTAGCCTCTAATGACAGAGTAAGATAATGACAGGCCCCACTCAAAATCAGCAGGAAGAGGAAGATCAATCTTGGCAGAGTGAAGGAAAAATGCCGGCTTTCTTCATGTTAGCTCATCTCATACATATCTGCCTTCAGCTGCTGCCCCAGTACTGGGGCGCTCTGCATTAACTACACGGTGGATCAATAACAATTACATCTTCTCAAAAACATGACACATAGCAGGATTGGGCTGACATTTCACTTAGGCCAACACTGATCTCAGTGAATCTGATTCCAGCCCTAAATTCAAGTCAGGCCTAGGTCTAGTCAGAATAAGCACGGAGGGGGAAAACAACAACAACAACAACACAAGAGGAAACTAACTGCTCTTGCCTTGGCTTTGGAGTAAAACCACCAAACTCACCCTTGCACATTTGTAATGTACTGTTCATCCTACTGTGGTTATAAATTTTAAAAGTTGATAAAAGGCAATAATAATAATAATAATAATAATAATAATAATAATAATACTTACTGTGACATCAATGTTGATAATATCGCCATCCTGGAGAGGGCGGCTTAAGCATAATCAGAAGGTAAAAGGAGAAAAAGACACAACACATAATGGTGACAGACAGTTCTCGGTAAAGACAGAGTAGCAAAGCAAATACACTTTATCCTATGTACCCCAAAGTCACGCAGGAAAGTACAAGTATAGTTGTTTGAGTAGAACAGGAAGGAGGTAAAGGGAATAACTATTTTTAATATTGAAACTCCCACCAGTTCAAGGTAACCCCAAACAAATAATTTAACAGAGTCGCTTGTGAGATGGGCGGTGCAGAAATAAAGAGAGAGAGAGAGAGGGAGAGAGAGAGAGAGAGAGAGAGAGAGAGGGAGAGAGGGAGGGAGGGAGAGGGAGAGGGAGAGGGAGAGGGAGAGAGAGAGAGAGAACCCATAGTATAAAGCAAAGGAACAAAAATCACCATCATGCTGATCTTACCATCATGGAAAGACTGACATTTGGCATCTCTTATTTTGCGAGCAGGCAATATACATTAATAATTAGCAACATATTCGTGCATAATTAACACACACACTCCACCTTTTGATTTCTAGATAATTAGTATAATTTTTCTGTTGAGTGACTTTTCTGTTTTTGATGATATATCCCAGATGAGGTGCTGAACCATGCTGGGAAAAGAGATGGTGAAGCAACCATCTTTGCTTTTATTATTATCCCCCTTTGGTATGTGCCAACATCATTTTCTTACTGCACAGCAACCAGCGGTACTTGCTTCCGATAAAAGTGCAGTGACCAAGCCTGGCTGCTGTATCTTCTCCATTCATTTTGGCTGAAGGAGAACTTCCATGCAAGCCAAATGGAATGGGTAAAGATCTGCAATGTGGCATATTAAGTAGGCTGAATGGATAGTATGTTTTGAGAGAATAAAATGGAAAAAGAAATGGATAGCCACATAATCTTAATTTTGCAATAACAAAAACATGAGTACCTGTCAGGAATCCCATGGCCCACCACGTTGTTTACTGAAGTACAAACAGATTTTGGAAAACCTTTAAATCCTAGAGGTGACGGGTAACCATTGTGCTTGATTATTTCATGGTGAACCAAGTAATCTATTTCTTCTGTAGTCATGCCAACCTAAAAGATCACAATTTCAAGTTTGTGCTGAATTAAGCGCCTAGAGCAGTCTGCGTATTAAACAAATATGGCTAAAGGTTTTTTTAAAAAAACACACACACTCTCTATTTCTATAGAATGGCTTAGTAGCAGTGCATTCTTCCAGGAAGCCTTTGGGCATCTCCAGGAACCTTCCCCCCACCCCCAGAAGAATCACCTTCCCAAATACCACTGCCAGGCAAGGTTGTCTCCGCAAGCCTCCTTTGATCTGATTTACATGTGCAGCAGAGTATAATCAAATCTACTCTACCACTTCTTATGGCAGATGTGGTAGATGATGGGTCACATACATGAATGCTCCTCTAAAGAAAGATCTTCTCTCAAGTAAACAACTAGCTATTTTGAAACCCCTCTTCTCAACACGAAGTGTTAGCTTTTTAGCTGCAGGGAAGAATTGAGGTGTCAAACGCTCAAAAGGACTACTGTATTCCCTTGCTTCAAGACCTTTTGAGGCATCCTGCTCCAGCTGTAGCCCAGACCTGAAGCTGAAAGGACTGGATAGGGCAAATGGCATATTCTATCCTGCTGCATCTGTACTTCTTGGAGGCTCCCATACAGAATAAGAAAGGCACCACTCTTAGGAGAGTGAATCCTTTGCTATACAGTAGTTGGAGTCCTAGGAAATGCCCCACATGGGGCACATTGTGCCACATTGTCGTCGTTCACATGGTTTAAGTTCATTCTGTCTACATACAGTATTTCTCTTTTGCTTCCTCAGTCCACTGTTGTATGTCAGAAGAAGACATTTACTTGATGTGAGGCCCTGTCTTTTTGCTTATGTGAGGCTCTAAAATCCTGTGTATGTATGTTGAGAGTGCTATACAAATACAGGAAAACAGTATGGCCCTCTTCTATTTTATTTCAACCACATTTGCATTCTCCCACAGAACCATCTTCTTAGTAGCTTAGGCAAAATAATTTCCTTTTTCCCACAATCAACATGATTTTTCACTGTGCATTGCTGACTGTATTATTCCCTGCCTTTAGAATTGCCATCCCATTTTAATATTTCAACCTATCCCTGGAAGCAGCGTGTATATCAATGTAAGCAGCAGTGACGACAACGCTGTTATTCCTGTATTAGCATTTCCAATCTAGCACCCCAATTTTAGATACCTATCATTTCCGGAAACATTCATTTTTGCAGCTCAAATTTTCTAGATTTTGATTTATACTGGAATTGATTATTTCTGGTAAGATTGTGCAACAAAGGTCCAGATCATGTTTGAATATAAATAAGGTGTGGGAAAATGTACTTTAAATATTATCATTGCAACTCCTTTTCCTGGAACAGTACCAAGATAGGAAATAGGCAGGGTTGAACTTTGAAATTTAGTAGAAAAACCTCTCTCATTGTCAAGAAGTGGCTTTGAGTGTTCCTGTGAAAATTGGCTGTGATTTGAATGAGCTATAAGCCCATGAATGTGATACTTTAACAAAGGAATTATGATGGGTATAAACTATCAGTACCTTTCTTACTATACAAAGATAAGCATCTTTGCAACATAGCAAAAGATTTAGGAATTAGATATATAGAAGCTATTGCTGAATTCTGTTTTTCATTAAAATAGATATTGTGATTGAAGACAGGGAGAAACAAAGAGATAAATTGTTGTCTCACCAAACTTGGATAACAAAGTTTGGGGAAACACGATGGATTTCAGCAATTTGAATCTATTACTTCTCTTTCACAGCGAGAATCCCATCAATTCCAGAGATGGGCCGTGACCCCAGTGCCTTCCAGCTAAGATGCAACCTCTAAATAAACAAGGCAACAAAATTGTTGTTTATTGGTACATATGATTGCTAATTAATTCTCCAATTGTATCCTTTGTACATATTTAATTAACATTTTATGTGTGTGTCAGTCCATATGGATAATCTTTGGAGGGTTTTTTTAAGCCATTGCTGAAATAAAACCACTGAGCAAAGAGTATTAAAACAGTAATGAGGAAAAAAAATAATACTAATACTTCCAAAATCAATTCATCCATTCTTATATGTAAAATATTGAAGTGAAAATACATCTTAATATTAAATTAAAATTCTGTGAAAATAGTTAATTAAGAAATATGGAAACATTATTAGAGATTAATTTCCTTGAATAATAATCAGTACAGTATTCAATATACAGATTCCATTTGCTGAAAAATCTTGGATTTTACTAATGCCAATCTGCCTGATTTTCTGTAATTGTACTGTTTGCCCCAATTTACTAATCCATACCTTACATATAATTAGTAGCATTTTTCTGATTTTTGTTGTGATTAATTTTGCTGCCATCAAAATTAGATTTCATTGATTGGTGTGTTTTAAGTACCTGGCACTGAAAAAAATGATAACATGGTTTTTAATTAAAAAGTCTGTCTTCGCTTGCCTCTAGAAGGCTTAAATTTTGGACATAAGCATATATGCAAATATCCAACTGACTACATAAGTAATATTTTTTATACACTTTGTTAATCCTACATGAATTTAGTAATTCTTTTTAAAAGTAACCCAAGTAGAGTTTGGCATTACACTTTTAAATATTAATTTCCATTAATATTCTAAAAAAATATTTTAATTGCTTTTGCCCAAAACAGACAGTATAATTTTGATAACAGACATTTAAACATTTTTACTTCTAAGATTCATTTTTAAAAATGTATTTAATACTAATCTTAAAAAGTCATTACTTAATAAACTGTGTTATATGCTGTATAATCTTCCATCTGAATATACTGGAACCACTGCAGTTTGTCCATTATACAAAATCACTTTTTCCACATACCCTTGTTTAAATAGGTAACCAGCAATATCTGTCCGTCTATCAAAACCTAGGCACAAAGCCTGTGCACATTATTTATCAATCAAAACCTATGCAAAAAAACTATGAAAACTGTGTTTTCATAATCCATTACTTTTATTCCTGATATTTTTTTCCTGATAGGCCAAGACAATTTTGATGGTTGCAGTTTACAACTCTTTCATTCCAATATTTATTATACTTGAGAATAGGATATGCAGTTTGATATCTTAAGACGATTTTGCCGCTCCCACAGCCCAAGCCTTAGTAGAGTCCCTCCAAAAGTTGCCACCAAACGGTAATTCTTAACATGAGAGTGGGTGCTTCAAAGGTATTTTATTTAAGTTTCTTTTTATCAAATGTATTGTTTGTTCTGGCTCTATCTACTTGTTAGAATGTGTTCCCTGGCATGCCATCAGAAGGTAAACACAATCTTTGGCTGAAAAGGATTGCATGCCCTTGGTTTTAAGTGATCAGCCTTATTACTACCATTATCTCATTACAGAATCATATTGGGGAATATTTGCACCTAACATGAGTCTTTTAGGTTTCAGCCTTTCCTGTATTGCAAGTTCTACTTCAATTTCTTATCTGATCATATAAAATCAGTGAATATATTTTGCCAGGATGCCAGGTCTTTAAGGATATCTCAACTGGAAGATTTTTACAGCATGATGATGTTTTGATAGCTATATCATTTTAATCAAACAACATTGTGAAGCCAAGCATTGTTCAAGTTAGAGCATCGTGCCCGCGTGTATTTTATTTATTTATTTATTTATTTATTTATTTTATTTGCTTATATTTCAAATTTCGTCACCGCCCATCTCACTCAAATTTCCCCCCATAAATATGCATAATTTAGGGTATGTAGTTCTGAACATTTCAGGCTTGCTTGACCATTTCAAGTTATCCAATCTGATTATTTTTCCATTGTCACAGTCTTAAATATTTATTTCCATTAATTTCATCTTGGCTCTGTTTAATTTATAACCTGCAACTTTACATGATGTCGTAAGACACTAGGCGTTGATTTAATCACCTGCATATAATACATGTTATTTAATATAATTTAATAATATGACCCTCTCTAATAATTTTTAGCAAATGGCTATACACTTACAGCAAATATCCCCATCAAAAGTTTTTGAGTAAACTTAGGGATCGTGCTATAAAAGGATCTGCCCTTTTATGGACTGCTAACTGGCTAAAAGCAGAAAACAAAGTAGTAATAGATGGCCAATTTTCTCACTGGAAGGAAATAAGAAACAGAATCCCTCAAGCAGCTGTATTGGGAGCTGTGCTTCTTAACTTGTTCATAAATGATCTTGACTGAGGGGGAAGCCATGAGCAAGCCAAGTTTGCAAATTATAACAAATCATTCAGGGGGGTAAAAACCAAAAGCAATGCAAAGAGCTCCAGAAGAATCTCTTCAAATTGGGTGAATAATCAATTGAGTGGTAAATGTGGTTCAGTTTAAATATATGCATGCTGGGAAAAACTGTCCTAACTTTACATATACAATGATGGTGGTCTGAGTTGTCTGTAACTAACCAAGAACAAAATATTGGGCAGGGCAATGAAGATGTGAACTCCAGGTGCAGCAGCTATGAAAAAAGGCAGATTCCACACTAGACATCATTAGGAAAAGGACTGAAAATAAGATTGGTAATATTGTAATGCCTTGCACAATTAAAGAATAGTTTAGCATAATAAATTTGTGGAAGGTAAAAATATTTATCGTTCAGGTCCATCAAAAGCCTCCTTAGTAAGGAGGATTTAGTATGGAAAGCCACAGGGAATTCCAGCACAGATGGTCTCCATAATTAAAAGAAATTCTAAAAGTTGGGCTACTCTGAAAAATCCAGTCCACTGATGGGTGCAAACTGTAAAATGTAAAATGGCATTACTTTCTTCTTGGAAGGGATCTTTTTTTTCCCCATTTGCTTCTCACTGTGAGGAATGGTATGGAAAAGTATAGATCAGGTTGAAAATTGGTTTAAATATCCCTGCTCTCTTAAATATCCCCAGCAGGGATATTTTACTATAGGTGGGATAGTTTTGGAATCTTTTGGATCCAGGTTCCTGCTGCCAACCCAAACACACCCCATTTCCAGAGCTGAGATTACCTGATTTTGGCAGAACCCAGCTATGGAAATTGAGAGGCATATCCAGCGTCTGATTTTCCCCTTTGAGTTTGGAGACTTGTCTCCAGCTGTGGAATGGGAAATATAAGGAATCTCACTGTGGCATTTTATAAAGGAAAGAACTGGTATACAATATATCTATTTTAAATGACATTATTAACTGGACATAGCAGTTAATTCTATTCAGTCTTGGAATAAATGTATGCATATTATAATAACGTTTTAAACAGTAGTAAAGTAGTAAAGTATCTATATTTATCAAATTTAGCTGGAAAACTATAGAGACCAGGAATTTTATTTAACACTAAACTCTTTACTGATTTGTTTAATCTTTTTTTTTTGAGAAAAACTTTTTTAATCTTAATTTTGATTTTTTTTAAAAAGACAGAATTATTTTACTTTACATATTATATGATGCATCATTCCTCAAAAGAGGCTATGAATTTATTAAGTTTTCATTAGACTGCATTAAGATAATATTGATGAAATGAGCCTCTTTTTTTGCTGATTTGTTACATATGCAATTTGTACCAAACAATTCATCCTGCGTTTTTCCTCCAAATATAACTGTTTGGTAAAGCAAAAGACCTAACTTGCTTATGTGAAGTTTATAATTTTATAAATTTCTACTTCTTTTGTTTTTAAAGATTCAAACATTATATGTTCTATCCCAAAACTGAATTATTTTATTACACCTGTCTTTGATTCTGCATTTCTTTTAGTCAAAAGAAACGACATATATATGCCTTATACTGTATATACCCAGCATTAGAAGTTGAGTAACTTATACAGTATCACTTAATGGTAAGACTTCTTTCAATATTTCAATATTTCCTGTTTTAATTTCTTTAATGGAAATGGATTTAATTTCTGTTTGTAGGCAGGCTGAATCTTGGATTCTGATTCACAAAATTAAGGGGGCATAGTATGATAATATATGAGATTTATTCAACTTTTCTAATGCTACAATAAATCTCATATATTATCATACTATCATATTAGGCTGTAGTAGCTACCAGAATCAAATATATTCCTGTGTAAGTATGATGTACAGTATATCTGAGAGAAGTAGAAACACAGTAATTCAATAAATTGGAAGTTTTCCAAACAATTTTTTTTAAAAAATCTGGGGAATGTTTACTGTCTTTATCAGCATGACATATTCTGTTAAAGTCACCTACCATCATGATTTCTCCATCAAATCCAATAATTATATTAAATAACACAGCTGAGTGTTTTGGTAGATAAATACACATCAAAGTAATCATCCTATCTTCTAAAACACTGTTGGCCAACATATATCTTCCATTAACATCCTCCTTAACATTCAGGGCTTAGAATGGAATCCAATGCCACATTTGATAACCATTGTGGAAATTGTTTTTGCGGATGAAATGGGAGGGATTTAGTTGTAGCCCATGCAACTTTAAAATTGGATTCATATTTTTTAATTTGCCTTATTATTATTTTTTTCTCCTCCATTTTAACTCCAGTCTAGGGATCATGGTCAAATCCTGTATCCCACCTTCTCCTTTCTTCCTTTCCTTTCCCTTATACATTTTTTCCCTTTCTCTTTTTTTCTTCTGCCAATTTCAAAAGATCTTGGTCTATGTAGGAAAAAAAAACATATATAAAAAACTTTCTGTTATAAACTAAAGTATCTCTTAGATATTTTACACAAAACTCACATTCAGTTTTAAATAAGTTCAAGTTTAAATTATCCAAGTGTTTTTTAAAAACAGCTAAGACAGTAGAATGAAATAATATTTCTCATTGGATTTTGTTTGGAAATTGCAACGGCAAAACAATGGAAAAATATCCACTTTACCTTTTGGGGCAAGATTATTTTACAAGATTTTGCAAGATTACAGCACAGATTAAATCTTTGGACCTTGCATGTTTTGTTGCAAATGGAATTCTTTGTTTTATCGAAAACAGACTATTTTAGAATCAAAGGTTTATGAAGATAAATATTAAAACATTCTCCTAAACCTTACATATCATATATATTTGCCCTGGAATATACTGTTGCTGAGAACCAGAGTAGTATACTGTATGAAACCCTAAGTTCAGTATTAATATTGTATTATTTGTTCAATGCAATATTAGCAAATGTGTATATTTCATTTTAAAGCAGGTAAAGTAACATCAGTAGATTGTCACCCACTGCTTTTGTTATGATTTTTTTCATACATAATCCCCTGAGCTTTGCATCAAGACTTTGGCTGTACTAGATTAACATGTTAAAACAATAGTGCTTTCAACAGCAGCTTGACATAGGGAATTCATCAAGTATCCTTTCTAGTCAAACACAGATCTAAAATGAACAGAATATTTCAGATTTGGATTTTGATGAAAAGAGTTCTGATCCAGTGTCTGGTAGTGACTCAAAAATGATCTTAAAAGGAATGAGTTTTCAGTTTTCAGTGTATGATACCATGTATTTTAAAGAACTACAAGCCCTCACAAGCTTTGAAGAAACTGCTTAGGTCATCAATTTATCAGATGGTTTTAGAGCCATCATTTTAAAAAAAATTCTTCCTAACTGGTAGAATGGTTTTACTAATAGGCCAAGTAACAGTTCTAATGGGGCAACTTTATAGAGAAAATGAAATATGGGGAAAGGGTTAAATTGTTCTCCTTTTGGTGTCCCCTTTCCCCCCTTTATTCTGTTTTGTATTATTTCATGCAGTTCTTGCTGGATACCATTCCCTCTAATAGAAAACTCTGTGTCCCATGCCAAGAAAAATGGAGTCAAAATTAGTTTGCAGAGAAACCAGAGGGGGATCTCGGCATGCTTGAGGAAACCCTGAAGTTTGCAGAAGTACAAAGCATATTTTCCAAGAACCATCAAAGTCCCCCCTTCTGTACACAACCTACCGAGGAGTGGAGATATGAAATGATGGAAAAGAAAAGCGGAAAACAAGGGATAGAAATCAGTCTGTCTGAATGCCTTACCGCTTATTCATTATCTTGCAAAAAGGTATGGGTGGTGAAATGGAATGCTGAAGAGGAATCAGCAGAATGAAACGTACGATACCATTTTATTGTCATTCCCACTCATCACTCCTATTTCAAGTCCCTCTTCGTCCATTCTTCTTTTATTCTAACTTATTATATAAACATGTACCTCCTTTCTCTTCTTTTGGTTGTTTATACTGTCACTTAACAAAGCTTTTCCTTTCTGCAATCTTCTAAGTTCATCTTAAGTTAATACACTACTCATCCAAAAATGTTTATCCCTTCTATTGTAAGATCTGCTATTTTTCCCCCTGTACTTCTTCCCACTTCTTAAATGTTTTTAACATCATGTGGGTTGTTGTTTGACTCCATCCCACTTATATAAAAAATAAAGACATCCCTGACTCAAGCCCTCTGCCTGGTTACCAGTGGATTCATCCATACAGTTTTCTTGACAACAGTATATAGAAGGGGTTTGGCCTTGCCTTCTTCTGGGATATACTTTTTAAAAAAATTCTCTTCTAGCCCACAGTCTGGAATTCCTTGATGGTCTTCCATCCAAGTACTAACATTAGTAAACCTTGCTGAGTTTCCAAGGCCAAAGTCACCAAGGTTTAGGATTGTGTCTCATGGCATACATCTGCTGATGGAATGGCATCTACCCACACCAGTGCTTATATGCAAAGCTTTCTTGTTGCTGCAATTTTTCTTTTAACTTCTCTTCTATACCTCCTGTTCCTCTTGTTTGAATTCTTTGATTTTTTTCTATGTTTTTTCCCAGTTCAGAACACACATTTAAAATGTCAGCTTATAACTGTCCATTACCCACTCCATATACTGTATTTCCTTCCCTAGGTTGAACTCAAATTCTTGACTATTCTTCTTACTTTTCTATATTGTGTCCTTACATTAGATATTTCACCTCCTCTTTTGATTTCAACAATCCTTTAATTTCCTTTGTAAGTTTGGCCTTGGCTGTTGTTTTTTCTTAAGCATGTTTATCACAGCATCTGAACTTCACTGGGATGTTTACTCTTTTTGCTTTTTCCATCTAACCTTACCTTTTTACATACCTTTCTTTCATTCTTAAGATGGTTAATTCTTCACCTATTCAAGTCAATAACCTCTATGTAACATTCAATTCTCATCTTAATTTTTCTATCCAGCCAGTCTGTCATTCAAACTTTTTGTTTTCATCTTTGGAGCATTGGAAAAATTGGTCCTTACCTTTCCTGTGACATAGCTAAAACCTTGTTTCACTGTTTTATGAAGCCTCATCTCCATTACTACAATATTCTTCTTGGGCTTCATCATTCATATCTTGTACCTTTCGTTTTGGTCCTTAATACAGCTGCTTGACATATTCAAGTGCTTGTCATTTCAGCCATCTGACTCCTCTTTTTTTGTCCTCTATTCTAGCTCTTATTTTCCTTTCATCTTCACTAGAAACTTCTTTAGGTTACATTTACATCTTGACAGGCTCATGCCGCTCATTCAAATTCATCTTCTTCTACACTGCCCTCCACTCTCCATTTCTGTTTTCCATCTCTGCCCCTCTTCTCTGGCTACATGGTATCAGCTGATTTGTTGAGAATACTTTCTGCCTAAAGGATAACTCAACAAAGCTCAAACACAGTCATGTTTGCTATTTCGATTGTATGAATGGACCTTTGCAATTTTTTGATTAAGACAAGCAGAGCCATTTCCCACTACAAAGTTCTTTTTCTGCCCATTCCGTGCAAAGAAGAGCTGCAAAATTCATCATTTAAAATCTGTCATCATGCTAAAATTATGAACCTTGGGGATTAGGTTAGATAGCCTTTTGGTCCCTGAGTATTTATTAGTTATAGAAATCTTGATGCACAGTCCTCAGTTTACAATGTTGAAAGAGCATCCTCAATTTATGAACGATGAGATATTAATCTGGCTTGTAGTGCAGAAGGAAGCATGTAGGGCTTCTTACATTTCTCTGCCCCCAAATCTTCTTTGAAAGAGCTAAAACACATCATTTTAAAATATTGCCACAGTATCATCATCAATATATGTGGAATAGTAGTTGAGGTATTGGACAGGTTCAGCTCTTCACTAGGACATGGGGCTCATTGGATGAATTCAGGTTAGTCACTCTCAGCCAAACCTATCCCATAGGATTGTTGTGGGGGTAAAATGAGAGGAGACCTCCTGTATGCTGCTTTGAATCTGGGGAAAAATGTGGGATATAAATGCAATAAGTAACCATGCTTTTTAAAAATGTGTGTTGTTTTTAAATGTGATTGTTTTTTCATTGTGATTGTAATTTTTCTTACATATTTAATGTAATAAATGGTACAGACATTATGCCATGGTATGCCTAACAAACAGGTTACAAATACAGAATATGTCTGGAGGAACGGGAAGGCAGAAAAATCTCTAGAAAAACAGTACTGTACAAACCAATCCAATGTATATACCTATACAGCTGGAAATCAGCAAGTTTGAACAAAGAATCTGCTTGTGACAGAGCTGCTCATCTGCCTTCACACACAGATAAGTAACACATATTGCTGATATATTTACTCAAAAGAATTGGACACCAATCCCTGACTATTATTAAAGC
Source organism: Charina bottae (assembly GCA_023362775.1). NCBI lineage: Eukaryota > Metazoa > Chordata > Lepidosauria > Squamata > Charinaidae > Charina > Charina bottae. Next base: position 244,175,480 of record JALMGJ010000001.1, on the reverse strand, counting down.
CACAAGGGTTTTACAAAGCTTCGAATACGTAATAAACTCTACTCAGCTTTGAATCTGAGAGCAAAGCCAGAGTTTAATAATTTGCTTTTAATTGTTCAGTTTATAACGACAAGCTCTTATTCTCCTTTTTTCCAAAACTGTAGTCAAGGCAGCGGAATTTCCATATTTCTCACAGGCACAAACCGTTGTCTCTTTCTGACCTTCCACAGTGTGAAGGCCAGAAATTCAAATGTTCGCAACATACAAGCAAAATAAAATAAACATGTGAAAAGCTGCTTAATTTTCACGGCATATACTGAAATTGGATTTGGGTTCTTTTGTGTAGATATAGATGATGGAAGGATGGGCCAAGGAGGGCAACTTATGAATAATCAAGCTGGCTATGTTGAATCAAGCATGTTAAAGGTAGGAATTCTATTGCAATCAGTCTGCAGTGTTTATGATGTACAATAAAACTATTAAATACATATCTGTAAAAGAAACTGAAAAACAAAATATCTGCAAAATTTCAAAAAGTAAAGCCAGGAGCTGCCAAGCTTGTGTTACCTTTACACTCCTCACAGCCAGAAGCAGGACGTGACGGGCCAGCTGACAAGCCTGACGAAGCAGTTGAATCTGATCTTCGTTCTTAAGGTCTATTTCGTCCCCCAAGTCAGGCAGAACGCCTGTCGTCACATAGTCTGGCTGCTTTATATGCTTGGAAAAAAATGAACGAAAATGAAGATCAGAACCCAGAGCACGACAATGGGATCATTTTCTCAGATAGAGCCTGCTGCTTCAGCCTGCCCTTTTGGTTGTCTGAGTGACCTTCCTAAGCCATCAGGGCAAACCCTGAAGGCTGCCTCAGTATTATATATCCCACTGCCCTTTTGAACTTAACATTGCTTGTTACTGGCAACTTGCAGAGCCTGTTAGCCCTACAGCACTGAAATTCAGGATATCACGGCAGCTTTTCACTCAGACCAAAGGCACCTAATGGCACTCTCACTTCTAGTTTGCCTTTAAAAAAAAATCCACATTTTCAAAACAATCCAGCTAACTTCACAGAGTTCTGAACCAATATATGAACCGAGAAGGAGAAATCCTAACCTGTTTGCATAAATCCTTAATCCCATAAAAATGGATCAAAATTCTGTTCTCGGTGTAGAACAGAACTACCAAGGTAGCGGTTTGTTTTTCTCCAGCATTATTCTATACCCTTGCACACATATTGCATAAAAAGTGTGTATAGGTCTATGGATATGTGTCTTTATATGCCTGTGTGTGTGTGTGTGTGTGTGTAGAAGTTAATAAAAATACTCCTGATCTGTTAGGTTTCTAACATGAAAGATATTAGACCTCAACACTGGCCTGTATTTTATTCATTTATTTATTTGTGAGTGAGATTTCTATCCTTCCTTTCCTCCAGGAGCTCAAGGTGGCGAACAAAGCCCGAAGTCATTGGGAGCTTCCATGGCTGAGTGTGGATGAACCTAGGTCTCTCCTATCTAAGTCCAACCCCTAGGATATGTGTAATGCCTACACCACCATGGCACCACAGTGTTCAATTTCTTGGTGGGCAGGAGACTACTTAATTCTTCCTCCTTGTAGTTCAGCAGTACCTAATCGCCAGAGAAAGTACAGCTGTGTACTTCAGAGACTCATGGGGGACAGAATACATCCTTTTTACATCCACATCCACACTGTAACACACCCCATACCCATCAAATTTCTTCTATTGCGGGCAGGTAATTTTGGAGAGGTCAGGGGTTACAATTGAGCTTCTGAATCTTCTGGAGGGCCATATGAGGCTCACTGATCATGTCATTGGAAGAGACATGGCTACATTTTTTCACTCCAACATTCAGCACTGAGGGGCGACAAAAGCCAGAATCCTCTGAGAGGCAAGTCATTCCCATTCCCAATCTCACAACCCCCCAAACCTGAAAAAAATCCTCCATCCCAGGCTTTAGACTAGGCTCAGAAATTGTTAAAAAAAAAGTGAGAAGGTGGCAGTGACAGATCACTTTCATCAGCTTACTGCAAAGAAAACAAGAACCTATCCTTGTACTCCTCAGGGGTCAAGCTCCACTCAACGAAGTTTATAAGTCAGGAGATACACAGACACACACACACACACACACACACACACACAGAGAGAGAGAGAGAGAGAGAGAGAGAGAGAGAGAGAGAGAGAGCAACCTCAATAATCAAAGCCATCACAGCTCAAGTAAGTATTTTTAATGAATATGAAACAAGAAAACAACAATATCACCATGCATTTTCTAAGAATCTTTCTGAATCAAGATTCAAACAATGAAGTATACCAGTTGTTTGAAATACGTTATGTAGCCATTTTTCTATTACTTGCTTTAAGCAATATAATAATAATTAGCTCGTTAAGATACATATCATGACACTTGAACAACATTTTAATATGAACATTGTTTAGCTGGGAGCATGCTAATCAATAAAGCTGATGGTGACTGTTTTTAGATTTGCGATTTTAAAAATGCACATAAAAAGAATTGCTGATGTATGGTCAATTCCCATTTACATGATTTATAACCAACTGCACCAATTTTTAAACAAGAGGCTAACAAAAAAGTCATATTTGGGTCATAGCAGCAGCAGGAGTATCAGACTGAAACTGGATGAGCAATTGATTGAAACTCTCTTTAGCATAGCAGGGACTAGAACCCTTTGTGCACCAATGCTCCACCAATCAAATCCCAGCCCTGGTGACAAAATCATGATTCAAATTCCTAGCTGTTGGGAATGAATGTACTTGATCGTTCATCTAGTGAACCTCTATATTGACTGGAGAAAGGAGCAAAAGAACGATAGAAATTACAGTACCTTAGGAACTGGATGAGCAGGAGAAACATCAGCTGGCCAAACTACCTTATAAGCATTTTTTTGTCTGTGGCAAAAAAGATATCTTCTTTGACAAATGCTTGACTGGGGTAAGTAGATATGATTAGCTGATGAGAAGAAAACACGCTGACAGCCAGTCACATAGCCTGTGGACAAATATATATGGTACAGTATCTGCATCAATTGAATAGTTAAATTACCTTTTATTACTGTATAACTACACTGTAATCATATTAACGACAACAATGCTTTTTAGGAAGTTTGGCTTTGATCTGCAAATACACCATATACACAATCAGAGAACATGATTGCTTGATGTGACATTGAGATCTTCTATTGTGGCCCAAGAGAAGATTATCCAAATACTTTTAACCAATTTACGTGTCCTATAGAGATCATGGCTTACCATCAGCCACATCATATTAAATTCCAGTAAAAAACTGGGAGGAACCAAGATACATCACATTCTTCTAATTGAGAAAGCTACATACAGCAGGCTTAAGGAAATCAGCTTATTCAGTGTACTAAAAAGGGATAGTAGATGCTCTCTAGCATTACCAACCATCTATTGTGAGTAAAATAATCCCCTGTTCTCTAAGAAAGAGAATCAGTTAAGCAATGTTGGCTGATCTCAAAATGCTAAGCAGGGTCAGATTTGGTTAGCACTTGGATGGGAGATCACCAGAAAATCCCAGGATTGAGAAGTTGAAAAACTATACTTGGAGAATCTCTATGAAGATACTGGGAGCCAAGCTTAATTCAAAGGAGACTCTTATCTTTTAATGGATAACATGGGCATCCATTCTCCCTCTCTTCCTTCTTTTCTCCAGGCCAATCAAAGCAAATATATCGGGGTTTTCCCCCCTATGCTGATGATAAAAAAGATGATTTCACCCAAATTTTACCCCTAAAATGAAAAGATACTCTTTTTATTGGCATTCTGGATGTATTTTTGTAATTACTAGTTCTACTTCATTTAGCCATCATTCTCAATATGCCTGCACAGCAGGCATATGCATACAATATTACAGAAAAGAACACCAATAGTAAGTTGAGATTTCAAAACAAACAAGTGGAATAATGCTTGTGCAATGAAACATCCTTGGCAGGAAGAGAATGGAGTAAAGGGGGCTGCAACAGGATAGGGAAATAAGAAGAATCTAGTGAGGCTGCTTTGTCCAAGCAGAAGACTACTCTGAATCCAAGCCCCTGTCTGCTATTATGAAGATGATAGAAATTATACAATACTGTAGGAAAAAAAAGGGAGTCTGGCAAAGAGATAACAAGGATGGAACTAATAGAGGTGCACTTTTTCCAATAATGAACAGCAGGAGTGGCCCAAATATTTTACTGCCTGAGGTGCTATGCTTTAGTCAAAGAAACATACCAAAAGTCTTTCAAGGAATCTTGGTTTCTAAGATCTCACGGCTGCTCCATGTTGAGGATAAAAATACTTTTGTGTGTGTGTGTGCCTGAGTCAGCATTGACTCCTGGTGATTGCCTGGAGAAGTCCCTGCAGTTTTCTTGGCAAGATTTCAGAAGCGGTTTGCCATTGCCTGCTTCCTAGGGCTGAGAGGGAGTGACTGGACCCAGCTCCCCCAGCTGGCTTTGTGCCAAAGGCAGGACTAGAACTCACGGTCTCCCTGTTTCTAGTCTAGTGTCTGAACCACTACACCAAACTGGCTCTAAAAATTACAAACGTTATGTAATGATAGTGTTAAGGCAGCCATCACCACCCCCTCTGCCTAACTGTAAGGTGAGCTGGGCCAAGCAGAATAATCAGATTCTGGATATGTCAGAAGAAACACATAGAATATTAATCGAAGAGAACATAGAATATTAGTTGCCAAAACTAAGAAGGAAAACTACACAGTTACAGGTATAGATAAGCTAATTAATCAGTAAGCCAAATAATCACCATTATTTAAAGTTGTGAATTATCTTAAGCCCATTTATTAAGGAACAAGTGTCACTGAATTCGTATTTGAGCCCGAATACTGAATTTGGATATTTGAGGATTACAATTTGCAACATCAGTATAAAATAAGCTGAATTTTCCAGTTTGCAAAATTTCATCAAGGTAGAGAAGTTGGTAAAAGGCAATGTAAAAGTCATGATTTGCTGTGTAACTATATCCATGCTAAATTCTACAACAGGGAACCCCAACCTTTTTGAGCAAGCATGTTCTAGACACACTCACATGTTATAGGCACACTGACCAAATGGCTACCATTTGGATGCGGCTAATTGCAAAACACTCACTTTTGAAAGGCGAACAGATGGGGCTCCTTCCTGCCTGCCACCTCAGTTTACCTCCTTTTCTTCTGGGCAGATGGGCACAATTCCAAGGAAGCAATGGTGGTAGCCCCATATCGTTTTATTTTCGAAGACTGCCTTTGGGTTAGATTCAGGGGCACAGAAACATTCTTGGAAATAAAGATTATGGCTGGAGCTTGGCTTCAAAACGTGTTGGATTTCTTTTTATCTTTCTAATTAGAGTAATAGAAATAGCACAAAATAAAATCAGAGGGTGCATGGAGCCTGGCAGGCAGCAACGGATGTGTCTGGGCTACATAAGCTCCAAGGCTGCCATGTTGAGGATCCAGACACCAGAGTTGTCTTATCCGCATCCTCTTGTCCAATGCAGAGATTTGCTTAAAATGTTTCAAAATATATTTTTAGAATGTTGAGAAAAAACATGGATTTCTTTGCTGATAGTAGCTTTTCAATCCTACTAATTTTTCTCCTTTGTAGCTATAGCAGAGACATTTTCCCTTTACAGTTATAAAATATTTGGCTTCTTTTATGTTCCCCCCTCCTCCTAGTATTCCACAGAACACACGAAATACAGAATACATGAAATATACCCATTTATTGTAATTAGAACAGTGGGACACTCCTTTCAGGAGCCCAAAAAATACTGAACAAAAGGCCAGGCTGAATAGGAGCTGCCATTTTAAGACTTTCTGCAGGGTTTGTAATGTTCTTTCCAGGCTTTGACACCTGGCAAGGAAATGAAAATGGCTTAGGTTTGTATAGCACCTCGAGGGATGACCAAGGATCAACATATGACAGGCAACTTTCTTTTCTCCATTATTCCATGGGACTAGTACATGGACTAATGGGGCAGGAAATGGAGCGTGGGGAGCTTAAACCCAGATCTTTCAGGCAAGATGGAAATATTCAGGGAACAATCTCTGGTAACAAGGGAAAGAGGACTACTCCTTGGATTCTACAAGTCAGTGGATGACTCCTAAGTTTGTAAAGATGTAAGTGACAGATTTATGTGACAGACACCTAAGCAGTTTCATGAAAATGTACACCTTGAGCATGACCAACATTTCACAGTGCGCCAGTTGGATACCTATCATCTCTCGTTGGTAGATAACCTCTGCAGCTGCGGAAGTGACTTATTGATTGATTGATTGATTGATTGGATTTATCACCGCCCAACTCCCCCAAGGGGGACTCTTGACATATATCAGCCCAAGCAATATGAATGACAACCTTGATGTCCAGAGTAGCACAAGTGCTGCTGAAAGGTGGCACGTTCTCCCGCTGATCTCATAGGTCAAACGCATGACGAGGATGGAAAGTACAATGGCCTCTTGAGCCCAGGATGCTCCTTTCAATGGGCAAAATAGCAGAAGCATGGGAGGGAGAGGAAGAGTCAAACTTACATCCCTTGGTTCTCCTCCCTCCTTCATTTCAGAGATGGTTCTCTGATCTTCCCTTTGTACAGACGGCCAGTGTTCTCCTTCGAACTAGGGAACAAGGTCTCTTGTCTTATGCATGGCTGGGAGCAGCAACTGTACTGGGGACCCCCACTTGGACAATTAGATGGCCAGACTCACTGTAAAGATGCATTCTTTGATCATTGCAACCTGCAGCAGGAGCCACAATTTTGGTGGAGCACAGCACATTTTTTTTCGAACAGCAGTCAACTGCAAAGCAAATTAACTAAAGATTGACAGAAGGCAATGACAACGCACTTACATACTGTTGCCCAAAATATGATTTGGACATATCCATGTAACAATCAGGAGCCAGGCTTGATTCAAGGAAGTCTTAAGCTTTTTGCCTAACTACCCACCCACCCAGCCACCCTTATTATTTTTATAGTAACGTGGCTTTTTCCAATCTCTTGCCCTCATCACCTCTCTATTTTCTCTTTGACTTATTCTCTTCATATTTCACAGCACATGCTATCTTATGTAACATAAATGCCACAAAATTAACCCCTATTCTTCTCCTTTATGTTTCTTTGTAAAGTGGCCTTATTTGATCCCATGGCTGCAGCAATCCTGTTAAAATCTCAATTCTAACTTGTAAATAAGGGTAAGTAAATAAGGGATATCTAACTTTCTTCCTCAACAGATTTTTATGTGATTGTACAAAATACTACTAATTCTCCAGTCCTCCTAGACTCTCAATCTTACACATTTGATTCAACTTCCGTTTTCTGTGCATATTCAAGCCATTTATCAAGTCCTACTGGTTTAGATGATCCAGAACCAAAACTTCAATCCTCATAGTTATATAAATGGGTTACTGAAGCCGGCTCTGACAGGCTTTCGTGCCTCCTCTAAGCCCATCTTTCACCCTTGCTGTTACAATTACATTCCTCTTCTCCCTCCTCTGTTACAATTACATCCATCCTCAGGTCCACAGCATTAAAATAAAAATACTGAAGTAAACTAATACCGAGTATACAAAAAATTAAAAATTAAATAGTGCATATACATTCTATAAAGTCACAACTTTTCATTATCTGATCATTTTGCATATTTTACTCTGCTAATTAAAAGTAGGATAAAGCTATACCTCTAAACCTTGCCTCAAAAAAAATGGAAATCCTGCTTATACTCTCCCACCTAGCAACTAAGATTTTATCAGTCATCCCTCACATGGTTTGAGATCTATTCTTCTTTCTCTCTTCTTAATAAAAGTCAATATTCTCAGGATGCTGAAAGCTCTATTCATTATCAAAATCTTCACTGGCACAGTACATTCTCAGGACAGAGGAATGCACACAGTTTTCCTTTCTAATCCTTGCTTGTAAGCTTCACCATTTCTACATACTTAGTAGACAGATTCTCCCGGTTTCAGGAGATCGATACCAAAGTATTGATCAGGAGACAAATTGGAGAAGTGGTGAGTTATTATGGATTTCTTGGAATAGAGGTAACCCAGATCTGCTTAGCAGTCAGGTTCTCCTGCTCCAGGAGATCAATACTGAGGTATTGCTCAGGATTTTTGTAGACATTTCACCCCACATCCTAGTGAAGCTTCTTTAGCACAATGGTTATGCTGACAAAAATGCATTATCAACATAAAAGCAACTGGTATGGCAAACTGATTCAACTATTTATCTTGGCTATCACTGGAACATACACATTGGAACATACAGCAAAATCCAATTCATTGCACCTCCTAAATATTTTGGAGATCCATATGAAGTGCTATAGTTACTCAATACAGCAACAGCAGATAAGCTAGATAAAAGCTAAATAAAGTCCACTGAACCGAGGATCATAGTACCATGCAAACAATGACACAATGTGTACATAGAATAAAGCCCAGTGAACATAATGGCACTTCTTTCTATGAAAACATGCATGAGATTACATTGTGCTGTAAATCATGCTAAGTGAATCCACTGATCACCAGAATGCATTTCAGAGTCTCCTTATCTAAAAAGTAACTTTCTGTCAAAGTTCCCTTACTGACTAGATAAGAGATATTTAAGGAAGGACAGGAAAAAAGTAAATCAGCATGCCTTTGAATTAAGTGACATGAAGTTTCATGAGACATCACAGGGCATCATTTCATGACACACTCTTACAGCAGGGCACGAGGCAGGCACTAGGACCTGCATGGAATCTCAACAGGTTTGGAGGCAGCAAGGCACAAGGCAGGCACTAGGACCTGCGTGGAATCACAGCAGGTTTGAGGGCAGCAAGGCACAAAGCAGGCACTAGGACCTGCATTGAATCCTGGCAGGGCAGGTTTGGAGGCCGCAAGGCACAAGGCAGGCACTAGGACTTGCGTGGAATCACAGCAGGTTTGAGGGCAGCAAGGCACAAGGCAGGCACTAGGACCTGCGTGGAATCCTGGCAGAGCTTGGAGGCAGCAGCAGCCGCGACACACCCAGACACTGCAGCCGACATACTAATGTGTCCCGACACACAGTTTGGAAAGCTCTGCCGTAAGGGTTTAAATCCCTGCTCAGACGTAGACCTACATGGCCTAACTTGCTATAAAGATGACCAAGTATGGTAAAGCAATCTACAGTTTATAAGTTTATTTCTCAAGCAGGCTGATTCTTGATTAAGGATAGAAAATCTGCATCTTTCCAGATGTTGAACTCCAATGCCTATTATCCCCAGCAATCTCCAGCTTTTTAGGGGCCATGAACACATTTAGACATTTGGCACCACTAAAAAATTTCTGTCATAATCTGGGGAAACACACAACTAATAAAAACCGTTGGGAATGTTACCCTATTCTCTCTGTAAGTGAATAGATAGGTTCTTCCTCTGGGAGATTCTAAAACAGCCTTTTCTTGTGTAACCACTGTGCTTCATTCATGGAATGTTATGGGAGAGAGCTGAGGAAAAAAATGCCTATTATTTGTAATTCTCCCAGATGATTCCATCTCCTTCCCCATCATTTTTGTTACTACAAAAAATCTGAGAAGGAGACCAAGAGTAGAAAAGTAGGACAATCTTTTGGAGACAAGGAAAATGCACAAAAGCAGTACAGTGTGTAATCTGGACCATGTGGAAAGCTGATGATGTTTTGCACCTGTCTCTTCTGCCCTCTCCTTTTATTAAATCCTTTTATTTTTACTGGGAGCACACTCCCCCCCCCTTCTCATCCCAGTTGCTTTCCCTGCCCTCCCTTTCTTGTTTTCTTTCCATCATCTTCTTTTCTTCAGAATGCCACTGTGCTACGCAGGACCTGGAAGCTTGGTAAGATTTCAGGAGAAAACCATTTTTTTTTAAATAGAGAGGGACAGCAGCTTCAATGGGTGCCAAAGGATCTATGTGAATCTAATTGGGGTGCCAACCTTAGGACCAGGCTTTCTGAACTTAATGGAAATTGGAGCCCAACAGAATCCAGAAGTCCCCCCCCCACTCCTCTTGACAATGACATTCCCTTCTATTTCTCACTGCAATCCCAAGAAATACAGTTTTTAAAAAGTGAGTAATCAAATGACAGCAGAACACAGGGAATTACTCCTATACTGTAGTTGTTATTGAGAAGACAGAATTTAAAACAGAAGAAAACAGGATTATAATCAGGACTGGCCAAAGGGGCTGCATCTGCTTGCTTTGGCAGAGCTGATGGGGTGGGTATCGATAAGAGACGGGCATCTTGTGTTCTATATGTGGATCAAGACCCCAGCTCCCTCTTGCGACTGCCAAAAGCCGTAGCAAGGGATTTTTCTTTGCTTTTAACTGCAAGCGGAAAACATCTTACAAAGCTCTGTCTTTTTTCTCTCAGAGGATTCTACAGCAGCTGTTTAGGCACAAATGGAAACCTGCCTTGCATGATTTAAACCACAGAATAGGACCGTTGGCAACAAGGCATACTGCATAATAAAGCACTACGCAACCTAATGCAACCTAAACTATGTAAAATTAATCTTTTTTTCACTGTGTTAACATAAAATGTTGCCTTAGAAAACAGGATGAAAAAAGCTGATCGAGGAAAATCATCTTGAGAGCTTTTCAGAGAAACTTAAAGCCTAATTGCACTAGAACTTTTTTCCTTATGAAGAATAAATTTTCAAATCTGCTTTCCAAGCTTCTAACATTCACAGCAATTTGCTACACTAACTTCATCAATCACTGACTGCATTCTTCAGTCCAGTTCTCAAACTCTATCTCCTACTTTATAAACATCTAAGTCGTCGTCAAATTCTGGCTTACTCTTTCTTATTAGATAACCGATAATTTCTCATGTATTAAACAACTTAGTGTCTTAAGTATATTTCCCTAAGTGGATGAAACACTGTTTTAGAAACTGAATGTCATTTTTTAGAAACTCCCTGATTTCTCAGAAAGACTGTGTAACTGGGTTCCACCAGGTTTAATATTCCCTTTGAAAAAAATGTCCTTAGAAGTGGTGCAATGTTGATCATTTACCATCTTATTTTGGGAACGACAAGCCATGGGAGAAACGCTGGTGAACAAAATAAAACGTTTAGAATGTTTTGCAATAAAAATTACTGGTGTGCAAAATAAAGACCCCATCAGCATTTCTTTACTGCTGAAATAATGAATCAGAGAAAAATGTGTGCTTGCCTTCTGTAAATGCTATAGCTCTCAGTATATTTTTATGTGATATTAAAAAATATTTAGTTAGGAGGCTTCACCTGCAGTATTTCACTCCCCCTCAGTTCAGTTCATGAAAAATATACTAGATGATCATTTCTCTGATTTGACTAAAGGGGTTGCATACAGAAATGGACTGATAATAAAAAAGGTTTTTTTAAATGTTATAGCAGGTAGTGTGCCTCACATTTATTATCCTCTTTACTGTAGGTTTATTTTGTTATCTGTTCACACGTGCTAAAGTATATAATGAAATGCTCCCATTTCACTCACTCAGTAGTAAGGATTTTTATGTGTACTTCCATAATGACCCTTAATTAAGGAGATTTTAGTAATTCACATATGACTTTTCTTCTGGTCAACAAGATTCATTCTGACCCCACCCTAAGAGTTAGTCTTGATTTAATAGTAGCAAGAATAATTGCTTTATGTTTTAGAGAGCTGTAAGAATCAGAACCAGAAAAACACGTAATTTCCAACACATATTACTGCAAATTCTCTCATATTTCATCAAGCTATTTAAAAAATTGTTTAAACTTTAATCAACATGCTAAAAAGTTACCACAGCAGATTCTCAGTGTAATGGCAGCAACTAAATTTTATATAATTTATGTATCTATATAAGTATCTATCCATACATACTCATCCACAAATACTCAAAGAACTGAATTATTCAAATACAAACTGTATTGATACAAGTTGCAAATATCAACCATGTACCAAATCCCAAATAAATAACTGAAATGATATTCAGAACAATGGCTATCAAGCTATCATAGATAAGCAATTGATTACCGGATGAACAAACGTTTGCTCAGCCAAGCATAAAATTGCTTGCTTTATCCAAGACTATCATGCTGACATAGTTAACATTACACACAAATGTTTAATCTGGTTTCTTGATTAATTCTCTCTCTCTCTTTAAAAAATAAGATCGTTTGCAATAGGAATGACAGTTTAAATTTGAAAAAGAAAGCAGAATGACTATGGACTCTAACAAATTAAATTGAAAGATGCACATGTGTAGTCTTACTTTTCAGATTTTTCAAAGTTGGTTGGTTATTCAAGTTTTCAAAAAATGAGTTACTAAATCTTGCCACAGATAAGAAATAATACAAATTTTATGAAGGAAAGTCCCAAAGTGCTCAGTGACACACTGAAGTTGCCAGATCTGTGTTAAACAGAAGAGAGGGATTAATGCACACGTGCTTGAAACTCCATGAAAGATTAAAGGTTATTTGCAACTCTGTGTAACCTGTGCAAGAGAAGTGAGGCTCACATTTCACATGCAATAACCTGTTCATTGGTAGAAGAAAAGAACAACACAGGGAGTGCCTCAGGCAGAAGCTTAAACTGATTGGACAAAGAAGGAAGACAAGAGCTCTTGAAATTAAAGAAAAGCAAATTTACCCTGTTGACAGATGTTACTTACATCAAAGCAATGAAACAACTTTTTTTCTTCCTTGAAAGTTAGCTACTGCCACCTCATTATCTGCACACCCAAAAGCTGTATCTTTACATTAAATTTGTGTGTGTGTCTCACCCCCACCCCCACGTTCAGAAGATGAGTCTGGCGTAAGCAGGCTTTCTTAAACAACAAGGCATTCACATGGTCATGTCTGCACACCCGTGCTGGTCACGCTATCCCTAGCCTTTAAGTTCTAGGGGTTAACTACTTTGGCAGCCAAATAAAACACTGTGTGAACTGTGCAATTACAGATACAGTCAAAGGGCAGGCTCTATTTTGAAATCTATTTGCACAGACAAGGTCTTCCAATTTAACTTACAGGAAACAAGCTGGTAAAGAAAGTCTCCTTTTCTCCAGATGCTTTCCACTTTCTCTTCTCCTCCATGGCCGGAAATCATGGCTATGGACAGACCCTTAGAAGAAACGTTTAGCCCCCAAGGAAGACAATTCTGTATTCCTCCTCCTCCCTTAGAAACTCCCCGATGACTGATCCAGCAGGCAGGAACCCACCCCACCTACCCTACTTCTCTCATGCATCTATCTGTATTAGGCCACCAAGAAAAAATTATTCAGAATCACTTAAAACCACTTTCATGCCTTCAGTTTTTTAATTTAACAGAAGATATACACAGAAGTTATACATTAGTCAGAAAGATCTCCGAAGTCATCAGCCTTGGAGTGGGAGGCCATTGGGCAAGATGCCCATCGCATCTTTGCCTTACAAATACCTGTCCCCACAGACTTAAAGAAGAATTTAAGCCCTGTCCTTGTCACTACCAATGGCTGCTCATGTGCTTAATCTTTCCCTTCAGTCCCAACCATTATAGCTACAGTGACCCTATTTTCTTGCAAAAAATAAAGGACAAACCTGAAAAAGAGGCAAATCTGAAACAGGTTCATAAGGATTTAAAAAAATGTTTTTGTTTATAACTTTGCTTTATAATTCAGAGGAAAACCAAGAATGGATGGATGGATGGATGGATGGATAGATAAAGAGAAAGAACCCATAATCAATCAATCAATCAATCAATCTATCTATCATCTATCTATCTATCTATCTATCTATCTATCTATCTATCTATCTATCGGACAGCTTTCTGAAATAAAGGACTGTCCTTTATAATAAAGGGCGTATGGTCACTGTAATGAAAGCTGTCCAGAAGGAACTACCTCAAGGCAATTGGATAATGCTATGTCTCTTCAGTCTTCCCATGCTGCTTGCCCACACAGGTGAATCGGGAGTGAAGGAGGAGGAGGAGGAGGGCTATGAAGTGCCAGCTCACAGAAGCAGGCCTCCCCTACAGGGATGTGAGCAGTGGTGCTCTGGGTCCAACAGTCTCGATCTTTTTTGCCATGCGGCCTGGATGCTCCCAAGGGATGACTTGGAGCATGGCTGGCGATTGAGCAGGGGTGAACAGGCCCAGGAGCAGCACTTGAGCATGCTGGGTGCCAGTGGGGCAGACACAGCTCAGCATAGCATCCTAGTGGTGGTGTTAGGGGAGGATTTTATAGTGGGGGGAAGATGGCTGGGTCTGGGTGTAGTTTCTTTTTTATCCTTTTCTACGAAATGTTGCTGGTCCTCAAATAGAAGTAACAGAAGCCAACGTCATGTAGTCATTATGTTGCTATATTGAAGCAACTTTAAACCCATCCATTCTGAGTGGACATGCATTTTCTTAGCAGATGGGGATTGCTCTGGTGCTAACATCTAAGTAAAAAAAAAAAAGTAAAGCACAGCATGGTTAAAGATGGGAGGAGAAGGTCACATTTAGCTGTGTGATTCCCAAGAACAGTAACCAACTGGATCATCTAACCTTTGGGGTTTCAGAAGCAAAAAGGTTAACACCCTAAATGGGAAAAAAATAGCCCAAGTCAGTGTGAGGGATGGTTCAGAGTTTTTAAGCTCTTTAAATGTGTTCAAAAAGTAATGCAAAAACAAAACCTCACCTCACAGTCCCAAATATTTGGGACCTGCCAGCTCTGGGGTTGGGGTTTTTGGGGCCACCAATGAAGCCCTGGGGCTATGATCAAAAGAGTCCTTTCCCCAGAGACCATAAAACTAATGCTAGACCCTGTGCTAATTCTGGGTATAGCCAGAATTACTGCCTTCTACTTCCAAAACTACCAATTATGCCAAAGCGTACGTAGCTCCATGTTAGGTATTTATTCAGCTGGGGGAAAGGCAGGCAAGTGTTGTGAATCTGTGCAACCCAATGGGCAAGACCTGCCCTGACGGAGCTGGAGCAGTTCGAGTGCCAAAGTCAGCTGGGGCAGGGGCAGGGGACTGCAAGTGTGTTCCATACACCCCATCCCTAATCAGAAAGAAACCCAGCAAAGTATTGGATTAAAAAGAACAGAGTGATAAGAAAACAATACGCAAGCAAACACTGGGAAAAAGAGGAAGACAATTTGCGAGGTATATATAAATTTATTTAGAATCTGAGGGAGATTTACAATTATTTTAACCATCAATACTTGGCATTTCTATCCAGCAAAACATTTGTGAAGAGAAGCCAAGAAGCCAATCATCTGGGAACTACTTTATTGATAACGTTAAAAATGGAGATCAAGTTTGAATAAAACAGCCCTTTTAAAGGATTCTTACTTTTTTCTACCAGAGCTATGTCACATACTTTTAAATAAATTGAACTAAAGAAAAGGTGCTTTAATTTTCTACCATTTTGCAATAGTAAGTATGGCAGCTGAGAGGCTGAATTTATTTCTTCTCTTGAAACAGTTCACCTGGACACAGGGTAACTTCCACTCCAGCAGTGCCTCAGGAACACTTTTAGTTTCTCCGTAAAATAAATGGCTTCTGTTCATTCATTATTTTATCAATAAAATAAATACCACAAAGATCATTCAGAATAAAGAAAATTTAAAATCAAGGTTTGACAATATCAAAACATAAACACAGATGATGTGTATTTGGTAGCCCTGGAAAACAGGTTATAGTCTAGCTGGAGCAGCTGCCTGGTGATTCTGGCTTTGCCTCTCTCAGGTCAGGTGGGGACAAAATTGCATAGCCTACTTAGCCACAAATCTCAGGTTATGCCAGTCAGTAGCAAATCCACTCTAAACAGGGGTCAAAATGCCCCTTTCCATATAGATGGAAAGATGCCTCCTCCCTCGTAGATCAGAACAAAAATAGGCTCCCACCTGAATGGCATAACTATAAGGATTCTCAAGCAAATTGTTTTAAAGCCTTGGGCAGCCTTCCTCAATCTGGTGTCTCCAAATTTGTGGAATGGCAAACTCCCACCGGAGATGAGATGCAATCTTACATACTTGAGGACTACCAGGTTGAGAAGGTTAGGAAGAGTGTGGCTGTTTGATATGTGGTGACCAAAGAATTTTCTCTATTAATATTGCATCCTAATACCTGATCTTTTCTTGATGGTTCTCTGGAATGTGCAACTATTTCAACACCAATGAACAAGTCTCAGTCAAAGGACCTCCAATGAGCATTATGGCCGAGAAATTTGGGGAGTTATGTCCTATCCCATTTGGAAGGCACGGCAACACAGAAAATGGGCAAGATATTGTCTATTTCTTCAAATATTTGACTAAGGCCTCTAGAATAGGCAGATTAATTGCAGCCAAATATTGGGCAAATCCCAAGCATGAAAAAACATCTCTCTAGCGCTCAGTGCATAGACAGGAATGCTGTTCTGATCCCTTCCTCCAGGTTATTGTATGGTTCTGGCAAAGCCAAAAAGCACTAGAGGAGATACAGGAGCACAGGCCTTGTGATCCCAGAGCCTCCCTGCACCAGTCTAAGCACGCAACACATTTCTGCTCCTGTAGCACGCGTGATGCTCATGCTGCTGGCTGACCACCCGCAGTGTCTAATGGACCACTAATCTTATCTAGCAGTACTTTTATGACCACACAAATTGAGGGAGCTATCAAAGTTTAATTCAGAACTTATTAGAGCTCCATGACAGTCTCAAATTGAACAAGCTTTCTACAGACACTCTTCTCAGCGAGCAAATAGTTTTGTTACTATCTTCCAAAGTAACTGGGCTACGCTTTCTTTATCAGCAACGTACAAAATTTTACTTGTGATCATGTAGTTACATGTCATCCTGTCATTTTCACTTGTGATACAGCTTATTTTAATTTCCTCACTCCACTGTTTAACATTCTTCAGAAAGCATCTCTGAGAATAATGTATTTTTTTTTTTGTAACTCACTGTGCCATGCAGAAAAAAGCAAAAAGTAAGAAAGCAGAAAGTTGGAACATGCTAGAGAATCAAACTCCCGTTATGTATAACCGCCTCCCCTAATTATGTGCCCTCTAGGTGTGTTGAATGCAAAGTCCTGCATTCCCAGCTAAGCCATGTGGGTGATGGGGGTCGAAGTCTGGAGCGACACATCTGGAGAGCACTAGGTTGGGGAACAGGAAGGATGACAGCCTAAGGGTCCTCTACTCCAATAATAACAACATTCAAGTAATCGTGCCTGGGTCATGACAAATTATGACCCTTCCCCAGAGCCCCCTCAGGAAGTTGGCTTGGAGCCACTTTTTATCAATGGCAATTGATACTGTGCAACTTTAACAAGCCTGAAAGAAAGAAGACATCTCATTTTACACCCTTAAAAACAAATTCAGAAATCTTCCCCTGATGATTGCTCTAGCAGTTGTTCAGAATTTTGTGGTTTGTTTTTAGAGAAGACAGTAAGATTAGTTAAATTAATGCTTCACTAAACAAAATGCACTAGCAGCCAGGGAGGAGAATAACCATAGCAAAGCTTTATGAGCCCCCATCATTCATGTATCCACCAAAGGGATTCCACTGTCTATTAATAAAAGCATGACTAGATATAATGAGCTTTCTATTTTTAAAAACTGAGATGCTTAACATTTTTCAAAAACACCACTGGCATTTCTTTGATGAAAGATATATCTTTACTCTCAGCATAGCAAAAAGATTACTAAGAAAGCAACAATTCATATTTACATCTCTGTACTCCTTTCCCCTGCCAATATTACACAAATAGCAAATTTTAGTCTTGCACAGCATAAGGCAGCAGCACTGATAAATGAAACACTGGATCCAAAGGCTGGGCAGGGCATTTTTGAAAAAGTTTCACACATGGTTATTACCAAGGGAATAAAGGCTCAAACAAGCCAATGACATCTGGCAAATTTCAACTTTTAAAAAACTAGTTAAAACATTCCTATTGAACTTAAGAGAGAACTTTAAGAGAACTGCCAGCACTTCTCTTAAAATGGGAAAACCTTAACATGTTTGTGAGAAAGTACAGATTGTTCCTATATTTGATGCATTAAAGGATTTAAAGTCTATCTGACATGATAGCAAGCAAAAATTTCCACTGTCACTATCAGAAAACCCACAGACCTCTCTGTCAATTATAATAGGGAACCATGGGCTCATCAGGCTTAATATTTAGATTTTCAAAATATGTACACAAGCCTCCTGATGAACTGATGTTAAGGTAAGTAATGAGAAAAGGGACTCTAACATCCCACTGGGGCCCTGGAGAAAGGGACTCTAACATCCCACTGGGAACATATTAATGCATGTTTGCAGATCTCCATACAATTTGCCTAGAATCATTCCTATTATTCTTTATAAAAATGAAAACAGGAAAAAGAATTATAACTACAAAAACTGTGCTGTGTGTATAGTACACATTATACTTGTAGTCCAGCATACAAATACATACAACTTGGGGGGGGGGGGAACCTTTTTTTTTTTTTAAGGGAATAATCTCTTCAGCGTCATTGTTTTAAGGTTAGTTTGTAAAACTGTACTTTCCTAAAACACTTTTATTGAATATGTTATTTCCTTTATAGAAATCACTGAGGAACAAAACAGTAAGTGGGTGCTGCAGATTTGGATGAATATTTTTCTGAATTTCCATATCCAAGTTATTGTTAGCATTCTTGCACCAAATAAAGTACATTACAAACCCACAAGTACAACTTCATGATCCTAACTTCGATACACCTGAGAAACTGCAATAACAGTTGTTGAAATCTGAAAGAAAGCTTTTAATAAAATGCTGCTTGTTTGGAAATGACATCTAGCAGTGAGTGTTTCCTCCTCTGTGTCAGGTTTGGTTAATTACCTACATTATCTTGTTTTATAAGCAGCAGTTGAAGCATCAGAAAACACCATTTTATACATTATTGGGGTTAACCTCCTATCGAGAAAGAATTTACAAATGCAAGTCACAGGCATAAATTCCTCAGCATGCCTATGAAAAGGGGTATATTTTAGGTATCTTTGATTCCACTGTAAAATTAAAGTATTTTTTCCCCTAAAGTTTGAACAAAGACATTCACACTTCCTTTGGTGTGTGCAAACCAAAGGGGCTGCCGGTGGGTAGGGATGTGGTGGGTGAGCCCTCACTCCAAAACATATCCTGATTAATACTGAAACCAACAATCGGTCTGACATTTTTAAGATGCAGATGGTGTTTGAAAAAATATTTTTGTATCACAAACCACATACTGTGTAATGAAGATGTACCAGGCAAAAGTCCAATTGGGACTAAAGTCTGGTGCTTTTATCGTCAATGTTTGTTTTCATGTCATACCGCCATTAAAGTGTTGTATTTTTGCATATCTAGCATATTTATCCACATGTGTGTGGCATTTGATTAGATGAATACATTTAACAGACAGGGTTACAAACCTGCTTGAAGCAGACAAACATCAAAGAATGGACTTTTTTTGTTCAAACTACATTTCCCCCCTCTTTCTTGCATAAAAGAATCCATGCTTATCAAAAATAGTGATCCAAGTAAAATTGTTTACTTTTTCAACACTACCAACATGCATCATTTATGATAGATAAAAAGCAAGCACTCCATAAAGATTGCTCAATCACTGTCAATCATACACGCTAAAATATACATAAACCCAAGCATGGGAAGTGAACTATATTAGATGCAAACTGAACACAAGGTCCCCAATGTAACATACAAGAAACAAATAAGTATAACTCACTCACAGATCTATTTACACATCTTACAAAACTGTCAGAAGGTGGGTAACCACAGAAACCCCACAGAATAAGTTCAGCATCTTCAAGTTTGCATTTATTTTAAAATGCTGCAAATTATGTCTTTCTTTATAAAATTCTTGGGTTTTATTTTAAAGCCTCCGATTGTTTTCTTTGTTTCCTAACTGCTGCTGAAAATGACTTTTTCCACCTCAATTATTGATAATTTGCCTTTTAAAATTAAAGATAAACTGTGTGCTATGAAAAAAAATCAATACATTTTATTCTCGCAAATTAATATTGCTAAGTTAAAATGGAACACAAAATGATATATAAAACATTAACATCAAAGTGCTGGTTTATCACAAATGGGTTTTCATCACAAGGAATTTTTATAAAATGCGGAAGTGGAAAGAAAAAAACAGCTAAGGGACTTATTTCTCAGGAGACACATATGGGATTGTGCTGTAAATTATCCATTGTAGCTAAATTAATAATAGTATTTTTAGCATATAGTCTTCTTTGATACTGACAAAAAGCATGGTTGAGTAATATTTTATACTACTATTAGTGCTAAATGCTATATAATTATTTCATAATTTAAAGCGTACTTGTAGTTCACTGGCCTGAAAGCTTAAGATTTAATGTTTGGTGTGTATTTCATTTTTCAGCTGAACACTGGATGCTGTCCAATGTTAAATGGGTCAACAGTATTTTCTTATTAACATTAATCATTCAAACAGGCCAGTCCCTCTCTCTCAGCCCAACTCACCTCACAGGGTTGTTGTTGTGGGGAAAACAGGAAGAGGAAGGAGTATTAGGTATGTTCCCCACCTTGAGTTATTTATAAAAATAATAAAGGCGGGATAAAAATAAAGAAATAAATAAACAGTTAATGTAAAAAAAAAGTATTGAAAAGTAAAGATGAAAATTGTTTTTAAAACCACCCACACATACTACTAGCGAATCCTTGGCCTTATCTCTGAGAGACATAAAAACTGCAAAGTCAAAATGAAAAATAAAAAAGGAGGCATTTGTGTTCACACTTGAGGGACTAAATTTCCACTATGATTGGTAGGATCAATTGATTGTCAACACACACACACACACACACACACACACAAACGCACAAGTCCACTGTGCTTTTTTCTCAAAGGAAACTTGCCTCAGTGACAAACATAGCATGGGGAAAAGCAGACAGAGGCATTTATTGGTAAGAATTCAGGTTGTGACTGAAGAAAATAAGACAGGGCTAAGGTTATTTATAATCAGTTGTTCCTAGAAAGTGTCAAGGCTGCAGCTTCCATTCTCAAACTAAGAGGCTGTCATGTGTAAGGCCAATTTTTATACATAGCAAATTGTCAGGAAAATTGTAATCTGTAAATGAGTAAGTATTAATGTGCAAAAGTGAATGTCTTCTTAGCATAGACTGAGCATGGACTGAGCAACGCGAATAAAAACAGCCCTGAAAGCAAGTAAGAAGCATCCAGCGCTCACACACGGACTCTTTCACTCCTTGCCTGTTGCTGCCTCCATCCCTGCCATTGCAAGCTTTCTTCTTTGGTGTCCAAGGGACTCACATATTTTAATCCAGCGAATAGGCTATGTTCAAAACACGGAGTCGCTGTTTCCCCCCTCACAGCCATACAAGCAGCAATGCACACATTTTTCTCTCTCTCATATTACTATCTTTAATTATCTAGTACATTAATGCCCACATTCTTGCTTCTTCATTTTCAGGATTGGTTGAAACACACACCACATTTCACAGCTCGGTACAAATTTCATTTCACAACGGAGCTAATTGATCACCTTAATTTCACAACTGAGCTAATGAAACTAGATTCATAGAGACATATACATCACAGTTTCTGTGCAACGGCTCCCAAACCCAGGAGCATCAGGAACCTGCCTCACACCTAATCATTTATGTCTCAGGCCATAATATAGTATGGTTTGGGCTTAACATAATGTGTGAGCCCAGCCACTGCAATTTGTACATCGTGCTTTATAGTTTTACGTTTTGTGTAAACCAGACCTCCAGAGATGTGTTCAACCATGGCCATGCTGTGTGGCAACCCTGTTTGTCTACCTAATCTGCCATTGTCTACTCCAGCCTTTCTCAACCTAGTCCCTCTGGGTATGTTGGGTTTCATCATCTATACTGAATGAAGATATGGGAGTTGTGAGGGGCCCCATGCAGGAAAAGACTAATTTACTTTGACTGGCAGCAATTCTCCAGGGCCCCAGGCTAAGATCTTTGCTATCGTCTGCTTCTTGATCCCTCGACTTGGAGATGCTAGGAACTGAAGTCGAGGAATTGAACCTCTGTACACAAAGCACATCCTGCAATATTGAACTATAGGATATTCCTGCATTAACTGAGACCAAAGAAATATACCTGCCATCTTCCAAATGTCTGAATCTATTCCCTGCATAGGGATTGGATGGGATGGGATGGGACGAGCAGAGAACTGTGCACAGTAACCCGTGTGAAATATAGCACAAGGATTTTGCTACAACGATGTGAGTCGGAAAGATTATCTCACCCATCATGTTTTTTTTCCTACTCTGAAGCAGCCCTGAAACTCCACATAGAGTCATAAAAAATAAATTGCATCAAATCACTGGGTGCAATGGCATGGAATGATGACATTTGATCGCAACCCCTGCTAGGTTAACTGGTGATGAAGGAGCTGTTGAAGGACACTTGCCTGGGTAGAAATGAGACAGAAATAGAAGACCCTACATCTCTATAAAAGCACACAAAGGATTCTGATGGGAGATTTCACACAATTGCTAACACTGAAAAGCCACCATGGGATATTGTTTTGGCAGAGAGGCGATTGGACTTTCCTGATCTCGTTATTTTGCAGTCATACAACAAACCTGTTAAGCTAGTCCAAACCTGATCGAAAGCATCGCCCCCTGGTGATATTTCACTTTTTTGATTAAGATGGCAAACTGGCCCCTTTAACCCAAACTGGCTGAAAGGTCTTTGTTAAACAGTAACAGGTATATATGGAAGACTGGTTTCTTTTTTTCTGTGGAGTCCCCTAGAGTTACAAAACTTTTTATAACTGTAGAATTACAAAAACACAAAGAGGATAAATATTTACCTTGCCAATACTTTCTTGGAACCCATTGGACTCTTATAGGAGTCATCAAAAAAGGAGGACAGAGAGGCCGTTGCATCCAAATTACCATATTTTTGCAATAATGTAGGAGCTATGGCACTTGCCTGACCATCACTTGTGGTAAATAAATACAACTGCTTCAGAGATCTGCAGCAACCATATTCTCACCTGCTGCCTTAGCACCAATCTCCTCTAAGTTACAGAGAGGGTCTACCCAGGGGTCAAGTCACCACATGCTTATTCCCAAAACAGGAAACTGGGGATGACCTATCCTTATTCAACACCAGGAAAAAGAGAAGGGAGTCCTAAGCTGGGACAGCTTTGATGCTGTCCTACATCCTTCTTCTCTTTAAGAAGAGAAGAAAGGCAAGGATAACCAGCGTGGAGAAGACTACTCAGATTTACCTGTGTAGAGACAGCAAGCATCTCTGAAATTAGCACTTGCAGATTACTACAATGCACATGCAAATCTATATTGTAAATATGTTTCTGGAGCAAGCAGCAAGCTTCTAAGTGCCAGGATGGAAGTGCTAGAAGGACCTAGTGACTTAACAATGGGATGGTCAAAGAACAGGTGTCCATAGCTCATACTTTAAAGGGGGAAAAAGCAGCTGGTGTTTTGCTACCATGTATTGTGACAACCATGGAAAGTGGCTTAGATAAATTCAGCAGCTCCAATCTTTTTAATCAGCAGGTAGGCAATTAATCATCTATTCAACAGGCTTCTCTGGGGACTCTATTTGGTGACTCTTTTCTATTCAAAACAGGTGTATAAAAAAATAAAGGTAAAGTGCTTGGACTACACACCATCAACAGCATGTATTTAATATGGTGTTCTGCACCACCCCTCCTCACTCCCTTCACAGAGTAAGTCTCTCTTCTGTGTTAGAAGGAAACTGGGGCTTACTTGAGGGAGAATCTATTACCTCTCAATACAAACAATATGAAACTAATTTTCATAGGAAGAAACGAATGGGAAACAATCCCAGAGGCAGCTTGTTCCTGCCACAGAATGAACTTTATCAACAAGAGTAACGATCAACATGGTTCTGCATTTGTTACAGCTCACAGAATCGTTCCTTAGGCTCTGCACCTGTTGTTTTGCACAATATTTGCAGCAAAGCGTAGTGCATATAGTTTGTGTAGTTGTTCACTGGCCAGTGTTGATCACTCTGGAACACAATGCCAGACTAGACAGACTTTTTATATGACTCAGCAAGAGAATTCTTAATTTTTATATTGCCCTTTTTGTTATCGGAGGGGTATTTTCTTCACTTACAAAAAAAAAATTCTAATACACAGGTATGTATTGTTCATTCATCCCAATTCAAAGTTTATATTTTCTGAGACTCCCCTGGATCTGATTTTTAATCTTTGGTCTTGGATGGGGCTGCACTTTCCTATTCAAGACTGGTGCAAAACCTGAGGGCCATCCTAGACTCACAGCTCCTACTCGAAGAACAGGTGACAGCTGTAGCCAGGAGGGCCTTTGCCCGGATCTACCTAGATGTCACTTACACCCGTTCCTAAATGGGAAGCCTGGTCCAGAATGCAGCAGCACAGGCAGTAATGGGCATGCCTTGGTGTGCCCATGTGTCCCCACTGCTCCATGCGCTGCATTGGTTACTGGTTGGCTTCCGGGTGCAATTTAAGGTGCTGGTTACCTATAAAGCTCTTCGTGGCATAGGACCTGGTTATTTGAAGGACAGCTCTTCTCCAACAGTTTCTGCCTGCCCAGCAAGAGCAGGCAAAGTGGGTGCATTTCAGGTCGCTTCAATTAAACAATTCATCTATCAGGCCCTAGGAAGTGTGCCTTCCCTGTCACAACAGCATCCTGTCTGGAACAGCATCCCCTCAGAAATCTGTATGGTTCCCATCCGGATGATGTTCTGAAAATCCTCGAAAACATGCCTGTTCTCCCAGGCCCAGGGGTAGAGTGGTTGTTGAGACCCTATTGGTTTGCTCTGGTGTGATGTGTCTGTTTTCCCTGGTTGCACATGATCTTGTTCTTTTTATTTCATTGGGTTTTTTTTAAGTGTAAGCTCCCCAGAGTTGTTTAGAGTTGGGTGGCCTCTTCATTTAGATAACCCACCCCACCTTACACCCACCTCTCAGAATGCTCTCTAGCACTTCAGCTCATCTTTGTCTTTTTTTTTCCTGAACAGGTAAGCACATTTCTAGTAAAAAAGCACTGGCTGAATCCAATCACCTTCATCTAAGAATATCTACATGAACTATGTAGACATGAAGGTATTTATGGAAATAATAAAGGTTTACTAGTGAGCATGGAGACTAAACCCAGACAAATGTGATTTATTTAACAGTAAAGCACTGTTAAACAAACCATGCTCATCACAATGTGCAAACCCACTAGATGAATGAAATGGTAGCTACATCCATTATAGCAACTATTTTGTGAACAGGTATTTCTCTAGGAAAATTAGAGGGGAAAAGGGGTCATGGCTAGAAGCAAAAGTGGGCATGATTGCTGTGATACTTACCTTTGTTACATAGACAAACTAAGGAAGGCAAAACTCATTTGTTTCCACTCATTCTCCTCCCCCAATATATGCAAGCCCCCCTTCCAGCAACTTTATAGTTGGTCACCAAAGGAAAGAGAATAATGTGGAAAAAACAGCACAGAACCAGAAAGGGGGCATCATCTAGAAAAGAGTTTTCCAAACTTTTCATGTTGGTGACACACTTTTTAGACATGCATCATTTCGTGACACTCTCTTACAGCAAGGCATCATTTCGCGACACACTCTTACAGCAGGGCACAAGGCAGGCACTAGGACCTGCGCAGAATCACAGCAGGTTTGGAGGCAGCAAGGCACAAGGCAGGCACTAGGACCTGTGCGGAATCACAGCAGGTTTGGAGGCAGCAAGGCACAAGGCAGGCACTAGGACCTGTGCGGAATCCTGGCAGGGCTCGGAGGCGGCAACAGCCGCGATACACCCAGACACTGCAGCCGACACACTAACGTGTCCCGACACACAGTTTGGAAAGCTCTGATCTAGAAGAATCCAGAAACCTTCTGATTTAGCTTTATCTGTGAATTCAGCCATTATAGTTTTATTCAGAGTTTATAGGTTGATTAGTTAAAGAATTAATACACAGTTTTCAACCACTGCTGCATTAGACGGCCTTCTGGAAGCCATAGGACATAGGTGGTTCACGAAGGGTCAGCTTTATAGTTTGACATTATTTAAAAGGAAGGTGACAATGTACAGAAACATGTTCTTGGGTCTTAACTACATTGTTCTTCTTTTGCAGCAGGTTTGCATATGCGAGGCTCTAAGTCAACAATACTCAATTTGGTGTAATTGATATGTTTCCTGGACTGCAAGCAGCTGCCTGGAACTTTGCCTGGGGTTTTAAAACTTTGTCTTTATTGCAAGTGCTATGAAAGCAATGTTGTCTTCCTTGATTGACTGATTATGTGCCATCAAGCTGTTTTCGACTCCTAGTGACCACATAGATTTTCTCCATGACGATCTGTCCCTAACCTGTTCTTTCAAGTCTCCCAACGGTGCACTCATTGCCACTGTAACTGAGTCCATCCACCTTGCTGAGGCGGTGTCCTGGTGTGCTGCGCGAAAACCCGGAAGCGCTGATATACAAACTTGTGTTTAAAAAATTTAATTGCCCATTTCCATTGAGCTGGAACCAATTACCCTATTTTCCATAGAAATATCACTTCAAATAGAGTGAATTTGAATAATGCAACCATTTCATGGGATTCATTAATCACACTAATCGAGACCTACCTGTATTATGCACTGCTGCTTTTTTAATTTATTTTCTACAAACTCAGGTTATTTCTACAAGAGAGATGTACAGCAGTAACTTTCTGTAAATAATAAACGATGTCACAGAAAGTTGAGAGGCATACTGATTTAGAGCACATATATTCTAAACATACAATAAATGTATTTCATATCTTTATAAAGTTTCTACACTTACTGTGTACAGCACAAAAGATAGCTTAGCTTTTATATCCTAGCTCTTAGATTTTAGAGGTGGAAAAAGATCCTTAAGTCTTGCTTTCCTACACTAATTGTTTTAATTCATTTTCTGTGATCCATTGTTAAGGTGCTACTAGTCACATTTCAGAAGCATAAAATATCTAGTTCTTAATTTCACACTTGCACCCTGGAAGTGGATTATCTGGGTTCCTCTCAGTCAGGGTTCAGATCTGGGCATGGCACAGAACCTGCATTGGTTGCACTAGTGCAAGGGTCGGAAATGGCGGCTCGCGAGCCAGATGCGGCTCTTTGGCCCCTTGAGTGTGGCTCTTCCACAAAATACTGCATCACTGTCCCGAACGGTCTAAAATAGAACACCGCTCTACGAATACCGTCACGCGCCCAGCTAAGCCTTCGGACGGGTGCGCGTGTATCTACGGCAGGGCTTTCCAAACTGTGTGTCGCACAATACTGTGTCACCTGGGGGGCCCAAGTGTGTCGCACAAGAACCCGGAAGCGCTGATGGCGCACGGGTGCAACTCCACTTCCCCACCGCACAGCTGATCCCCGCCGCACAGCTGATCCCCGCCGCACAGCTGATTGGCGCACTGCACGGGTGCAAGTCCACTTCCCCGCCGCACAGCTGATCCCCGCCGCACAGCTGATCCCCGCCGCACAGCTGATTGGCGCGGAGATTTTCCACCCGGGCCCTCCCCCCCCCCAGAATACATCTCCAAGCTTTAGCAGAACAAACCGTGAAGGAGGAGGGTGGTGGTGATGATGGGGGGAGGTTTGAAAAAGCAGATCCAAGCACAAAAGTTAGTGAGTCATTTCGGTGGTAGCTGGAACAGCTTTCTTGACTCCGGCCTCCCTCCCTCTCTCACTCTCTTTCCCTGGCAATGGATCAGTACGGGGGGGGGAGGGAAGGGAGGAGAAGGCAAGGGAGGGAGCGTTCAAGAGAAGTGGATTTAAAAGAGCGGGGGGGGGCTTTGTATACAGATGCCCGCGTGTTAATTCTTCCGGCGGTGATGTGATTCACGCCCCTAATTGATTTATTTTTAAAGCTACCCCCTGCTCTTTTAAATCCGCTCCTCTTGAACGCGCCCTCCCTCCCTCCCTTGCCGTTTCCTCCCTTCCCTCCCGACCCCCCCCCCCCGCACTGATCCATCGCCAGGGAAAGAGAGCGAGAGGGAGGGAGGCCGGAGTCAAGAAAACTGTTCCAGCCGCCGCTGAAATGACTCAGTAACTTTTGCGCTTGAATCTGCTTTTTCAAACTTCCCCCCATCACCCTCCTCCTCCTCCTCCTTCATGGTTTGTTCCGCTAAAGCTTGGAAATGTATTCTTCACCCCTCTGCCTTGCCCAGGTAATTAAAGCTTTCTCACCCCTCCCCCCAATATTCTCCTTCACACACACACACCCCGCGCTGCCACGCTTTGCATTACTATTCGCTTCCTACTCCGCTTCCCTGTTTTCTCCCTGCAGTTTTTTACTTTCTACTCCGCTTCCCCACCGCACAGCTGATTGGCATGGATATTTTCCACCCCGGGGTGCCCCCCCCACTGTCACTTTTTGCAGTGATCTGAGGCTTTTTTGCCTCGCGACCGCAGCTTTTTTTGGCAGAGGCAGGGCAGGGCAGGGCAACCCTGCCCTGCCCTGCCCAAGGTGGAAGCCAATCGCGTGGGGCGAAGGACAGGCAGAGGAGAAGATCAGTTAAGCGGACTTGTCTCCCAGCAATTAACTCGGAGATTATATAATGCTGGTGGCAGGTGGGGAGCTGCAGCTACATTTTGCCACCCAAAATTGTTTTCAAGGCTCCCGCCCACAAACGCTGCCCCCAGTATGTGCAATTGGCTCCCGCCCACAAACCCCGCCCCCTTCCACGCGATTGGCTCCCGCCCGCAAACCCCGCCCCCTTCCATGCGATTGGCCCCCGCCTGCAAACCCCGCCCCCTGGCTCTCGAGCATGTCAAAATGTCCTCGAGCATGTCAAAATGGCTCCTGGCATAAAAAAGTTTGCCGACCCCTGCACTAGTGGATGGCTGAAACAAGGCCTCAATAGGGGGAGTCCCTCCCTCCTGGTTCTGTGAAATCATTCAGTGACATTCAGTACTGTCAACAATGGTATCCTTCTAGGGCCCCCACAGAGGCTGAGAACTGGGGGCACTGTTTTGCAGTGGTTCTACTCCTTCTTAAGTACATGGTTCCAGGCAGTGGTAGAGGGAGAGTAATTGGCTGCTGCAATGTGGAGTGCCACATATCTCTTCTGGGTCTTCCCTGCTCTTTAACATTTGTATGAAGCCACTGAAAAAAGTCATCTGTCAGTTCAGGAGGAGGTATCATCAGTATGACGAGGATATCCAAATATACTTCTCTACCCAGGTCAAGGCTTGATGGAGCAGAAGTCCTAACCTGTTATCTGGAGGCCATAAAGATTTGGAGAAAAACAAAACAAATTGATGTTGAATTTCCAGCAGAAATTGTCTGGCTCTCTGCTCTACTGGTAGCTCTGGAAGGGCAATACTAGCCCTGAAGCAGCAGATCTCCAACTTGTGGGTCCTTTCATGGCTACTACTGTGGCTAGAGCAGCTTTACTCAGCTTCAGTGCTGAGGCTTTTGTACCTTTTCCTGGAGAAGAAAGTCCTGGCAAAGTGACAAACACCTTTGTCACCTGCCAGTTAGATTACTGCAATTTGCTCTACATGGGGCTGCCTCAGAAGCTCCTTGCCACCCACTTTAACCCTCCAGGATGTTCTTGACCACACCAATTTGCAATTTATTTATACTTTTTTCTGGGGAGGTGGGTTTACTTGCAAACAAAGCACTTGGGCCTGCAGCCACACACCATTTTTAATTCTTAAGAAAGTCTATGAAGTCTACATGTGGCTGAAAGGTGTTGTTGGAAATAAAGATGCTATTAGAGCCTGGTACTATATTTTGCAGTGTGCCAATTTTCCATTTAGTTTGTTTAATTAAAGAATTTTTAAATAAAGTCCAGAATGTAATCGACACAAACTGCAACCCAAACGTAGTTATTTTATAAAGAAAAGAACCACTAAAATGATGAGAAATCTTTTCTATCCATCTAGACAAGATTCTTGAAACACAGAGAAGAGATATGGAATCACTGCTATTAATAAGCACTTGAAGTTCACAAACAAAAATACTTTCATTCATCTGATCTTCCATTGTTATGTTATGACACAAGGACAGAAAACTTTACACTCCTTGATGAGAATAAACAGAGAAGCAAAAACAAAAAAGAAGAGATAGATAGATAGATAGATAGATAGATAGATAGATAGATAGATAGATAGATTTCTTCATATTTGTTGAAGACTGGAAATAGAAAATAAAATAAGCTGCTCAAAAAAATAAAGGGAACACTGAAATAAGACATCCTAGATCTGAATGAATGAAATATTCGTATTAATTACTTTGTTCATTACATAGTTGAATGTGCTGACAACAAAATCACACAAAAAGCAATGGAAATCAAATGTAAGCAACCCCTGGAGGTCTGGATGTGGAGTTACACTCAAAAATTAAAGTGGAAAAGAACACTACAGGCTGATCCAACGTTGATGTAATGTCCTTAAAACAAGTCACAATGAGGCTCAGTAGTGTGTGTGGCCTCCACGTGCCTGTATGACCTCCCTACAACGCCTGGGCATGCTCCTGATGAGGTGGCGGATGGTCTCCTGAGGGATCTCCTCCCACACCTGGACTAAAGCATCCCCCAACTCCTGGACAGTCTGTGGTGCAACGTGGCGTTGGTGGATGGAGCGAGACATGATGTCCCAGATGTGCTCAATTGGATTCAGGTCTGGGGAACGGGCGGGCCAGTCCATAGCATCAATGCCTTCGTCTTGCAGGAACTGCTGGCACACTCCAGCCACATGAGGTCTAGCATTGTCTTGCATTAGGAGGAACCCAGGGCCAACCGCACCAGCATATGGTCTCACAAGAGGTCTGAGGATCTCATCTCGGTACCTAATGGCAGTCAGGCTACCTCTGGCGAGCACATGGAGGGCTGTGCGGCCCCCTAAAGAAATGCCACCCCACACCATTACTGACCCACTGCCAAACCGGTCATGCTGGAGGATGTTGCAGGCAGCAGAACGTTCTCCACGGCGTCTCCAGACCCTGTCACGTCTGTCACATGTGCTCAGTGTGAACCTGCTTTCATCTTGGAAGAGCACAGGGCGCCAGTGGCGAAGTTGCCAATCTTGTGTCCTCTGGCAAATGCCAAACGTCCTGCACGGTGTTGGGCTGTAAGCACAACCCCCACCTGTGGACGTCGGGCCCTCATACCACCCTCATGGAGTCTGTTTCTGACCATTTGAGCAGCCACACGCACATTTGTGGCCCACTGGAGGTCATTTTGCAGTGCTCTGGCAGTGCTCCTCCTGTCCCTCCTTGCACAAAGGTGGAGGTAGCAGTCCTGCTGCTGGGTTGTTGCCCTCCTACGGCCTCCTCCACGTCTCCTGATGTACTGACCTGTCTCCTGGTAGCGCCTCCATGCTCTGGACACTACGCTGACAGACACAGCAAACCTTCTTGCCACAGCTCGCATTGATGTGCCATCCTGGATGAGCTGCACTACCTGAGCCACTTGTGTGGGTTGTAGACTCCGTCTCATGCTACCACTAGAGTGGAAGCACCGCCAGCATTCAAAAGTGACCAAACCATCAGCCACAAAGCATAGGAACTGAGAAGTGGTCTGTGGTCACCACCTGCAGATCCACTCCTTTATTGGGGATGTCTTGCTAACTGCCTATGCTTTCCGCCTGTTGTCTATTCCATGTGCACAACAGCATGTGAAATTGATTGTCAATCAGTGTTGCTACCTAAGTGGACAGTTTGATTTCACAGAAGTGTGATTGACTTGGACTTACATTGTGTTGTTTCAGTGTTCCCTTTATTTTTTTGAGCAGTGTATTTGTTTTCATACTCACTTTGTATTACTTTGTATTTGTATTGAATCTTACATTTCTTGCTCATTAAATAAACCTACTGGCACATTCTCTCTCAAGGCACCTCACCTCAAACAAAAACAAAACCTAATGCTAATTAAGATCTTCCTATCTCATTACCACTTTGTGACCCTGGATGCAGCTGCATTTTAGTGGACCTGTTGTCAGAGCCATGCAATGCAGCTTTCTGCTGTTTTTTTCTCAAGTGCATCTAGACATGGCATAATAATCTGCTATCTACTAACAAACAGTTCCAGATACGGTCAGCCACAAGAGCTGTTGGACACTATACAACTACCACCCATGGTAGATAATGGATATCCATTATTTGTAGTGACGAATAAAGTTGGGCGGAGGAGGTTGTTCATTCTTTGTTGTCATTTTTGATGTTGTTTCTGCTATTATTTCTGTTTCAGATATCTAGCTGTTTCTGCTGTTTTTCAAAACTTATTTCAAACTATTTCTTTTGACCAGGAAAAAGTAACTACAGCAATATAAATTGCCAGAGTTCCCCATTGGGGGAGATGGGTGGTGATATAAATTTAAATAATAAATAAACAAACAAACAAATAAATAAATAAATGTAATCATCATGTATGAAAGGCCTTAGATGATATTACACATCCAAATGCATTCACATCTTCTTGTATTATAGATTATCTTACTTGGCCCCATTGTTCAACATGTCATTTAAGAACCCCATACAACTGCTCCTCAAATTTGAAATATGCATAGCTACAATTATTGTTTTTCACTTAAAAATAGCCCAGCTTAAGAAACAGGATTTCAAAGGGAACAAGCGTCATGTAAATGGCTAGAGCAAAATTATTCTGTTAATGTTACCATTAATTGTTTTTGACATAAATAAGCTCTACTTTCTTTAGTCACTGTTGTCAGATCATCTGTAAACAACAATCAAGACTCTGTGTATCTTTAATGGTTTGTATTTATTTTACATAAGAGAGACTTACTGAAAAAGGATTTCATCCGGCGATGTACGGTAACTCAAGATCGTAACATAATGTATAACAACCACAAAGAGAAGGATGAAAATAAGAGCTGAGCTTTGAACAGTTTTCTTTCAACTCCCTTGTGAATTCCAATATTAACCCCTGAATTCCTCAACACAAGGGATCACGTTCACCACTTACAATGGTAAATTTGGGCCTTGGTCCAGCTCGTCTGCCTGTCTAATACTGATGAAACATCGGCGCCACCAGATAACAGTGGTGGTCAGAAAGCCTGCCAGAAGCTTGTAACTGATAACAAATGAAATTAGGACACTGCTTTAACTAAAGGCCTTCTTTCCACAGCATGCAATAACTGCAAGATACAGACCATGGAGTTGAAAGTCAAACATTACCACCTGTTCCTCTTCTTGATTTTGTGAAATGCACGTTTCAATTACAATTTGGTGAGGTTGGCAAATGAATGGAATATCCAGCACATATATAAAACCCATTCACAACTGGTTTATTAAAAACAAAACAAATCATAATAATAATTAAAGGCCATCTCTGTTCATTTCAAAATGAAGAAATCATTTTCCCAAACTAAAATCCACTTTCCCTTAGACTAGTACAGGGTAATTATTTTGAGGTTATGGGTCACACACACACCCTTTGGTTTTACTGTATTTTTTTCTGTCCCAAACAGGGATGGGCTTTTCTCACACGCACACCTTTTCTTTTTTTCTGCAGTTTCTGGTCATCTTCTTTTTAATTCAATAAAATTAATCTGTTAAATCTACCAGAGGCTTACCACTACTTCATCTTTTAAGGAAAAACAGAAAATTGCTCCATGGTAATTCTGTTGTTTGCCACCAAATTCCAACTATGCACTGTTGAGGGGCACGGGGGGCAGGGGAAACGGAGGGTCGCCCACCCCTGTCCTAGATCACGGATGCCCAAGCAGTACTTGGCACACGGGTCCCCCGCTTCTCTCTCCAAGAGACCTTGCTCAGGATCATGCTTTGTCTCTGTTATAAGCAGCAGGCATGCTGGGATGCGGTGGGGAATCCGCATTGCTTTCTCCTGCTCCATAATGCTGGTTCACTGCTTCTAATGTTAATGGAAACAGTGCTATTGCGCAGGATGATTGGACAAGCAGTGAGACTTTTTCTGCCCTCCTAGCAACCTCTCTCAAGATTGCTAATCAATCACAACTAACAAGAGCAAGGAATAAGCAACCCTGTGGCCTTCTCACACATCACGCCGAGTTATAATAATGCAGTTTGTGTTGGTTTTCTCAGCACGAGCTGTAAACCCAGCTATTGTGTTTATGAACCTTAACCATTGTCTATGGCTCAGTGTTATGTTTTAACTGAGGTATTATGGCTTGTTCAACAAACCATGGCTTAGGGTGATGAGGGAACCCAGCCTCAGGGTCATGGAAGAAGTAGGGAAAAGCCTTGCTGCCCTTCATCCCAGCGATTCTGCTTAAGACTGCTGCTCCTTTGCTCCATTAGTGGAAGGGAAGCAGACATGTGTTTGTTCACTCCCAGCTGATTAGAGAAAATTGGACAAGGCACCTGCAGGCTGCATGTGGCCCATAGGTTGCCAAACCACGCTCTAAACCTCCCTTCATTAACAGAACGAAAACAGAGCAAATTAGTAGATTGGAGAATTATGGTTGAAAAAGAAAAATAATGGAGAAGAAAAGATAGAGATGTAGATATAGACATAAATATATTATTTTTATTTATAAAAATATCAAACATAACAGGGTACTGCAATAATGTTTAAATAATCCAGAACAGGATTTGATTTTTAGCAAATCGAAAACTTTTTTTAAAATTCCAAATTGTTTAATATCAGCAGCAACAATGACTTCCTCTGCCCAATCTAACTTTTATGAATGAACTGAAGATAAGCAGTACAGGTAGTCCTCGACTTACGACCGTTTGTTTAGTGACCGTTCAAAGTTACGACGGCGCTGGGAAAAGTGACTTGCGGCAGGTCCTCGTACTTACAACCATCACAGCGCTCCTGCGGTCACATGATCAAAATCCAGGCACTTGGCAACCAGCTTGT
The DNA here is from genome assembly GCA_023362775.1 of Charina bottae. Classification (NCBI taxonomy): domain Eukaryota; kingdom Metazoa; phylum Chordata; class Lepidosauria; order Squamata; family Charinaidae; genus Charina; species Charina bottae. The sequence goes on along the minus strand of JALMGJ010000001.1, from coordinate 244,140,725 downwards.
ACTTACGACACTTGCAGAATTCTGGGGTCACGTGATTGTCATTTGCAAACTTCCCAGCCGGCTTCCGACAAGCAAAGTCAATGGGGGAAACTGGATTTGCTTAACACCAGTGGCAAAAAAGGTTGTATAATCAGGTGTGACTCACTTAACAACCGCCTCACTTAGCAACAGAAGTTCCAGTACCAATTGTGGTTGTAAGTTGAGGAGTACCTGTAATATTAATCAAAGATCATTTTTATGTGGACTTCCATGTATTATTTTTGCTCCAAATTCTAGGGGAGCCTTTCTGGGGTTGTGCAGAAGCCTTGGGTTCTATGAGAAACTATGATTTAAAAAATGGCTTTTTGAACTTTGTACACTGCACAATGCCAGTGCTTGCAGTGGTGGGAATTTTTATATGTTGCAACTCAGCTGCTGGCCTGCTGCTTTGCTGTTGTTGTAAAAATGGTAAAACAGTACGTAGGTTAGAAGTAAATTATTTTGTGAAGTTTTCATATTTTTTTGCAGGGGTTCCCTGAGACCTGAAAAACTATTTCAAGGGTTCCTCCAGAGTAAAAAGGTTGAGAACAGCTGCTCTAGTAGATCCTGGGTTTCTACTAAAAAAACCCAAATAGTTGTGGCAAATTTGAAGTCTGTCCACTGGTAGCCTGATCTTATTCAGAAGGTTGTGACACGGTTGAAAGAAATGTCAATCTTGATTACTCCATGACTACAGCCCTCTTTAGAAGGAGGACAAGAACTTTAAAATGAACTAGAATTCCTATCTGTTGCCTCCCAACTCTTTATGATATCAAAGCATGAGAATAAAACATATAAAAAGTAAAATACAGGAAGTAGCAGATATTGAATTTAATTTATGTTTATGTAGAAGGATTATTCAGATTTTCTGTATTAGTGGGATGTGTTGAACTACAACTTTCAGACTTCCACTGCAACATATTTGGAGCGTATAGGGTTCTGGAAGGCTAATTCCAGCCTTTGTATTAACATTACTTTGTAAGTAATGATACTAACGGACAGTCAAAGGAACGAGTTATTATCACATAATATCCTGTAATAAGGGGAATCTTCAGCGCACTATTTATTAACTACTTTTCATTTTAATGAATACCAAGATGATATATTACAAGTACAAAACTAAATAAGGCCATAAATATAGGAAAATAAAATTATAAAATGCTACAACACATGGTCTTCAGCATCCATAGGGGAGTTTTAGCTGATGTCAGTGAGATTTCCTCTTTCATTGTTTTATGCTTCAATCCTCAGCACATTTATTTAAGTCAATGCATGGGAGAATACAGGCTTAATACTGATTGCAATCAATTTATGATCAAGCAGTGTGTCTGTTTCTTCACCTCTCTTTTCCAAAATATCAGAACACTCCATCTCCTTACTGCAGCATAGAAAATTATGAGAGTTTGAAGAGGGCAAATTTATCCAGTTGCCAAAAAAAAAAAAGGCCAATCCAAGCCATTCTGGGCTTGGTCCGTCCCAGCCCCAAGCCCTGATTCTTCCAAGGTAAGGGACTGCCTCCCTTTTAACTCCCAACTGCCTATTCCCCCCCCCCCATCTCTTCCCTTTTCGCCACCCTGCACCCTGTCTTGCGGGGCGGCAAGTACCATATGGCTCTGGGGCTGCTTGCCACGCTGCAGCTCAGGGGCTTCTTGGTGCGCTGCGGCTCTGGGGCTGCAAGAAGCCCCCGAGCTGCAGCACAAAGCCCCAGCCGCCCTTGGAAGCCTCAGCCACCCCGGCCCGGCCCGGCCCGGCCACATGGCATGGTGTGAAGCTGCAGCCGCCCTCGCCACCCTGCACTCCAAGGCCCCTGCCACCCTGTGCTCTGCCACCCCAGCTGACCTTTGCTGTCTTCTTGCTCCTGCTGCTGACTTCCTCTTGCGAGGAAACTGCCGTGCGCGACCTTGGGAAGAAAGCCTCGTGCGGCCAGCCGCTGCTTCGGGAAGGGCCAGGCTGGGCAGCGCTCATCAGCAGCAGGAGCAAGAAGACGGCAAAGGTCAGCTGGGGCAGCAGGGGCAGCAGAGGGCAGGGGCCAAAAGGGCAGAGATGGGGAGGAGATAGGCAGGTGGGGGGAGTTGAGGCGTCCCTGTGGTCGTAAGTGCAGGCAGGCTGCCAAGCACCCGAATTTTGACCACGTGACCGTGGGGGGGCTGCAACGGCCATAACTTCGGGAACCAGTTGTAAGTCCCTTCGTTCAGGGCTGCTGTAACTTTGAACGGTCGCTGAATGAATGGTCGTTAAGCAAGCACCACCTGTATGCACATTGCTTCCTGGTTGCTACAGGGGTGTGTGTGTGTGTTTGTGCACCTTCAAGTCCCAGCAGTTTCTTGGCAAGATTTTGAAAGTGGTTTGCCCTTGCCTCCTCCTTCCTAGGGCTGAGAGAGTGTGACTGGCCCAAGGTCATCCAGCTGGCTTTGGGCCTAAGGCAGGAGTAGAAGTCAGGTCTCCCATTTCTAGCCTGGTGCCTTAACCACTAGACCAAACTGGCTCTGGTTGCTACTGGTAGCTTCACTTAATTCCCCTTTGAAGACATCTAGGTCACAGACACCACTCCATCTTATGGCAGGAATTCTGTCATTATACAATGCATGCAGTACTTTATTTTCTCTGTCTTGAATCTATTATTCTGGTCAAATTAAGAAAAAATTTACTAAATGTTAATTATCTCCACTTAAAGCATGATTCTGTATTTATATCCTCCCTATATTCAATCAGTGAATATAATATATAATATATAAGCTAAAAAACCCGAACTTTTGTATACTGACCACAGGAGGTGCTGTTTTCCAGCCCCTGAATATTTTATTTGTCCTGTTCTACACTTTGTCCAACACTTATTTTCTGTGCCTCATTTCTACAGGTAATTGTCACTTACCAACTGTCTCATGCAGCAATTGTTTGAAGTTACGATGGCGCTAAAAAAATAACTTTGTGACCAATCCTCACATTTATGACTGACGCAGCATCTCGTGGTCACATGATCGCCATTCATGTGCTTCACAACCGTCTTGCGACAAGCAGAGTTAATAGAGAAGGCGGAAGTAAAATCGTAAATCGCAGTCACGTGATTTTCTTGCTTAGCAACCGCAGTGCTTTGCTTAACAACCTAAGGGGAAGTAAGGTCATAAGCCCATCATGGTCATGTGATTTTCTGCTTAGTGACCACGGTGCTTAGTGACCAAGTTGCCAGTACCAATTGTGGTCAGTAAGCAAGGACTACCTGTACTTTGGATGAAAATTGGGGAGTAATAGAATATTGCAGGAGGAAGTGAGAATTGTTGAACATTCTTTTCTTCTCTACCTCATTCTGCTAACAGAGGGATCCAGCTGATGGAACACACTAGCTGAATCCCACCCATTTCATTTGTATAAATACACTGATGGTATTGCAACTTTATTTCTGAACTCTTTTAATGTTGTATGGCATGATGTGGTGCTTGCCTTTTTCACAGTTAGGTCAATATTCCTATTCTCTTATCTTATTTATTCAATTATCAATTCATCAGAGGGATTCTATTTTCCCAGTGCAAAAGTATTTATTTATTTATTTAATTTATTCCCCGCCCATCTCCCATACAAGGGACTCTGGGCGGGTTACAATAATTAAAAGTATAGAATGCATAACAAAAATGCAATGTACAAGTAGTCCTCACTTAACAACCATTCATTTAGTGATGGTTCGGACTAACAACACTGCTGAAAAAACTGACTTGCAACCAGTTCTCACATGACCATTGCAGTGTCCCCACGGTCATGTGATCACAATTTGGGTGCATGGCAACCAGTTTGCATTTATGACCGTCGCAGCATCCCGTGGTCACACAATCACCATTTTCAACCTTCCTGGCTGGGTTCTGGCAAGCAAAACCAATGGGGAGCTGTGTGATTCACTTAATGACCACATGGTTCGCTTAACGCCCATGGTGATTCGCTTAATGACTGCCACAAAAAGGTCGTAAAATTGGGTCGGATTCACTTAATGACCACTTCACTTAGCAGCTGAAATTCCAGTCTCAGTTGTGGTTGTTAAGTGAGGACTACCTTATTCATGGGTATACATGAATAAGTTGTCAAAAGTAAGTTCTGCCTTACATTCACATTCTGAGGTGTGGCAGATATTTTAATACATAATAATATGGGCACTCAGCTAGTTAACCTAAGCAGGAAATACATACTAGGAAGGCCATATTAACCATCACTTGGCAGTACATTAAAATTAAATAACGTTTTTTCTCCCAGCAATAGAAATGAACATGCTTTGCTAGCATGAAGATAGAAGCAAGAAGTGATCTATGTATTAAATGACTACTTCTTGTAAACACAATTGTTTTCTTACAGGTCAACATCTGGTCTTTCAAGAAGACACAAATAAAATAAATTATAGCCTTCCTATTTGTTTTTGGGTTTCAAATATACAACAACCTTTTATCTGAGAACTGAGTATTTCGAAAGATTGAGAGCCACTTATAAGAAGATGCGAAGAGTGCCTACTTCGTAATGATTTAGCTTTTCAAAATCAGCAAATCAGTGCACATAAGGATACTGCAGTCTCTCATGCCCCTTTAAGATGTGTTTCAAAGGGTATTATCCTGATTTTTGTTATTAGGAAATTAGAATATTATTCTAATGCAATTATTATTAATCCTTGAAAACTGTTCCAATGCATAATTAGAACATTTACAATCTACTCCAATAGCACAATCAATCATATTCCTGTAGACAGACTATGCCAAGAGCCTAGACCAGGGGTCGGCAAACTTTTTTATGCCAGGAGCCATTTTGACATTTATAAAATTTATAATATCACTCGAGGGCCAGGGGGCGGGGTTTGAGGGTGGGAGCCAATCGTGTGGAAGGGGGTGGGGTTTTTGGGCGGGGGCCAATCGCGTGGAAGGGGGTGGGGTTTGCAGGCGGGGGCCAATCGTGTGGAAGAGGGCGGGGTTTGCGGGCGGGAGCCAATCGCGCACACTTAGGGCCTGCTGCCGCCATTCCCGCCGCCAAGCACACCATGCCGCTGCCGCGCCTGCCCCCGCCACGTCCGCCACGCCTGCCTGGGGAAGAGCCACACTCAAGGGGCCAAACAGCCGCATGTGGCTCGCGAGCCGCAGTTTGCCAACCCCTGGCCTAGACAGACAACTTATGTATTGCTTTAAATTTATATTCACATTTCCTTTTGTAAAGAAAAAAAAATCTAAGTCCATCAGAAGTCTCCTCTAACTTTCAAACTACTCCTAATAGATAGCCTTCAATCCAACAAAAGTTAGCCCTTTGCAATCAAAGAGACACATTAGTTGCAATTGCCATCGCAAATCTATGCTTTCTTCTCTAACAATAAGACTCTTTAATGTTAGTCCAAGAATAAGATATGAAGATAAGATACGAAGGCAAAGTCTCCTACAAGTCAAATCTGATTCTTGGTGATTTCATAGATATTCCATGTGGGGTTACTCCCCTTCAAGTACTAACCAACTCCAATCCTGCTTAAATTTCCAAAATCAGCTATTATACTGAACATAAATTCTGTTGATTCAATGTGATGTAGGATCAAATTTGTACAAACTAGGGCTAAAGTACTTTAGGTATATCCGGTGGCTCAGCGGGTAAGACGCCAGGCTTGTCGATTGGAAGATCGCAAGTTCGGAGGTTCAAATCCCTAGCCCTGCGTGTGGAGTGAGCTCCCGCACTAGCTCCAGCTCTTGCCAACCTAGCAATTCGAAAGCATGCAAATGCAAGTAGATGAATAGGTACCACTTCAGTGGGTAGGTAACAGCGTTCCGCGCGTGTCATGCGGCCACATGACCGTGGAAGCGTCTTTGCTGGCTCTTTGGCTAACAAACGGAGATGAGCACTGGCCCCTAGAGTCGGACACGACTGCACAAATGTGCGGGGGGGGGGGGAACCTTTACCTTTTTTTACCAATCATCCAGACTAGATACCCAGACACTGATCAAGATCAGCAAACAGACCACCTGTCTGATTCAGAATAAAGCATATATTCAATGTATGAAGATACAGGAATCTTTAATCCATACAGAATAATTTCTACAGTCAGGATGGAGTACAAGTAACAAGAAACCATGCTTAAGACGACATAACTACAGCAGCAAATTTAAAGCAGAACTTTCATAGTGGGGAGAAGGACATTGTACATCACTGTTGGTTTTGTTATAACGCTTTGGATTTCTTTTTCCTGACAGTCAGCATACTTGGAAATTCTAACCTGAGTTTCTCTAAAATAATAGCATTACCAAATAAAGGAGAAAGACTTAATCGGAGTCCTTCCTGCTAGACAGAAAAGCTATTGTAACACTCGGGACGGATGTCAGCTTCCAGGCGTGCATAGGAGCCACCCACTTTCCTCGCGTTTGGAAACGCTCTTCACAGTCGGTTCTGAGACGAGCACAGAATGCACTTACCCGTGAACAGCCGCAGCATACCAACAGCACCCCTGGGCGCCGCCATTTTGCACAATCACGTCGGTCACGTGGGAGCCGGTGTTACACTCCCACCCATGCCCGCGATCGAGCCGGGAGAAGATGGCAACTTGGCCAAGAGAGCAAAAGGCGCGCGCGAAAGGGAAGGGGAGGTGCCGAGTGGAAGCCGCGCCTCTTTCTTGCGTATTGCTTGTCCGAGGTTCGCAAGATAGTTTGAAGGGCCGAGAAGTTAAATACAGTAGCAATATGCTTCCCTGCAGAGAAAAGACAAACCTGTATATAAACGTTGTTGCCAACTCTGAAATGTATTCTTCCCCCCTCCTCCAAGACTCCTATTGAAACGATGTAAATAAACGCTGCCTGCCTAAATGCATAAGGACTTGCAGGCTGCCGTGGTGCTATAGTGGAAGCCAGCTATGCTCCCTTGGGCGATGTAGAAAAAGATGGTTGGGTGGCCTTTCCTCCTTGAAGGAAATCTTTAAATGTTTTAACGTTCTTGGTTTCTTAGGACAAATCACACAACCCTTTTTGAGTAGTGGTGGAAAAGTAGTGGTGGGATACAGTCGAGTCCTCTTGTTCGGCAAACCGAGATACGTCACAGCCGCGTCTTTTAAGGGTTCTGTTGTGACGGCTTGGCAGGGCTCAATCCGCCGCAGTTACGAAGGAGCTAACTCTGCAGCTGCCGCTCTGGATGGGCTTCTCATTAGCCCGCTCTCGCCCGCCCCAAATCACCCTGTCTCGGGACTCACCCACGTGGCCTCGTTTAGGGCATCCGCTGAAATTCTCGACTTTTTTTATCCACAACTGGGTACGGAGCCCATCTGAAAAAAGGCGGCGGGTCAAGTGAAAACATGGTGCTGATTTTGCCACTAAACGTTGGGCACCGTGGCTCCCAGTAATCGGAAAGTCTGACCCAGTTGGCCTCCTCTCAATATCCGGGACTATAACTGCTATGGTTCCCCAGACAGTATAGCCCTGGGGTTTCAAACAGATGATGATGATGATGATGATGATGATGATGATGATGATGATGATTTAAGTTGAGAACCAGTTTGGTGTAGTGGTAAAACCTTGCCAATAAAGCTGCAGGGAGTAGTCCAGGCAGTTGCCCTGAAGCAACACTGACTTGGAGGGAAGAAGAAGAGGAAGAGGAAGAAGTTGCATTTTGTCAACTATCACTGCATGATGGATTTCTGTACAGTGTCCTGTCATTGCCCCAGCAGTTTTGAAGTTGCATTTATTTATTGATGTTATATATTCTGCCTTTCTGGGTGATGAAGACCATTCAAAGCAGACAATAACATTCAAAAATACAAACTATTACAGAGATTAAAGTACCATATGTATTTGTGTGGAAGTAAGCTACCACACATTTAATACCAGAGAGCATAAATAATAAAAATACGTTAAATTACAGACCAACGTCAACTAGTCCACAACCTGTTTTTTTAAAATTATCCGAGTTTAAGCTGCTGTTCTTGGGGGATGAAGTTCCACAGCCACATGCTACAACCAAGAAATTGTCCTTCCTGCTACTCTGAGGGATCTTACTAGGAAAATGAGGCACTTGAGCAGGGTCTCTATTGCCCATCATAGCGGCCAGGCAAATTACCAATCAAGTTACAAATCAGTTTAGGTATATAAACTGCCACATTTTGAATTGAGACCAGAAATATACCAGTAAAGGTAAAGGTTCCCCCTGCACATTTGTGCAGTCGTGTCTGACTCTAGGGGCTGGTGCTCATATCCGTTTGTTAGCCGAAGAGCCAGTGTTGTCCGAAGATGCTTCCACGGTCATGTGGCCGGCATGACGCACGCGGAACACTGTTACCTTCCCACCAAAGTGGTACCTATTAATCTACTTGCATTTGCATGCTTTCGAATTGCTAGGTTGGCAAGAGCTGGAGCTAGAGCAGGAGCTCACTCCGTCATGCGGGGCTAGGGATTCGAACCTCCGAACGTGCAATCTTCCAATCAACAAGCCTGGCGTCTTACCCGCTGAGCCACCACGCCCCTAAAATATACCAGTAGTTTGTAGCTAATAGGGAACTGGTTGATCAGCTGGTTCTGATACAAGCCCAACATCCTCCCCCCCCTCCTGTAAAATTGGGAGCTGAATTCTACCCTTGTCACCTACACAGCCTTTCTGCTTCCATAACTGGATTCCTGGTTTCTATATGATTATAGGCAACAAATCTGAGATTAAATAAATAGCTCTTTGTCACTATATCTAGTTTGGTCTCTGATACAATTGCTGGTTGGACAGTCCTAATTAACAAGAGAATAATCACCTCCATTGGACTTGCTTTTTAAGTAGTCTGTGTAGTGTTGTGTTGCTTCAGTATCAGCAGAAATGTTATATAATTTCCCCTTTCCTTCTGATAATTAGGATATGTGCTCTTAGTATCCTGATGTAGCTGACCTATCAAGTGTGTAAAAGAATGAGTGAACTGACATTAACAATGTTTTCCCACAACTGCAAGAAGGTAGTACAAATAATTAAAGATGGAGAGATGATCCTCAAAAGTGGCTGAGAAACATTTATTTGTAGCTCAATGTGTTTGGGACCTCAAATTCCTTATCAAGTGTACTGAAAACTTCAATTTCTTTTAGGCGCATGCAGTTCATAAGAATATAAGAACAACCCTGCTGGAACAGGCAAAGGCTAATTTTAGTCCAGCATTTTGTTTCTTACAATGGCCAATCAGATATCTCTCTCCCACCATTGGTTCCTCTGCAACTAGTATTTAGAAGCATATGTTGACCCCCAACCTGGAGTTTACTTATCTTGTTTGTTTGAACTGGCTCTTCTGGTTATTATTCTGCTTCTTTTAACATAAGAAGCTTCTCAGAAAGGAAACTTTTAACTTAAGAAGCTTAAGTTAAATGATATGTGGAAAGTTTTTTTTGTGTGTGTTTGTTTTTTAAGGGGGAGTTAGAAACGGAGATGAGCACTGCCCCTAGAGTCGGACACGACTGTGCAGGGGAAAACCCTGAAGCTGTCTTATACAGAATCCATAAATTACTAAATATTAAATGATGGCTTACAATATGTCCATTGACACCAAAGATATATGCATCTTGACCAAACCTGGAATCCTAGATTGAAAGACTAGGGCAGGGGTCGGCAAACTTTTTATGCCGGGAGCCATTTTGACATGCTCGTGCACATTTTGAAATGCTCGAGAGCCAGGGGGCGGGGTTTGCGGGCAGGGGCCAATCGCGTGGAAGGGGAAGGGGTTTGCGGGCAGGGGCCAATCGCGTGGAAGGGGGTGGGGTTTGTGGGCAGGAGCCAATCGCGCGGAAGGGAGTGGGGTTTGGGGGCGGGATCCAATCGCGTGGAAGGGTAAGATACAGGCCTGCGCTGCGCTTGGCCGGCCGCCCCGGCCCTCGCTCACCTTCCATGGCCGGTCCTCGCGGGCCGCCAGCGACACTCCCGTCCCGCTGCACCCCAGCTCTCCAAGGCGCGCAGGCTGGCCAAGGCGGAGGTGCTGCTGGCGGCGCGCGTCTCTGAGCTGGTCTGGGCGCGCTGGCGCTGGGCTGTGAAGCTGGACGAGCCGCCGGACCTGGAGCGCTTCCGCGCGCAGCTGAGCGAGGCCCCGCGCCGGTCTTTTTGGAGCGCTTCCGCGCGCAGCTGAGCGAGGCCCCGCGCCGGTCTTTTTCGAGTGCTTCCGCGCGCAGCTGAGCGAGGCCCCGCGCCGGTCTTTTTGGAGCGCTTCTGCGCGCAGCTGAGCGCTGGGCTGTGGAAATGCGCTCCAAAAAGACCGGCGCGGGGCCTCGCTCAGCTGCGCGCGGAAGCGCTCCAGGTCCGGCGGCTCGTCCAGCTTCACAGCGCAGCTGAGCGAGGCCCTGCGCCGGTCTTTTTGGAGCGCTTCCGCGCGCAGCTGAGCGAGACCCCGCGCCGGTCTTTTTTTCGCACCTCTGGGAAGCAGGGCCAATCGGGCTTCGCCTTGTTCAGCCCGCCTCTCTGCTCCCCTTTGGCGCGGCGTCCTTCCTTCTGAGCCTCCACCAATCAGCGTCTGTTTCTTCCCCAAGGTTCGCGCTGCTTCCGGACACCGGCTTTCCGGATGTCGGGCGGCAGACACAGAGAGAGAGCCAGAGCCGAGGGGCCAAAGAGCCAGATCTGGCTCAAGAGCCGCCATTTCCGACCCTTGGACTAGGGGGATAATATAAATTCAAAATAATCAAATTTAATTATCTGTAAAATACAATTTGGAGTTGATTTCTTGAGAATGTCCAGATTCAGATATTACTTTTTTCATGGAATCAGATCACTGGAGGTTTAATGGGGGAGGGGGGATTTGTGGCACATGATTTTGTTACGCAAACATGCTGAGCACAAATCAAAACCCACAGCAATATAATTCCATAGACTTCCCCCTGTATCTCTGATTCTCACTGTAAAACTGCAGACTTGTTCATTGGTTTTCTACTCTCTCAGTCTTGTAATGGTGGTGGTAATGGTAGGAAGATGTGCCATTTCTGCTTGTCCACTGTACCATTTTTGTATAGCAGAATATATCATCTAAATAATACACTCTCTCAACAGTCTTTGTTTAAAAGGTAAAGTCAAACTGGACTCTTGGTGCTTCATAGACACTTCCATGTATTGACAGCAAGCCATTGCCTTTTTCTGGAATACTTTTTTCCATTTCTAAGTCCAGTCTACCACTCTTAAATTCCCTGGAGGTATCCTATCCAATAATTAAGTTCATTTGTTTTATTATTTATATGAATATATTAAGTCGTACATCAGAAGCAAAGTGTCTGCTCTATGGACTATGGAAGAAAGAATGGTGGGTGCCGTCTACTTGTGTCAGTTTCAATTTATGGGGATTCTTTGGGAAAAAGTGGAGGGGTACCAATACTTTTGGCCACATCGGTATTTAATATTTTTTAAGACCCGCAACCATTGTTGTTCCATTATTGTTATTCCAGTTGTTTAATCTTTGAGCCATAAATGCACAGAAATCAGCATTAGTCTGATGATGATGATTTTGCTCAAGGAGAGTTTATACCTGCTGCAATTAAATTGTTTGCAGCTCAAGCTTGAGCACAGCTGCTAGCTCTAGGACCATATAACAACATGGCTACCCTAGAGGGGGTCCAAACTAATTTTCCAAGTTACCTGCTACATCTTGAATGCAGTACTTTGGCAGGAAGCAGGAGTCAGTAAACTTGAAACCACTCTTTGGATAAATATTTTTACTTACTGGATGAAACTACTCCACAACTGTGTTGGATTGGTCCATCTAACATTGGCAGATAATTTAAAATCCTCCTGGGAAAAAGCAATCTAAAGGAAATTGAGTTATTATGGCTTTTCTAGTTGCGCTAATCTACCATTAGGGCCAGATCAAGCTAAATTAACTTTACGGCAAAGGATTTTAGACATAGAAGGTCAAACAAAATCTGCTGCCCTCTCATGGGATATATTTATAAATAATGTAATAGAATTTCAGTTCCCAAATGAGCTTCATGTTTATACCAAATTTCAATCCCTATATTTTATCTTTTAAAAGTAGCAAAATTGTTATACTATCTGTAAACTTCAGCCACAAATGGTCAATAACAGTCATTAATGTAGTTAGGTGCTAATTTTATTTTATTCAGTTTCTTACATCAATTCACCATAATTTACACTCGTAGGCATTGGAGCCATTAGAATGACTAAGACAGTGACCATACAATTTTTTTGTTTTTGGCTATTTTAGGTTTTAGTCTTTAGATTCCCCACTGTCCCTTTCTATGTTCCACCTAAAGTTTTGCACCATAGTCATACCTTTAATATTCTGTTTTGAAATACTGTAGATTTTAGTGATTTTATATTCTGTGCTAGCCATTTGTACTTTGATTTAGTCATTGTCAGCATTATATATTGTTTTATATAATAGTACACCAATTACATGAGAACCAGTTTGATGTAGTGCTTAAGGTACCAGACTAGATGACTGTGAGTTCTAGTCCCTCCTTAGCAGGGCTTTCCAAAGTTTTCCCGCGGCGCAAAAACCCGGAAGCGCTGCTGCCGCTTTCAGGTTTTTGCAGGCCGCCGTTGGGTGTGTAGCCGCGGGAAAACCTGGAAGCGCTGATGATGATCAGCGCTTCCGGGTTGTGTGGCGACACACCAGACTGTGTGCGGCGACACACTTTTGTGTCGGGACACACAGTTTGGAAAGCTCTGCTCCTTAGGCGCGAAGGCAACTGGGTGACTTTGGGCCAGTCCCTCTCTCAGAGCCCTAGGAAGGAAGCCATGGCAAACCACTTACGAAAATCTTGCCAAGAAAACTGTATGGACTTGTCCAGGCAGTTGCCAGGAATCGAGACTGACTTGAAGGCATGATAAAGCACATCATTCATAGTTGATTTTGAAATCCTAATTATATATATAATCTTAATGGTATTGGTATTACATTTTTATATCTGTACTAGCACATATAAAGCAGACTTTGATAGTGAATACCCAGAATTCTGATCTTTAAATAAGGCGGGACCTCCCACACTCACACCTGATTATCATCCCATTGATTGAAACACCTGGCTCTAATTTCCCCTTCAAATGAACTGATAGTCCTAGAGGTTCACATACTTTTGCCACACACAAATATGTAGCTTTGGATCAGTTTTCTCAATAAATAAATGAACAAGCATAAAGCTTTCTGTTTAATTAGGTGCTAATACTGTTTTATTTTATTTTGTATATTTTATAACTTCTAATGTATATTCTACTCTACTTAGTATTTTGACTGTTTAAAATTTTATTAACTGCTTTTATATTTTTAATTCAAAGTGCTACATCAGGGCTTTCCAAACTTTTCTCGTTGGTGACACACCAACGGTGGTGTGCGAAAACCTGGAAGTGCCGCCGCTGTGGTGGCGCATGAAAACCCGGAAGCGCCGCCACAGTGGCGGCACTTCTGGGTTTTTGTGCGCCACCACAGCGGTACTTTCGGGTTTTTGCGCACTGTGGCGGCGGTGCGTAGTCCTAGTGTGTCGCACGAAAACCTGGAATCGCTGATGGGCCGCTGCCACACGCAGCAGCGCGCCATGTGCGCTTCCGGGTTTTCTTGCGACACATCTGGGCCCCACAGGCGACACAGTACGGTGTCGCGACACACAGTTTGGAAAGCTATGTGCTACATAAATGTAATAAATAAATAAACAAACAAACAAACAAATCCCCTTTCCATTAATGGAACTCACTTTTGGATGCAAGCCATGATTTGTTTTACTCATTATTACTGAACATAGTTTCATAAAGAATTAATATTTATGCCATTGTACTTTGGTATCTTGTTACATCATCTCAATTGGCAAGATAGATTTTACACACACTATGCAGAGATTCAGACCAGTTTTGTTAATGCTTGTAATCTACTTTCTTTATTTCAGCAAAGTGCCACCAGATAGAAGTACTGGTTTTTAAAATCTACAACACAAAAATATAAAATATCCAAAATACAGAAAACCACAGTCATTTTGAAAGTGATTAAAATGTTGCATGAAATTTTGCAGTGGAGCAGTGATCATGAATGTATTTCACAATACAATATGCAGAAGTCTGCCTGTTTCTTATAGAGAATCCTCAGGCCTGAGCAAGTCGTTCTAGGACCCTTCGATAATCTGAAATAAGCTGCTGGAATGTCTCTTCCAATTGTTTATGTTGTAAATTTAGGTCTATTTGATTCAACTGATTGGTCAGCTCTTCTGGTCTCAAACATCTTCTCATCTTGGCAATCTCTCTTTGCTTTTTCTAGAAAACAAAGGATTTACACATATGAAGAACATTACCACATTTCACTATTACCATTACCACATTTCACCACCTCCTGCAGGGTTCACTGTGATGAAATGGTGATTTGTATTCTGCTAAAATAACCAAAAGGTTAATTGGACATTTCCTTACCAGGAATGGAAGCAGAAAGCTAAAAGAATTTGGAGAGGGGATACTTGGATAAAGTAAAAGGAAGGAAAGAAAAGGAAGTTGGCACTTGGGGAAGTCCTGATGAGTGGTGGACAAAGTGTTGCTTAACTCTTTCCCTTCTGGCTGATCTGTTCAAATTCTCATACGCTATCTTGTCCACTGGAGAAAATACAACGCCCCCATGTCTTTTCTCATAAGGGAAGAAAATTGTGCATAATCATTAAGTGCCTCCCAAGGTTTGATGTGACCCTTTCAGTTGTCTCATAAATCATAGAAAATCAGTGGCCTCGTATTTCACTTCTGAATTTCAGTGACTAGCTGCTTGGTAACTGTTCAGCAGTCTTTACTACCATTATCTGTTTTGCTCTTTGCAATACTGGATGCTAGTTATTAATACATATCCAATATTACAAGGAGCAAAAGACAACCAATCAGATCTTGCTTGCGGTACAACTATACATTACAGCTACATATAACCTAAATACTCTGCACATTGGGAAGCAAAAGTAATGAATTAAAGTGTAAGCTATTTTACTTTTTAACACAACAAATGCAAATTAAAAAAAATGATATAAAAAGCCACCTTATATGGGCCCATCAATCTTCTTTTTACATCCAATCTATAACTTCTGGATTGTTCTGCATTACTCATGTCTGTTGCATGTAACCGGAGAATTTCATAAACTCGTCGTGTATGTTGCTAAGAGTAAAAGGAAAAACATATGATAAAACAGTTGGAATTACCACTCCCAATGTACAAGGTTAAAAATCTTCCAAGCCTCCATAGCTCATCTTCTGGACGTAATCTCTGATAAGTCTAAGTAATATGATTTAAAATTGTGCTTTTAAAAGTTTTCTAAATAGCCAATATTCTCAGGCTAGGACCTGTACATATACAGGTAGTCCTTGTTTAGCGACTGCCTCCTTTAGCAACCGCTTGAAGTTACGACTATGATGAAAAAGTAACTTTACGACAAATCCTCGCATTTATGACCTTCGCAGGTCTGTAAAACAAAGGAAAGTGGAAGAGAGATCATAAGCACAGTCGCAGTTTCACTTAGCAACTGCTTCGCTTAATGACCAAGTTGCCAGTCCCAATTACGATTGCTAAAGAAGGACTACCTGTATATTCCTGCTGCCCAATGACACATATGCATCTTCTTCACGGTAAGGGAATAGAAGGCTCAAGCTGATTAACTATCAAGTGTGTTGAAGTTGAGAAAAATGCTTCTTGAGTCCAGCCCCTCACCCTAAGAATATAGTTTTGAATAACTGTTTTTTCTCAAAGTCTCATGGTTACATTAGGGAGAAGGAAACCGCATTTTCTCTTGCTCCTCCTCCTCCTCCTCCAATAGTTGGATTGACATTTCACTCAAAAGTTTCTCTTCATACCAATTTATTACAAATGTGCATTCCCCTGCCACAACACCAGGTGCTTAGAGCAATTGCTAAATTGCTCTTCTTGTGCACCAGCTACTGCATCCCCCAGGAAAGTAACTTACAAAAAAAAAAAAAGATTTCACACACAATCAGTTACCACAGCACTGTGCCTGCTATCTTTTCTTCCTTATTACTAAGGTTTCCATTCCTTAAACTTCAGCAGTCACTGTACAATTGACCATATCAGTTTTAACTTATTTTCCTTTTCTCAAGGATCTAGCTTTTTCAAACCTTATTTATTTATTTATTTATTTATTTACAGTACTTACATACCACCTAGTTTATATAACTCCAGGTTGTTTAAAATAGTAAGATTAATATGCAAAACTCAAACATATCCAAATCCAAACTCAGCAACAGATATAAATAGCAAAAACATGGCAGCCCATCCACCTGAACGAAAAGTGGGATATAAATCTAAGCAAATAAATAAATTATAGATATAATTTATTTATAAATAAATAAATCTTTACATCCATAGACCAAGCACTAGCAATTGAGTCCATGGCAGCAGCTCTACGCAACACACCTGACCTTACTAGATACACCAAGATCAAAATACCCAGAATCATGGACCTCACCACCTACTTTCAGTTTGATGGACAAATATACCAACAAATCAAAGGAACACCTATGGGATCACCACTCTCAGGACTCATAGCAGAGATTGTAATGCAACGTCTAGAAAGGATAGCACCCCCACGCATACAACCCAAAGTAGGGATCCGGTATATAGATTACACCTTTGTCATAATAAAAAAGGATCAACTGGAAGAAACACATGAAACCATCAACATCATCTTCAAATGAATAAAATTCACAAGGGAAGAAGAAAACAACAACTCACTACCCTTCTTGGACATCCTCATCAGTAGAGGAAATGATGGCATTCTAGAAACACAAGTCTACTGGAAATCTACCCACACTAACCAAGTGCTCCACTACCAAAGCAATAACCCAACCTCCCACAAGAGGAGCTGTGTAAGAACACTATTCAGACGAGCACAAACGCATTGCAGCAACCCAGAACACCAGAAAAAGGAAACAGACCACTTATATAGCATCTTAACAGCAAAATGGATACCCACGCAACTTTATCAAAAAGTGCCTGACCACTCAACCCACCACAGCAAAACCAACAGAAGCTATGAAAAGGATTACACTGCCATATATCAGAAACATCTCAGAAACTACTAATAGACTGTTACAACCACACGGCATCACCGTAGCACACAAACCAACCAAAACCCTTCAGAACATCATAAGTAACCCAAAAGACCCAGTAGCCCAAGAAGAAAAAACAGGAGTTATCTACAACATACAGTGTAAGGACTGTAACAGCCACTATGTAGGACAGACTGGCAGAAGACTAACAGAACGCATCCATGAACACCAACTAGCAGTCAGAAGACACGATGAAAACTCCTTAATCTCACAACACATGGACAGACTTAACCATACTTTCAAATGGGAAACTGTGAGCATCTTAAACCAAGCCAAATCCAAAAACGCTAGAGAATTCCTGGAAGCTTGGCACTCAGACAAAGCAGCCATCAACAGACACACAGAGGTAAAAAACGTTTACATACCATTCATAGGAGGCAATAGAAAAGCCAGAAGACCAGAACACCTCCTTGCCAGCAATCATCACCCAGATATGCAAAGATTAACACCAGGATTAGCACCAGAAGAACAATCAAACAGCACAATATACCCTAATCAAGGAACTATTAACTCAGTCAATCAACCAAGCAGCAAACAACAGCCCAATCAAGGAACATCTAAGGAGAGAACAACACCTCTACCAACACAGGCAGGACAAGCCATGGTATATAAACAGAGAGCAAGTCCCACTCCCTTTCCGCACTGAAGATGTTGCCTAGCCTGGCAATGAAATGTCTACAAGAAAACAACAAGGCTCAGAGAGCACCAAGGACTCCACAAATAAATAAATTTTGGGGGGGTATGTTAAAATTTACTGTCACGTTTTTTTTCTGGGCAAAAGATTACTTTTCATTTTGCAACCTGTAAGTTTCGAATAGTTGAACCTTCTGAACCTTTTCTCCCTAAAAAATTGGTATCCTAAATTCCTCAAAGGCTTTACTGAATTCTCTGCTGCCAGTGGTACTAGCCATACAAAAGTCAAATCTCAATAACAATTTGAAATTGTGCACACAATATTGTGTGCTTGATCAAGTAGTATCTTGGTCTGGAAACATTGGTTAAAAATTCAAAACGCTACCTTAAAACTTGTGGGGTTTGCAGAAACTATCAATAAAAGGAGCTGTATTAAAAAAACCCAAAGGTGTTGTTTTGTATATACAATCAAAGTTGAATCCACAACTGATATTTACTGATGATGAAGGAAGATATGTTGGAGTTGAAGTTAATATACAAGGAACTAAAATGTTGATTGTTGGACTGTATGCCCCAAATGCTGATAAAGGAGTATTTTATAAAAACTTAATGGATAAATTGTTGGATTTACCCTATGAGAATTGGTGCCTTATGGGCGATTGGAATGGGGTAATATCTCCGATGGAAGATAGGCAATCTCAGAAAGAATTGAAACTTATGCAAGGAAAATTACCCCAAACATTTTTCAATCTGAAAGACATGCTGGATTTACAAGACATTTGGAGACTTCTGAATGGGAATTCTAGGGAATATACATATTTTTCTGAGAGATATAGATCATTTTCCTGAATTGATATGTTTTTGATTTCCAAAAATCTGATGATGGATGTCACTAAGGTTGAAATATTACCTAAGACTTTCTTGGATCATAATCCAGTCATGTTGATCATTAAGGGGAAAAAGAATACATTCCGATGGAGATTAAATGAGACAATTTTACGGAAAAATGAAATAGTTGACACTTTTAAAAAAAAGTTAAGAGAATTTTTCCAATTGAATTTAAATAAAGGCACTAATATTCAATCGGTTTGGGATGCCAGTAAAGCTTACATGAGGAGTTATTTTATTCAATATAATACACAAATGAAGAGAAGAAAACAAGAGAAAATCCAACTGATTTTAGATGAAATTAAAAATAAAGAGACTTGTTTGAGAGATAACCCATTGGATGAGACTTTGATGACTCAAATTAAATTCTTACAAAAACAAATGTCAATGTTAATGATACAGGAATTAGAGACTCAGATGAAATTTGTGAAACAGAAACATTTTGAATTTGCAAATAAACCAGGTAGATGGTTAGCTTATAAATTGTGTAAACAAAGACAAAAGAATTTAATTTCTAAAGTACAACATGAGGGGAGAATTTTGATGGACAATGTAGGTATCCAAGAAGCATTTCATTGTTATTACTCATCATTATATAAAAAGCAAGATGTTTCGTTAGATGATATTGATAAATAATAATATAGATAATATTGATAAATATCTAAGTAAACAAAAACTGTATTGTCGAAGGCTTTCACGGCCGGAGTTCGATGGCTGTTGTGGGTCTTCCGGGCTGTGTGGCCGTGTTCTGGAAGTTGTGGTTCCTAACGTTTCGCCAGCATCTGTGGCCAGCATCTTCAGAGGGCAGATGCTGGCCACAGATGCTGGCGAAACGTTAGGAACCACAACTTCCAGAACACAGCCACACAGCCCGGAAGACCCACAACAGCCATTAAACAAAAACTATTTGTTCTTACCAATCAACAGAGGTCATTATTAAATGACCCTATAACACCAGAGGAAATGACAACTGTTTTTAAGAAAATTAATAGTGGAAAAGCACCTGGCCCTGATGGTTTGTCTGCGGTTTATTATAAATCTTTGAAGATGAGCTTTGCCTTCCTTTACAATTGACGATGAATTCGATTTTAGAAACAGGTGTAATGCCTGAGACTTGGAAGGAAGCTCATATTGCATTGATTCCAAATGAACAACAAGATTTGACTTTAGCGAAGAATTATAGACCAATATCTTTATTGAACAATTATTATAAGGTATTTACAACAGTGTTGGCAGAAAGAATGAAAATTATTCTTAAGAATTTTATTCATCAGGATCAGGCTGGTTTTTTGCCTAAGAGTTCAATGTCCAAAATGTTTTGGATATATTGGAATATTTAGAACAACACAATGAAAAACAAGCTGCTTTGATATTTTTGGATGCTGAAAAAGCCTTTGACAATTTAAATTGGTCTTTTATGTTTAAAGTATTGGAATCTATGAATTTTGGGGAGAACTTTATTAAATGGATTAAATCAATATATACCCTTCAAATGGCTAAAATAATTGTTAATGGGAATCTAAGCAAATCATGTGAAATTCAGAAAGGTACAAGACAAGGTTGTCCTTTATCTCCACTTTTGTTTATATTGGTTTTAGAAGTTTTACTTAGAGATATTAGGCAAGATGATGGCATTTCTGGTATACAAGTTAAGAAAGAAGTTTATAAATTAAGAGCCTTTGCTGATGACCTAGTCATTACCTTAGAAAACCCTTTAGAAGGGATTGAGTTATTAATGCAAATATTGAAAGAATTTGGGTCGCTAGCAGGATTCAAAGTGAATTTACAGAAAACAAAGGTCTTGACTAAGAATATGGATCGTCAACAACAAGAGAAATTAGGAGAATTAACTGGATTTACAATAGAGAAAAAAGTGAAATACTTGGGAGTATATTTAACATCAAAGAATGTCAATTTGTTTCAGAACAATTATGTTTCACTTTGGACAGATATAAAAAAAGACTTAGACAGATGGGAAAAATTACAATTGTCATTATTAGGTAGAATATCAGTGATTAAAATGAATATCATGCCAAGAATTTTATATTTTTTTCAGACAATACCTATATTGATTTCAGAAGTACCTTTTAAACAATGGCAACATGATATTTCTAAGTTTGTATGGCAAGGGAAAAAATGAGAATAAAATATAAAGTCTTGCAAGACACAAAGAGAGAGGCAGTCTGGGACTTCCGGACCTGAAGTTATATTATGCTGCTTGTTGTTTAGTATGGCTTAAAGAATGGATAGTTTTGAAAAATGAAAAACTATTGAATTTAGAAGGCCATGATTTAAGATTCGGATGGCATGGATATTTATGGTATAATAAAGTTAAGGTTAATGTGGATTTTAAAAATCATTATATCAGACGATCTTTATTAAGGATTTGGAATAAATATAGACCAATCTTATGTCCTAAGATGCCTTTATGGACTTCTACACAAGAAGCATTTTACAGAACTGAAACAAGAGACAAAGATAAATGGTTGTGTTACCAGGATTTGTTAGAAAAAGAATGTGGAGAATATAAAATCAAATCGAAAGAACAACTTGCCTCAGAAGGATATACTTTTCAATGGTTTTCTTATATGCAACTTATAGAGAAATTTAAGTTAGATAAAAAAGACTTTGGATTTGAACAGAGCAAATCGGAATTTGAAATACAACTTTGTGAAACAAATGAACACTTAATTGCTAAAATGTATAAATTACTGCTAAGAGGAGAAATGGTTGAAGAACAAGTTAAAGAATGTATGATTAAATGGGCAAAAAATATTGGTCATAATATACATATGCAGCAATGGGAAAATATGTGGTCTAAAGGATTGAAATTTACTTTGTAAATTGAAACTTGAAAGAAAATTTTTATAAGATGATGTATCGATGGTATATGACCCACAAAAAACTTTTGAAAATGTATGGGACTATTTCCAACGTTTGTTGGAAATGTAATAAACAAGAGGGGTCGTTTTACCATATGTGGTGGACGTGTAAGGTTGCAAAGAAATTTTGGAATCAAATATGTACCTTGATGCAGAGTATACTACAAATACAGATTCCGCTCAAACCAGAATTATTTTTGTTGGGGATATTGGATTTACAAATAGAAAAACACCTAGTTAGAATCATACAATATATGGTTACTGCAGCAAGACTTCTTTATGCACAATTTTGGAAAACTCAGATTCTACCAACGATACAAGAATGGTTGTTAAAATTGATGGACATGGCAGAAAACGATAAACTCACTTGTTTATTAAAAGAAAGCTCAAGTTGTCGTTATCTCAAAGAGTGGAAACCACTGGTGGACTGTTTGCAAAATGCAGGAGGGGCGAAGCTTACATGGGGATTTGAAGATTAGATATTATAAATATAATGGGGTATATTAGACAAAGAATTATTCTTATCTATTGCATGAAAAACTAGCACTTTTTTGTTTTCATGACCAGGGATAGATTGGAAGTTACCTATGTTTCATACTTTACTTTTTCTTCTTCTTTTACTTTACTACACTTTTTCATTTCTTTTTTTTCTTTTGTATTTCTATTTCTTTTTCTATTTCTAACTTTTAACTATGTATTGTAAAATTCTAATAAAAATTTATCAAAAAATAAATAAAAGGAGCTGTATTGTACTAAATAGTTTTTAGTGTAATAAGTACTATATATAGGTTTGGTTTCAATGTTGTCCTTCTGTAAATGAAATACAGTGGGGCAAAAAAGTATTTAGTCAGCCACCAATTGTGCAAGTTCTCCCACTTAAAAAGATGAGAGAGGCCTGTAATTGACATCATAGGTAGACCTCAACTATGAGAGACAAAATGAGAAAACAAATCCAGACAATCACATTGTCTGATTCGGAAAGAATTTATTTGCAAATTATGGTGGAAAATAAGTATTTGGTCAATATCAAAAGTTCATCTCAATACTTTGTTATATATCCTTTGTTGGCAATGACAGAGGTCAAACGTTTTCTGTAAGTCTTCACAAGGTTGGCACACACTGTTGCTGGTATGTTGGCCCATTCCTCCATGCAGATCTCCTCTAGAGCAGTGATGTTTTGGGGCTGTCGCTGGGCAACACAGACTTTCAACTCCCTCCAAAGGTTTTCTATGGGGTTGAGATCTGGAGACTGGCTAGGCCACTCCAGGACCTTGAAATGCTTCTTACGAAGCCACTCCTTCGTTGCCCGGGCGGTGTGTTTGGGATCATTGTCATGCTGAAAGACCCAGCCACGTTTCATCTTCAATGCCCTTGCTGATGGAAGGAAGTTTGCACTCAAAATCTCACGATACATGGCCCCATTCATTCTTTCCTGTACACGGGACAGTCGTCCTGGTCCCTTTGCAGAGAAACAGCCCCAAAGCATGATGTTGCCACCCCCATGTTTCACAGTAGGTATGGTGTTCTTTGGATGCAACTCAGCATTCTCTCTCCTCCAAACACGAGTTGTGTTTCTACCAGA
Organism: Charina bottae; assembly: GCA_023362775.1. Taxonomy (NCBI): domain Eukaryota; kingdom Metazoa; phylum Chordata; class Lepidosauria; order Squamata; family Charinaidae; genus Charina; species Charina bottae. The sequence continues at coordinate 244,117,706 of JALMGJ010000001.1, read as the reverse complement.
CAGTTCTACTTTGGTTTCATCTGACCATATGACATTCTCCCAATCCTCTTCTGGATCATCCAAATGCTCTCTAGCAAACTTCAGACGGGCCCGGACATGTACTGGCTTAAGCAGGGGGACACGTCTGGCACTGCAGGATCTGAGTCCCTGGCGGCGTAGTGTGTTACTGATGGTAGCCTTTGTTACGTTGGTCCCAGCTCTCTGCAGGTCATTCACTAGGTCCCCCCGTGTGGTTCTGGGATTTTTGCTCACCGTTCTTGTGATCATTTTGACCCCACGGGGTGAGATCTTGCGTGGAGCCCCAGATCGAGGGAGATTATCAGTGGTCTTGTATGTCTTCCATTTTCTAATTATTGCTCCCACAGTTGATTTCTTCACACCAAGCTGCTTGCCTATTGCAGATTCAGTCTTCCCAGCCTGGTGCAGGTCTACAATTTTGTTTCTGGTGTCCTTCGACAGCTCTTTGGTCTTCACCATAGTGGAGTTTGGAGTGTGACTGTTTGAGGTTGTGGACAAGTGTCTTTTATACTGATAACAAGTTCAAACAGGTGCCATTACTACAGGTAATGAGTGGAGGACAGAGGAGCCTCTTAAAGAAGAAGTTACAGGTCTGTGAGAGCCAGAAATCTTGCTTGTTTGTAGGTGACCAAATACTTATTTTCCACCATAATTTGCAAATAAATTCTTTCCGAATCAGACAATGTGATTGTCTGGATTTGTTTTCTCATTTTGTCTCTCATAGTTGAGGTCTACCTATGATGTCAATTACAGGCCTCTCTCATCTTTTTAAGTGGGAGAACTTGCACAATTGGTGGCTGACTAAATACTTTTTTGCCCCACTGTAACTGTTCATCTAAGGGGATTTTACAGGTAGTCCTCGACTTACAACCATTCATTCAGTGACCATTTGAAGTTATGATGGCACTGAATGAATGGTGGTTATGACCGGTCCTTGGCATTCTGGCTGTCCCAGCACACCCACGGTCATGTGATTGCAATCTGGGCGCTTGGCAACCGGTTCGCATTTACAACTGGTTGCAGCGCCCTGCAATCACGTGATCACCATTTGCAACCTTCCCTGGGGAAGCCAGCAGGGAAGGTCACAAGTCACTGGGGTAAGTCTCCCCCACACACGCACCCTCCTGCAGCCCCTCTGCGCTTGTGCCAGCCAGTTGCACACCCCTGCGCACTCAACCCTAACGCCTCCCTCGCACCCTGCCTCTCGTGCACCCTCACACTCTGCCATGCCTCTCGCGCACCCCCTCACGCACCCTCCCTGACCCGCGCCTCTCTTGCACCCTCCCTGATCCTCCATCACACCCTCATGTACCTTCCCGACCCTCCCCTGCACCCCTGCACTCCCTCCCCCACCTGGCAGCAGCCACTTACCTGCCTGCTGGCCTGGGACTTGCAACTTCCTGCCAGCTTCCCCACTGACTTTGGTTGTGGGAAGCTGGCAGGAAGTTGCCTCGCCTAATGACCACGGAATTCGGTTAATGATGGCAACCGGGACTGCAGGGATTGCCGTCGCTAAGTGATGCTGTCACGTGACATCGCACTTTATGATCGTATCGCTTAGCAACAGAAATTCCAGTCCAAATTGCCGTCGTAAGTCGAGAACAACCTGTACATCTATCTCTCTACGTTCCCTGGTGCTGCAAGGGAAAGGAGAAATCAACAAAAACGTTATTTAGCAAAGTCCCATGTTGGATATAGAACACTTCTGCAAACAGGACACCATTTTGCAAAATGACAACACTGGATACATGCAACCTCTAAAATGTTTCATGAATACATTATTTTAACATTAGTACCTTATTTACTTTCAGCTTCTGTTGAGCTTCTATTACCATATCTTGACTGAAGCCTTGCTTAAGCTTTTCTGGAGAAAAGCATGGTAAATCTTGACACAATTTTACTAATACAAAATCTCGCAGTTTCACATAGTTTTCAGATGGATCTTCAGCTAAAAAAATTAAGGACAAGTGTTAGACACCTTGTTTTGCAACCAGAAGTTTTCATTTATGAATTAAAACCACAAGACAATTCAAAATAGTTAAAAGAATCAGCCAAGACTATCAATATATTCATACCCAAGGTCTGAAAACATTCCATAGTTGCTGTTGGTAAAATGCCACACCCAACAAATCTACCAGTAGGGCTAGACACCCAAGAGAACAGCCAGATCTTCATTGCCTTATGAAAGGGGTGGGGTGGGGGTGCTGTTCAACTGGGCAGGTGCTGTGACAGAAAAGGCATGGCTCCTGGGTCCCTCAAGAAGACCCTGCTTAATAAAAGGGGCCCAGAGGATGCCCACCCTGTTGGTTCTTATGGTGCAAGCAGAAACAATTGGAGATAGGTAGTCTTCCAAGTAACCTGGTCCTATGCCATGCAGGGCTTTATAGGTGATAACCAGAACCTTGAATTGCACTTGGAAGCTCACTGGAAGCCGGTGTACCCAGTACCCACTGGAAACTACTGCAGGTCATGTAGCACGTATATGAGTGTATTATGGAATGCCTGGAATTGCCCATGCTGCTGCATTCTGGACCAGTTGCAGCTTCTGAATGCTTTTCAAGGGCAGCCCCAACTAGAGTACATTACAGTAATCCAAACGGGAGGTGGCTGAAGTGTGAGTTACTATGAGCAGTGCTTCCCCATGTAGAAAAGGGTGCAATTGGCATGAGATAGAGTCCATCAGAGTTGAGTGTCTAATAAATACAGGTAGTCCTTGCTTAATGACGCTAATTGTGAGCAGAAACTCTGTTGTTAAGCGACATGGTCGTAAGTAAAAAAACCATGTGATGCTGCTGCTTAGCGACGGCAGTTCCAGCAGTCCTGGTTGCCATAGTTAAGATAGGACCTCACATGACTGCGACTTGTGACTTCCTGCCAGCTTCCCCATTGACTTTGCTTGTAGGAAGCTGGGAGGGAAGGTCACAAATCATGATCACGTGACTGCGGGATACCGCAACAGCCATAAGTACGAGAACAAGTTGTAACTGCCACTTGTTCAACGCCGTCGTAAGTTCAAATGGTTGCTGAACAAGTGGTTGTTAAACGAGGGCCACCTGTAAATACATAAATATATAAAAACCTGTGCAAAGGCCCTCCTGGCCACAGCTGCCAGCTGCTCTTCGAGCAGGAACCATGATTCCCAAGAAGACCCCAAAATTGCATACCAGTTCTGTCTGGGGAAGTGCAATCCCATTCAGAGCAGAAGATGGAAAGTCTCTAAATCCAACCCCCACACACACACAAATCCACAGCTACTCAGTCATGCCAGGGTTGAGCTGAAACCTATTCTTCCCCATCCAGATCCCCACAGCTTCCAGACAGTAGGAGCTCCAGACTCAGCAGCATACTGATAATACCATACCTTATGTCAATGGATGACCTCATCCAGCAGCTTCATGTAACTGTTAGGAATGGGGAGTGTACAGCCCTGAGGAACCCCACAAAGCAGAGGCCTCAGACTCAACCTCTTTCCCCTATCAACCCTGATTAGATCTTGCCTTGGAGAAAGGAGAAGAACCATGGCAACACTGTGTCTCCCAATCCCAATATCAAGGAGGGCCAGGATGGTTGCACTATTCCCAGCTTCCAGCACAACTGAAGAGTTCCTAATCCCACTTCAAAACTCTGACCCTTTGCAACATGCTAAAACCCCTCAAACTCCTCTGAGTACTGCAGACACATATCCAACCCTGGTACCACTCCAAAACAAAAATCAAAAACACCTTAAATGTAGATTTATACAACACATTTTAAAAATCAGATTGTAGAAACTAGCTCCCATTTTGTTCTTCTGAAATATCCCAATAATGACTCAGACACAGTAATATCCCATTTCATAGATACAACACATTTCTACATGCATCACGTCTTTGTTGTTGTTCAGTCGTTTAGTCGTGTCCGACTCTTCGTGACCTCATGGACCATAGCACGCCAGGCCTTCCTGTCCTCCACTGTCTCTCGGAGTTTACTCAAATTCGTGTTCATTACATCGGTGATGCTATCTAACCATCACATCCTCTGCCGTCCCCTTCTCCTTTTGCCTTCAGTCTTTCCCAGCATCAGGGTCTTTTCCAGTGAGTCCTCTCTTCGCATTAGGTGGCCAAAGTATTTGAGCTTCAGCTTCAGCATCTGTCCTTCCAATGAGCAGTCAGGGTTGATTTCCTTTAGGATTGACTGGTTTGACCTCCTTGCAGTCCAAGGGACTCTCAAGAGTCTTCTCCAGCACCACAGTTCGAAAGCATCAATTCTTCGGCGCTCAGCCTTCCTTATGGTCCAACTCTCACAGCCATACATTACTACTGGAAAAACCATAGCTTTAACTATACGGACCTTTGTCGGCAAGGTGATGTCTCTGCTTTTTAATATGCTGTCTAGGGTTGCCATAGCTTTCCTCCCAAGGAGCAAGCGTCTTTTAATTTCATGGCTGCAGTCACCGTCTGCAGTGATCTTGGAGCCCAAGAAAATAAAATCTGTCACTGCTTCCATTTCTTCCCCTTCTATTTGCCAGGAAGTGATGGGACCAGATGCCATGATCTGGGTTTTTTTAATTGAGTTTCAAGCCAGCATTTGCACTCTCCTCTTTCACCCTCATCAAGAGGCTCTTTAGTTCCTCTTCACTTTCTGCCATTAGGGTGGTATCGTCCGCATATCTGAGGTTGTTGATATTTCTCCCGGCAATCTTAACTCCGGCTTCTGATTCATCCAGCCCGGCATTTCTCATGATGTACTCTGCATATAAGTTAAATAAGCAGGGTGATAATATACAGCCTTGTCGTACTCCTTTCCCAATTTTGAACCAATCAGTTGTTCCATGTCCGGTTCTAACTGTTGCTTCTTGACCCACATACAGGTTTCTCAGGAGACAGGTAAGGTGGTCTGGTACTCCCATCTCTTTAAGACTTTGCCACAGTTTGTTGTGGTCCACACAATCAAAGGCTTTAGCGTAGTCAATGAAGCAGAAGTAGATGTTTTTGTGGAACTCTCTTGCTTTTTCCATGATCCAGTGAATGTTGGCAATCTGATCTCTAGTTCCTCTGCCTCTTCGAAACCCAGCTTGCACTTCTGGTAGTTCTCGGTTCACATACTGCTGAAGCCTAGCTTGTAGGATTTTGAGCATAACCTTGCTAGCATGTGAAATGAGTGCAATTGTACGGTAGTTTGAACATTCTTTGGCATTGCCTTTCTTTGGAATTGGAACGTAAACTGACCTTTTCCAATCCTGTGGCCACTGTTGAGTTTTCCAAATTTGTTGGCATATTGAGTGCAGCACTTTAACAGCATCATCTTTTATGATTTTAAATAGCTCAGCTGGGATACTGTCTTCTCCGCTAGCTTTGTTGTTAGTAATGCTTCCTAAGGCCCACTTGACTTCACTCTCTAGGATGTCCGGCTCAAGGTCAGTGACCACACCATCGTATTTATCAGGGATATTAAGATCTTTCTTGTATAGTTCTTCTGTGTATTCTTGCCACCTCTTCTTAATCTCTTCTGCTTCTGTTAGGTCTGGTTTGCCATTCCCTCCTCCAGTTTTGGACCACGTTTTGTCAGAACTCTCCGTCATGACCTGTTCTTCTTGACCTGACTTCATTGAGTTACGCAAGCCCCTTCGCCACGACAATGCAGTGATCCATGAAGGGGCATCATGTCTACTTCCTACACTTTGTTAGCTAAATGTAATGCTATATGTATACATAGTCTTCCAAGCAGTAGGCATAACTCTCTCCCTTCAAATGGCCAGTGTAAAGCCTACTACATTCAGAATAGAGCTATCTGCTATGTTAAAAAAGGGGTTTTCTGTGGATTCAATCGAATTTTTCATTTCAGCCTACCAGTTACAACAGTTCAAAAAATGAACATATTCTGCAGGTTGTCAAGTTAGTACTCCAGCTGTGTTTGTAGGATTCTCAGGTTTAATCTATATACCATGTTCATCCAAAGGAAGAATTCCAGATATGTGTATTCTTCCTTGATGTCCTGCCCATGTTTCAACCTCTTATATGTGTCCTTTTCTGTTTTTAGATGTTTTATGTCAGTGTTTTTTGCAGGTACACTGCCTTCTTCTGCTTTCATTTTTTTCTTGGTTGGAATTATTTACAATTGTGCCTTGGTATCTCTTTTTTAGTAACTCCCACCTACCCTCCTTTTCCTATTAGCTTCTCCTGCCATGGAATCATACTTTTTTTTTAAAAGAACTTAATTAATTTCCAAATTATAGCTAAAATACAAAATAGAAAAGATAGAAAAGATAGAGAATAGAACTAAAGAAAAAAGAAGAAACGATAAAAGTGAGAATAGACAGAAAACAGAAACAGAGAGTGACTTCTGACTTTCTCCAATACAGATATAGATAAATTTGCAAATATAATCTCTTACCATTAGTTAAACCAAAATAACATTATTTCTATTAAAACAAACCATTTAATCACTAAAACTCAAAATTAAAACTTCATTTTTTTCCAACACAAGCAAGTACTCTAAAAGTGGTTGCCAAATGGATATATATCCAGAAACAGAATGTTCTCTACCATGGAATCATACTTTTCATTGCTCTGAGTTTATCAAAATATGCTTTCCTGAAGTCCAAGAGTCAACTACACTGAATTTTAATTTCTCTTAAAATGAAGACCTCCAGAGTTATGGGATAACTTTCCCTAATGTTCCTGCTATTTTCACTTCATTTACCAACTTTTCCTACTAGTCAGTATTGAGTCAGGGATAACTGATCCTTTTATACCTTACTTCACCCTCTGAATGAGAAATTTGTAGCAACATAAAAAATCAGGAAGTTTCTGGAAGAACCATGGTTGGCAGTCTGAATCCCAATAGAAGTTGGAGTTATAAGCCTGTATCCTTACAAATTCATCACTCTGAAAAATCTGCAATTTGAATCTGGAAAGCATTATCCACCTTTTTTCCTTGGTTATGTATGTGACCGTAGACATCAATAACCATGTAGGTTTTATTTATTCCTTCATTTATATGAATCCAGTATCTACAGTACTGCCAGTTCAATCACTTGGATTTCTGAACAAGTGGGACTATTTTACTATACGCTTCTAGTCCTCCTCCCTTTGCATTGCTCCTGTTCCTTCTGAATAAACATTAGCCTTTAACCATGACACTTATTTATTTATGCATTATGCTTATACTACCACACTTGCAAAGACTCATAGTGGTTTGCAATATAAACACAAACATAACCAATAAAACAATGTATCATAATACTTAGTATTCTTCTTCTTAGGCATCTGCAACTGACAATGACCTTAACCATTAAAACATTTTTAAATAACTGCTTTCAAGATGATTCTAAACATTTGACATCAAATGGATTTCTGGCCTATGTCCCCCCTCTCCCTGGGTCTTGTCTTTACGTATTTAACTTTTCATACATTTATACATATACATCCTTCCTATAACAGCTCAAGTTCATCTTATTTCCCATACTCGACCATGAGTGTATTTGCTAATGAAGGCCATGCATTTTGAATAAATTTTCATTGATTTCTCACAGGTTGATTTAATAGGCCACATTACAGAACATTCCCACTTCCTTTTGTGGTACAGAAGTATTTTTTCCTACATATTTTTGGTTTCCTTCCACACTGGATTTTACTTGAAGGTACTTTGATCAAGCTTGTCATACTTTGGCAAAACACATTTTTACTCATCCTTATAAGGTATAACCCATCTCATCCCAGCACTCCCTCATCCTGGTAACTTAGGCCATGGTTCCAGAAACCAAATCAATCCAATTAATACAATGTTTGAATTTTTGTGAAATTATATCTCCCAAATCTGGACTCTCGCAGTCTATGAACAACTAAGTGAATATTAAGCTTGGACTGTTGCAAAAAAAGTGCTTATGTACTCCTGTTTACCCAATTGCATTAAGTTGGTTTAATTAAATTTGTCAGTCTCAGCCCTTGAATTACCTTTGAATCAAAAGAGGGGAAAAACTAGACGATGTGATTCAATTAGGGCATATCAATTATATCTAACATTTCTTAAAAGCTGAAGCCACTGACTGAGTAATATGGAATACTCCAATTCTTTGCTCCAAATTTCTTACATATTGTCCAAATTTATTTTTGTTAAAAAAGATGTAATAAATTGTCAGTTTAGTCTCAATAAAGGCCTCTTCTGAATGTTCAATGCATCCAGAGTTTCAGAGGCCATGAGGGCATTGGGACTGGACAATGCATGGAACAAATGTGTGACAGCCTAAATTTAGCCATGGTTTTCTGTTGGCTGCTCATGTATTCAAATAAACACTTTGTGCTAGTTTTGCTGATAAGGAAAAGATGGGAAGAGAGATGTTTAGTTTTACACAAGAAGTGTTCCACAGGGGAGAGAGGGAGGGGCCGCAGATCCTGTGCTGGCATTAGAGGCATTGTCTTAAAAACACAAGAACAGGGGAAGAACTTGGAAGATAACTGAGGTAAAATAAAGAACAAAATGTGAGCTGCGAAACCTAAGTTAAATCAGGCAGTGGTTACACTGAAGCCTTGTTAGTTTGAAGATAAATCCAGAGAAGAATGCTGAAGACCCAAAGAGGAGGATGCATTGTGGGATGTAGTTGTACCTGGACAGATGATCCTCCAGGGATGGAAGAGCATGGAAGATCAAAGGTTTCACCAACTAGAGCAGGGCTTTCCAAACTGTGTGTTGCGACACAGTACTGTGTCGCCTGGGGCCCCCAAGTGTGTCGCGCGACAACCCAGAAGCGCTGATGGTGCACTGCCGCTGTTGCGCGTGGTAGTGGTGGCGGGCCATCAGTGCTTCTGGGTTGTCGCGTGAAAAACCAGGATGCCGCCGCCTTGCTGCTGCCACCAGCACAGCACACAAAAACCCAAAAGCACGGTGGCGGCAACCCAAAAGCGCCGCCGCTTCCGGGGTTTTGCGCGCCGCAGTGGTGGCGGCCCTTCCAGGTTTTTGCACGCCGGCCATTGGTGTGTCGCCAACAGCAAAAGTTTGGAAAGCCCTGAACTAGAGAAAAGCTGGCTGGCAGCCAGACTCACTGAGGGAAAACTGCTCCCAGTATCTGTAAGACCCTCCTAAACTCTAAATTAGGAAGTGGGCAGTGCTCATATATATTAAGCCAACATTATACAGTGCATGCACATTCCAGACAGAAAATATTTATGTCACATAATATTAAGTAGAGAGAAAAGGTTAGGTTACTCTATAGTTCAGAACCTCAACCAGCTATGCTCATCTAGAAATGGAAAAGAGGAGGTGGATTAGCAGAAATGGCAAAACTGACCTGTCTGGTCAGGGATTCAACCACAAGTAATTTTATAAAAGATTGGAAACCTTTTATGGACTTTTTGCTGAACATGGAAAAAAGTGAAATGGTGGGGGGGGAAAAACCTTTTTCAGTTAGCAAATCCATAAGAGAGGTTGAATATGAGACAGAAGGGATCTCTGTAATGCAATTTGAATGAGATGGGAGAGATAATAAATTTGTTTGTAGCTGCTGCAAAGATCAGAAGTCGCTTCTTTAATTATCTTTTCCTTTTTTTCTTTTTCTAAATGAATTGCTTTTTGCATTTTTTCTTTTTTCTTCCTTCTTTTTTCTAACTTTATATAATTTCATGTTTTATCTATGTAAAAATCTTCAATAAAATTACATTTTAAAAAAAGAAAAGAGGTGGGAGGGTCCAAGTTTAACACATCTAGATGTAAATAAACTTGCTAATTCTACTAAGGAATGCAATTAGGAAATCAAAACTAGATTCTTAACAAAAGTAACTTGATTGCTTTTATGTCTGGTTGTTTGAATAAAGGAAAAACAACCTGAAATGTTTGACACCGAGGTATCTGTCAAATCCTGAGAATCTACAGGAAGCCCTTGTGACAAAGCATTTTAAGAACTTGCCAGGATAATAACAATGCTAAGTAATAAAACTCAGCCATTTTCTTCCCTAAGAATTACTGTCAGGAATGTATCTCTTTTGATACCACTAGGTTAAGGAAGCTCGGCTGTATGAAATGGTGCAATTCTGTTGACAGAATAGCATACAGCAGTGGAACAAATGCCTCTTCCTGCCTGACTGAGGGGTGGCAGGGTACCAAAACAGAGCTGGAACTTGAATGAGGAAAAAAAGGAGGATTCTGTTTGTGTAATGCTGGATACCATCCACTCTCACTACAAGTCAAACTCAAGAGCACTAACCGAACTTCAGTTTGTTCAGGTGGTTTTTTTCTTACATCAAAACGATGCCGTTCCATAGTGCTTGGGGAAGCTATCAATAAAAAATGGTTCCCTTGAATCCAGAGTCCCCTAGATCAGATGTTAGAATTTTACACATCACTAAAGGCAACTGTGAGAATGATACATACTCCACACTGAACAGAATTTGGGATGGGTAATTAAATGGTTTGAGAAAGAGACACTATTTGCTCCCAGTTTTAAATAAAATTAAAGACCTATTTAATTTTTTGAATTAGGTCAGTAAATTAGGAAGAGTTTGTTACATAAAATGACAAAGTATCTAATTCACAAAGTAACACATTCATGGGAAAAAACATCAAAAGGTTAACCAGCCTCTATTAATAACTACTTTATAAATCCAATTATCTTGGACATCTCCCTTGGTGTGATGTATTTTTTATACAGTCACCTTATAACTTTCAATAGCATCTCACTTTTATAATTTTCTATCCTGTTTCCATTTGTCAAACCGAGTTTCCTTTTAACAGCAGCAACGAGAAATAGATGAAAAACAAAGATCCATCTCTCCATTTCAAGCTCCTAGTCAAAAACAGCATGTTCCCTAGCAAATTATTTTACAGGGCAATTTAATCTGTTTTAGAGTAGTTTTACTGAAAAAATACACATCACATTCCATGCAACGAGGCAGAGGCCTGTTGTCTGCTACCATATGTAATGGTAGTCCCATTTCTATGTACTGTGGGTAACACTGTAAATATGTATTTCATGAAAAAATTCAGATAGAATTTTTAAAATGGACATTTATATTATCCTTAGTCACCAACTGGGGCAGTATTTTTTTCCCTGTAAAATGGTACTATGTGGAAATGTTATACGGCTTTTATAAATGGGATTGAAATTCAAGTAACGGATACAGACATGCATCAGCCATTCAGGTTTATGTCTAAATTAATTACATTATTTAACTGTACATGAATATCTCTGCCACCATCAAATGGAAAGCCATTTTTGAAATTCAGAAGACTGTCATAGAGTTTGTGATGCAATATACAAATGTCACAAGTTTAGTTTTTTCTGGGCACATTCGTTCAACTGCATATGTTGTGACTAAAGATTTACATGGTAGTGATTTGTTTCAAATACACTTGCGCTACCAGCATTTCTTTCCCCACCACTACCCTGCCATCAAATATAATCCCTCATTGATTTGTAAGGAAATATGTTAAAATATACATTATAATAGGGTTGCATAGTACTTCAGACTGAAAGGCAAAAAGGTGACCTGGAGCATGCAGGGGCACCAATGTGCCACCTGTCTGCAACCCCTTCAGCCAAACATATCTTTTCCCAAGACGGTTCAGCAGCTGCAGGGAGCAGACATGCAATCCCAGAAAAAGACACAGCTGCTTTGAGTTGCAGACAAGTGCTGTATGAGTACCCTGCCCACTCCAAAACACCCTTTGCCTTTGAATCCAAAGCATGGCACAGCCCTACATTATAATACAGGAATGACCCTGTGGGCTTTGAAAAGCAGTGTGTGAAAGTATATCAATTTTTGTTTAAGAAACACAAAACTTGAAAGTGTACTAAAAGCAATTTATGAAGCCCATCTCATGTTTTCAATATAGTACAAGGACAATTCTGGGCACAAATGGACTAGTACATAGGATACCAAAGAAGTTTACTCATTGCTCATTTCAAAAAAGGGACTTGGATCATAAATACTTGAAGGGGAAAAGTTTTATGACAAGCCCCTTCTAATTCCTCTTCTAACAGACAGGGGACTTAAAAAAAAGGTGTGGAATATGGCAAAATCTGCAGCACAACGGAGTAATTGGTGAAGAGACATCAAGCAAAAGGCACCTGTGGATCCACATAAATATAGTTTATTTACATTTATTTTGCTAACTTGCCATGTTGTCTTTTACTACAATAATAAATTTATAGAGGGTGGTCTTCCGTATGTTGCCTCACAAAACAATGGCTTGGAGACTAACATCCATGCAAGCACTGTCTTACTGTGAGTTTTCTGCTCACAGTATATTTTCTCCTGGTTGAAGTGGGGAGGAAGCAATTTCTAGCACTTTCCCTTACTCCCTATGGTTCCTTGGATGTGGAATGACTGCTTCAAATAGTGGATTGATGGGGCAGGAGTCAGTTAAGAGTACTTTCCCCCTTAGGTTCCAGATAAAAATAGTAGAAATGTTTGATCTTTCCTGAATATCACCTCCTGATATTCCTGATATTTATCATAGACAAATACACTGAAGTTTTTATTCTCCTTTTATCTTTTTGGGGGACTTGGTATATTTTTCTTTTTAACTTTAAAATTAAAGTTATGGTTCTTTTTGTTCTATGGTAAACTTGTACCTTTTCAAAAGTTCCGTCCAAAATCATTTTATAGGAATTTCTCATTTCCTTCAGACACACATACATTTAATCTCAGGTGTTTAAAAATACAACTGTATGCATAAGACAAATAAGGTCTCTAAGACTGGTTTTTGATTTAATGGTTTGCCTCAAGGAAACAATCTCTCCAAGGCAATAATCCCCCCCCAACAACCTAGATCCCTTGTCAAGTCAGCTATGTACTCTGCCATCAAAATGCCTAATTATCTGATAATCCTTTGGCGGGAGGGATTGGATTTCCATGATGTACTCTTCTCGGTAAGAAAAGGATTTAAAGAATTATATTATACACAGTTCTTATGTAAGAAAGGATAGTATTATCTTGACCTTTGTTTAGCTGATCTTTGAAAGTTCACTTAATTTTGACAGATGAATTTCAAAAGTTATGGTACCGGCTGGCAGCTTCAATAAAGACTCGTTTCACATACCTGTTATATCAAGCACTGTAGGGGATGACATGTAGTATCTATGGACGGTTTCTAATAGCAGAGCTCCATGGCCTTCTCCTTGGAATGGAGGCAATATCAGCATTTGGCTACAGGAAGAAGAAAAAAAAGTTAACCGAAAGCAGTACATTTTACTTTTGAAACTTATTTATAATGATTTGCTATATTTAGGGCTTCATATACAAGTAGCTCTGAGATTCTTTCCCATTCCAGAAGCAAAGAACAACATTTTTAAAAATCAAAGCCAACCAAAAGCTTGAATAAAAAAACAAAACAAAAAAAACCCCCAAAAAACCAAAATTAAAACCAAAATTAAAACCATTATCAACAATTATTGGGAATTTCAACAGTCCTCTCTTCTGAAATAAAAGGCAAGGCACGTGTTATGCTGCCAATTACCTTACACGTGGCCGGGTTTTGTCTGGGTACACATAGTAATTATAGACTGTCATATAGCCTACAGTCGCAGAGAGTGTCGCTCCATCCTTATTATACTTCTCAAATCTGCAGATAAAACAGAAAGCCAAGCAGGTCAATTACAGTCGCGCTCCCATGCAGTGTCCATTTTCTTTTCTATTCTGTGACTGAATTTTCAGTGTCAGCAAGCTACTCTGTGAGGGCCCAATGGGTACACCTGCTATGTTCTGAATGTACAATTCACTTAATTGGTGTGCAGCAACTTGGATAAATCAGACCTCTTTACAGCACTTCACCGTACTTGCCTATTATAACGATGAATAGGTGGCAAGTAAAAGAAAACACAGGCAAAGCTCATTTTACTGTTTAAGCCCTACATTCAGAGCTCCAATGGACAACAGTATTTAATTTGGCTCTATTCTCAAGGTCTTGCAAAACATAATGGATGCAAACTCCAGCCTGATAAACAATAGTTTTTCCTGTCCTGGGAAAAATATCATTATACTATCCCAATAATTGGCCAGCCACAATTAAAATGCAGCCCTTATAGAGGTAATAAGGTCCACTGTGGCTTTAGAACTGTACCTACACTAGAAAGTAGTTCCATCTTTCATCATCCACGTCAATAAAGCTCGCTGTTTCAATAAACCACATCAAGAAGGTCTGAAGCCTTTCATGATACTCTCGAAAGCCTGGGCATGTCATGTCAGCCTAGGGAAAAAGCCAGAAGAAGTCAGGTGAAACTCTTCACAGATGGGAAAAGAGCTCTTAGAAGAATATATTCAGATTCTCTGGCAAGCAGCTATGAGTGCACAAAAAGTGGTATTACCCCAAACTAAGTTTTCACATATATCACAAGCAATTAGCTGAAGGTCGTTTAAAAGTTATAAAAATTTTGTCACTTTCGGCTAAACATGTCTTTAATTTTCTTTTTACCTTGTATATTTGATATGTTATATCTTCACCTGCTTCTTCACTATGCAAGGAGTATGTATGCAATAATATCCCAAAGGGCTTGAAGTTAACTTCTTTTTCCAGCAGAGATACAAAGTCATCTACACTTCTGCTAAAGCCTGGTGGAATAATTTCTCTAATTTTACTTTCCACATCATCTGCCTGAAAACAAAGAAAGAAAAGCAATGAGACTGTAAGCTCAGTTACTGGAAAGTTAAATGTAACTCACGTTATTCCTATCTGCCCTTTGAAAGTATCCAGCTAAGATTCATTACAAAGTTACTATATTCTTCCTATTTTAGGTTTCACTAAGGGAAAATCTTAGCTCCACTTTCTAACAGAAGATGAGAAACAAAAAAAGGCACAATCATTTATGTTATCACTGATGCTCAACAATGGCTGCATAAGCAAAACATTTAATTCAGCAAAACATTTACTTTAGTTGTTTTGCTTTTAGGTTATTGCAGGACAGGGGACTATGGTAAATTAGATGAAGTGGCTTCTTCAAAATGACACCAACAGAAATAAGCGTCAGCTAGCACATAAAAGGAAATGCTGAGACATTATTCCTTTTTAAAAAATGATTAAGAAATCATAAATCAAAATCATAATAAAAAACCAAAAAAACCAGAATTCAGAAACGGGTGTTTTTTTTTTTAAAAAAAAATACTGATTTTGAAGTATATATGTGCATTTTTATTTTTAAGGCAAAGTACAAAATTTCCTAGTCCCGAGATATTCATGATAATATATTGATTATTTACAATGGAGTGACCAGACTTTTGGGAGCCTGAGAACAGCAGTGGGAACAACAATGATGGAATGTGGATGGGACTGTGTCATATACTTGGATAACACTAGATTTCAGGTTACTTCCTGGGCTTTTGAGGCTTTTTTTTTTTTTAAAAAAAAGAAAAAAAAGAAAAGCATGTAAAGTATTACAGTTTACACTACAGTTTTTGTATCTTTCTTTCCTGAAAATGGCAGGAAACCATGCTACAATTGATTTCCAGCGGCTAAAGGAAGGTCTGGGAAGCACAACAACAAAAAAAGGAGAATACAGAAGCTGCATGTGGCCTTTGGGTTGCAGGTTACCCACTCCTGCTTTAGAGCGTCAGCAAGAATGTTTTTCCATCCATTATTGGGAAATAACAAGTGTGAAAACAGCATTGGTGTTTCATTTATAGCTAATTAATAACCTTTGATAAAATACAACTATCCAGTAACAAAAAGAAAATTTAAAAAGTCATACTCTCCATATCTAATCCTTGACGACCTTGAATTAAATTTGAGACAAACTAAAAGAAAAAGGGAAAAAAGAATACTCTAGCTCAGATTTTCAATCTGTAACTACATCCAAATAATTTAATAAGGAATGCCATGGACATTGTTGATCACGATTTCGGAGCAGGCATATTCAATCCATTCTTACATCCTCAAAGCTAAGCAAAAGCAACCCAAACAAATTAGGTCCTGGTAGCTCCAGTATAAAGATCAATTCATTTCCCACTTTCATGTATAAACTACAATCCAAGAAAAATCCAATCATGCAAATATCAAGAAAGCCCAGAAAATACTGTCCCAGGTCAAATTACTTTAGCAATTTAACAGTGACCATAAACAACTATATCCAGAGAACTTATTTTTAACTCTAATTTAACCAAAGGATGGGGAAAACAGTACACATTTTATAAGCAAAACTGAATTAAGAGTAGCCTTATTAAATAGTCAAAGTAAATGTGATAGACTATCAGCTGAGCAGACATCATAATCCTTTTCAGGCCCCCAAACGGCCACTTGATTGAATACATTTACTACTTCTCTTTAGCCATGAATATCTGATGAAGTTTAACAATAACGTATTGCTGCTTCTCACCAGGCAATAAAACTTAATGAATTGGTCTCAACTTAACAAAACCCTACCCCCTCAATACAACTCCTAAAAGCCTGACATTACATTCAACAAAATGAGCTTACATTCTATTCAAACCATGCTCTGAACAATGAGCCCAGGTTTTTACTTAATGGAGTTTGCCATGAGTTCAGCTGTAATGTTTGTATTGTATCTATTTCCATAAGGACTGACACAAGAACACTTTGTGTTAACTTACTAAGCAGCTCTTTCACACCGTTTACATGCATGATGAGTATTAATTCTAAACCAAGACCTTTGCTACTTAGCATTCAAAACTGGGAAATTAAGATGCTTAGGACAAAATACACTACAAAAGGCTAATACAACATACTACTAATGCCAGTTCTTTCAACTATTATCCCCCTAAGTAGAGGCAATGCACCTGCAAATGAATAATACTTCACTATTAGCTATATTTTGGGATGTAGAGTATGGATGGAGTTCAACCCATGCATACTTCATTCTTAATGCCTTGATGCCATTAACATTCATATATATCAGCTTTATATTTCTAAAACACTATTATGTAGTTAATGTACACAATTCTACAACATTTGCTTTCATGTTATGCAACTGACTAAACTAGTTTGAACACGGCTAAGAGACTTTTCTAAACTAAATCTATGTTTAAAAATTCAAGAAGGCTGCCTTTACTGTAGCTGTTATTAGATCTGCCAAAGTAACTCTTAGAAATTGTTATAATAAAAACAGAAGGACAAGAGATGAAAACCACAGCTATTTTTAAATGTAGTATTATTCTCTAATACATTTTTATCCAACTATGTATCAGGCTCATACAAGTCAGCACTGATGTTAAAAAGATAGCTCTTTCTTCTATGATTTATATCCTGTCTTTCTGCTTGCAGGGTACTCAAGGCAACTATTGATACAGTTAAAATGCCATAAAAACAAGTCATTGTCAAAACTAACTCAGACTGATGTTTCTGGTATTGTGCCCTGTTTAACAGCCTGACTACTACTTTTTTGCATCAACTGAACCTCCTGGACTGGGTTGCCAAAATGGTGTGCAGTTAAAAGCAGATTCAATGTAACATGGAGGTAATGTTTTACTAACGTAATTCAACAACTCCCCCTCCCACATTAAAATAGATAAATCTGTATATTTATGGCTCAAGTTGTTTTCATATATTGTTATCCTAATTCTGCTATCAGTATTAATCTGCAATCTAAAAAAATATCAAAATACAAACTAATATATATATATATATATATATATATATATATATATATTTATTAAAGGATTTTATTAAGTTTAAAGCAAAGATAAAAACTACAAAAAAGCAAAAAACTACAACAAAATAAAAACTAAAAAAAGTGAGAAACACAAGAAAAAAGAATTTTTTGAAGATTACATAGAAAGGTGACTTCCGACTTTCAACAGGAAGAATATACAGCAATTTCCATAATCAATCCCTTACTCTATATCAAACCAAGATCACATTATTTCTATAAATCCTTCCATTAACACATATACAAATCATTAATGCAATTGCTCCTTCCCCTTATATAAATATAAATATATATAAATTTCTAAATCAATTTCCCTCCCCCATAAAACAACATTTATTTGCTCCTTCCCACCACTATTCTATATATTTCTGTCCACTATAATAAAAGACAAATTGTAAAAACATATAAATTGTCTACTTTTATAATTAATAACACTGCAGCAATCTTAATCCTATTAAACCTAAAAACCAAGCAATTACTATTATACCTTATGAATACCTTATAAATCTTAATCCAAATCATTAAAGAAAAATGAAATCATAATAACATCATTATCAATCCAATTACATATTCTTAATTTTACCCCACCTCAAATTATACCAAAGCATTTACATATCTCCCTATTACACCCAAGGCATCTTTCTTGCAAATAAGACCTCAGCTCAGAAATGGTGAAATCCCAGCCTCCCGGCAAAGTCTTACAGGTCGATCGCGCACGCTGTCCACGATCCCCTGGCTACAACTCGCCATCTGGAGGACAAATGGGTCGATTCCAAGCGTTTTCCTTGATCGGGAAAAACGCTCTGGGCTATAGGAGAAACCAGCCTGTGCCTGAAAAAACTGCCACGATGCCAGGCAAAGCTGCTCAGTCCGCCATATTCCCACTGGAAGTCAGGTGTTTTTTTTTTTACAAACTAAAATATATTTAAATTACTCTGAAATATGGAAAACGTTCCATGGGCATTCTGCCTCTTCCTCCTAGTTTTGTTACTCATAAGGTAAAAAAGAGCACCAGAATACAGGTAAGATGATTACTGGGAAAGCTATGGCACTTTTTGAGTTCTTGAGTCCATCAGTCTAATTTAGCCCTGATGATTAAGAATGCCAATGTTAAATGCTGAAAAGCAACCATGTTTTGGTCCTTATTAAAGAGATATGTAGCTTCCTGCCTTGTAGTAAACCTAGTATTATCACATTCTCACAATACCCAGAAATGACCAGCAATATAAAACGGTACTTCTTAAAGTTAGAGCTACCATGTGGTAATTTCGAAGTGGCCCATGAGCGCTGACAAATTATAGTTTTACATCAGTTCTATTTCAAACCAACAGATACAAATAGATACAACCAAATAAGTGTGGATTTCTTCAGGCATATACTGAAGCATGTAGTAATGTTAGACTTCTGATGCGTATGCAGTTTATTTGTATAAAAGCAGACTCTCCAACAAAGGATGACAAATTCATAGAATGCTTGTTTACAATACTCATTAAACATTATTCTGAGCACAATAATAAAAGATACAAAACTTTTCCTTTTAAGCAGAAAAAAATGTTAAAGAGCTCTACTCATTTTAGTTACTGTGTTCAGAGTCATTACAATGGAAAATTAATGTACACACTCTTAAATTACATTTTAAAATTAAGCCAAAGAGCCTGATTAAACCACAATCAGTACAATTTATATGGATTTTATGATAGTGAAGGAATCTGAAAATAAACATGTGATCATAAAAAGCTTAAGAGAAGCAATCTTAGCTAGTTTAGATGACATCTGAATATTTGATTTTACCTCCACGCACTCAAAGTTCTCATTAACTTTTGATGTATAATCAATGCGAAACAGCGTTGACAAGTTACCAGCAACGTAGTACAAAAGAATCTTCAGTCCCTTGTAACCAAAGGCAACCTCACTGTAGGAGAAACACAAATTCAATTACTGAAATGCCCTTCTACAGTTGAAAACTAGTAAATTCCAAAGACAATTAACATACATCATAGCAATCCACAATTTGTTTTAATTAATTATAGTTCTTTGAGCAAGACAATCTTTTAGATGAGAAATGGGTTTGTTTGGCTAATTTCTGATTTTATTACTTCCTTTTTAGTTGTTCTTGCCTTGTACCTCTTACAGATTTATTACTGGATTTGGTAGAGTATAAAAACGAATCAGGAATAACCCTGGAAACCATGAATATTTATATATCATTCTAAGTCACAGTTGCAATTGGCAAATAATGGTTTCAATTTGTGATTTATTCACCTAAAACAAATCAGCTAGAAACTCAGAACCAAATCATTGCTAAGATGTGTAAATCCAACCACAAAGATGTTATTTCTCATTGAAATTACAATTCATTTGCCATGAATACCCAAAGAAAAATATTTTAGTATTATCTTATAAGCTTCTCTAGTCAGATATTAGTAACAAACCATGGTAATACTTATGCTGTACTATAGCATAAAAATTAAACCTGAAGAAATATACATATAACACAATACATAAAAACCAACTGCAAAAATAATAAAAAATAAAAACCAATAAATAAATGGATTTCTTTATATAAGCATGTGGCGCTGCTTGCTGGGTGCAGGGCGGCCAAAAGGGCAGAGATTGGGGGGGGGAAGAGGTGGATGGGGGAAGTTGGAGGCAGTCCCTTACCTTACTGAGGCTCGGGGCTGGGAGGAACCAAGCCCGGAATGGCTTGGATTGGGGTGGGTCTTCAGCTAACAACCAGTGAAATTCACTTAACGGCAGCAATGGGGAGTGCTGGGATTGCCATTGCTAAGCAAAGCAGTCATGTGACATCACACTTTATGACTGCATTGCTTAGCAATGGAAATTCTGGTTCCAATTGTGGTTGTAAGTTGAGGACTACCTATATTAGAGATCTTTAGAACAAGTTTGAAAAGCCACATGGTGAGTCTATCTTTATTTCTGAACAGAAGGAAAATTAGTCATAAGTTTAAGAACTTAAAGAATCTGAAATAAATGGCACAAAGCTAAATAAGATTTTTCCCCAATAATTTTATTAAGAATTATAAATGAAAAGAATAAAAGCCAATACAAAATACAAAAAATACAAAAGAAAAAAAAAAGGGGGGGAGTGTGGAAAAGAAAAAAGAAAGAAAAGAGAAAAAGGAAAAAAAAACTTTCCCCTTCATCCCAGCAAAGACAATTTTAATAGCTTATCACCATCTCTAAATACAACATAATCTCTCTTCCCATAGCTCATCTCTTAAGTAAAAATTCAAAATCCAAATGCTTCATCAATAATTCTTTGTCAGCAAAAGTCCAGTAAGGGCAACCAGGAAAACTATTTTCCTCTTTTAGCCCTAATCAAACAAATCAACCTGGTATTCCTTCCCTGAGTTTTTAAAAATATTCTTTAACCCCTTCAAAGAGAGTCCCAGAGGTAATCTGCTGGTCATCTGTGTTTCAAGGCAAAAATCTTTCAGAACTTTAACAAATTTCTTTTGCATGTCCGATAAGTAGTTTATCCTTTTGTTTGTCAGTTGTAATAAAGTCCTTCAAAGCCTTAACAGAGCTCTTTTGTATATCCAGTAAGAAAAAATTATCCAAATCAGTTTCCTGGTTTGATATCTGTATATGATCTTTAGGGAATAAGTCATCCATCAGATCTATTTGTATTACATTTAAGTCCCCCTTCAAAGTAATTTCATAGACATCAATTGCAACTTGTTTTTCTTCTATAACTTCATTACAACACGCTTTGTCCATCTTGTCAAGTAATTGATCCATGCTATCAAGAAGCTTGGTAGAGAGATATTCAAAATATTCAATATAGATTTCTGCTCCAAATTCTTTATCCTCTAGTTCCCTCTACTGTCCAACCTTCAAGGTCTCTTTATCGTGAAAAAGCCAAAACAACTGCCATTTTCCCATGAGAAAATATCTTCTAATTAATTCAAAACTATAATTCCAAATCCCTCTGGCCCCTTAATCCCCTTAACTTTCCGAAATCCATATACTAAGCACCCTTTTGCTGCATAATCCAAAAAATCATAGATTTTCAAAGCTTTTAAAATCAAGTTTACACCATCATCCTTTGAGGAGGAGGTAACTCACCTGATGAATACATTAAAACCTTGCTGGTCCAAAGGGTTTTACTCTCTCCAGTAAACAAAACAAAACAAAACAAAACAAAACAAAACAAAACAAAACAAAACAAAACAAAACAAAACAAAACAAAACAAAACAAAACAAAACAAAACAAAACAAAACTCCAAAAAGATGATTAAGAAATGAGGCTCAGTCGAGCTTAATGTCCATAAAGGCTGCTTTGCGAGTATGAGCTTGATGAAATCCCGACTCCCAGCCACTCCTCTCATAAGCTGACCGCAAAACAGCAGTTTCCGCGATCTACTCATGAGAAACAGTGTCCAGAGTCATGTACATAATTTCAACAATCTCTCCTTCTTCTGGATAGATTTCACCGGTCCAGATCCAGCATCCAGCTGCAGTTCTCCTCACAAAAGCTGTCCTGCTAACCAGTAGGACGTCCACTCGCCATGGTACTCATAGGAAGTCGCAAATAGCTAAATAAGATTTTGAACTAAGAAAGTTATGAACAAATTAAGGGTCCAGACAAATTTGGAATATTGAAACTTTTACTATAAGATTTTGGAACTAACTATATAAAATAAATAGCTTTCCGTAGGAACCAAAATTATTTTGTCTACTGTAAGTCATAACAGAGATCGGAGACTTTATGATTTTAGAAATTGGACACTAGAGGGGACTAAAGATTCCAGGCAAAAAGAAAAAAAGTATTAAAACTGCTTTTGGTTTTGATCAGTACTGGGATTTACAAAATGACACAAAATGCTATAACATTTGAAATACTAAAGATCTTTGAAGAATGGGGCCAGAAATTAGTAGCCACAATATCAACAATATCAGTAACAATGTCTGCTTCTATGGATCAACTATGTTCAAAAGATGTTAATGAAGGAATGACAGATGTGAAACAAATCTTGCTTGATAAAGAAATGGTAGAATCAGAAATAATAGATTAAAAAAAGTGTAGACTGTAAGACAGAGAAAGCAGTTAAAGTAGAAATACAAGTGACAGGCCAAGAGAATGACCTGGATAACGACTCTTTACTGGATATACAAAAGAAGCTGGCTGAAGTTTTAAAAATTAAAGGGGAAATACAAATGATAAACCAAGATAACGACCTGGATGTTTTTTAACTGGATTTACAAAAGATGCTTGTTAAAGCCTTGAAGAAGCATTCATTATGGGACAAAGAAAAATTGAAGAGACATCAAATCCTATGACAATATTTGAATGAATTAAAGATTAAGATTGTCAGAAGTAAAAGGAAGGAATATAAAGTTGGTTTATTTGATCAAGGTACGACATGCTTTTATAAAGTTCTGGCAATCCTTTGCAGACTTTTTGCTGACACCAGGATTGAAAAGTTGATGTTTTGTGGATTTGCTTATACAGTAGATAAGGGATGGGTTATGGGAAGAAGAGTTATCTGTTTGTTACCTTATAGAGGGTGAGGCGTTACCAAATTTGTTTATACTGTTGTGATAAAGACTGGAAGTCACTTCTTTATATATTTCTTTTCTTTTTTCTTTTTCTCACTTTCATTTTTTTCTTTTTTTGCTTTCTTCTTTTTTATATATTTTATTGAATTTTAAGTATACATAGATAAAAGTTTGAAAAGGAAAAAGAAATAGAAATATAAATCAAAGAAAGGAAAGAAAAAGTGTAGTAAAGCAAATAGAAAAAGAGAAAGATGAAACATAGAAATTAGTCAACTTCTGATTTATCTCTGGTCATAGTAATTTAAAAATTAATCTCTTACATGCTAGGTCTATATATAACATTGTAAAACATTTCCTGTCTAATATATCAATTTATATATATTTTAATCTTCAAAACCCCATTTAAGCTTTGCCCCTCCTGCATTTTGCAAATAGTCCGTTAATGGTTTCCACTCTTTAAGAAAGTAATAATTTGTATTTTCTTTTAATAAACATGTCAATTTATCATTTTCTGCCATGTCCATTACTTTTAATATCCAGTCCTGTATCGTAGGTATAATCTGATTTTTCCAATTTTGTGCATATACAAGTCTTGCTGCTGTAACCATATATTGCATAATTCTTGTAAATTTCTTTCCTGTTTGTTCTTCTAATATTCCCAATAGAAATAGTTCTGGTTTAAATGGAACTCGAATTTGTAAAATATTTTGCATCAATGAGCGTATTTGAGTCCAAAACTTCTTTGCAATCTCACATGTCCACCACATATGGTAAAATGACCCCTCTTTTTTTTTACATTTCCAACACAAGTTGGAAACATTCCCATACATTTTAGCTAGCTTTTGCGGGGTCATATACCATCTGTAGATCATCTTATAGAAATTTTCCTTCAAATTATAACACAAAGTAAATTTTAATCCTTTAGTCCACATATCTTCCCATTGTTGCATTTGAATGTTATGACCAATATTTTTTGCCCATTTCATCATACAGTCTTTAACTTGCTCCTCTACCATTTCACCTTTTAACAATAATTTATACATTTTAGCAATTAAATGGTCATCTGTCTCACATAATTGTATCTCAAATTCCGATTTAGTTTGTTCAAATTCAAGTTCTTTTTTGTCTGATTTAAATTTTTCTACAAGTTGCATATATGAAAGCCATTGAAAAGTATATCCTTCTGAGGCCAGTTCTTCTTTTGATTTAGTTTTATATTGTCCTTGTTCTTTTTTTAAAAAGTCTTTGTAAGTCAGCCATTTATCTTTAACTCTTACTTCTCTTCTATGAAATGCTTCTTGTGTAGAAATCCATAAAGGTCTTTTATAACATAAAATTAATTTATATTTATTCCAAATTCTTAACAAAGATCTTCTGATATAATGATTTTTAAAGTCCACATTAACTTTCACTTTGTCATACCACAAATATCCATGCCATCCGTATCTTAATTCATGACCCTCTAAATTCAATAGTTTTTCATTTTTCAAAACTATCCACTCTTTAATCCATACCAAACAACAAGCAGCATAATATAATTTCAGATCCGGTAAACCCAGTCCGCCTCTTTCCTTTGAATCTTGTAAGACTTTATATTTTATTCTTGGTTTTTTCCCTTGCCAAATAAACTTAGAAATATCTCGCTGCCATTGTTTGAAAGGTTCTTCTGATGCCAATATAGGTAATGTTTGAAAAAGATATAAAATTCTTGGCAAAATATTCATTTTAATTGCTGAAATTCTACCTAATAGTGATAGTTGTAATTTTTCCCATTGATCCAAGTCTTTTTTAATATCTGTCCAAAGCGGGATATAATTATTCTTAAACAACTTAACATTTTTAGTTGTTAAATATACTCCCAAATATTTTACTTTTTCTTCCATTGAATATCCCGTTATTTCTTTCAATTTCTCTTGTTGATGATAGTCCATGTTTTTAGTCAAAACTTGTTTTTTGTAAATTCACTTTAAACCCTGCTAACAATCCAAAGTCTTTCAATTTCTGAATCAATAATTCAATTCCATCTAGTGGATTCTCCAAAGTAAAGACTAAGTCGTCAGCAAAGGCTCTTAATTTATAAATTTCTTTTTTAACCTTAATACCATGGATACCTTCATCTTGTCTAACATCTCTCAATAAAACTTCTAATACCAATATAAACAAAAGTGGAGATAATGGACAGCCTTGTCTTGTACCTTTTTGAATTTCACATGGTTTACTAAATTCTCCGTTAACAATTATTTTTGCAAATTGGGGAGTATATATTGATCTAATCCATTTAATAAAATTTCCTCCAAAATTCATATTTTCTAATACTTTAAACATAAAAGGCCAATTTAAATTATCAAAAGCCTTTTCAGCATCTATAAATATCAAGGCATCTTGTTTTTCATAGTGTTGTTCCAGGTATTCCAATATATCTAATATAGTTACGGATCTGTCTCTTAGGCAGAAATCCTGCTTGATCTTGATGGATAAAGTTTTTAAGAATGTTTTTCATTCTTTCTGCCAATATAGTTGTAAAAATCTTATAGTCATTATTCAGTAAAGATATTGGTCTATAATTCTTAGTTAAAGTCAAGTCTTGTTGTTCTTTAGGAATCAATGTTATACGTGCTTCTTTCCAAGTCTCTGGCATTGTTCCTGTTTCCAAAATCGAATTCATAGTCTTCTGTAAAGGTAAACATAATTCATCTTCGAAACATTTATAATAAGCTGCTGACAGGCCATCCGGTCCTGGTGCTTTTCCACTAATTTTCTTGAAAGCCTTTACCATTTCCTCTGTTGTTATAGGATTATTAAGCATTAATCTTTGTTGGTCATCAAGAACAGTTAATTTCTGTTTACTCAGATATTCATCAATGTCCATCAAGTTAACTTCTTGTTTTTTATATAATTTTGAATAATAATCATAAAAAGCTTCTTGTATATCTATATTATTCACCATAACTTTTCCTTCATGTTGTATTTTGGAAATTAATTTTTTTTGTCTTTGTTTCCGTAATTTATAAGCCAACCATCTACCTGGTTTATTAGCATGTTCAAAATATTTTTGCTTTGTAAATTTCATTTGAGTCTCTATCTCTTGTGTCAATATCATCGATATCTGTTTTTGTAAGAATTTAATTTGGGTAAGCAAAGTATCATCCATTGGCTTATCTCTTAAACATATCTCTTTACTTTTTATTTCATCTAAAATCAGTTGAATTCTCTCTTGTTTCTTTCTCCTCATTTGAACATTATATAGAATAAAGTAACCCCTCATATATGCTTTGCTGGCATCCCATACAGTCTGAATATTGGTACCTTTGTTTAAATTCAGTTGAAAATATTCCCTTAACTTTTTTTTGCATGCATCAACTATATCATTTTTCCAGAATATTGACTCATTTAGTCTCCATCTAAATACATTCCGTTTTCCTTTAACAGTCAACATTACTGGATTACGATCTGAAAAAGTCTTGGGTAATATTTCGACTTTACTATTGTCCATCATTAAACTTTTAGATATCAAAATCATATCTATTCTAGAATGTGATTTAAATCTCTCTGAATAATACGTGTATTCTCTAGAAGTCCCATTCATAGTTCTCCATATATCTTGTAAATCTAACATCTCTTTTAAGTAAAAAAATGTTTGTGGCAATTTTCCCTGTGTATGTTTCACTTCTTTTTGTGATTGTCTGTCCATCTTAGGGTAGATTAACCCATTCCAATCACCCATGAAACACCAATTTTCATAAGTTTGATCCAAAAGTTTGTCCATCAAATTTTTATAAAATACTCCTTTATCCATATTCGGTGCATAAAGTCCAACAACCAATGTTTTAGTTCCTTGTATGTTAATTTCAACTGCAACATAACGTCCTTCATCATCAGTTAATATCAATTTTGGATTTAACTTTGGTTGTATATACAAAACTACCCCCTTCGTTTTTTTATTTCCAGCCGAAATAAAGTCTTCTCCAAATTGTTTTTGAATCAGGTATTTAGTGTCTTTTATGCAAATGCGAGTCTCTTGTAAGCAAATTATATCCAATTTCAGTTTTTTCAAAAAATGAAAGATCTTTCTTCTTTTCTGTGGAGGGTTATCTCCATTTATATTCCATGTCAGATATTTATAATCCATAATAGTTTTGGTAATTAAAGTCCCTTTTTCAAGTCCAGACCTGCAGCTCCCATCTCAGATAAGTCTTCTTTCTTCTTGTTGTCTTTAGATGTCGCTCCTCCCTCTTCCAAGTCTTCAGTTAGCACACCCATTTCTGTCTTGTATTTTTCTAAAAATGCTTTTGCTTTTAAAATGGAAGTTATTCTGAACCTCTGCCCTTTGAACATAAAAGATACACCTTCGAATTTATCTCATCTAAATGCGATATTATGTTGTTTTAATTTGTCTATAAGGAAGGAGTAATCTCTTCTTTTCCTTAATATTCTCAAAGGTATTTCTTTTAATATAATTATTTCTTTCCCTTCTATATTTAATCTATTATTGTAATGTTTCTTCAAAATTTGTTCTTTTAACACTTATCTCACAGAATATATTAATATATCTCTAGGTACTTATCTCACAGAATATATTAATATATCTCTAGGTACTTTATTTTCTCTAGAATATCGTGAGTTCACTCTAAAAATTTTATCTATTTCCAAATCTAAATCCTGTTCTTTTATCTCTAAAAATTTAGCCAATTCAGTTATAATCCTTTCTCTTACATCTTCGTTTGCTTGCTCAGGAACTGCTCTCAATCTCAAAATATGTTCCTTCTCTCTCATTTCTGCTAATGCTGTGATGTCTAAATTGTGTTCAATTTCTTTGATAGCATATTCAGATTTAGTCTCTAATTTTTGCATCTGACCTTGCATATCTTTAAAGTTCTCCTGACAGAGAGTTCACAACTTCCTTAACAGTTTGTATTTCCCTTTTAAACTCATGTTTTATCTCCTGGGTAATTTCCTTTTTCATATCTTCCATCTTTTTGTCTATCTTCTTATTTAAAGATGCAATTTGTTCTTCCATCTGCTTATTTTGCTGGCCCAAATTGGCTGATGAATCTTCCACTTTCTTATTTAATGCTGCTGCTGAATCCTCCACTTTCTTGTTTAATGCTGCAATTGCTTCAAGAATTTTTTTCATTTCTGATAGTGGAGTTTCCGTTGTTGGAGCAAATGTCGCAGATTCAGTAGATGCTCTCCCAACCTCTTTTTCCTTATCCTTATCTCTCCTCTTCAATACCACAGACGCCATGGTGTAGGTAGTTTTCCTGTAAAAGAAAAAAAAGAGAGGAGAAAGGGGGGGGAAAAGGAGAGGGGAGAGAGAAAAAAAAATACAAAAATAAAAGAGGCAGTAATTACAGCCAAAAAAGGAACTTTAAAAAATTCCAAAAAATAAAAGCAATCCTTTAAAAATAATTATCTTCAAAGTTCATTTGTAATCCATTAGGTAAATAAATCTATATAATCTCCAAAGCAAAAAATAAAGCAACAGATGGCAGTTTCCCCCCCCCACTATAGTCAAAACAGTCCTAGAAAAAGTAAACAGTTCCAAGGTTTCTCACGCCCACTAGTACTCTTCAATCCAACCAAAAATAACTGAAGTAAAAAAAAAGTTATAGTAAAATTATTTGCAATATATAAAAAGAAAAGAGAAAGCAATAATAATCCAAATCACTTCTTCTCCCAAATTACATATTAAAAAGTCCAGTTCTATGTAATAAGTCCAAACAGAGCATAAAAATTTAAAGCAAGGCTTGTAAAAGGAAAAAAGAGAAATTTCCCCCCCAGCAATATTCACCAAAGAAAAATAGGAGGCAGAGTATTAATTATTCCATGTAGAAACAAGGTCCAAATACAATTATTTCCAGAATAAAAATATATATACTGTAATAGCCAATAAGTAGAAAATTTAAATCCAAGTAAAAGTAAAAGGCAAATCACTTTCCTTTATGGCAAAGTCAATTAACTTTTCCTTCCCACCTTTTGACAGTCTTTGACAGAAAAGAAAAAAACCACTACTAGCAATTATTTAACAAGTCCAGAGATAAATCTTAGAGCTTAATAAGGCAATTAAAGTTTAAAAGAAAACTACAAAGTGCATCTAAAAGGTCGGGTGGGGAGCTACTTATCTTATTCAGATTCACGGCTTCCAGAGAGCTGTTTGACAGTCCCAGCCACCTTTCGCCACTTCAATCTGCCTTCCCCCATGGTGGAAATACGGGGGTCTGCAGAGAGCGGCAAATCCGGCGACCCTTGTGGAAGATCTTCTGCTCACCCTCTCTCCGAGGGTGATTTTTCGGCGATTTTCTTCTTTTTAATCGCTGCTGTTTGAAAACCGCTGAAACGAGGCTTGGAGCCTCGATTCGTCGCTCCGCTCAACCTGACACCCGGAAGTGAAAGTGGTTTTTTTGCTTTCTTCTTCTTTGTGCTTTTTACTCTTTTTTACTTTACTTTCTCTGAGTTTAGTTTGTATTATTTTTATTATTGTAATTAAAATCTTCAATAAAAACCATATATATATATATATATATATATATATATATATATATATATATTTCCAACTTATATCACCGCCCATCTCCCCCCATTCCGGAGGGGACTCTGGGCAGTTTACACCAAGCCAGCAATTAAAACATATAAAAAATTATAAAATAGAATACATAATTTAGTTAAATATATAAGATCCAAGAGGCTCTGATGTTAGGTTTTAAAGAGCTCTACGGAGCAAGCCAACCCCAGGAGGAGCTATTACTCCCCCCATCCCAAGCGAGGTGGCAGAGCCAGGTCTTCAGTTGTTTCCGGAAGGTCATAAGTGTGGGGGCTAGCCTCACCTCCAGGGGCAGAATATTCCAGAGGGCGGGTGCCACTGCCGAGAAGGCCCGCCTCCTGGACCCCGTCAGGTGGAATTCTCTTATAGACGGGGTCCGAAGCAAGCCCTCTCTGCATAACCGGGTGGAGCGGGTCGATGCTCTGGGGATGAGGCGGTCCTTTAGGTAACCTGGTCCCATGCCATGTAGGGCTTTAAAGGTGACAACCAACACCTTGAATTGGACCCGGAAGCAGACCGGTAACCAATGCAGCTCGCGCAGCAGAGGTGTCACATGTGCCGACCTTGGGGCACCCATAACTGCGCGCGCAGCCGCATTCTGGACCAGTTGAAGCTTCCGGATACTCTTCAAGGGTAGCCCCATGTAGAGCGCATTGCAATAGTCTATGTGGGAGATGACCAGGGCATGAGTGACTGTACGGAGGGCATCTCAGTCCAGGAAAGGGCGTAGCTGGCGTACAACTCGAAGTTGTACAAATGCCCTTCTGGCCACGGCTGCCACCTGCTCTTCAAGCAGGAGTCGTGAGTCCAGAAGGACACCCAGATTCCGCACTTTGTCTGAACGGGGTAGTGCCACCCCGTCCAGATCTACAGATGACAACTCCCTGGATCTCGAGGCACCATCAATCCACAGCCACTCTGTCTTACCAGGGTTCAGCCGAAGCCTGTTGTTCCCCATACAGGCCCCTACAGCCTTCAGACACTGAGAAAGGGCAGCCACTGCATCACTTAACTCACCCGGGATGGAGATATATAATTGAGTATCATCAGCATATTGATGATACCTCATCCCGTGTTGGTGGATGATCTCACCCAGCGGTTTCATGTAGATATTAAATAGGAGAGGGGAGAGAACCGAACCCTGCGGCACCCCACAAAGTAGGGGCCGAGGGTCGGCCCTCTCATCTCCTATAACCACCGATTGGGATCGGCCCTGGAGGAAGGAGGTGAACCAGCGTAAAACCACGCCGCCCACCCCCAACCCCCTAAGCCGTCCCAAAAGGATACCATGGTTGATGGTATCGAAAGCCACTGAGAGGTCACGAAGAGCCAGGATGGATGCACTGCCATCCCGCGCCCGCCAGAGATCATCAGTAAGTGCGACCAATGCAGTTTCTACCCCATATCCCGGCCTGAATCCTGACTGAAAGGGGTCTAGATAATCCGTATCATCCAGAATCCTCTGGAGCTGTAATGCCACCACTTTCTCAACCACCTTCCCCAAAAAGGGGAGGTGGGAGACAGGACAAAAATTATCCAACACTGTAGGGTCCAGCGATGGCTTCTTGAGGAGGGGGTGCACCAGCGCCTCCTTAAAAGCTGCCAGAAACACTCCCTCTCCCAAGGATGTAAGAACCATCGCATGGACCCAGCCACATGTCACCTCACTGGCTGCTTTCACCAGTCAGGAGGGGCATGGGTCAAGATGACAAGTAGTGGCCCTTACAGTCCGGAGGATCCTGTCCACTTCCTCAGGCCCAACAGGATCAAACTGTTCCCAGATAACTGGGCACAGACGCTCCCTCGGCATCTCCCCAGACCATGCGTCACGCTTGGAGTCTAACTCAGAACGAATCCGAGCAATTTTATCCATCAGATGCTCTGCAAATTCCTCCGCACGGCCCTGCAGGTGGGTCACCGGGCCCACCTTACCTAGGAGGGATCGAGTAATCCTAAACAGGGCTGCCGGGCAGCATTCTGCGGACGCAATAAGAGCGGAGAAATATTGACGTTTCGCCGCTCTTACCGCCACAAGGTAGGCTTTAACTGCGGCTCTAGCTTGTGTTCGGTCTGATTCGGTCTTTGTCTTTCTCCAGCGGCGCTCTAGGCGTCTCTTAACCCTCTTCAGTACCCTCAACCCCTCCTTTTATATACATACTGTATATATAAAAAATTGTGGACACACATGTAAATTAGCTGTTATTAATTGGCTAATATGCATTCACCAATCAACACTGCTGCCAAAGAAATGAAATATAATAACTGAAATGTTTTCTCCACTCCCTGGATGAGTTTTGGGTTCATCTAGTAGACTTTACACATCCTCTTCTTCCCTCTTGACTTCCCAGAATCTGCTCTAGTGGGTTCTTCAAGCCTCCAAAGATGATTGTGGGGAGCAATGGGAAGTTTGCAGGCACTGCAATAGCCACAGATTAACACAACTAGATTTCACCCTTAGTTTTAAGATCTATGCAGAGAAAATGTATGCAAATTTACAGTAACATTGAGGGTCCTGATATATTTGTTAATATTTGAACTGAGCAAAGTAAATTAATACATTTCTTCTAAAGTTGAAATTGAAACCTGTTACAACTTTAGAAAACAGCATCATCTTATAGCTCAGAAGCAATATCAAGTGTTTTATAGATCATGACCACAGCTAATTATATGGGCATAGATAATTATAGATCCATATAAGTATGTTTACTGAAAGAGCTGCATGCAATTTAATTAACATTACTATTAAGTTTTATGGCATCAGAACAAAATCCAGTCTCTCAAACTATTTTTATAATGTCTTGTGTAACTTACTCATCCCCAAAAACTTGATGGCTGAACTCTGGATGAAATGTTGTACTATCATCTTCCAAATCCTCTGGGAAGCGGACTGATGGGAAAAACAAGTTGTTTGTATCTGAACAGCTAGCAGTGGTCTGCCAACATATTTTAGTTAATTTGCAGAAATTACAGCAGTGGGAAAAGCAGTATAGAAAAGAGTATCTGTACATCTAGCAAGGCTACTCCACCATGTCTGGAATCTTACCTAGTACTGAGCCAATATTCCCCCCCACTTAAACTCACTCACCCACAACCTGCTCCTAATAGGACGGAGCCAATTACCTCAGCTGGCATTATTACAGTGGAATGATGGTATCTAGGAACCTGTAAGAGCCCAGCATTCCCCACAAAGACATCAAAACATCCTTTGTCTGATTCCACCACTGGCAGAGTGTAAGTGGTAATGCAAACAGAGATTTCTGCTATCACCAAGATAACATCTTGGAACAGAGAAGTCAACAACCTTCTATGTTGCTTTAGCCATGTATCTTGGGAACACAGGATTGCTCTCTAATACATTCTTGTTTTCTTCAGTTTCAAATACATGCCACAGCAAGGTTTTCGTTGTAATAAAAAATCAGTTCAAGAATCTACCATAGATATAATCCATTATATAACTGGATCCTGTACAATTTCTCAAACTGACATAATTGAAATTTCTAATTCAGAATGTTGTGATGTGGAAGAGAATCTGTTTTCCATCATCTTCTCCACAGTATTTTTGTTTTATCACATATATCTTAAATAGTCTTGAATTCTTAAGACTACTTCACACATTGCCACTTCCATGTCAAAAAAGCAAACATGCGTACACAAATCAACTGAATACAGGTAGTCCTTGTTTAAGGTCTGCTTGTTCAATGACCATTTGAAGTTACAACAGTGCTGAATGAGGGGTACTTATGACCGGTCCTCATAGTTGTGGCCGTTATAGCGTCCCCGCAGTCATGTGATCACAATTCAGGTGCTTGGCAACCAGCTCGCAATTATGACGGTCACAGTGTCCCACAGTCACATGATCACCATTTGTGACCTTCACTGCTGACTTCCGACAAGAAAAGTCAATGGGGAAGCCAGCAGGAGGTCACAAATGGCAATCATGTGAGCTCAGGTTGTGATCGCATGGGATTCGCCTAACGACAGCAACTGGAACTGCCGGAGTAAGTCGGCACAGTCATGTGACATTGTGCTTTATGACTGCGTTGCTTAGCGATGGAGTTCCTGGTCCCAATTACTGTCGGTAAACGAGGACTACCTGTACAAGATTAAGGAAACGTTTAAAATATCAGCAGTTCCAAGATGAGGCTGGTGTTAGCACAAGACCACATGATAAATCTTGTTTCTAGCTTTACTGACTTTAACTGGCATGTTACAATTAAAATTATTTTATTTATCCTGGCTTTTAATCTCCAAGTAGCACAGTTACCATTTTGCAGATAAGAAATACAAGAACAACTTTCCTGAAGATGAACAAATTTTGAGCTGAACTGATATTTAAGCCCAGATCTGACACCCATCTGATGGAAAATACCTACTTCTCTGTTCAATACTCATCAAGATAACTTTCAGAGTCCCCTCATCAAGATAACCGCCCAGAGTCCCCTTCGGGGGAGATGGGGTGGTAATAGAAATCGAAAAATAAATAAATAAATAAATAAATAAATAAATAAATAAATATTCAGCACATAGCTATCTGGGGGGGGGGCAGGAGATATGCTACAAGTGATTAATGCTGTTTCTGTTCTCACTTATTTATTCTACTGTTACAGTAATTATATAAAGATGCATACACATACACACATGTAAGGTTACTGATACTTTGCTAGTCTCAAAAATCAAATTTGTTTAGCAAAAACTGCTGAAATACTGGGTTACATCAGAGCTATATTTTAAAACTTTACCTAGTTTTAGATGAATTGCTTCATTTGTATTACACTTGTACTCAGCCAATTTCTTTTCCATAGCAGAGAGCCCTAGGGAAAAGAATTTTAAATCAGCTTTTACCACAATATAAAAAGTATTTAAACAAAATATTATTTTAGCTTACATATTATTTTGTTTTAAATAAAAACAAGAATACCAAGGAAGGAAACAAGAACCTTAAAAGATGATATAACAAGCACAACCCTTCACTATGATCTTACAGTTCATATGTCATGTTTGTAATAGGCCACTTACCAGATGGAAATAAAATCTGTGGTCAAGAAAATATGCCTTATCTAAGTGAATTCTTGTTTTTCTTTCAGGCCTCAAATTTCTTACTGCAAAAGTGTGCAATTTCTATTGGCTTGAGGGCCACACCAGCCTGCGCACAACATGTTGAGGGCTGCACTCTGAAAGTGGGTATGGCCTGCTTTGAGAGGGGTGGTTCAGTGTCTCTGAGGTAAAATAAATGCATCAAGCATTAGGGCTAGATAGGATTGGACTACTGCTGGTTATGCACTCAATCCCTATAGAAAATCTAGGGTGATTCTTTGTCCCCCCCCCCCTCAAATTCCAATTTGTGAGCAGGTTGAAACTTCAGAGGTCTTTCACAATTGTAGGAAAAATCTTCAGTCTCCTCTGGCTTCATATGCAACATAAGAAATAATCAGAATTCACTCTGGCAATTGACAACAGACAAGATATTCTGAGAGTCTCTGCCACAAAACAAGGGGAAAGCCACAGCTTTCCTCTCCAGATTCCTTACAGCTGCATTGTACTTTTAGAAGCTCATCAAATTGGGAGAGATTATCCTTTTAGTTATGCATTTCGAGTTGGAGAAAGGTGGTTGTCCTTTCATCACTTTTTGTATACGGCAAGACCATTAAATTGAAGGTTTACTATGTTGTCTTCCTCTGTTATTAGAGATCCTATGCCTAGACTGTTTCCACTGAAGACCACTGCATCTTGCCCAGTTAACTCGAGAGTTTCAAACTCTCATCTTTTTGCAGTCACAACCCTTTTCTACTGCTGCCTGCAACACCTGGAATAAAGTAATGAGTCAACCCAGGCAGTTGAAGACTTAATTGTTTATATACTCATCTAACAGATTTATTTAAATTGATCCTATTTATTGGGCTGGAAAATTGACATAATTGTATTTGAACAAATCTTCTTGTCCTGGTTATTTTTCTAGATATTACAATTATTCAGTTGGCTATAGTATATAATGCAATCGAGAATGTGATCTGTTTTCAAGAACTGACAGAACAGCTATTGCATCTATGAATGGTTCCTTAAAGCAGTGTTTCTTAAAGTGTGGTCCTAGGACCCCTGGGGGTCCCCCAAGACCCTCTCACGGGTCTGCAAATTCAAAATTATTTGCCAGATATTGAAGGTATTTGCAAAAACATAAAACAATGTCACTCTTCTCATTATTATTTTTAATTTGTTAAAAAATATAGGATTTTTTTATGAAAAATATTTTATTTATCTTACTATCTAATGGGCTTAATATTGTTATTTTACATGATTCAATACATATGCTACGAATGCATCAATTTTAATATTTAATACGGTAAATATCAATAAATATAAACCATACAAACAAAAGCTCTTTTGGGGTCCTCCAACGTTTTTAAATTGAGAAGGGGTCCTGAGAGAAAAAAAGTTTAAGAAACCCTCCCTTAAAGTAATAACATTTGTAGCAATTAAGAAATAGAAGCATGCTACTGACCCCCAATCTATGACCATAGACCATTATTTGATCATGTCCCATAGTTGTGTGGCTATCCTGTTTCTATGTAAGATTCCACATGAGCAGATGCTGTTCTGAGATTTAGCATAGACATCTGCCTAAAACACAGAAGTAGTGCCAATACTGCACCTGAGACTGATGGAAGGGACAGCACTGCAATCCTACTCTCTGATAATTATGCAAAGATCCTTTCACACAATTAATGAATGAAAGAGGCATGAACTGCTTCAGAACCTACACATATTAGCAGTTCAAATTACTACAACAGTGGTTGGCATCCTAAAACTTCTAAAAATGATTGAATCATAGAATGCATGAGTTAGAAGAAACCTTAAAGGCCATCTAGTCCAAACCCCTGCTCAGCACAGAAATCTACTCAGACCATTCCAGACGAGTGGCTATCTAGCATCTGTTTGAACATTCACTACATACAGATACACACACCCACACACACCATTGTTCCTCTGATTTTGCCCTGTGAACAAATAGAATTTTGGAGTGTAGCTTTACTCAAGTCTATGATATTTGGCATAACTTCACCCATGCCACAAGTTAGTTATTTATGTTTCAGAGCAATTTTCTGCAATGTGGATTTCTCAGAGGCTTTGGCCTACAATTCCCATTCTCTCTGACTACCAGCTATAGAGACTAGCTGATAGATGTTGCAGTTCAAAACATCTGGAAGGATCCAAGTTAAATCATGTCATTGCAAAATACATT
This sequence comes from Charina bottae, assembly GCA_023362775.1. Taxonomy (NCBI): domain Eukaryota; kingdom Metazoa; phylum Chordata; class Lepidosauria; order Squamata; family Charinaidae; genus Charina; species Charina bottae. The sequence goes on along the minus strand of JALMGJ010000001.1, from coordinate 244,080,818 downwards.
TTTAGCTTCAACCACAGCATGTCTTTTTCAGTGTTTTCCTCCTCCCTGTAAGAATGGAGACAAAAAAGAAGGTAGAGTTGCAAAATCTCCCCCACCTTCTTTTTCAGTGTTACATCCCAATCTTCCCCATCACAGTGTCTTCTAGATGTACTGAACTCACATTAATTCGTGGCTGCACAATCTTTGCAACACTCATAGGGTACCATAGCGAGGACTACAATTTTCTGCTCTAAAGCCTCAAATATCTACAGATATGTAAAAACATGTCTTAGAATTATTGCAGATTATATAAGCTTTTTCATTCCAAAAAGAGGCAAAAAACTATGCCTAATACTAGAACAGAATTCATAGTATCATATAAGAAGTTTCAAAGAGCAGAAAGAGTAGAATTGCAGGGCTTTTTGAGGAACAGGAAAGTTTCCCAAGTTATACATTGTAGGCACTGAGATGTTGGTTGTCTACTACAGTAGTTTTTCCCAACTTAATGACATTCAGATATGTTAAGACTGCCAACTCCCATAAATGATTGTGAGAGCACCAGTTTTGGAAAAGCTGGTAATTACACTCCAATCTTTTCAAACATGATACCCATCTTTAGTTCAGACATTTACTTGGGGAACCCTCTTTGTTTAGTATATTAATGTGATGGTCATGCTATTGCTGCCCATCTTGGATCAGTCTACTATTCTGCAACAGCTAAAAAGCTAGGGGCTATAACATTCAATACTTCACACCAGGGTTCTCCAAAGTGGTCAATACCGACTCCCAAGGGTCGATGGAACTATCTAAGGGGTTGATGTTATTACTATTATTATTCGTAGTACTATTAGTTAAATTATTTCCATATAATAGATGTTTGGAGGTCGATGAACAATCTGAAACTTCATGAAGGGGTCGATGAGCTGAAGACTTTGGGGACCCCTGCTTTACATTGATCATGCGACACAATTCTCTAGCGGGCAAATACTACTGATCAACCTCATCCTACCACAGGTCCACTCCATGGAAATAACCCCGGAGGACCAGCACACCCCTCTCTCCTCCGCGCCGCCAGTGAACTATCCGCCAGCGAATGATCTTCAAAGTTAGTTGAGAAATAGCCACGAATTGGGCAAGTCAAGCACTTCCCCATTTCCGCCAGCGGGGACGGTTCTCCTTCCTCTACCGCAGCAGAGCTTCGCGGGGAAAGCGAGACACACGAGCCCTTTCCCGCCCAGCAGAGATTATTACAGCTTTCCGGGACGGCAGGGTAGAGTCGATGAGACGCTCGGATGAAGCAGGGTGGGCTTCCCGCTCATCACCTGCCAGACTCTGGCCAGGAAACCTCTCTTGCGGAGAGCGGAGACACAGGTCTCCAACCCGCCCCATTTACGTGCCCGCAGGGATCCTCCTTACCCGCCATTTCCCAAACGGCGGCGGCCCCGGCGCCAGCGAAGCCAACCGACCCAGCCAAACTGAGCGAATCAAGCCGCGCGCCCACACGCCGGAAATGACATATTCGGGGTAAGGAGTTGCCCTTCCGCTCGTTCTGCGCTGAAGAGGCGGGAGCGACGTCCGCACTTTTCCAAACGCATGCGCAGTTATCTCAGAATCCCCCCCATTGTCACTCACCTTCGCTTAGAAATTGGGAGTCTCTTGGAATAGCTCCGCCCAACTCGTTTTCTCAACCAGTCTTTTTCCTAGACCGTTTGTAGCGCGAGGGCTCTTCGTTTTTCCTACTTCTCGTTCTGCTTCTCTAGCGCTGTACTTGCACCTTGTTGTACTGTACTGTAAAGGTTGGGTGGTTTATAAATACTGTTAACATAAATTGCAAAAATAAATAATTCTATATATGTGCATGCATATACACTTATGTACACACACAAACTGGTCCTGGTGGTTTCCTCTGGCTACTGTTACTTAACAGTTGCTCAAGAGTCACTTTGCTTCACAAGCGGATTCTGCCTCAGCTCTTCATCCCCAGGATTTATATTTATTTATATATTTATTTAATATTTAGCCCCAACCTGTTCTGCTAGAGTGCACATTATCCCTTTCTGAAACAAACCAATCGCGGTGTTTCTGGTATAAGCCATGACTCAGGGAGGAGTTGAGTTTTTGGAGTTCTTTGAAGTGTTAGACAGTTGCTGCCATCTATTGCTCACCTCCAACATAGTTGTCTTCCTGCCTTCAGATGGCATCACAAATTGGCTTTTTCCTGTTCTTTGGCAGCATGATGCTTTTACCTTCTTTAATGAGACATCAACTGGTGAAGGGTTGTTGCTCTGGGCATTGCCCTTGATCAGGGATGGAACTAGGGTCTGTGTCACCCGGGGCAAACATGGATTCCGCGCCCCCCCCATGGGTTATTTTGTCATTTTGGCGCCCCCTGGGCGTCATTTCGGCACACTCCCCAGTGCGGCGCCTGGGGCACATGCCCCGCTTGCCCCCCCTAGTTGCGGCCCTGCCCTTGATAAGGCTCAGCAGTGCCCTCCTCCACCATTAAGTGGAGTTCTTGGAACCGTTGAGCCATATTTTAGTGGCCCCTACCACTGCATGTGTGAAGAGTAAAATATATTCCACCAGGAGCTGGCTGTGGTAACTTCTGGAGGTGCCCAATTGTGGGTGCTGAGATCCAGAGTTTCTCAGAGTAGATATGTTAATTATGTCAGCAATCCATAGTCACCCAGCTTCAAGGCTAAGAAGCATATGGGGAAAAGTCTGATAAACTATGCAAGGGTAGGAGAAAGAAATGCTGGAATTAAACTTTCATGTTCATGGAAAACAACCAATTGCTTTAGTGGCTTCTTTTTACTATGCAATAAAGATTCTTATTTAACGATGCCATTTGTTGGAGAGCCTTAAACTGAGTATGAACCTAGAACTTAGTCAAGTCATGCCAAGTCAAATGTCTGAGAAATTCTGCCAAAGTCTTGTTAGTGAGCCTGTCATTTTGTTAGTCCTTATCTTACTTCACTACTACAGGAGAGCCATCACACATGACTTGAGAATCAGAATAATGGCTACCAACTCCATGGGAACTCTATTATTAACCATTGATCAAGTTGTCAGCACCAATATTAGACTCAGGAAGCTACCAAGGTGGACCAGCTAGCTCAGACTGTGAATCAATTAGCCCAGTAGATCAGACAAAATCAACTAACTCCATAAGAGGTGAGTCCCCAACTATGGGAGTACAAGCTTATCCTGCAGCTGGTACCAGAGCAGTTGCCACTGTCACCTCTGCAGCCCTCTTGATGTCAAATGTCTGCTTCCTTGCCAGACAAATACATATAAGAACGTCTGCATGAAAACAACAAGGCTCAGAGAGCACCAAGGATTCCACATATAAGAATCTCAGCAAATTTAGAGCTCTTGTTCCTTTTTTTGCCTGTTATTGGTGTTAAAATCTCTTGTCCAAAAATCCCCCCCATGTAATTGAACGGTGTGATATCCTTGTTGTGATTACAGCATGGATACATAAATTTGCAGAGGTAACTGTCAACCATCAGTTGGTAACCCCAACACATTTGGTGGGAAAAGGAGCATAATGGCAGGTTGGGGCAAGGAAAGGTGGGTAAAAACAATCAGACCAGCCCTGCTTCTCCAAATACCAAGGTATTGCCCTCCATCTCAGGTTCAGTAGACAGCTCAGGTAGTGTGTGTGTGTGGTTTGTGTGGTAAATGGATGTGTCATAGAAGCCAGGGTGAATTAAGATTGTCTTTAGCTTCCTATAACCAGTCAGCGTCTGATTTAAATGAATCAGATATTCCATTCTGCTTCTTCTGCACCTGGGACCCAGACTACATTCTACCCTGAAACTTTCCTCTTTGCCAGCTGGAGGAAGAGGTGGTTCAGATGAGCATACAGAGCACAGAGGACATTCAAGAACCAGAACAGAGAGGTGAAAACCTGGGTGCATTTTCATCTAAAGTTGGAAATGAAAAGGGACTGGGTTAATCCAAGCCATTGTGGGGAAGAGAGCAATAAATGTTGAGCAAAACGTTTTGGAAGGATGAATGGAGAGCAAAAACAGTAGGGCCTTTTTGATGGTGACAATCAGCCATACATTTGTAAGCAGCTTTGGCAAGATCTAGCTGTTTCTTGAGAAGTCATTGTGTTACCAGAAGTTCAGAGACACCAAAGGATGTAACAGTCCAGCTGGTTTAGTTGTTAAAGGCTTAGGACATTAGCAAATGTGACAACAAGAGATGTAGGATTTCATGTTTCTGAAATCTGCTCTGATGAAAGGCCACCAAAAATGTTGCAGCAAAAGGTGCATTGTTTGAAAAATTCCGACATGCCCAACAGTTTTATTGTCAAAACACAGTATAACACTTCTTCCCTGAGGGAAGGAGGAATGTACAGACAGCCATTATGATGCAGTTCCCCTCCCCCCCGCTTCCCAAGAAAAGGGGAAGGAAATATCAAGGGGGTTCCCCTGAAAGTCATATACATAAACCCATATAGTGTGTTGTTGATGTTGCAAGCACACTCATTCATAAAAGTAAAAAATGTGCTTCCCTGCCCCCAAAGTCTCAATAGTTGAGGTTGGTATAGGGTGAGAAGCGGCAAAATTATCTGGTTTCAAAATCATGGCCACAGACAGTTCATAAAGAGCAAAGTTATGTCAAGATTTCCACCTGGAAATACCTGTGCGGTCCTGCACAAAGCATGTGGTCTCAGCTTGTGCACGGGCCAGGACAGGTAATACAGAAGGTTTTTAAACGCTGACTCTCTAACAGGGAAGGGTTGAAATGGTGGCCTAGTATTGGCAATATATTGTGGCAAGTATTGGTGATGGAAGAGTTGGAGAACAGTTTGAAGACTGTTGAAGAAGATTCCAGGGAGTCACAGATCCAGAGGAAGATATGCATAGGATTGTGTTGCAGTGTTCAGGGAGGACAACCTCCCCCCACCACCACGGGAGAGAGAACTCTGCAGCTGAGCATTGAGGCAGCAGCTAAGACACATGGTGGTGGATCACTAAGGCTGAAGCAATGCCAAAGAGGTGGAGGCTACCAATGCAGGGACTAGTTAAAGCTTCATGGACCAGCTGTAGGAATGACCAGTGGGGTGAAGCTGAGAGAAGTGTGCTGTTAAACTTGGTTTGGTATCCAAAAAGCTGAGACGAGTGGAGAACAGCAGCAAAGAAAAACCAGTTGCTGATCCTATCCAGCAACAGCTGGAAACATATGGGACGCGGTGGCTCGGCGGGTTAACCCGCTGAGCTGTAGACTGCCGATCAGAAGGTCGGCAGTTCGAATCCCCGCGTAACGAGGTGAGCTCGCGTTACTTGTCCCAGCTCCTGTCAACCCAACAGTTCGAAAGCTTTGCAAGTAGATAAATGGGTACCACCTAAAAGTGGGAGAATATGCTGGCGTCCTGTCGGGGGTCTCCCACCGAATGTAGAAGATCTCGTGAATAGCGGCGGAGACGACGGATCCCGAACAGCAACATCCAGGACGTCAGCAGCCGGCTCCGAAGCAAGGTATTCTGGGACATGTAGTCCAGTACCCACGGAAGAGTCGGTTCCCTTACCCCTTCCCTTAGCGCGCGGTTAAACTGTTGTACTATATATATGAAATGTATAAATATATATGAATACGATGTATGTAAGCCGCCTAGAGTCCTCCATTAGGGAGGGGATAGGCGGGGTATAAAAACAATAAATAAATAAATAAATAAATAAATAAACAAACAAACAGCCACAAAATCAGCCAGCCAATGAAACAGCCAGGACTACCAGCACCTAGTGATAATAATGGGTGATTGAAAGTGAGAAGAAAAAATGGCCCTAGAGACAAACCCCTCTGGGCTTACTCCTGTACAGTTGCATCCTGGTGGAGGAAGGACCTGGTGGAGGACCTGCAAGGGTTGGGAGCCACTGTATAGGAAGAGCGCAGACTAGTTGCAATAGCCAGTGGCAAGGAATTCCAGTAGAAGGGAACAAACCATCTAAGCCTCATCTTGAGCTAAGAGCACAGCAGACATAAGCAGAAAAATGCTAAACAGCTCTCTGTGTGGCAAGAGAGGAGAGAAAGGTTTCCTCGCCAGTTCTCAGAAGTTGGTTTGGGAGTGGCAGAGAATCTTATGAACTTGTTGGAAACTGTTGCCAGGGCTGAGTTGGACAAACACTCAGAACTAAAAAGTGAAAGGAGCTAACTAGAGAGGGAAATAATACATGTCTTCCAATGCACACTGTTTATAAATATTGCTTTTACAAAAAACCAATCAAATTGCCACAAAAAAGACTTTTTGTTTTTTAGACTGCATCCTAAATGGACACCACCCCCCTCCGCCATTAAGACAAAATTATACAGGCTCACAGGATAGGGCATCAGCTTGTCTGTTCTCTGAGCTCAGAGCATACAGTAGATAATGTAAAAATCAATGCAAGAAAGAAATTTCACCTACCTGGTTTAATGGGACCAGAATACCTGAGGGACCGTCTTATCCCCATATTATCGACCCGCCCCACCCGATCATTCAGAGAGGGCCTGCTACGAGCCCCATTAATTAGAGCAGGGCTTTCCAAAGTGCTGCCGCTGGCGACACACCAGCGGCAGCGGCGGCGCGGGCGCACATGGCGCCGGCGCCGGGGGGGCGTGCGGCGGTGCGTGCGCACGGCGACAGCGCGGGGGGGCATGCGGCGGCGCGGGGGAGGCGTGCGGCGGCGCGGGGGGCATGTGGCAGCGCGCGCGTACATGGCGGCCGCCGTGCACGCGCGCACCGCTGCTTCCGGGTGGTGTGGCGACACATCACGCTGTGTGTGGCGACACACTTTTGTGTCGCGACACACAGTTTGGAAAGCTCTGAATTAGAAAATGTCATCTGATGGGGACTAGGAGGCAAGCCTTCTCTGTGGCGGCACCCACACTATGGAACATCTTGCCCCCAGAGTTGAGACAGATCCCCTCCCTCCCTCCCTTTAGGAAAGAACTGAAGACCTGGTTCTGCCGCCTGGCATGGGAGGGAGGAAACGATAGTTCCTCATGGGGGTGGTTAATCCCTTAATTTTATAATGCCCTTCTTTTATTAATATTGTCTCCCACTTGGATTTTATAACCATTTATTATATTAATTGTATAAACTGTTGGTTTTATATTTCATATTTTATATTTTTATTTAATCTATTTTATTGTAAACCGCCCAGAGTTTCTCGTTGGGGGAGATGGGCGGTTATATAAATAAATTAATTAATTAATTAATTAATTAATTAAATAAATAAATAAAATGTTGCATGAGTTTTTGTGAAGCTTATATGTGTTCTAAGTTCTTGTGATCAGCCTGGACCTGGATGGAGTGTGCTGTTCCTTCCAAAAAGTGACTCCAGTGTTGAAAGGTATCTTTTCCTGCTCCAAGTTCCTTGTTAAAAACAGTAGTGTCTTTCAGCCGGAAGTAGCGATCTAAAATAAAAGGCACAGGGCAAAAAGTTGTGGGAGCATCTTGCCAAGTCTAGCTGAAAAACCACATTCAGCCACGGGGACTGAAGTCAGGGAGGGGTAATGCCAATCTTCCCTGTTGCTCTGATTTCAGAGCAGCAGCCTCTTATCAGTATGGAGATGGAGCAAGAAGATCTCCCCTTCCTACTGTTAAGGGTCGGGAAGGAGAGGTAATTCCTGGTCCTAACAGGACAGAAAAGGCTAGAGAGCTGGATAGTGTGGGAGTTATGTTGAAAACAAGAGTTTCTCAGGACAAAGATGTCGAGAATCAACAATCACCCAGCTTCAAGACCAAAAAGCAAAGGGCAAAAAGTCTGTTAAGCCAAGGGAAGAGGAGAAAAAGAAGCACTAGAATTAAACTAAAGCAGGAATTGCACCTTCATGTTGACATTGGGCAAGCACGTCTTTTTGTGACTTCTTTCTAGTATGGCATACAGTAATGATCCTTACCTTGCTATGCCATTAGTCAGAAACAAGCCATGCTAGGGGAAGTGCCTGGGAAATTCTGGTGAGCCTGACACCTATGTTCCATGCTGTTTATAGGATTTGGGATGCACTGTTACTGCCTGCTGTCCATGTATCCTACTTGTTACATCAGTTTGGCTTGACCTTGAAATTATGGCCACACGTTAAAAAGGCCACTTTAATGAATCTTGCTAAGGCTGAAGTTTCAATATATGGACCGGTCCAGAGATTTGGCTGGAGAAAACAACAGGCATTGTAGAATATCTCCCTGTCCTGGTGCAATTTCTTGCTAGTGATGAAGAAGAAGGAACTGCAATGACAAAACTACAGACTTTCTGATGATTCCCTGCCTGAGTGGTGGGGGGCACAAGTTGAGCCACTTTCTTTGTTGAGCCCTTGGGCCTAGAGATACCTCTGGCTGCCAGTTTGTTTCCCCAAATCCTCCTTCTTCTGAGGAATTATCCTCAACCTATCAATTATTGAGACCTTTCAGTTTGTTTGCAGTTTCATCTTTAGAATTTCAGCCTCTTAATTCTGTCTTGCCTTCATCCTTAAAACACTTCACTTGTTAACCATCTGGAAAGTCACAATCTTATATGGTGGTAAACAAATAAAAATAAGAATGATTTGCTGAAACTTCATCCATCCATCCATCCATCCATCCATCCCACCTTTATTATTTTTATAAATAACTCAAGGCGGCAAACATACCTCGTACTTCTTCCTCCTCCTGTTTTCCCCACAACAACCACCCTGTGAGGTGAGCTGGGCTGAGAGAGAGGGACTGGCCCAAGGTCACCCAGCCCGCTTTCATGCCTAAGGCAGGACTAGAACTCTCAGTCTCCTGGTTTCTAGCCCGTTGCCTTAACCACTAGACCAAACTGGCTCTTATGTTAGTTTTGTAACAATGAAAAAAAAATGTTACTTGCAAGAAAACTTGCAAGTACTTGCAAGTTACTTGCAAATTGGGATGCATTATTTAGAAAAATCAGGTTATGTTATCAGGTTATAATTCAGTAATGAATTATCCACACAAAGCAACATTTTGGACAATATTTGAGTGGAACCATCACAGGTATTGCTCTCCAAATATCTATCAGTTTTGATGCACTCTTCATTTTCACCACACTGATTCTTCCCCACAAACCTAAGGGCATTTTCATCCATATCTCAATATCCTTTCATCTGGGTAATTCAATGGAAAGATTCTTTAATTACTAAACAGGATATTTTGGTAAGGATAGTTATCCCCATGTATTTAACAGATTCTGGACAACAAGCAAAGCCTAAGGGTTTTTTTAAAATATCCTTTTGGACCTTCTGGCCAATGGGCTCAATATTTGACTTTTTCCAATTTACTGTACAGTCAGAATATTTGATATATAAAGAGATGCATTTCTACAGATTTTCAAAAAGCAGAGAAAGTTGGGGCCAAACAAAACTTCTGAATAAATGTATTTCATAGTCTAACAATGATGCTTGATAAATCTCTTTTCTTTGTTGATGAAAGTCCACCCTTTGAAAATGGGATCTCACAGGGATCTTGATTTCAGTTTATTCTCCTTCTTCAAGCCTATTACTGAAATTAGGGAAAACTCAAGGGTAATGCCTGTTGGTTTGGACTTAGATGGTAAGGAGCAGAAGTATGTGCCCCAGCTTATTTATAGCTCCTTATTTCATAGCTCTGAATGACTTATCCTAGTAGTTTTATTTAGGTGTTATATAGCACAGGGAACAAGATGCAATCCTGGGGGACATCATAGGTCAGCAGCCTATATATTGAAGAGTAATCTCCCCAGAAGGCCATCAGTCTAGTGCAATCCCACTAGATAGTCCAGAAAAAAGCACATTCACATGTAGATCAGATTCGCTGGATCATGGAAAAAGCAAGAGAGTTCCAGAAAAACATCTACTTCTGCTTCATTGACTATGCTAAAGCCTTTGATTGTGTGGACCACAACAAACTGTGGCAAAGTCTTAAAGAGATGGGAGTACTAGACCACCTTACCTGTCTCCTAAGAAACCTGTATGCGGGTCAAGAAGCAACAGTTAGAACCGGACATGGAACAACCGATTGGTTCAAAATTGGGAAAGGAGTACGACAAGGCTGTATATTATCACCCTGCTTATTTAACTTATATGCAGAGTACATCATGAGAAATGCCGGGCTGGATGAATCACAAGCCGGAGTTAAGATTGCCAGGAGAAATATCAACAACCTCAGATATGCAGACGATACCACCCTAATGGCAGAAAGTGAAGAAGAACTAAAGAGCCTCTTGATGAGGGTGAAAGAGGAGAGTGCAAAAGCTGGCTTGAAACTCAACATTAAAAGATCATGGCATCTGGTCCCATCACTTCCTGGCAAATAGAAGGAGAAGAAATGGAAGCAGTGTCAGATTTTATTTTCTTGGGCTCCAAGATCACCGCAGACGGTGACTGCAGCCATGAAATTAAAAGACATTTGCTCCTTGGAAGGAAAGCTATGGCAAACCTAGACAGCATATTAAAAAGCAGAGACATCACCTTGCCGACAAAGGTCCGTATAATTAAAGCTATGGTTTTCCCAGTAGTAATGTATGGCTGTGAGAGTTGGACCATAAGGAAGGCTGAGCGCCGAAGAATTGATGCTTTCGAACTGTGGTGCTGGAGAAGACTCTTAAGAGTCCATTGGACTGCAAGGAGGTCAAATCAGTCAATCCTAAAGGAAATCAACCCTGACTGCTCATTGGAAGGACGGATACTGAAGCTGAAGCTCAAATACTTTGGCCACCTAATGCGAAGAGAGGACTCACTGGAAAAGACCCTGATGCTGGGAAAGACTGAAGGCAAAAGCAGAAGGGGACGGCAGAGGATGAGATGGTTAGATAGCATCAACGATGTAATGAATGTGAATCTGAGTAAACTCCGGGAGACAGTGGAGGACAGGAAGGCCTGGCGTGCTATGGTCCATGGGGTCACGAAGAGTCGGACACAACTAAACGACTGAACAACAACATGTAGATCACACTTCAGTACCTATGCAGAAAAAATGCTCCAAGAGGAAGAGATGCATAGAGAGGAGGCATCAAGCAAATTTCAACACATTTAGTTTGTAATATTTTGAAACGCTGGGATTTTAGTATACAGATTCAAATTTGCTGCTCATAACAACTGGTGTAATGGTCAAAGTGAAAAAGGAAGAGGTGATGAATATTACTGTAGAGATGGAAGCCATTTCCCCAACCGACACGACTGAAGGACTTCAGAAGATTCAATAACCTTTCAGAGAATGGGGCTTCTGTTTGGAATCATTCTACCTCAATAAATTATCCCTATTAAGAGAAGAAATGGCAGATAAGGTTTGGGGCGTTGACTAAAAGACAATGACATTGTCTGGATGCCTTGTGAAATTACTGTCATGAACTGTTGCCAGTTTATATTTTATTTTATTTTATTTTATTTTATTTTATTATTTTATTTTATTTTATTTTATTTTATTTTATTTTATTTTATTTTATTTTATTTTATTATTTTATTTTATTTTATTATTTTATTTTATTTTATTTTATTATTTTATTTTATTTATTATCCCGCCTTTATCATTTTTATACATAATTCAAGGCGGTGAACATACCAAATACTCCTTCCTCCTCCTATTTTCCCCATGACAACCACCCTGTGAGGTGAGTTGGGCTGAGAGAGAGGGACTGGCCCAAGGTCACCCAGCTGCTTTCATGACAAAGGCGGGACTAGAACTCACAGCCTCCTGGTTTCTAGCCCTGTTGCCTTGACCACTAGACCAAACTGGCTCATTAAAAGTTCCATGCTGTAGTACTGCACTAGCAATTAAACAAGAGGATGCAACTATGCACTCTTTCCCTCTTTAATAGATTGTCTCCTGTTTGAAACTCTTTTATGTTTGAGGATCATGTCTTCCATCTTGTTTTTTTTTAAAGTTACACAGCAAATAATAGATAGCTCCTAACACTACCAATATAAACCATTATGCAACTGTGTTCAGAAATACCTACTGGGTTAAGGAGATAGAAACAGCATGTGAGAACATGGGAGGGATTCCAGAAGGAAGATACTGCTATTTGAATGCTTTCCATAAAATTCAGTGAAAGAGGCAGGATATTTACAAAACAAAAACCTAGTCTGGAAGATAAGAGAGGAAACAGGTTTAATGGAGTGCAGTAGTGATAATTCACAGGAGTAATTAGCAAGATCATTCCACTTTTCAATACCTTATTGCAAGTTCTGCATGTTACCTATATAAACTCAACATTCCAACTACTGCATGTTATCAAGTAAGTTCATCCATTTGCCTTCTGGGATATATTTATGAAAGATGGAATATAAATGGAAAGAAGAGAGGTGTAGAAGGATTGCCTTATTTAGAGGGAAACAGGAAAGCTTGTGTAAATAAAAAATTCTGAAGGTTCAATACATTTTGCTTGCATGCATCAGTGTACTGTAATCACTACCTATTTAGTCCATTATGAAATTAAAATAAATTTAAAGTAGATATCTGTGCTACAACAACCATCTTATCCATATTGTCCTGATGGAGTACAGGATGTGGCTCAAGCAATCACAGCACATCAGTTTAACAGAAGCCCACACAAGGATAGAACATGGGAAGCCAAGCCGTGGTGCCTTGTTCCTGTGAAGATGGCTGGATTGCATCTGACCTTAATGCTGGTGATTGGCAGGTAGTGGGTGAATAAAGACTTGTGCTGAGGTTGTAAAACAACAAGGTATTCAGAGGATATAAAACAGGTGTATGCAGTTCTAATCTGCCCCCTTGCCTTACCCTGATAAGTGGTAGAGCTGGCCTTTGTCATAGCCACCAAGATTTAGTTTGTTTGGTTTAGCCAAGCAATGTTATGCAGACCTGGTCGTTCCTGCTTATATATACAGTAGCTTAGTTGAGATATTTAAAATGCTTGACTTATTACAAGTTATTCTGTTGTCTAAAGATCAGTCACCTCAGCAAAAGTCTTTATGCTTAAAGGACAGAGATCTCCAATTATTCACATCCTTTTATATTCAGTGGCAACATACTTAAGCAAACCAATCAGATTCTCCAATTACTATGCTTGCTCTAGTTGAGTTATTTTGGCTCTGGAACAAGTGTATCACGGGGATGGGATCATTTTGATAAGGCTGAAATTAGCGTTTAATGTGCATGTTAAATAGTTGAAGTGACTAAACTTCAGCTTCATTCTGAATTTCCAATCCAGTGTAATAAAGACATCTGATGTTGCAGGATAATATGCCAATCACAAGTAACAGAATTCAAGAAGAAAAAACAAATGGGGATATAATGATGTGAATATTTCAGTAACAAATCTATGAATATGGAATGCATAGCTTTTTAATGGAAAAAATATCTGTGAACAATAATGGGAAGTAAATTGGGAAATGCAGTTGAAAGTATAAAATTATGCTAATTCCATATTTAAATTTCATTACTGTATAAATGTTTACTTAAACATGACTACAATTTAGACTTGAGGCTTTAAATACACACAGAGCAGAATTCAGAATATGTTTAAATTCAGTATTTTCAAAATGATACACATGCTATCTTGATATACTGTAGCTCCCCCCAATATATTCAAAACTGTCAATATTGCTCCAGCCAAGATCTACTGGCTGAAGAGCTATAGAGGGACAGGGAATGTTTGGACCTGAGGCCTAATCTAGGCTCTCAGGCAAAGTGAAGGGATATGCAAAATAAAGGGATCATGTGCTTTTGCCAACCATAGAAATTCTTAATTATTAGAGTGAGTTCATTCTAATAATTACAGTATTCACAGAGGAGGAACTAGTTAGCCCAATCTTCCTAATCTGTAATGCATGATTTGTTTTGCACGACTGTCATGATTTAGTAGCTATTAAAGAGGACCGCTTATCCAGTGGAGATGGATTAAGGGCCACAGGCTAGAACAGAGCTTTCCAAACTCTTCATGTTGGTGACACACTTTTTAGACATGCATCATTTCGCAACACACTCTTACAGCAGGACACAAGGCAGGCACTAGGACCTGCGTGGAATCCTGGCAGGGCAGGTTTGGAGGCAGCAGCAGCCGCGACACACCCAGACACTGCAGCCGACACACTAACGTGTCCCGACACACAGTTTGGAAAGCTCTGGGCTAGAAAATGTTGTACACTGATTGTCAGAAACTCTCCAGGCTTCAAGGCAGGATTGTTTCCCTCTCAGACCTATGATGAAATTTGGAGGATTGAAACAAGGATCTGTAGTTCTTTCCCAGAGAGTAATTTCATCCCTCAGTGGCTTGAGCCCTCATCCTAAAGAGGGTTGTATGTCTCATCTACACCATCATTCTGTCTGTTAAGTTCTGAAAATAATTCCTATTATACCCATGGATATGTATAGTTCAAGTCCATCATTATTACAGCCAAAAGCCAACCATCTTAACAAACCAAATACAACTCCTGACCACTAATACACTCTTATTAAAAAAAGTAAGATATAATCTACTAATGTGCACTATAACAGCTTTAGTAATTATTCTCTCTGACATTATAAGCTATTATACAAACTTTCATCACGTTGTGGGTAATGTGCTCATCTTTATCTGATAAAAGTACAGAAGAACAAAACAGGTATGGACAGTGGCCAACTGGTGTACTTAAACGGTCTCTATACAAATTACAATATAAAAGTACATGGATATCATTTTTTAATTGCTCCTGCTTCACAGGGGTAGAGATTCTTTTTATATGGAATAGGACTCAATCTGCCTTGTAGAATTTTATGTGGTAACTCATCAAATCTTGCTTTCAAAAATGCTAGATAATATTTTCAAATTACTGATTTCTTGGTTCAAGTTTTAATATAAAAAAGGTAAAGGTTGTGCAGTTGTGCAGTCGTGTCCGACTCTAGGGGCCGGTGCTCATCTCCATTTGTTAGCCGAAGAGCCAGCGTTGTCCAAAGATGCTTCCGCGGTCATGTGGCCGCATGACGCGCGCGGAACGCTGTTACCATCCCACCGAAGTGGTACCTATTCATCTACTTGCATTTGCATGCTTTCGAATTGCTAGGCTGGCAAGAGCTGGGGCTACTGCGGGAGCTCACTCCGTCACGCGGGGCTAGGGATTCGAACCTCCGAACGTGCGACCTTCTGATTGACAAGCCTGGCGTCTTACCCGCTGAGCCACTACACCCCCTATAAGTTTTAATATACTCTGTATATAAAAGAGAGTATTGATTGAAAGTATATATTTATTTAAAGTTATGTAAAGTTATTTTAAAGTTGTAAAAATCTTCTCCCAGTCCAATCCTCAGGGACTGAAGATCTGAAAGCAGCAAAGTATGGTTGATCTTATTTTTGTACAGTTCAGAACTTCCCATTTATCAGCTACTTACTCTGTCCAATGATCTAGCACAGGGGTCGGCAAACTTTTTATGCTGGGAGCCATTTTGACATGCTCGTGCACATTTTGAAATGCTCGAGAGCCAGGGGGCGGGGTTTGCGGGCGGGGGCCAATCGTGTGGAAGGGGGCGGGGTTTGTGGGCGGGGGCCAATCGCGTGGAAGGGGCGGGGTTTGCGGGCGGGAGCCAATCACGTGGAAGGGGGCGGGGGGCTCACGGAGGGAGGGGGCGCAGCCAGCGGCTCCGCGAACCCGGCCCGGCCGCCCCACCAGGAGTGGCGGAGAAAGAGCTGCCACCCTCCGGCCGGCAGGACGGGCGCAGGAGAGCAGAAGGCTGCGCCCTCTCCACCGGGCGGGACCCGCACCTCCTTCCCCGCCGGCGCCCGAGCACAGACACCAGCCGGGACCCCGCGCGGAAGATGCCGCGCGCCGCCAGCGCCTGACGTCAAGGCGGCTGCGCTTCCGCGCCCGGCGGGGAGAGAAGGGTAGACGGAGGGGCTCCCTCTCCGGCCTCTGCGCCCCTTCAGGCCCGTCTCTGCGAGGCCCGGCGTGGCAGGGAGGCACTGCTGGCCCGGGACGCGGCGCTGTCGGAGGCAGCGGAGCGGCTGCAGGGGCTGCTGCGGCTGGAGATGGCACTGCTCCGCGGCATCCAGGTGCTGGGCGAGGGCGCGGGCCCGGGACGCGAGCGGCAGGGCAGCGCAGGGGGCCTGGCCGGGGCGGTGGCAGCGGGGGGACGGAGCCGGCGGAGGTTTGCCGGGGGGCAGGACGGGGCGGGCGGCGCTGCTGGGGCTGGTGGCAGAGCTGGAGGGAGCAGAGGGACCAGGCGTTCCCGTGGGCGCAGCATGCGCTCTGCAACCCGCCTTGGAGAAGCGACCGCGGGAGGCCCTCTGGGTGCACCCTCCCGCCCCATCAATCCCCCCACCCCGCCGTTCGGTGTCCTCTCCCCCCGCTAACCCGAGCCCTGTGGCGGCTGGGGGAGCCGAGCCAGGCTCGGACCGGAGGCGGCCAAGGGGAGAGCAGGCGGCTCTTCGCCCTGCGCTGCCCTGCCGCTCACGTCCCGGGCCCGCACCCTCGCCCAGCACCTGGATGCCGCGGAGCAGCGCCATCTCCAGCCGCAGCAGCCCCTGCAGCCGCTCCTGCGCCACCTCCGACAGCGCCGCGTCCCGGGCCAGCAGCGCCTCCCTGCCGCGCCGGGCCTCGCTCAGTGCGAGAGCCAGGGGGTGGGGTTTGCGGGCGGGGGCCAATCGCGTGGAAGGGGCGGGGGTGAGTTCAGCTGCGGAAGAGCCACACTCAAGGGGCCAAAGAGCCGCATCTGGCTCGCGAGCCGCCATTTCCGACCCTTGATCTAGCAGGATTAATGAGCTTTGATAACAAAGGAGATATGAGCTCTTGTCAAACATATGCAGTCTTAGAAGCCAGGGCATTTGTAACTGGAGATACTAAGAAATGTATATAAAATTGAGACTACAGCCTTTCTCCAGGGTTGAGTTAAATTACAGCTACCAGGTCCAAGCCACAAAAACCCATTTAATGACTAGACTAACTAGCAAGTTGGAATTTCCTATATGATCTTTGCTCCCATATATTAGTCTTCCAGACGTTTACAACCTAGATCTGACAGTCCTAGCTCAGTGACTCATTTATGGGCCACCAGTCTCTGTGTTCCCCTGCCAAAGCCTTCTCACTATTTTGTGGCCTCCCCATGTTTGCACCACTCAGGTGGCTAGAACCTGTTCACTGCCTGAGCCCCACCATCCCATCTTCACCAACAGACAGCTGGCTAGACTAGAGGTGCTTGCTATCTCAGCCCCCACTCGCCATGTTCAATCAACTAGTTTGCAAAAATGGATCTGTGGTGAAATCTGTTTCATTACAGTTGACAAGTAGCAATTTTAGTAGTAAAACCCAGAAAACGGGTATTGTCAGGGATAACAATATTGCAATTTTAGTAGTAAAATTTAGAAAACGGGTATTGTCAGGGGTAGCAACGTCAGGGATAACAAATTAGAGTGATAAAGGCCTTATATGATGGCTTCTGGAACACCATCATTTTTATCTGGCAAGGAATCCCAGGATCAAAGCAACATAGTCACAGGAAGCATGGCAGAGCCTGGCAGTTGCTGAATCTGTCCTATTTGGTGTGTACTGGTTGGTTTATTATCTGCATCATGTGGTCAGTTTGGGCAACAACCTGGTTTTAGTGCTGAAGCAGTCAATGGCATGGCAAGAGAGTCAGTTGCCATGGTCTGGGTCAAGAAAACTCAAAGTAAAATTTGCATCATAAACTTCGTTGATTTTAAAAAAAGCTTTTGATAGCATCCACCAAGAGTCTCTTTGGCAAATCCTGCATTTATATGGTGTGCCGACAGTCTTCATTACCATCTTTAAGAACTTATACCAACAATCAAGCTGTTGTGTTAAGACTGAGAATGGCCATACGGACTTTTTTGAGATTACCACTGGGGTCAGACAAGGTTGTATCCTGTCTCTTCCTTGTGGCCCTTGATTATGTCATGCGGCGAACTGAAGTACACACTGGGACAGGCATCTATTGGAATGACCAAAGTCACCTTGGCGACTTGGATTTCGCCAACGATATCGCCTTGTTTGAGGAAGATGAACTAAAATTACAACACACCGCAACTGTATTGGAAGACGAGGCAAATAAAGTTGGCCTTAGGATAAGCGCCGAGAAATCGAAGCTCCACGGCCCCAGCATGGGGAATTGTACTCGGACTGCAGCAGTTAGAAGAAGTGGAGAGGTTCACCTATCTGGGTAGTGTGATCACCCGGAATGGAGATGCAGAGGTGGACGTTAAGTGCCGCATTGGGAAGGTGATAGCCGTTTTTCAGAGGATGAATAAGTTCTGGTCCTCATCGTCCATATCATTGAAGATTAAGTTTCATCTGTTCAATTCTATTGTGATCCCGACAGTTACTTATGCCAGCGAGACTTGGAAGGCATCAGCAAGTATCAACGAGAGGCTTGATGTCTTTCAACAGAGATGCCTCCGTCGAATTCTAAAGATTCGATATTTTGATCACATTACAAATGAAGAGGTGCTCCGTAGGAGCAGCTCGTGTAAACTCCATAACATCGTTGCATATAAAAGAATTCAACTGGCTGGCCACATCTTCCGCATGGAGAACAATCAGATACCTAAAGTGGCAATGAGTTGGATTCCTCCTAACGCTAAACGACGAGGACACCCTCGAATAACATGGTGAAGAATACTGATAGAACACCTGAAGGCATTGCACATCACATGGAAAGACGCTGAAACAATCACCCAAGACCGAAAGAGCTGGAAAACCCTTGCTGCCCGATATGCCACATAGCATAGACCCAGGAGAGAGAGAGAGAGAGAGAAGTGAGAGTAAAAAAAAAAGTGGAGTTAATTGGCTCAGCTGACAAAGCAAAATGTTGTAACAATATATTTCTCAGGACACAAAGGCTCAGATTGATTTATTGTAACAAACCTATGAAGCCATTATGAAAATTTTTTAGGGATTGCTGTGTATCAATTGTGTATAACAATTAATGTTCAAATTTCCTGTGCCTCTTTCTCCTACTTGTTCAATGTAAAGGGCTGGAAATGATTCTCCTTTGGGCAAGAGATGCTGTTACATCTGTTCCTTATTTTGGTAATGACTATCAAATTGTTAAAGGGGCGTGGTGGCTCAGCGGGTAAGACGCCAGGCTTGTCGATCGGAAGATCGCAAGTTCGGAGGTTCGAATCCCTAGCCCCGTGTGATGGAGTGAGCTCCCGCACTCGCCCCAGCTCTTGCCAACCTAGCAATTCGAAAGCATGCAAATGCAAGTAGATGAATAGGCACCACTTCGGTGGGATGGTAACAGCGTTCCGCACGCGTCATGCCGGCCACATAACCGCGGAAGCGTCTTCGGACAACGCTGGCTCTTCGGCTAACAAACGGAGATGAGCACTGGCCCTTAGAGTCGGACACGACTGCACAAATGTGCGGGGGGAACCTTATCAAATTGTTATTTTTGATGTGTGAGAACCCCAACAAGCCCACTGAACAGCTCTTCAGAGGGCTTGCAGAACTGATGAATAGACCTGGATGGTAAAGCGGGAGAAAGCAGGATAGCTACTTTCTAAATCACAGCCTCCCCAAGCCTGCTCAACAGCATGAAAGTGCAGTTTCTTTCAAAACTGCGCTCATCAGCAAGTCAACCGAACTATCCGGTGGATTCACCAGGATTCTGGCTTTCCAAGGAGATTTTTTTCATTAACAGGCGCATGGGCAAGCCCACCAAACAGCTGTCCAGCAGGTTTATGGAGGATGAGGCTTTCAAAAAGCCACTGTCACCTGTTTTCAAGAGAGCATGACTCTTTCAAAACTTGGCACCTCTGCAGTTCTTTCCATCGGGAGGAGAAAAATGGAACAGCAATGGAAGAGAGCACTAGGAGATGAGAGGGAAGAGGCATGCTGCACCAGCCTGAAGTACCCCACAGGCACTGGGTGGACCTTGCGCCTTATGGGTCATGTGACTGGCCTCCTGACAGCATGGATGGTAAAATGTATCAGAGTTGATACTCCCTAAAATCGGTACTGGTTGCTGGGTGGCCTAAGGGGAAAACGCTGGTATAGCTAAGGACAACTTAAGGCTGTCTCATACACAAGTTGATGACAAAATGAAGGCAACATCATTGGGACATGAGAGAATAAAGATGTTGGAAGCAGGGGATATTTGTGCCATAGTTTGGTGCAAGTGGGAAAAGCCCCTATGGCTCAAAAGCCTTGGCTTGTGAGTTGGGATCCCTCCCAAGCAACTGAGCAATGGAAGCGCCGTAAGATTTTAATTACAAACCTTTGCAAGATCTCAGGTAGAGAATAGGCACCTGACTGATACTTTAGATCAGTGTTTCTTAAACTTTTTTCTCTCAGGACCCCTCCCCACTTTTAAAAATTATGGAGGATCCCAAAAGAGCTTTGGTTTGTATGGGTTATATTTATCAATATTTACCATATTAAAAATTAAAATTGACGCATTAACTGCAGCTACCGCTTCTCATGATTGTTTGATAGAATTTTCATATTGTATTATTTTTCAACATAGGCAAATAATTTTAATTTCGTGGACCTGAGAGGGTCTTGGGGGACCCTCAAGGGTCCTAGGGCCACACTTTAAGAAACACTGCTTTAGCTCTCTTCTGAACTGACCTTTGACCTTCTGAATGTAGTAGTGCCTTGAACTATGGCCTCTCCAAACTTGGGTACAAGTGTGGAAATAATTTCAGCAGATTGTATCTGCAGTGAGCATCTTACACTTATGGTCCTGGTGATAACCCTGACAAATATTTATTTATCCACCCACAATCGTATGTTTTTACCAGCATATCTCCTTCGATGAAAGCCACATTACATGAAACGCGATGTATCAGCAATGAAGTTTGGGGGAAACAAAACGCAAGAAGTACAGTCCCTGATAATTAGGGCTGGCATTCCAATCGGCTTACAAGGCATTCCCCGCTCCCAGGCTGGAGCTAATTGGAGGCTAATCGGTTTGCTAGCCTTGATGGTGTCACACGGGGCTTCGCGTTTTGTGAACGAGGAGCAAACGTGGCACGGAGGAGGCTGGCTTTTCGCTCCCCGCCGGCCACAGGCAGGGGCGGCGAACGCGGCGTGTTAGAACGCGGAGCATCCAGGACGCCGGCATTCTCTAACCAAGCCCGATGTTGTGGCATCGGCGTGCCGCGGCCGAGGTCACAGCGGGACAAGCTCCGAGCTCCAACTTGGCGGAGGCGCCTCCTTCGCAGAGGGTCGGCTGGGGTGGGCGGGCAGCGCCGGCGGCGCGCCCCACTGCTTGACAGCGCCGTCGAGAGGCTCCTCCTCCTCCTCCGCCGCCTCCTCCATCCGCTTTCCCGAGCTCAGCATGGCGGTCAAGGTGACTCTCCTTCCCTTCTCCTTCTCTGCTTGTTGCATAAGAAGCCGGCTGGCGCGAGCGGCTTCCTCCAGCCGACGGGCAATACTGTTCTGGGCTATCCTGCGGCCTTCGGGGAGGGGGACGTGAGGCTCCGTCCTGCTAGCCCTGAGTAGGCTTCGACCCCCTGGGCGGCCCGCCGCGAGGGGCAGCGGGAGCGGGAATAGTTTGGAGGGACGGTGGCGGACTGGGTTTATCGCAAACTGGACGTAAAAGTGACCCTAAGAGGGAGGGAGGGAGGTTCTCGAGGGAAGATACTGCCAGTGGAGCCGAGGAAGAGGCGGCAGTACAGCAGCCTTCCTCAACTGGTGTGTTCCGGGTATCTTGGTCAAAGCCGGATCATCCCTGAGGCTGGGAGTTGAAGTCTAGCATATATGGAGAGCGCCAAGTTGGGGAAGGTGACTGTAGAGGTCTGGTAGAGGGCATGTTGTATAAGCATAAACTCCCGATCATTTAGGTTTGCTTTCCTCAACGTGGTCTTTCCCCACTCCCAAATGTATTCAAGCTACAAACTATGAATACAGTGTATTTGTTATTCCCGATTAGTCAGTGGCCCGCGTGGTGTAATAATGATGGTCAAATTCCTTCCAAAACATGCACCATTGAAGGTGGAATATCATGTCCCTGCCACTCCTGGATTCCCTGAGAACCTCAAAGAAGAGTTTTGCCTCTTCAGGTTTTAATAGTTGACACTGGGGATCACTTAAATAGTTGTTTGTTAGTCTAGCTCAGTACTGTATTCAATCTCCCTAACTGGAAGTGGTTCTTCACCGTTTCAAGGAGGAGTCTTTAAAAGGTCTCTGTGGAGATACCTGAGCTTGAATCTGAGTCCTGCACACAACACATTCTACACATCCTCAGATGTGTGGCATGGTAGAATGGTGCTCTAATCTGATTTAGTGACCAGTGGAATGCTGAGGTGTGGATTAGTCGGGAAAAAGTTAACAGTTATATTCAGTGCACAGATGCAATCTTTAGTCTGTAAAAGTAAAGCGTTGTGCTCATTAAGCAGGTTAGGTTTGGTTAGTCTGTAAGAGAGAACAATTTTTTTTTGTTTTCAGTGTCTACATACATGCTTGCAATGTTGTACTTCTTGGATGTGGAATGCAACAAACAACCAATTTAAATTCTAATTTAATGTAGAAGATGGTGAGGGCTCAACATAGAGTATCTACCCATATTTCTTAGACAGCCCTACTCAATGCTTTGACTGGTTTTTGGAGGGGTGTCTAGATCATTCTTCCCTAATGTAGCTGAGAATTCTGGGACACATCCTGGAGGACACCCAGTTGGGGAAGACTAGTATGGAGTAATGGCATGAAAGTGATTTTGAACAGAAAGGGGATACAGAAACAGATTTGGTAGGATTGAAATGGTCACTAATGTATCACGAACATGGATATTTTGATGTTCTCTCCCCAAAGTTTGTAGGTGGCCAGTGCAAAAGACTGCCTAGGGTCATTTTGTAGATTTGTAGGTTATTTTGTTGAAGTCCATCTAGAAAAATACCCCATATGCATAGTAAAATAGGGTATTCTCTTGCACATGCTGTATTGCAGGGGTTATATGATCTTGGTTCTCGGAACTGGAATGAGATTAGTTTATTTGTAGATGCCTGCTTGTACTTTCTGGCACCCACAATATCACGTTTGAGTTTTACTGTGTTACCTTTGCCTGAGAACACAGCTGCCTTCTGTTTAGAACATTTTGATAATTTCACATGAGACTTTTATCATACCATGGTCTTACCTTGTTCATGGAACTTTACATTACAGGCCAGATGTTACTGCCAAATCTTTCTTGGTTCTCCCACGGTTCTGTTTTCTTTTTCTTTTTTCCAGAAAAAATCCAAGTGGGAAAGATGGAATAGTAATGCAATATGCTTTGATTGGTAGCATCAAGGAATGCCTGTCAAGAAGCATCCTTTTAATTCTGTTGCTTCTCTTTGTTACACTGCTCTGTTCTCTTTTCTTGGCAGTTCCTCCTGAGTTTGACAATTATATGAGCACCTTATTTGCTTTAAGTTAAATAAAACAGACATATGTGTAAATATTTGAAACATTTTATCATTTAGATAAGAGACTTGCTACCTTTATCAAAGATTACAGTGAGAGGTTTTCCTCCTTGGTTGTTGAGTAACTTGACCAGTGAACTATTAACTTTTTTCCATCTTGTCTTTATAGGTTCAGACAACCAAAAGAGCAGATCCGAATGAGCTGCGTAACATATTTTTGCAGGTGAGTAATATTTTCCTGAGAGAGCTGTGATAGCCCTGGGTAACAGAAACAACAGAGACTTCTAGTAGTCTTTAAATGTTTTATAAGGTTTCTTGGAGCATAATCTGTTTCATCAGATGCATGGAATGTTTGGTGCTCGCAGGCTTCTATATTTTTAGCTTTTGTTATTTGCTGTTTTGTGGTGGCATGCCAGAAAATTAGTGAATACATTTCTACAAAGGATAATGCAGAAAGAGCTTTAATTAGTTATCCTGCTCAGTTTGATACTGGAAGTATCAATTAGACACCATTGGGATTAACTCCTTTTGGGAGCATCCAACAAGAACATCTGTCTGCCTTTCCTGTCTAGACAGAACTGAGACAAAATGATCAAGAGGGTTGTTTCTAGAGCATTATGGGATTGCAGACATACGTCTTCTCTCTATCCCTGATCTGCAGTGGTAAAGTAAATATGGGGTCTAGGTTTTTACTAATTCAGATGGGGAGCACCACAGAATTAACATGAGAAAAACACCACTGCATTTTAAGGCACTGTTTTCTTTTACATTTGGCTCATCTTCTCTTGCATTCATATCTTATCTGTACAGCAGAGCTTTCCAAACTGTGTGTCGCGACACAAAAGTGTGTCGCCACACACAGTCTGGTGTGTCGCCACAACCCGGAAGCGCTGATCATCATCAGCGCTTCCGTGTTTTCCCACGGCGACACACCAACTGCAGCGCGCAAAACCCGAAAGCAGCAGCAGCGCTTCCGGGTTTTTGCGCGCTGCCGCACTTCCGGGTTTTCCCGCGGCGACACACCAATGCCGGTTGGTGTGTCGCCGCGGGAAAAACTTTGGAAAGCCCTGCTGTACAGTTTCAAATCCATTTCTGTTAATCAATTTTCTTTCTGTCTTTTGCATTTAATGAAATTCAGCATATCCCCATTTATCTTTTTCCCTGTTTTCAAAGTCTGCATGTTTACCCGTACCCTTTTCTGGACTGGTGTGTATGTGTACATTTGCAGACAACCTTTTTTCAGTGGTATTATGTTTTGCTTCACTTCATATTTTCCTGTTCTCTGGGCGCTTCAATACTATCACTGTTTTCATACTCCAATCCTTCAAAAAACAGTTTGAAGCCAACTCGTAGTTATTGTCACGGCCATTATATTTCTGTATGTAAAAATATGGAGAATAAATGATGAGAAAAGCAGCTGCGAAGCAGTGGGAAGCAAGAGTCCCCTTCAATAGGGGAACAGACTGTATAGCTGCAGCACGTCAAGAGAAAAGACTAGATTTGACTTCCAGTGGGAATATGGCCGACTGAGCAGCTGTGTCCGCGGGCTCCGTGGCAGTTTTTTTTCGGGCTCAGGCTGGTTTTTCCTGAAGCCCAAGAGCATTTTTCTGGAATAAGGAAAACTCTTGGAATCGACCCATTTGTCCTCTGCACGGCGACTTGCAGCCTGAGAATCGCAAACAGCATTCGCAACAATCGGGTAAGAGCAACCGGGAGGCCGGGACGTCGTCATTTCCAAGCCTCACTGTAGCCTTAAAGAGGCACAAAGTTGAGCCACCCCATTTCTAAACCACTCAATTTATATTTTTTAAGTTTATGTACCCCAAGTGAGGCTTTCTTCAACAAGGTGAAGCGATCTCTCTTGGTGTCTATCGTTGTTTCTGGATTTATTTTTAAATCTTTTTAAGATTTGGCTTGATTTCCCATTTAATACTAAGGAGGACTGAGAATAAATCATTGCCTCCCTGCTATTATTTTTGTATTGAATTTGAAGGATTAAATATTTTCCTACACGTTGAATCTGCTGTTTTGTATCTTCAGTTTTCTGTTTCTACTTTCCCTGGGAGCTGCCTGTTAGCATACTTTCTCTTGTGTCAACAACTTTCAGAAATCTTCTATTAACTCCTACTTGTGCTAGTCAAGCATCTAGGGGGCGCCATAATCTACTGCCTGAAACATGGACAATCTCAAGGAGACTTTCTCAGGGTTTCCTTCTGAGCTTAAGCAGATTTTCTCTGATTCCTGTCAAGTTATTTTGCAAGATATTTGGGACATTTTGGAAAACATCAGCTTTAAAATGTGTAATCTGGCTGAAGATGTGGTGGAAGAAGTTGAAGATTTTTATTTTATTTTTATCTCGCCTTTATTATTTTTATAAATAACTCAAGGCGACAAACATCCCTAATACTCCTTCCTCCTCCTATTTTCCCCACAACAGCAACCCTGTGAGGTGAGTTGGGCTGAGAGAGAGTGACTGGCCCAAGGTCACCCAGCTGGCTTTCATGCCTAAGGCGGGACTAGAACTCACAGTCTCCTGGTTTCTAGCCCAGCACCTTAACCACTAGACCAAGGGTCGGAAATGGCGGCTCTCGAGCCAGATCTGGCTCTTTGGCCCCTCGGCTCTGGCTCTCTCTTTCTATCTGCCGCCCGACATTCGGAAAGCCGGTCTCCGGAAGCAGCGCGAACCCTGGGGAAGAAAGGCATTGCTGTCAGAGCCCAGAGCCAGCCAGCCTCTGTGTATGTACTCAGAGTACATACTCATGTACTGTGTATGTAACCGCCCAGAGTCCCCTCCGGAATGGGGGGAGATGGGCGGTGATATAAGTTAGAAATATAAATAAATAAAATAAATAAATGTGTGTGTATGAGTGCGAGGCGGCGCTGAGGGGAGCCCACCAGGGAGAAGGAGCGGAGGCGGCGAGAGGTGCTCGATCCGTAGCCAGGCGGCGAGGAAGAGGACGCCGACGCCGCTGCCTCCTCCTCCTCCTCCTCCGGCGGGAGAGAAGGTGCAGCTGCCCGCCTGCCTTCGCCCACCCTGAGGGGAACCACCCGGTGGCGGCAGCGGCTCCCCTGAAGCGCGCCGCTTGTCGTCGCCGCCCGCCTCGTTTCCCGCCCCCCATCATTTCCTTGGCCTGACGCGGGCGGGCGGAAGCGGCAGCCCCGCCCGCGCCGAGTGGCGGTAGCGCGGCCCCGCCGCCGCCGCCCTTTCTCTCTGGCTCGGATCCCGAGAAGGCAGCGGGGGGCCTCGCGGAGGGAGGCAAGCAGGCAGGCAAGCAGGCGGGCGGCGGCTCCCCTGAAGCGCGCCGCTTGTCGTCACCGCCCGCCTCGTTTCCCCCCCCACGGCCGCTCTTCGCCACAGATCCTGCTGGAGCTGATCTCCCTGGACCCCGGGCAGCTGGGCCGGGTGGACGCTGTCTCCCTGCAGCAGCAGCAGCGGAAGGAGCGTGCAGAGAGGCTGGTACCTACCTGAGCAGGTGGGCGCCGGTGGCGCTCCGCTGGCCACTCTGGGAGGGCGGGGCGAGACGCAGCTCTGCCGGGCTCTGGGCGTGCGGGCGCTGAGTCCCTGCCCCCCTCCCCCCAGGGCTACGACCCCGAGGCGAAGGAGGCCTCCCCCCACCGGGGGCTGAAGGGCCGGGACTCGGCAGGCGGGCGGCTGAAGCGGAGGAGGAAGGTGGCAGCCGAGCAGCAGCGGGTGAGTCCCCTGGCGCTCCCCGTTCCTCCCCTGCCCCGGCTCCGCCCTGGCTCCTTCCCTCCCTCCGTGGCAGATCCTTGCCGGATTCCAAGAGCCCCCAGCCCCCCCCAACCCTGCTGAGCCACACGTGGACGCCAAGGTTGTCACCAAATGTTAGCTTTTAATGCGACAGCACAAGAAATTGATTAAATTTGACTCTGGGGTGGGTAATCATATTAACTGATGATTAATCCAAGTTGGTGGGGTCCTGGCTCCGGCGGGGGACCCTTGTCAGACGGCGCCTTGCTTTCCTGCTGGCCCTGGGCAGGCAGGGCCCTCGTGCGGGTGAGCCGGGCCGCCAGGCCAGCCCCTTCCAGCTACCCTCCTGGCCAGGCTCAAGGCGCTCGGGGGGGGGGGGCTCTGCTCTTCCTGGGCCCCATGTTTCAGCCAGCCAGGCTGCTGGTGGGTTGGGCCGTCCGGGGGGGCCCCATTCCCTGCCCTTCACGTCCGGCCCACCCCGGCAAATCCCCCCTCCCTCCACATTGGTGTGGCTCGCTCGGCCACGGCCGGGCCCCACGGGGATAGCCTGCCGCCTGAAGACGGCTGTCGGGTTCGGCGTGAGCCAGAGGCGGCCTGGGGCTGATCCGTTGGGAGGCCACGTTCTGCGGGCGGATCTGACCCTGCCCGTTCCTGTTCGCGTCCTCCCACCTCCCTGCTCACAGGCCCTGGTTTGGAACAGCTTGGCTGCCGAGGCAGAGGCGCAGCCGGCGCCCTCCGAAGCTGGAGCCCCCACAGCCCGCAGATCGGCGCTGGATCGCTTCCGGAAATAGTGGGGGGAGAAGGCCGGCCGCCTTCTGCAGGCAAGGAGGGCGGGAAGCCGGTGGGGGGGGGAAACTGCTACATGGGCCCTCCCACTCGCCCCAATAAGCCACGTGATTGGCTCCCGCCCGCAAACCCCGCCCCTTCCACGTGATTGGCCCCCGCCCGCAAACCCCGCCCCCTTCCACGCGATTTGCCCCCGCCCGCAAACCCCGCCCCCTGGCTCTCGAGCATTTCAAAATGTGCATGAGCATGTCAAAATGGCTCCCGGCATAAAAAGTTTGCCGACCCCTGCACTAGACCAAACTGGCTCTCTGGCTCTCTTTTACTACTGACAGCGAGATTGAAGTCTTTGATGAAATGCCAGGCAATGATTATATTCTGGTGTTGAAGGGGTTAAGACAGTTTGACTTGCAAATTGCAAATGGAGTTGTTTTTCAGATGGAATGTTAAGGGAAAGAAGAGGTTCTATTCTGTGGGAGGATTTTTCCTGAGAAGTCTGAGTTCCTAAGGGGGGCAGCTGGGTTGTTTGATTTCTGCATTAAAAATGCCTTGAGTTATGGAGATATGTAAATGCTTTGGTATATTCTGAAGTGGGGTAAAGAATTAAGAATGTTTATCTGGATTGATTTTAAGGCTTGTATGATTCCATTTCTCTTTAATGATTTGAATTAAGATTTACTGGATTGCTTTTTGCTTTTAAGGTTTGTTTGCCTTTTAAGATTTATAAGATATAATAATAATCCCTTGGTTTTAGACTTAATAAGGTTAAGATTGTTATAGTATTATCAATCATAAAAGTAGACAATTTAAATGTTAAATTTAAATGTTTTTATAATCTGATTTTTATTATAGTGGAGAGAAATATATAGAATAGTGGTAAGGTAAAGGTAAAGGTTCCCCCCGCACATTTGTGCAGTCGTGTCCGACTCTAGGGGCCGGTGCTCATCTCCGTTTGTTAGCTGAAGAGCCAGCGTTATCCGAAGACGCTTCCATGGTCATGTGGCCGGCATGACGCACGCGGAACGCTGTTACCATCCCACCGAAGTGGTACCTATTAATCTACTTGCATTTGCATGCTTTCGAATTGCTAGGTTGGCAAGAGCTGGAGCTAGTGCAGGAGCTCGCTCTGTCACGCGGGGCTAGATTCGAACCTCCGAACTTGCGATCTTCCAATCGACAAGTCTGGCGTCTTACCTGCTGAGTCACCATGCCCCTTTAGAATAGTGGTAGGAAGGAAATAAATAAATGTTTTTTGGGGGGAAAGTTGATTTGGAGGTTTATATATTTCTTTTTCTTTTAATATAAGGGAAAGGAGCAATTGTGTTTAGTGATTTTTATAAAGTGCCAATGGAAGGATTTATAGAAATAATGTGATCTTGGTTTGATATAAAGCAAGGGATTGACTATGGAAATTGCTGTATATTCTTGTTGTTGAAAGTCAGAAGTCACCTCTTTATGTAATCTTCAAAATTCTTTTTTCTTTTGTTTCACACCTTTTTAGGTTTTTTTCTTTTTGCAGTTTTTTTTCTTTTTTGTAGTTTTTATCTGTGTTTCAAACTTAATAAAATTCTTATAAAAAAGAGAGAAAAGACTCGATTTGTGGTTTATTAGTACTTCAGTGGAGGTACTAATAAATCAGTTCAGCTCTTTACCAATACTGTAAAATGATTAAAACTGGAACTGATTCCAAACGCATCTGGTTGGCCACTGTGGAAACAGGACATTAAACTAGACACGCCTTTGGTCTAATCCAACAATGTTACCTTCATTCAGTAGGTCAACATATTTCTTTACTAGTGGCTCCTCTCAATTGTCTAGAGCAGAGCTTTCCAAACTGTGTGTCGCGACACAAAAGTGTGTCGCCGCACACAGCGTGGTGTGTCGCCACACCACCCGGAAACAGCGGCACGCGCGTGCACGGCGGCGGTGGCGGCATCAGTGTTTCCGCGTTTTAGCGGAGGCTGCCGCCGCTGTGCATGTGTGCACCCCCGCATGCCCCCCGCGCCGCCACCATGCGTGCGCCGCCGCACGTCCCCACGCACCACCGCCGTGCACGTGCGTGCCACCGCACGCCCCCACGCGCCGCCGCTGTGTGCGCCCCCCCCACGCCGCCGCCGCTGGTGTGTCGCCAGCGGCGGCACTTTGGAAAGCCCTGGTCTAGAGACTGTTTGGGTCTGGATGGGAGTGGCTGTGAGCTTTGAGGTCCCTTAGTTCTGGGGACTTTTCCCTTTAGGGTAGAAAGGGTTGCATTCTCCTAGTCAGAACTGGTGTGCAATTGAGGTCTCTTCTTGGACTCTTGCTGTTGCTGGAAGAACAGATGGGAGCCATAAGCAGGAGGGCCTTTGCACAGATCCAACTTGTTTGCCAGTTGTGCTCATTCCTAGATTGGAGGGCCCTGCTCATGACTGCTCATGCGTTGGTCACTTCCCATTTTGACTGTTACAACATACTCTACATGGGGCTGCCCTTGAAAACCACTTGAATGCTGCAGCTAGTCCAGAATGCAGTGGCACAAGTAGTTATGGGGGCACCTCAGTATGTCCATGTAACACCACTGCTTCATGAACAGCCCTGGCTCCCTATAGACTTCTGGGTGCAATTCAAGGTACTGGTCATCCCCTTTGAAGCCCATGGCACAGAGCTTGGTTACTTGTGGGACCGCCTGTCTCCAATTTCTCTGCTGATGTCATGGGATCCAGCAGGGTGGGCATGCTTTAGGTCTCTTCTTTGAAACAGTGTCATCGGGCAGGATCCAGGAGGTGTGCCTTCTCTGCTGCAGCATCTGCCCTATGGAACCTCATCCCCCTGCCCCTGAGGTTTGTATGGCCCAGACTTCTATAAAGCACTGGGCCGGAGTGTGAGATGAACCCATCCAGAATGAAAGGTTTTTGAATGAACTATATAATGGTTGACATTGACTACGCTGTTTTCTTTTATTGTGGTATTTTATTATTCTGATGTTTGCTTTATTTTCTGACATTATCAGGTATTTGCTGTGTTTTGTTTTTAAATCTTCTGTTTTCAGCTTGTATACAATTGTAAGCTGCCCAGAGTCACTTTGCAAGTTAGGTGGCTGTATAAATTAAATCAGATCAGATGAGTTTGGATCAGGCCAAACAAACAAATAAATGTTTTGCTCCAGATGTGTTGGGACTGCAGGCTGGAAATTCTGGAGAGTGCTAGTGGGGTTAGGTGAAGGCTCAGTAGTCACAGGATAAAGTTTTCAGATTCAGAGTTCTAGCGAATTCGTGGGTTTTGGATTCCAAAAAGCTCCTGGACTTACAGTATTATTATGTCACTATAGATCGATCGGAAGATCGCAAGTTCGGAGGTTTGAATCCCTAGCCCTGTGTGCGGAGTGAGCTCCCGCACTAGCCCCAGCTCTTGCCAACCTAGCAATTTGAAAGCATGCAAATGCAAGTAGATGAATAGGTACCACTTCGGTGGGAAGGTAACAGCATTCCGTGCGCGTCATGCGGCCACATGACTGCGGAAGCATCTTCGGACAGCGCTGGCTCTTCGGCTAACAAACGGAGATGAGCACCGGCCCCTAGAGTCGGACACGACTGCACAAATGTGCGGTGGGAACCTTTACCTTTTTATAGATCAGCTTTTCCCAAAATGTCTACCAGTTATATTGGATTATAGCTCCCATCAGCATGAATGGGGTTGTGAATGTTGCAGTCTGGCATATGCGCAAGGGAATCTATTTCAGGAAGGCTACTGTACTTTTTTCTCATTTTTCTGGATACTTTTAAATACAACATCCATGCAAGGTGACTAAGGGCTGTTGTGGATCTCCTGTGTTTGTTATTCCTGGGTTTACCCCTGATTATGGTCGCAAATCAACTGTGCATTTCAAATGTGACTGATTCACTAAATATTGTTTATTAAGTTGCACATTCTGTCTTTCAAGTACAATATTTAACTGAAACGTGAACAAAGAAACAATTTATTTTTATGGAATATATATACCACTTTTCAATTGGATTGTGAATGTTAGGTGTCTGGTATGCAGCTTTGAGCTTATTTTCATTTATGCCTTGTCATGATTTCCAAAATGCTCTATAAGATTTTGACTTGAACCTCTGGTAAGAGATATCCGTCCCTTCTCTAAAAGCCTGCTACTTGAATGAGGGGAGAGAAAGAAAAGAAATGTGTGTTAGAGATTTCATCACACTCACTCCTAGCTCCAGACCCCCCATTACTGTATGCAGCCCCCAATAGAAGAAGTATTGTCCTCAATAGAAAAAAAGTTCCCTTACCAGTTCATTTCCTAATATATAGCTGCATGTTGAACTCCTTTAAGCGTGGGGTGATAATAGGCAGAATTTGTGACTGCAGGTAGAGGGGTAGGGAATGCACATAAGAACACGGACACAAATCATATTGTGTTTTATACAGTATTTGCTTCCTTAGAATGCTGTTGAGAACAAATGCGAGTCTAGAGGGGAAAAAATGGGAACAGTCTAATAGTCTTTGCTACGCTCTGCTTGCCTAGAAAGGGAGGGAGATTCATCTAAAAAAGAATGCAAAACAATTAGGGAGGCTTGAAGTGGGCAAAATGAAAGTGCTTGTCTGCTCTGATAAACTTGGCATATACCCAAAGTGCTCCTTTCTGACTCTCTGGATAAAAAAGGAGAAGGTACTGGAACCTCTCTGGTCCAGCCTATTACAATCAGATCTTGGAACCTATATCCATGCATCCCCAGTGAAGACATCTTTTTTTCTGGAGATCTCCCAAATTTTAACATCATGTAAAACAAAATGGACTCTCTCTGTGTGTATATGTGTAACATCTGTGGATTGCACGCAGTTCTGTAAGATTTTGATATGGTTAGCATGGAAGTGGTATGCATGTATATGTTTTTGGAAAAAAACATACAACTATTTAAAATATCCTGTTAGAAATCCATGGCTTTTGTGACTTGTAGTAGACTATAAATAATCCAAATGCTTTGTGATCTGGGCCTTGGCAGCAGAATACACAATGTAAAAATAGATGCTTATTTTCTTGGTTTATGTGACTTACTCTAAATGTACAGTTTAGATTGCTTGACGCGTTGTTTATATGGGTTTCTCCCCCCCCCCCAGAGCATAAATATCCTTAGTGTATTCATTTTCTCTAGGCACTTCAATATTTGTTTTTTCTAACTAGGAGTCTTCAGTTTGTTGGGGAATGATTATTTTAACTTTCAGAGACTGCTTTAATGGGCTTAAGAAAATGTGAAAATTTGTTTTGGTTCCTAGTCAGGCCAACATATGTGGTAAATTCTACTTCCTGCCAATATTATTTAGATGATGTCAGCTTCCTTCAGACATCCACATATAGCAACAATATCTGTAAGAGACAACTTTTGTGTATACATGCACTCTCTTCCATGCAACCAAGGAACTTGATAGAGAAGAGTCTGATGATGTGTGGAAGCCAACAAGTGTTTTTGGTTGAAATTGGTTTGGCCCTGAAGCTGAAATAATTTTTACACTCCTAATGTATGTGGTCCATTTTCCATGGTCCATTTCAGTCTTAATTACTGTGCCTTATGTGCAAAACAGTTTACAGCAGGGGTACCCTGCTTTTTTTGGCACCAGGGACCGGTCGTGGAAGACAATTTTTCCACAGACCGGGGGGGTGGGGTTTGCAGGCGGGAGCCAATCGGGCAGACTGGGGGGCGGGTTTGCAGACGGGAGCCAATCGGGCGGACGGGGGGTGGGGTTTGCAGGCAGGAGCCAATCAGGCAGTTGGGGGACGGGGTTTGCAGACGGGAGCCAATCGGGTGGACGGGCGGGGTTTGCAGGCGGGAGCCAATTGCGTGGACCACCACTGCTCACCTGCTATGCGGCCTACTTCCTAACAGGCCGCGGCCCAAAGGTTGGGGACCCCTGGTTTACAATACCCCACTTCAGGGTGCTAGATTGTATTGATTTGCTTTATTTTTGTTTCTTTCTTTATGACATTTATACCACATCTTAATCCAACTGGACTCTAGGTGGTTTGCAGTGAATATAATAAAATACTATAATATACAATATAAATAATATATAACTATAATAAAACTAGAACTTACACAGATGGCTCCAGAATCAATTCCCAAAGGATCTCCAGAAAACACAGGTCTTTACAGCTTTCTGGAAGGCTATAAGAGTGGTGGCTCTCTTCATGTTGGAGAATAAGCTGTTCCACTGAAGGGAAGCTCCTATAGAGAAGGCCAGCCTTCAGGCCCCCTCCTATTACACTTTCTGGCAGGTGGGGAATCTGAATAGGTGTTCATGACCAGGTTGGATGGGCAGTTTTAATCAGGGAAAGATAGTTTCTAGATATTGTCAAGCCATTAAGGGCATTGATGGCACCTTGAATTGCACTCTGAAACATACTAGTAGCTAGTGCAATTCTGCAGCAACAATCTACTATGGCAGTAAGCATGCAGACTGCTGCATTTTGGACCAGCTGGAATTTCCTGGTGGTTGTAGAGGAGTATGGAGATAACCTTGAAGATGGAATGCTAGAATGGTTACGTAAACATCAACTTAACCCTGGGAAAGAAGAGGGAATGAGAAAGAAACTCAAGATATCCCTGACTTGATTCTCTAATATAAGAGGAAGCAGAAGGAAATGCTGTCAGGTTTTCAAGTTTCTGTTGTTATATCATACAACAATAAAACAGACTTCCAGTAGTTTTTGTGGTGCCTGTTTCCTGACGGGGGGGGTACTTCAAAGGACTGATAGTGGTCTTGAAGACCATTGTCCATGCAAGTCCATTCAGAGCAAATTACAATAAATGAGATGACAAAGGCATGAGTGACTATCCTCAATGCATCCTGTTCCTGGTAGGGCCACATCTGGGGCACTAGACAAAACTGAACAATGGCTTCCTAGCCAGATTGTGAGCCTGCATTCTCTGAAGGAGGACAGCCCCATTGAGAGTCAAAGATGATGTACAGTAGTCCTGGAATCAGTAGACTTCCAAATTAATAGTCACTCTATTTGGATTGAGTCTAAACCTGTTCTCCCCATCCACACCTTGTCTGTTCCCAAGCACTGAGTCAGAATATCTTATCTCTTCTCCCATTTGGCCTGGGGTGGAGATAACAATTGGATATCATCAGCATATTGATGATATCTCACCCTCAACCAATAGACGATCTTTCCCATCTTGTTCATGTAAATGTTAAACAGGATAGGAAAGAGGACCGAGCCCTGTAACTCACTGCAACTGTTCTGACATCGAGTGAAGGAAAACACGCTGAGACTTGGTGTATAGGCTCTAGTGTTTTATTGTCCTACTCTCCTAGACAGAATCCAGCTAAACTAAAATGAACTAGTAATGCTCAGAGAAAGGGCCCAAGAAATCAGGGCGGGGCCTTCTTTAGCCTCTTGGGAGGAAAGCAAAGTGATTCAGTACTACACATGCGTTTATCCCCCTGAAGGGAGTTCCCTCCTTCTTCAGCAGTTATCTCCTTGACAGTAACACAGTATCTGAGAGTATGATATTTCCACCTTGCCACTATAAAACAGACCCACTCCTTTAGGTAGGAGTGGAACTGCTGTAAACCTGTGCCTCCAATTCATAACTGTCAGCCCTCCCAGGTAAACCAGACAGGAAACACGACCACATGAGCTAATTCTACTTTATTGTAAGGCTACATTAACAGAATCTTGCAAGTCTGAAAATACAAATCTCCCGCCATCACTTTTGACAGCCTGATACGTTAGTGTAGATCTTTTTAAAGTTGTTTTCTTTTCCTGTTATGCAGTTGCGGGCTTCTTCCCCTTTTATCTGATAATTCCCTAGGCAGCGTCTTTTCCCCTCATCCCTCAAGGTCATTCCCACATACCATTATATCAGCCTTCACAAGTGGTCTGGAAGGACACTGTGATTGACAGTGTTGAAGGCCACTGAAAGATCTAGCAAGGTTGCTCTCCTATCTCAGTCCTGCCACAGGTCATCTATAAGAGCAACCCAATACAGTTTCTTTCTCATGCTCAGGCCTGAATCCAGATTGCCATGAGCTGCGGTTATCTATGACCTCCAGAGCCCTCTTTACGTATAGCCCCACCACTTTCCAAAAACTTCCTTAAGAAGGAGAGGTTGGATATGGGATGGATACGGTTCATATCCACTGAATACAGGCTAGATTTCTTGAGGAATGGCTGGATTAGAGCCTCTTTCAGAGATGCTAGAACTTTCTGTTCTGCCAAAGAAATGTTAACTATAGCCTGGATCTGACTTCTCATCCCTTTCCTGGCTGCTTTTACTAGCCAGGTGCTACAGGGGTCCAGTGGACAGGTGGCAGAACTAAGATCAGACAGGACTGTTTCCAATTCCTTGAGATCCACAGACTCAGAAATCTCCTGGATACATTACAAGGCATGACCTCTGTCATCTCAATAGATGCTGTCCATCCAGTTTCCAACTTGGAGTGATATAAGCAATTTTATCCATGAAATGCTTGGCCAGGTGATCATAATTTAATATGTTCTTCCAGCCCATCTTTTCCTAAAAGGATCTGAGATACTCTCAGTAGTACAGCTGGGTGATGTTCCACAGGCGCAGAAGGGTGGAGAAATGATTTGGCTTTGCCACCCTTATCACCATAGATTAGGCTTGAATTCTCACCTTAGAGAGAAGAGGTTGAAATTGTCCAGTACTGTAAGTCATGGTGAGTTCATACACATCCCTGTAATGAAATTGAGCAGTTTGAGGAGGAAGGCTGCCATACAGCTGGGAGAACAGTACAATTGCAGCACCTAAAGCTTCTCTTTCTGGCCAAGCTTCACAAATATGGTCACTTGCAGAAGAGATGGTTGACTGGCACATAGAAACTCTGTAATGCAAGCAAATGATGAACTAGAAAAAATTACTATACTTGGCAAGGTTGAAGCAGGAAGAACGGAAAGATAACAGATAAAGTAGCTGGAGGGGATCAAGGATATCACTGGAATGTTCTGAGAACACCTGTTGATGGTCTTTGCGGACATGTTAAGATGGAGAATGCTTGTTCATACAATCAGCAAGAGGGAGGCCTAACTTGATAGCACCTAACTAAGTAATCAAAAACATTTTAAGGGTACCAAATTACTTGCCCCAGGTTTATGTATATTAATTATCTAATTAGCAAGTGCTGACATCCAATATTGTATAACCGACATTTAGTTCATAAAATACATTCCCGCTACCCTCAAAATACCTTCTGGAAACTTGTCAGATGGTTGCTTCTTCATTGTTTGCACTAAGGTACAAATGTCGTTTTTTTTTTTAACTATATGTGAACCTAGATCGTCTGGCTTATAAACCATAGTTTATGGTTAGCGTGATGTATAAACCAAGCCAGTGTGGATTGCGAGATTACCGTATTGCAGGGAGAAACTACCAAAATTGGGGACCTTGTCCAAGCTCTACCTGATCTTGAGTGAGTCTTATCCCCCCTCCTCTGTCTCCCACACTGTGGGATATATTGTTTGATAGCCTCATTCTAACTCCTGTAGAAGATTTTTGAGGGATATAGTGTATACAGAAGAAAAGGGAAAGCTTGCCTTCTGATCACTTGGCATTGATTTTCACCCAATAATTTTTAAAAAAGAGAAAAGTTAAAGCAGTTTGCATAAGCATAAAGACTTACTTGGATGACAGCCATGTTGTATTAATGTATGTATTCTACAGAATATTAGACAATTCTATCGCAGATGCTGACAAAGTATACAATAATTCCATTTCCTTTTGTCTTTAGTATGCCACTGTTGAACAAGATGGAGAACGTTACATGACACCTGAAGATTTCGTGCAGAGATACCTAGGACTGTATACTGAACCTCATTATAATCCTAAAACGGTAGATCTATTGGCAGGAGTGGCAGATCAGACAAAGGATGGGTAAGGAATCTACCACTTCATTATAATCTTTGATAGGGAATGATGTCATTTAAATTGCAATCCAAAAGTGAGAGCCATGTGAAGGTATCACTTTCTCTTTAATTTTATGTTACAGCAGCTTCTGTTGGATTAAGAAACGATTATTTAGTTTTCAAAACAGCTAGTCTCTTCAGCAGTAATGGTTGAGGTGTTGGATTGGGACTGGGGAGACCCAGATTCTAGACCATCATCAGCCACAGCAGCTCCCTGGGTGACTTTATGCTAGACTTTCTGTCTTAGTCCAACCTACCTCGCAGAATTGTTGGGGGAAAAAATGGGAGAAGAGAGTGCTATGTGTGCTGCTTGAAAGGCCAGGTATACATCTAATACAGAGCTTTCCAAACTTTTCATGTTGGTGACACACTTTTTAGACATGCATCATTTTGCGACACACTCTTACGGCAAGGCACAAGGCAGGCACTAGGACCTGCATGGAATCCTGGCAGGTTTGGAGGCAGCAAGGCACAAGGCAGGCACTAGGACCTGCGCGGAGGCCAGGAGGCAGCAGCAGCCACGACACACCCAGATTCTGCAGCCAACACCCGACACACAGTTTGGAAAGCAATGATCTAATAAATGAATAATAAAAAAAACAATAAAGAGCTTGCCATTAGGTGCTGTGGTCTAAATAATGGATATAGGTAGCATCTTTGGATTGCTTCCTTAGATGTTAAGTGAGAAACCATACTGTGTTTGTTGTTTCTGCGAGCAAACATGTGAACATACAGTAGGAGAAAAAACATAGACTAAATAACAGCACGCTGTAGTAGTCTTTAAAGTAGGGATCAACTACACAGTGCCAGCAGGTGTTGGGACAGCATAGTGTCCTTAAAACGGTGCCCCTGAGTCTCCTCCCCAGTTAAATTAAAATGAATTTAAATTAAAATGATTTTTTTAAAATGCCCAAATCTAAATAAACTGTAAGAGTGCTGAAATCTTGTAACATCTTATTGGTCTTTGGTATTCTTCTACAAGCCTCAGGGTGAGATTACAAAACTTTGCATACTTTAGTGATACCATAACATTTCTGGGCATTAAAAAGATGGGATAATTTGATAGGCTAAACTTCTCCTAGTCTGAATCACAAATGTCATTCTATATGGCAAGAAAACTATTTGCCTAATCAGAATAAATGCTTCTTTTAAGTATTTCTTGCCAACAATATTTTTATTGTTTAAATTACTTGTGGAAACTAATTTACAGATTATCCATTCTCTTCAGACATAACCTTTTAATCCATGCAGTTTTAGAGCAGCTCAGCAGGCATCCTTTTCTCATTTCGCTTTCTTTGGATCTCCAATTTTATTTTAGAGAAGGGCAGATGTTTCTGGACAATATTCAAGAATCAAACGCAGTTGGGAGCAAAGGCCACTAATGCCATTGGAGGGCTGTGATAGAGAGGCAATTAAAGGTTACTTACAAAATTAAATGCAGTCTTTTCTGTGGGTGGGTGGCAGAATAAATATCTAAATTTCATTTTTGTAAAATTAAAAGCCTCTTAAATTCCTTAGGGTTATTTGGTGGGCAGATATGACCTTTGCTGCTATTCTAAATGCTTCTCTTTCCTTTATTGTGTTATTCATTAAGCATAAGTAGCTATAAGTTGGCAAGTAGATGTTTTAAATTTCTAACGGTGCCAAAAATCACGCCTTATATCATTGCAGTAAAAAGACATGGTGGCTTTTCCTCTTAGTTCTTGAATTTGTGATGTTACTCTTCTTACTGAGGCTATAAATGTTGCTGTAGAATAGAGGTACATTTTTGAGAGGTTGAAGATTGCATTTCATCTTTTATTAGCATATTGGCAGCTACATCCCCAACAGTCTTTGGGGATAGAGCGAAAACTAAATTTGATCTGATCTGATTTAGATTTAAAATGAAAAGTCATGCATTTATTCATTTTCCCCTGTCATATGAACATTGCATTTTGGTAACAACTTTTGGAGGTCTCTGGAGGCTGTATCCAAGACTTCGGGGTATCTCTTCAGGCTGGGAACTTCTGTTCTTTGTCCCATCTTTGTTTAGGCTGTCATTTGAGATTAATGTTGAGATGGGAGCTGTATGTGCCTTAGTTCACAACTCCTTTGGCCTTATCCATTGTTACATTTCCAGATGTACCTTGAACCTCTATTAGTGTAATAGCTAATCCTGGTAGGCCCTCAAATTCAGGAATAATCAATTTACTTGTTGGTTTAGGGATGCTCACAAGAATAAAGAAAGAACGAGAACCTTCTGCCCTTCATTTTAAGAACTGGCCTGTGCAAATCATTCCATGAGGTGCTTTGCAGATGTGATGTGCCCCTTTGTATCACTTTTCAGAGCCACAAGGCTAAAGCTGCTTTGCTGCCTTTCCTGGTGGAAGTATTTTCTGTCCATGCAGTTCATGACCAGAAGGTCTAGGAGAACCTCAAAGCAGCCACATCAAGCCTTCAGGTGTCTGTGACTGCTTTGCAAATCTGAAAGAGCATGGTGCCTTCTACAGGCTAGTAAAGTTCCCTGTACACCTTTACTTAGGAGTAAGGAAGTGGAAAACCTCCTCTCTGTTCTTGGTTTTCTATAGCAAGTGGAGTGGCTGAGATGTGTGATAGGCTAACTTCTAATGGGATAAAATTGCTGAGTTCAAAGGAAAGATGCATGTTGTTTATTATATAGATTAAGGTTAAGGAGCTAATTCAGAATTGAAGACAATTGGAGAAAAGAAAAAGGAAAATATCATGAATCCTGGAGGCCTTAATTAATATATAAACTGTGGAGTCCTTGGTGCCCTCTGAGCCTTGTTGTTTTCTTGCAGATGTTTCATTGCCAGGCTAGGCAATATCTTCAGTGCGAAAAGGGAGTTAATAACTAAACTTCCAGGACACAAATACACATCCAGACAAACACAAAATTTAGACAGAATAAAATACTGCAGAACTAAGGATACAACCCACCCCCCAGCTCATATCAATCCAGAATATAAATTTTAAAAGGATGTTAATTTGCATCTAGCTCCATATTTTTCCCTAGATGGTCATTTCTTTCTGATTTTCCAGGCCTTCTCCAGGTTGGGGTGTATTCCTTACCTGGTGGAAGCTAGACATTTTGCAATGGAAGGTGAAAGAACAAAGCCAAAGTGGAATTTGCCTTGTCCCCTTTTAAAAGCTCACCGGGAAGGGAGGGAAGTCTTCCTGTTCCTGATTAGTTGCTTAGAGTTTGAGTTTCCTGGGATTTGCTGCATTCTGCCCACTGTCTAGATGGGCAAGTTTAGTTATGATTAACTATTTCATATCTGAACCTCTTGAAATATTTTTCCCCATCGCTGCACCTCCTTCCAATCTGAAATTTGTGATTTCTGATTCACAGGTTGATCTCCTACCAGGAGTTCTTGGCATTTGAATCAGTTTTATGCACACCGGATGCAATGTTCATTGTTGCTTTCCAGTTGTTTGACAAGAGCGGCAGTGGCGAAGTGACCTTTGGTAAGAGCTTATTTAGGGCTAAATATATTACTTATACCATGGGGAAGGAGAATATTCTGACTTTTATTTCAGAAATCTGTCTCAGAATAAACATTGCAGGACAAACTGCATTATTTCTTTGTAGATTTGAGTGCAGGTCCTACTGTATGTATATAAATCTTTCTAAAATCACACAACATGATCATTGGCTAACTGCAGTGCATGAACATTCCTAAAATAACTGGTGCAAAGCTTGTCTAAGGGCCAATCTAACTAGAAGTTATTATTTTTTTCATTCTTTGAGTTCCATAACAACATTTGAAAGCCTCTTATCAACTCATTTTTTGCCAAAACATCCACTGTTTGATGTCACATGTTATTTATTGCTCCTACTCTGTAAAAGTCCCAGAAATGTATTCCCCCAGCATTCCATTTTCATGACATCACTCATAGTATTGATGTGTACTTGTGCAAGGAAAGAAGGATGTGTCTTTTTCCTACTTTAAATTTGAAGAAAGGAAGGAAACATGTTTAAAAACGAGGCAAGAAGTAAGAGTGACCTTCTGCACTTTCAGCACTCTGAAAGTTCAATATGTCAGGTTTCCTTCTGAATCTTTGCCAGTATGGAGTTTCTTGTCTTGTTTCTGTCTTGTTTACATTTTAAACCTGGTCTCTTATGTACTAATGCCAAAGTCAGCCCTCAGATGGCTTTGCCCTTGGCTAGTATTTTATGATGGTAAACATTGAATGTTGATGGCTTTGATAGGCCTATAATGTAATTAAATTAATGGTATTATTCAATGTTTTCTGTTAAAGGTACCACACTTTATGCTTGAGGATGTAAGTCACCTATTTTCTGTATTAATTGTTCCCCTCTCCCCCTGTACATTTTGCATGTGTGTAAAAAGAACCAATCCCATTTACCTTGTCCACTTGGCATAATGCAGCTGGGAATTACCAGGAATGAGAGATCTATGTGTGTCTCTCCCTTTCCAGTTCTTTTTGCATATAATGCAACTTAATTATGTTGTAGAGATTCAACTAAGTCCTTATGCATATAGAAGAAATTTGTGTTCACAGTGCTAGTACTAAGTATAGTGACTTGTCTACATGCTTGCTTTCCTAATTAAGTATGCCAAATAGAAAAATTAGTTTAACAATATATTTGATATGCTTTCTACTGATTTTCTTGAAGTTGTTGCTGTATGCATGAGTTTCAGATTTCCCTTACTTAAGAGTTCCACGCTAATGACAGGCTATGTTACAGCAAAACCAGCCTTACCAAACTTTTAAATGGGTTAAAATTACAGTTCCCAGAATCCCAGGATTGGATTTAGGAGTTGTTGTCTCACCACATTAGAAGGCCATGAGGTTAGAAGGCTGGGCAGTAGATCTAACAAAATGTGTTCCTCAACGTTGGCAACTTGAAGATGTGTGGACTTCAACTCCCAGAATTCCCCAGCCAGGAAGTTAAAGTCCACACATCTTCAAGTTGCCAACATTGAGAAACTCTGATGTGAGATACAGGAGTACTATATAGTAGTTTTGGAATTACCACAGTGAAATAACTCTTTTTCTCTTCTAGGAATGGAATTGATGTAAAATAGGGAAGTCTGACATTAAAAGAGAATGAGACAGGTGTAGTTTGGTTCTTTAAATATTAGAAATTACTAAAATATCAGGCATCCCTTAAATCTTTGTTGCATTTCTACTATTCCTAGTAACTTTACAGAAAACAGTAAAGTACTTTGACTTGCTAGCTGATTCACTTTGAAAGCATTGTCAATTCTGCAAAAAGCTGGAATAATGAAGCAAATGCTATTCAGAACATTGTAGTATTAGCTGCGGCTGCCGGGATGAAAAGGCAACTTTGCTGGAGATAATTTGCTGGCAAAGAATTCAGGGGTACTTTTATATTACAGTATATATAATTCCTACCTTTATTATTCGAAGACAATGAAGTGGCAGGAGCATTGCTGAGAATATGCAGCAGTGTGGTTTCCTTTTCCAAGTACAGGCAGTCCTCGACTTACGACCACAATTGGGATTGGAATTTCCATTGCTAAGTGATGCGGTCGTAAAGCGCGACATCATATGACCGCATTGCTTAGCAACGGCACTCTTGGTACTGAAATGACATGTTTCTTCTCAGTCAGCTGAATGTTTCTTTCTTGAGATAGGATTATAATTGTAGTACATATTACATTCCACTTTTTTCATTTTTTC
The DNA here is from genome assembly GCA_023362775.1 of Charina bottae. NCBI lineage: Eukaryota > Metazoa > Chordata > Lepidosauria > Squamata > Charinaidae > Charina > Charina bottae. The sequence goes on along the minus strand of JALMGJ010000001.1, from coordinate 244,037,512 downwards.
CTCACTGAAGAAAATACAAGTTGGACCAAGCCCCAGTGTATTATTGAGAACCGTAGAGTATCACAAGATGACTTGAAATAAATTCCAATCATACCTTATGAAGTATAAAGAAAAAGTTCTGAGAAAATTGCAGAGTTAGTTGGATGTAAAAATGGAAAGGACAAGAAGTATCTCCCAGGTAGCTAAAAAAATCAGAAGTTGTTTGTCAGTATGGTGCTCAAAACACCCATGGAAACCTCCTTTGGTGCCCTCCAGGTTCCCTGCTCCTCCCCAACTGTTTTTGTTTTATGATTGCCTAGCCCTTGAGCCACGATGCACTCTTTTTATTCCTGGGCAAGCGAATGACTTCTGTATGTTTGCCAAGAAAAGGGCACGACTATGTCCTGTTAACAGGCATCGAGCTTGACTTGAGGGTATAGTTATGTTTATACTGTTCGTATTTTTTTTAAGCCACCTAAAAGTGTGGCATATATTTTTCAAATTGAATAAAACGAAGCAATTGCACATAGGATCATCTGTCAACAAGGGAGTGGTGAGGTATGTTCAGTGAAGGGGCTCCAAATCTCTAACGCATAGCTTTCCAAACTCTGTGTCACGACACAATACTGTGTCGCCTGCGGGGCCCAGGTGTGTCACGTCAAAACCCGGAAGCGCTGCTGGCGCGCCGCTGCCGCCATGCACAGCCGCGTGCATGGCGGCAGCGGGCCATCAGCGCTTCTGAGTTTTTGCACGGCACACTAGGACACCACTGCTGCCACCGCTGCGGCGCGCAAAAATCTGAAAGTGCTGCGGCAGCGGCACTTCTGGGTTTTCTTCCGCGCCGCCATTTGTGTGTCACCACCTCAAAAGTTTGGAAATCCCTGCTCTAACAGTTCTCAACATCTTCACAGTGGCTGCCATTCTGATCCTGTTCTCATGATTCTGTGACTATTATAGCTGTTTTGAACAGAATTCCATTGGGAACATAAATAGGTGGCTGTGAATTTAAGCATTAATGTGGGTCTCATGAGTTGGTTTAGGCGAGTCACTTAGAGAGTGAATAATGTTGTGGGTTAATCCTTTGAACGGTTATTCATGTCTCAGAGGAGCTGTAAGGTTTTACGAGGTTCAGGCTCATGATGCATTCTCGCTGCTTCTCCACAACATCTCTTCATTTAAGTGATAAAATGTGTGGTGCCAGTCAGTGACTACATTTTGTGATAGTGAATTCTACAGGGTACTTCAGGGTCTGTATGTGAAAAAGTACTATGTTATACAACGATGCAGTGTACACAATGACTCCAGCTTCATTGGAGGGCTCCAGGGTTTAATATTGTGGAAGAGGGGGAAAAAATCCTTGAAAGTGTAATTTTTAGAAGTCCAATTTGAGGTTTCTGTACTGTCACCTGTGTAGTTTTAGTTTCAGTCCCTTTCATGATGGGGTAAGAATCTTCACTTAAGAAAGATTAGGTGATACTGTGAAGCTCATTGAGCATGACATTAATGGCAGCTTTATTTATTTATTTATTTTCTATCCTGCCTTATTTTTTATAAATAACTCAAGGCGGCGAACATACCCAATACTCCTTCCTCCTCCTATTTTCCCCACAACAACAACCCTGTGAGGTGAGTTGGGCTGAGAGAGAGGGACTGGCCCAAGGCGGGACTAGAACTCATAGTCTCCTGGTTTCTAGCCCAGCACCTTAACCAGGGCTTTCCAAACTGTGTGTCATGACACATTACTGTGTTGCCTGGGGGCCCCAAGTGTGTCGCGCGACAACCCAGAAGCGCTGATGGCGTGCCACCGCCGCATGCGGTAGCGCACGCAGCAGCGGCAGGCCATCAGCGCTTCCGGGTTCTAGGACACCGCCGCTGCCAGCGCCACCACGGCGCACAAAAACCCGAAAGCGCGGCGGCGGCAACCTGGAAGCGCCACTGCCGGCGCTTCCGGGTTGTTGCACGCCGCAGCGGTGGTGCTTCCAGGTTTTTGCGCGCCGGCTGTTAGTGTGTCGCCAACGGCAAGAGTTTGGAAAGCCCTGCACTAGACCATTCTAGCCCAGCATCATTAATGCGAGATTTGTATGGAAGTATACTAGGAAACAACTAGTTTCTGGCTCCCATATATCCTTCTGAACTTCTTCAACACAAAACAACCATATACAGGCCATGTTCCTTTTATCTGCTGAGACAAACCTCCCTAATCCCAAATCCATCCCCAGCAAGATGCTTTGATGGCAACTTCAGGAAGAGAAATGTGATATGTCTTGGATCCAATGTAATTAAGATTTAACATGAAGAGTGAGGTCCCAACATGCTTTACAGGGCTGAAATTTCATGTTATTTAGCAAATATATGAAAACTCCCAATAATGGGATACTTTAAATATTAGTATAATTTGATTCTTTGTATAACATTCTGTCACAGTCATTTTTAGAGCAGTGATCTGAAATAGTTAATGTATTTTTCATGCTGTTAATGACACAATTTGCCATAAGTTTCTTATACGTATACATAATAGTGGCATTCGTATAAGTGTGAATGTGATAATCAAGTCTCAATCACAGCACGCATAGCCTGGAAAATATTGTGGTATACAGAAATGTAGATGTTCATTGCCTTTCAATAAGGTCTTAATTTGACATGTTGGAGAATCAAGAAACACAACACTGATTTTATATCAGCATGCAAAGCGCCAGGTATTTCTAATGAACAAAATAAATTGCTTCTTAATTAAAGCTGAACAAGGAAAATTTCTGGTTCTTATGGATCTGCATAGTATAAACATAGAAATGGAATCTGGAAAGACTCTATAAAGTTTGTTTTTGTGCTGCAAAAATAAATAGCTTTCTAACTTAAATGTTAAAAAAACTCTGAACAGCTCTTGTAAAGTAATTTCATTTTCTGTTAAAAGAATGTTAAGCAGGGCTGACATTTTATTTTCTAACAATGTTTTTTTTTCTTTTTAAAGAAAATGTAAAAGAAATATTTGGGCAGACCATTATTCACCATCACATCCCTTTTAACTGGGATTGTGAATTCATTCGTTTGCATTTTGGACATAATAGAAAGAAACATCTGACCTACTCAGAATTCACTCAGTTTTTGCAGGTCAGTTACTTTTTATATATTTTCCCCTGTACCATAATGTATGTTTGTTGAGCACAAAATCATGTTTGCAAAATAGTAATAAAATGCAATACTATTTCAGTTACCGGTATTTTACATTTTAATGTAAATAGGAAACTTCTTTCATAATGGATAAGCTATGAATTATCTTTTTGTCATGTGTGTGCAGTCCATCTATCTCTTGCCGTCTACCTGTCATCTAGATATAAACTGCAGATAAAAATTGTGAGTTGCTAACATTGTTCTTAGGTAATAAAATGGACTTTTGGGATTACAGTAGTTTGAATTGCGTACTATTGTTTCAGAAGTGTATAGTTGGTCACATTGATTTTGAAAAGTATTTTTGAGACTGTTGGACTTGCAGATTTTCATTTAAGATTGTTTTAAAAATGTTTTCATTACTAAACAGGTTATCTTCTCTTGTTTGTATGTATGAATGTTACATTAAAATGAGTTGGTCAGATTAGATTTGCATACAGGTAGGTCTCTATTACAGGTAGTCCTCGCTTAACAACCATTTGTTCAGCGACCATTTGAAGTTATGGTGCCGCTGAACAAATGGTACTTACGCCCAATCCCCGAAGTTATGGCCGTTGCGGCCCCCCCACAGTCATGTGATCAAAATTCGGGCGCTTGGCAGCCCACCCGCACTTTTGACCACAGGGGCGCTTCAACTCCCCCTACTTGCCTATCTCCCCCCCATCTCTGCCTTTTTGGCCGCCCTGCACAGTGGTGGTCGTGGCCCTGGCAGTGCAGGGGCTGAAGTAGAGGCCCGGGGCCTTCAGCAGTCTCAGCCAGCTGCCGCTGCCTGTGTGCCTCCATTTTCAGCCCCAGCGCCACCAGCGCCACTGAGGAGTGCCGCCTCAAGCCCCAGGTTGTGGCCAGCCACCCCAGCGCCACAGTGCAAAGCCCCAGCCACCCTGCGCTCCACCGGCCCTGCTGCCCCCAGCTGACCTTCACCGTCTTCTTCCTCCAGCTGTTGACGAGGCACGCCTGGCCTGGCCTGGCCTGGCCCTATGTGAGGCAGCTGCTGGCTGCACCAGGCCTTCTTCCTGAGGCTGCACTTGCCCTGCTCCAAGTCATGCACGCTTTTCTCAGAAGGCGGGGCTTGAGGTGGCACTCCTAGGCAGTGGTGGCAGCATTGGCGGCACTGGGGCTGAAGTAGAGGCCTGGGGGCAGTGGTGGGTGGCTGAGGCTACTGAAGGCCCCGGGCCTTTAATTCAGCCCCAGCGCTGTCACTGCTGCTGAGGAGTGCCTCTGTGCAGGGCAGCCAGAAGGGTAGAGATGGGGGGAGGTCGGCAGGTGGGGGGAGTTGAAGAGGAGGCAGTCCCTTACCGAGGCTCAGGGCTGGGAGGGACCAAGCTGGGAATGGCTTGGATCAGGGTGGGTCCTTGCCTAACGACCGGCGGGATTCGGTTAACAATGGCAATGGGGACTGCCAGGATTGCTGTTGCTAAGGGATGCGGTCATGTAATGTCACGCTTTATGACCGCATTGCTTAGTGATGGAAATTCCAGTCCCGATTACCATCGTTAACCGAGGACTACCTGTAGTGGGGTTAATGAATTCCACGAAATGGTTGCATTATTCAAATTCACACTATTCAAATTGATATTTCTCTGGAAAATAGGGTAATTGGTTCCAGCTCAATGGAAATAGGCAATTACATTTTTTAAACATAAATTTATATATGTTTATTAATGAAATACTGTATAACAGTAAAAGAGGATAAACCCATATCCAAAGTGTACCTGCTATCGCCTGTATTCTGGTGTAGTTCTTCAAAATCAGCCTCTTCTTTTTTGAGCTTTCCTCAAATGGAACCTTCCTTTTCTCCAGTTTGCACACACAACGATTAGCGTCTAAAACCCCAACAGCAACTGTGCATGCACCAGCCTCGCATTAACTGAATTTTGGCTCGCATTAAATGTGACCTGGTATCAATTTATAATTTGCACTAACTCGAATATTGCACTATTTGAACTTGCACAAATTGCAACCTACTGTATTTTATCTGATCATCTCTCTGTAATGTGAGTACTCTCCCTTGGGCTTTTTTGGTACTGTAGATCTTGCAGTAAATGGAGTTGCATTGTGTTAAAAGACCTGCTAATCAAAATACCATTGTAGCAATTTTTAGTAGAAGTGTCTGAATACCAGGTGGTGGTGCATAGATACAAACTGTTCTGCTGATTATTGGTTCCATTTAGTTGTGTTGTGGCAGGGATCAAGTATTTTTATGGTACCCTAGTCCAAGGGGTGCGATGGCTCAGTGGTTAAGAGGCCAGGCTTGTCGATCGGAAGGTCGGCGGTTCGAGACCTGAGCGCCGCGTGACGGAGTGAGCTCCCGCACTCGCCCCAGCTCTTGCCAACCTAGCAATTCGAAAGCATGCAGATGCAAGTAGATTAATAGGTACCACTTCGGTGGGTAGGTAACAGCGTTCCGTGCGTGTCATGCCGGCCACATGACCGCGGAAGCGTCTTCGGACAACGCTGGCTCTTCGGCTAAGAAACAAAGATGAGCACTGGCCCCTAGAGTCGGACACGACTGTGCAGGGGAAAACCTTTACCTTTTTACTAGTCCAAAACACTTTACAATTATTTCCACATCATGATCCATGTAAGAAACTCACTGCTGTGGTTGGATACTGATCTGATGTCTTGGGTTTTGTTTTTGGTGAGCATTGAATTTGACATGGTTAGTTTGTCATGTGCATTTTTAATAATTCTAGAGCACTTACCAGAGTGATAGGAGGAGAGAAAAACACCAAGTGATTTTGCATAATCATCTTTTGGCTAGAACACAACTCAGGTATATCTTTAATGGTTTGCTTTGTTTTAAGTGTTTGACATTTTTTATAGGATGTGTACTCCATATGTATAAAGTAATACCATCTAGACAAAATTCTATGCCCAGAAAAAATTGAATTTGGCAAAATTTATAAAGCTGGTCTGTTTGCAAAGGATTGCTTATTATTGCACAACATTTTCAGCAGTCAATTGATCTCTTTGGGAAAAGCTTTTTTAGGGCACCTGAAACTTTATTTCCAGAAAATATAGACATTTGCTCAACTAGTTTCTGAGGCTTTACTAGGAATTATTCAAAACCAGTCTTACCCTCATATGGACTAGAAGCTTGGATTAGAAAATATAAATAGGTTAAGTGAGGAAGGCCTGTCAGTCTCATTGCAGATTTGAGTTATTCACTGTTGGCTGATAGTCTTGCTGACCTTGCAGCATGACAACATACGCTGAACTCCATATGTGTGGCTTTCTTCTGTTCCTTTTAGCGGTCTTTTTTTGAAGGATGCAAGGATGAAGTTGCCAGAGAAGGAGAGATGACTTCAGTGGGGATTCTATGTATTATTCTCATGGGTTTTCAGAATAAGACTTACCAAGCATTGTCTCTTGTAATATGATTTCAGGAGCTGCAGTCAGAACATGCAAGGCAAGCATTTGCACTGAAAGACAAAAACAAATCTGGCTTGATCACCGGCCTGGATTTCAGGGACATCATGGTTACTATCCGTCCACACATACTTACTCCTTTTGTGGAAGAAAACCTAGTCTCAGTAAGTAGCCAGCAATATCTGGTTCAGTTGGCAAATGGCTGTTGCTCAGATTGCAATATGTATGAACAGTCTCTGGAAATACAGAGGAATCTGTCACCGATGCAAAATTGTTTTAGCTCTACTAGAATTGTCTTAATGAGGCCATCATAACAATACCAACACAGACTTGTAGAACTAGAAAATAGGAGAATGGTAATTCTTCCAGTAGTTGGTGGTGGGACAACCAGTTGTTTCGATTAGAATTTGGTGTACTTTAAACAAGAAAATAAAACCTCAACATTCTGGAGTCTTCCATAGCTTTTGAAAAGTTAGTACCACCCATGAGACTTGAAAGCTTGTATATATTTTCACTGCTAAAGTTGTTTTATTTAGAGTTGGGATACATCGTCCATCCAAATCCTCTTCTTCATATTTCTTAACATATATTTGTATGGCTGTTGTGACAACTCTTATGTTAGAACATCACTAGTTATGGGTCAGACCATTGAGTTGGAGACTAGAGCATTTAGGCAGGGGAGGAAATTCAATGGTTTTCCAGATATTTTTGGAGAACTACTCCCATCTCCCAAGCTGATTGGCTGGAATGCATGGACACTGGACTCCAATGTTATAAAACTCCCACAGGTTCTCCAGACTGTCTAAACTTTAGTGCAGAGCTTTCCAAACTTTTCATGTTGGTGACACACTTTTTAGACATGCATCATTTTGCAACACAGTCTTACAGCAGGGCACAAAGCAGGCACTAGGACCTGTGCGGAATCCTGGCAGGGCTCGGAGGCAGCAGCAGCTGCGACACACCCAGACACTGCAGCCGACACACTAACGTGCGACACACAGTTTGGAAAGCTCTGCTTTAGTGACTAAAGGACTTTCTCCTTGCTACTCAGCATGTATAATACAGAGACATTCTGTGAGCGCAATAATATGCAGATGCATTCTGGACCCTCAGAAACAAGGTTTAGATATCTATTCCAATTTTTAGTTATCCAAGAATTTGGGGGTGAGGGCTTTCGTTTGCCCATTTTTCAGGGGTAAAAAAGGCTTTAATCAGAACTCCTTGTATATCTTAGCATTTTCTAGGTCTGTTAATAGATCTATTACCAAGTGCAATTTATTTTTGTTAACGATATTTCCAATCTTTTCATCCCCTGCTTATTTGGGAACTGAAATGTAGGGGGGAATCCTGAGTGGATAACAAAGTCCATAACTCTTTTCTCCATGTGACTTATTGTGCTTTGCTTTCTCCAAGGTTGCAGGTGGATCTGTCTCGCATCAAGTCAGCTTTTCCTATTTCAATGGTTTTAATGCTCTGTTGAACAACATGGAACTTGTTCGAAAGATATACAGTCTCCTAGCAGGGACTAGAAAAGATGTAGAAGTTACAAAAGGTAAAGGAGTTGATGTCATTATTTCTTAGATTAAGGTAAAGGTTCCCCCCGCACATTTGTGCAGTCGTGTCCAACTCTAGGGGTCAGTGCTCATCTCCGTTTGTTAGCCGAAGAGCCAGAAGCTTAATGCTATATAGGAAACAAGGGTGGAGCATCCTATCCTTGAGTCTGAACCCCTAAGGGCAGATGTGGTCAGTAATGGTCCCCCACCCAACCTGCAGTAAGGCTCCTGCAGAGTTTGACTGGAGTGTGCAGTCTCAACATTTTTGGCCTTTTTTATGTGTTTGGGGAAAGATGGGGAAGGAATTAAGATAATTAAGTATCTGTTAATGGAGAAAGACCTCTGTCTGAGACTTCAAAGAGCCAAATCAGGGTTGTACAGCCTTTTCTGGGCTGGGGACCACGCTTGATTTTGCAGCTGCACCCCAAACAATTAGTGGGTCTGGCAGAGTAAAGCTTCATCTTTAAATATGTTAAGTTGGTTGCAACTTTGGGGGACACTCTGGGATTGCATGAGTTTGGGAGGTGATATAGATCTTTTGGGCCTCAGGTTGCAAACTCCTGGGTTAGGCAAGGCAGTGAGTCAACCTAGTTTAAGGCAGATTCCTTTAAAGATATGGCATATGCATGTACAAACTTTCTGTTTCACTTCTATAGCTTAGCTTACTGAGCCACAATTAAGAAACAACCACATCATAGTCACATCACCATCTGCCTGCAAGCAGAGGGCATTGGGTGATGACAGTGGAAGCAGACAGTTGACAACATCAAGCCACACCATGCTGCCATTCCACTTGGAGAGTGATTAATGGCATCCATCACAATTCTGTACCACTAATGGATGCTGTTACCCACATTCCTGACATATGATCTGCTTTTGCCACCACTGTGTTATGCTCTCTAACCATGGTCGGATTTCCTTCTTCCTCTTTTGGGTTTTATTCAACAGCCACTGCTCTCAAATGCGAATTTCATGCTTTCTCATCTGTGTCATTTGAATGTTAGAGCTTAATGAACCCAAATCATATTACATAATTGCCTGCCCTTTGGAACAGCATCCCCTCTGAGATTAGATTGTCCCCATCCATGCTGGCCTTCCGTAAGGCCTTGAAAACTTAGTTTTGTGCCTGAGCCCGTCTCCTGGCTGTGTTGATAGTTGTTTGGATGATGCCTGGCTGCTACTGTATGTGTTTTATTTTTCAAATTATGTATTTTGTCTATTTTACTGTAGGCCTCCTAGAGTCATGTGTATGAGATGGGCAACTCTATCTATCTATCTATCTATCTATCTATCTATCTATCTATCTATCTATCTATCTATCTAATAAAATTGTCTGTAAAACATGAATCCTCTGCAAGAAGGGCCATTGGGAATTGTCTGGCAAGAACTGGATAATTCCTGTGACATCACTGAGGATGAGCAGTGTGCCCCCCACTGTAAATTTACTTAGGACAACACATTTTGTATAGTCATCCTGAGAGAAACCAAGAGACACAGAGCTCTGCACTCTCCACAGTTTATTTATATTATCATTTAAAAAAAACCCGATTTGGGCCTAATAAAAAACAAGAGCAATATATGCACAGTTGATGGTCCCCCAACCCTGCTTTTGCATCTTCAAAGCATCCTTAGAACTTTCAGAGCACCTGGTCTACTTTTTCATTTTCATTTTTTTTTGTTTTTGCAAGGCTTGGGAGGGTTAAGGGTACTATTTAACTCACCCTAAGCCCTACCAAATACCAGGCTGAAAACAACTGCACCCCTTCAGTGATGTCATAAAGTTGTTGGCCAAATTTATTTATTTATTTGTCATATTTATATCCCGCCCATCTCCCCCACAAGGAGGGACCCTGGGCGGTTGACAATAAAAACTTTAAAATCAATAAAAACTATAAGTAACAACAATAACAACAATAATCAATAAATCCCAGTCATGCTCCCTTGGAAGCTTTCTTTTTTTAGGGTAATGTCTGGCTGCTACAAATTTTGGCACCTCAGAGGTTCCCTTCCTTTGTCCTTGAAGGACAATCTCAATTGACTCTTATATGAGTCAGATATAGCCACATGTTGAATAACACTGCACACTAGTAGGCAGAAAGTAGCACATTTGCATTTTTAGAATGAAGGGAGGCTAAACCTAAGTGAATCTGCATTGTTTCAAACATTCTGTGAGACTAATATTTAAAAGATCTAGGTGTGCTTCCTACTTTTGCCCCATGGTACTTGCTGTACCTGAAGGGGAGTACATTCTGTCCTTTTCTTTCTCTAAGTGAGTCTGAGATCCTATCCCTTTAGCAGTGTTGGTTTTCTGCTTCTGAGTAAACCACATAGTCAGTTCTATTTGGAGTTTTGAGGCTGCCCTTTTATAATGGATTCAATGCTTATTGGTACTCATTTCATGTTGTGAATTTTGTATTTTGATATATAGATTTTTATGCCAAATGGTAGAGATCAGGCTTTCCCAATCTGGTAGCCTAGCCTCTAGATGTGTTTGAAGGACAATTCAGAGAATCTCTAAGTGATAAAGGCCAGACAAGATTGTGCATTAAAAGCAATGAATTATAAATAACTAGTTCTCTCTCTCTTTTTGAAATTATCTTAAAAACAGAGGAATTCTCTCAGTCTGCCATCAAATTTGGACAAGTTACACCTTTGGAAATTGATATTCTCTACCAGCTGGCTGACTTGTATAATGCTACTGGGTAATCCTAAACTTTTTTTTTTAAAGAAAATGGAATGGTGGTGCAGAATGGTGAAATGTGGAGAAGACAGATGCTAGTCAGAGTACGTGTAATGTAGCAAGAGAACAAGGACACACAAGAACATACCTTCTTTCCCCCCATGTTGAAGGGGAACAATATGGGTATTCAGCCTATGTTCTGAATCATTTACATTACATGTATGGAAGACTGAAGGACCGCTATCCCCAAAACTCTTTTTTGTGGGCAAATTTGTTTAGCTAACCCTTGTGTGAACCAGCTGTTTCACTGCTTAATATTAAAAATTAGAGGTCTGATACAGCCCCACTATACTCTTCACTGCAACTCTCCCCAACTGTATACCCTTTAGATGTGTTGGGCTACATTCCTGGTCAAAGACCATACTGGCTGGGAATTATGGAAGAATTATGAGGCATCAGGTTGAGAGATAGCTCTTCAACACAATCTACATCTTCTGTGTTATCCTTGATATCACAGAGTGGAGGAACTGGATTTTGCACCACCTTGTAAGATTTTGTGGGAGAGTGCTGAGGTTTTGAGATATTTTGATGGTCTGTAGGGGCAGGTCTGAAAGCAGGCACCACAAGTGTAGTACAGAATATTTGTACCCTACGCCAAGTAGGGAATGCTTCAGCACAAGCTTCCATGTTTTGGTATATAGCCATGGCAGATTGATCATTAGGAGAGAGCCTTAGTCAGATTGGAATTATAGATACTTTTAGCTATGAATTGCAGGCAAAGAATGCATATCTTAATATTGCTGTCATATAGGAGGCTCCCTGTAAACGGAAGGCTGGCAGAACAGGAGGAAAACTCTTTATAGATCACTGAAGTAACAGTCTTCTGGGTGCTAGGAGGAGTATGTCGTGGCTTTTATTTGCAGTTCTCTTTAACAGTGATCTCTTTTCCATGCACTTGTATGTAGACGCTTGACACTGGCAGATATTGAGAGAATCGCACCTTTGGCTGAAGGAGCCCTACCTTACAACCTGGCAGAACTGCAGAGACAGGTAGGTGCTTTTTTTCTTTTCTTTTTTTCTAATATATTTTATTAAGTTTTAAATGTACATAATTAAAAGTTGGAAATAGAAAAAGAAATAGAAATACAAATCAAAGAGAGAGAAGAAAAAAGGTGTAGTAAAGTAAAGAAAAAAAGAAAAAGATGAAACATAGAAATTAGTCAACTTCCGATTTATCTCTGGTCAAGGTAATTTAAAAAGATTATCTTACATGCTAGGTCTATATATAACATTGAAAAACATTTCTTGCCTAATATATCAGTTTATATATATTTTAATCTTCAAATCCCCATATAAGCTTTGCCCCTCCTGCATTTCGCAAATAGTCCGTCAATGGTTTCCACTCTTTAAGAAAGTAATAATTTGAATTTTCTTTTAACAAACATGTCAATTTATCATTTTCTGCCATGTCCATCAATTTTAACATCCAGTCTTGTATCGTAGGTGTAATCTGGTTTTTCCAATTTTGTGCATATACAAGTCTTGCTGCTGTAATCATGTATTGCATAATTCTTGTAAATTGTTTTCCTATTTGTTCTTCTAGTATTCCCAATAAAAATAATTCCAGTTTAAATGGAACTCGAATTTGTAAAATATTCTGCATCAAAATGAATGTATCTGAGTCCAACATTTCTTTGCAATCTCACATGTCCACCACATATGGTAAAAAGACCCCTTTTTTTTTTTTACATTTCCAACACAAGTTGGAAACATTCCCATACATTTTAGCAAGTTTTTGTGGAGTCATATACCAGGTAGGTGCTTTCAGGGAAATGATCAGGTCTACCAATTTCAGTAAATGGCTGGGAGTTAAGACTCCTGAGATTAAAGTTAAATACCTTTTCATCGAAAGACTTCCATGACATTCATATTCTCTTCGATTCATATTTATGTTTGTTGAAAAGGTGCACATTCCGCTAATTCGCGTGTCTGATTTTTTTTTAATCTTTTCAAAAACTGCCTCTGTTGAACTACTAAAATGCTTTTCACACTGCTCCAAATAATTTTAAAAAGTGGTTGACTGAAGCAGTGGGTGGTGTAAGCAAAGCTGCTGTCTCTGATCCATCCCTTTCAGTAGCTCTCCAAACAATACTTCTACCAGACTTTTAATTCTTTTTTTAAAGAACCTGGAGGTGTGGTAGCTGCCTACAGGGGGAATGTAGACAGCCCTCTGGTGATGTGAATGCCTCTAGCTCGCAACCCAAATTTCCTGGAAAGTTCCTCTTTATCATAAAAATAAATAGTTGTGTTTCTGCCTAACCTCAGACAATTGTGCTTGCAAAAGCTTGTATGCATTTTTATATTTCTTAAAATCAATAATTTCTAATAAAAGAAATACATCTGAAATGATCATTTAAAAGGAATAAATCTGAGTGCTCACAGTATAAATTAAAATGCCAGAGTGTGATTTGTTTTGGAAGAAAACACAGTCTAGTGCAATTATTTTTATGCGAGTTTCTCTGTTTGCAAATGACTGCATTATCTATTTGTGTTAAAACTCATTTTCAAAATTAACTTGCCTCTAATATTTCAGTGTATTTCTTCTGTTGGCCAATAATGCCACTCAGTTATTATACTTTAACAATCAACATATGAAAGATGTGTTAGACTAATTATCTATCATGGAGATTGACCAGGACAATTTAGCTAGACTGTCTTATTGAATTTTACTTAGGTTGCTTGTTGGCTTTTTAAAAAAAACTTGTTGCCATAGCAATACTACACTTCTATTATTTAAACTTTGATTGTTGGAAAACACTGCGTAAATTAGTTGTATTAAAATGAATAGAAATGTATGTTCTGTGTTCTGCTCCTTTGGCTCTTTTGAGATGAAAAAGTATATAAAAAATAAATTGGGAGTCTGTGAATGAGTAAAAGATTCAACATTACTTGGCTCTGACTCAGGATGATTTAATGTAAATGCTACTAATGGGCAGATCATATTGAGATTTATTTTGATTATGCTTGTTTTATTTACCTCTTTTAACTCCTCTGAGCACAGTGCACGTTGTGACGCTATATGCTCGTTTCTGATACTCGCACGTGTACTTTTTAAAAACAATATTAAATGGAAATTTCTTACTTCTGCTTGCCAATTCCTCCTAGCAAAATTATATAATATATGTTGTGATTCCTGTATTTCCTAACAATGAAATAATGTGTAATTTCCACTAAAATCTTTAAAACAACTGCATAAGGTCATTGAAGTTGTCCTAAGAGACCACTACCATATTACTTTCTCCTCTATATCATCACGATGTAAGGATATATTGCTAACGAACAGTTTTTATTTGCAGGTAGATTCATGCTTCTAATATCAGGAAAATATTTTTGTTCTAAATATGAAAGCTGAAAAGATAAACAGGGGACAGATGAAAAACTAGTTCCAAGGCAAATTTATAACATTTCAAAATGCTGAAAATCCCAGTATTTAAAAAAAAATGTAAGAAAGGTACATATATGATTGTAAACAATACTCACAACTGGGGCATTCAGAGGGATGAAAACATGTAGGAGGGGTGATCAATATGCCTGTTCACATCACCCCCCTCCCCCACACGCCCAGTTTCATAGTAGCATTGAACATCTATACTTCCTGAGGTTTATTCTCTGGGTCCTTCCGCCTTAACAAATTATCACTAGGACACAAACGATATTGAGGGAAATAATATTGGTCGATAACTAAAGGAAGGCAATATGTCTGGATGCCCTGTGAAATTATTATATTGAACCATGTGCTTTCCCCATTAACAGGTCATTCTGGAAGCAGCCAAAAGATAGATTTGTTAGTCAGGAAAGAACTAACATCATCTATGTAGTCTGCAGGAAGCATACCTAATGCAAGAAAGTAGAGATTACAATTAATACTTCCAATGAGTGTGTAGATAAAAAGCAGTCTTTTGCCATTAATGGAAAATTAACATACATATCAGAAAAAGAGAAATGAGACAAAGAAGTGATCAGTTTTTAGAAAACTAGATAGTTCGTTGATTTTTATAGAATTCATTTGATACAAATGCTAAGTTTGGACCAAACATTTAGTGAAGAGGGGATATTTTTTTTTTGCCATTTTGTTCCCGGTTTGTTTAGTGACACACATCTGGACAACATGGCTTCAGTTCATGGTTTAGCCATGTACTTGTTTTGAGGGCTTCTCCTCTGAATGGTGTGGTTACAAAGCACCCTTTCTGAGTTCACTGCTAGGTTGCCATTGGATCTGATCTTAAATACCTTCTGGCTGAAAAAAGCCAGGAAAGGAAAGTTAGACTTTGGCCTCCACCTTTGGCTTGTTCCAGCTGGAAGAAGGAGTTGCATTTGATTTGAACAGCACAATCACCTAAAAGCAAGCGATGGACAGGGGATTTATAGTCATGCCAGCCAGTGGAGGCAGCGCCCCCAAATTGCAGTAGGCAGACATCATTCAGAGGTTCCCAGTGTGGCCTGTGCTTGGGGCAACTGGCTAGCAATTGCCATCTCAGGTTGGGGAAGGCTGAGCCCCAGCATATTTATGCTATGTTCTGCCTTTCCAGGAAAGATCCTTGTGCAGGCTTTATGTCAGGGCCATAGCGCTGCTGACGGCTTCTGTGATGGGCTTCAATGCAAGGGGGAGCAGGCCTTGTGGGGGACATGTGCTCTGAGGCATACCCTGTGGAGTGGCCACAGGGGAAGAAACAGAGAGGAAGAAATAGTAAGCAGGACACAGTCTGAACTTGCCTGTCTGTGACGAATCCTTCACTTTTTATTAACTTACACTTTCTGCTTATTTAGCACAAAGAAAAGAATGGAAGCTGGTCTTTCCATCACACTGGCTGCTGATACGATCACTGGAAAAATGTCTTTGTCTTGCTGCTTAATATCTGTGTGCGGGAGCTTTGTGGAGAGATGCTTGTGACAGTCGTTTTCTGTTTATAAATATTCATGCTCTGAAAGCCATAGCATTAATTTTACTAATTTGCATCTTCTATCTGAATGCAGGCAATCCATGGGCTATAGTAAGCGTCTTCATAAATAGGTTGTAAGTTATATTTCCATTAGAAGAAAAGAGAATATCTGCATAGTTGTAATGTCAAAGTGCACACCGTGGGGTGGCCTGCTCCTTTTTCCAAGACACCAGTGATCCACGTTCTATGCAGTAAATAGACACTCAAGCAGAGATTAGATAAAATAGCCTATTTTCTTTATATACATATAATATACGTATACGTATATATACGTAGGCCAAAATACATCCAACAGCAGTAACAAATGATACAGCAACGAGATGGAATACAGCGATGAGAAGTTTAACAGCAACGAGAAGAAAGAACACCAGATCTTCTCTGCCTTTATACAACTACTGACCTATCACGTTATAGGTCACTCTCATCATCTGCCACACCCAACTAAACCACAGCACCTGTAGTATGAGTCATCACTGCCACATCATCCCTACAACAATGGCTGCTAATTGGATGGCTTGCAGAATAATTCCCCTCTCACCTAGATATCAAGCCTCTCCAGTATAATTTATCTATCTGTAAATACCTGGGTATATACAAACCCCAACATGTAACTTCATGCTTCCTGAGTAGTGGCCCTGGGGATAGAGGCTGCGCTGAGAACAAGGATTTGGTGGAGAAAGCTGCAGCAAGAAGGGGAAATCAGAAAAAATAAACTTACATTTGGGGTTTCCTCTTCCAGGTGCCTTTCCACTGCTGTAAAGATTGTTGATTCCCAGCCACTAATTACAAATACTTTGGATTTACTTTGAGCAGGCCCAAAGAACTATTGAAATGAGCCAAGATTTTGGTAGGAAAAAACATGGAAACATGGAAGAGTGTGGCATATGTTTTTTCTTTCTCTGTTATTGCATTTCTATCATGCCTTTTCTGACAGTGTTGCCACAAATCATAGATGATGTTCCCAACAGGTATCACATTTGGTTTGAACCCAGATGATTGCTTAGTCTTCCTGCATGAAAGAGATGCCCCCTCCAGTGAGGCAAATGGTGCTACCTTCTTTGTGGATATGTTCAGTGGAGTGGCTGCCAGATGTAGGAATTCTACACAAGCATCATAGCATATGGAGGTCTTGGGATCAAGACTTTGCTACTGCTAGTATTGTGTGAGATCCTGAATTCTTTCCTTAGGAATACTGAGGGTTTAACTCAGCTTGAATGTAAAAGGATGCTAAGTGTCCAGAACCATATACTCACACATGTCTTGTATACAGGGCAAGAGAAAAAAACTGTTGCCAACACTTTTCTTCACAAAACAGATAACTAAAACTGTCTCAGGGATGGGGGAAGGGCTGAGCAAACCTGTGTGGAAGGATCTTTATTTGTTGTCTTCACTGACATTTACTCCTTTGTTCAGGACCACAGCATACATTTAAAAGGCCCTTCTTCTTCTGAAGCAAATTCGATAAAATGTTGATCAGAATATTGTCTCTGGCATGTATTTCATTTTTCTTTTTCAAAATAGCAACTGGAGTAGAGAGAATTTTAGAGCAAGCCCCAGTATTTAACTATTTGCCTGTTTCTCAGTCCCAATCTGGATTATATCCCTGAGAGACACTACTATTGCCATGAAAAAATAAAGCTGTGATTTAATGCTGTGTCTTATTTGTCCCTGAGAGAAAGGGCTGCAGGGAATTATTTCAGTGGATTTTTTTTTGGTACTTTTATGTTTCTACCATAGCTGCTACCACAACTGCTTTTAGCCCTTACTTAGTTTCTGACCAATTTTATATCTTAATTATCTTTGTCTTCTCCTTTCCCCCACCCCTTCCTTCTTTGCTCCCTCGTTTTCTGTCCCATTCTCTTCTTCACACACAGCAATCGTATGGTGAACTGGGCAGGCCTATCTGGCTCCAGATAGCTGAGTCGGGTTACAGGTTTACTTTGGGCTCAGTTGCTGGAGGTGAGTAACATGCGGCTGTGAAGGGTTTCAAGGCAGGACTGCTTTGATATTATCTTGCTAGTGTGGTTGCAGATCAGCTGAGATGGAGTTGGTTGCTCCCCCATGATAAAGAGAGTTGGGCTATAAAGAGAGGTCTGAATTGTTTTCATTTTTATTTTTTTTAATGTATGAAGAATGTGGCTTTAGTAGATCTGGCTCCTGATCCCCCGTTTGGGAGAGATGGGCAGTCATATAAATTTAAATAATAAAAATAAATAAATATTTGGAATGGGTATTGGAGTTTGTCTATTTTTATTATGGGGTTTTGCCTACAACTAAGAATTGAGATGTGGAAAGTTGAGTTATATATTTGTTAATTAATTTCAATATTCTACGGCTCTGTTTGGATTTTTTGCTGATAATTAGATAAGGAGAAGATGTTATCTATTTGATTTGTTTATTACTAAGAGATGGGTTATGGCAGGGGTCCCCAACCTGTGGGCTGCGGTCCACTAGTGGGCCGCGGCCTGTTAGGAAGTGGGCCGCGCAGCAGGAGGTGAGCGGTGGTGTCAGGAACGAGCCTGTCCCTGCCGCCATGAGTCGGAGGAAGAGCAGCCGGTAGCAGGAAGAAGCTGGGAAGGCGCAAAGATAGAGGCTGAGCCGGAGCAGCTGATTGGTGGGGACCCTGAAGGGGAAACACCTCCACCTATCTGCGCAGCAAAGAAGGGCGGAGAGGCGGGCCAAGGAGCGCGAGGCCCAATTGGCCCCCGCTCACAAACCCTGCCCCCCATCAGTGAGATTGGCTCCCACCTGCAAACCCCGCCCCTGGTCCGCACGATTGGCTCCCGCCTGCAAACCCCGCCCCTGGTCCACATGATTGGCTCCTGCCTGCAAACCCCGCCCCCGGTCCGTGAAAAATTGTCTTTCACAGAACCGGTCCCTGGTGCCAAAAAGGTTGGGGACCCCTGGGTTATGGGATGAAGAGTTTCATATTTATAAATTAAGTGGGGTGAAGAAATTATGAAATGGTTAATACTTGTGATGAGGGTGGGAAGTTGGTTTCTTAAAAGGGAGGGTTGTTTTTTTGTATTTCTTTTTCTTTTACTTTGTATTATCTTTTATAGTTCTTTTTAAAATCTTAATAAAATTATTGGGAGAAAAAGGGAAGTAAAACTAGAGTTTCCATCTGCTCTTCCCTCTTTTTTTCCCCCCTTTTTTATTTGTATTAGTGAAGTAAGAGCAAACAAACAAAACACATTAGGGATAGTACAATAAAGGAATATATGCATTACAATGATTTTAAAAAACATAGGGGAAAAACAGAAACAAAAGATGGAAGAAAAAAGGGATCCATATAATATTAATATCAGATGACTTCCATCTGACCTGAGAATTTTCCTCCAAAATAGAAATGTTTCAACACAAAATTAGAAAATAGGAGCAAGTACTTTTCTCTTCTGTGCCACACCACATGTTTAAGGAGCAAAGCTTAATTTGGTCTGAGATATGGCACCTGAGCCTCTTTTTATCGCCAGATCTCAGCTGGAACATGAAACAGAGAACATGAGTATTTAACCTGAGTCTGAGCTGTTTAGGATTATAGTTCAGAAGCAGATTATAGAAACAGCCATTTCACTTTCTTCTGTCCTAAATGTGGCATTCCCTATTTTCTCCTTTGAGCTTTCTTCTTGGTTCAGAAGAACCTCCCATAACCTGGTGCTCTCCAGAGATGTCCAGGATTTTGGGAGTTGTAGTACAAAAGAACTGGACACCAGGTGGGGAAAGGCTGACATACTGTAGCTACAGTCACTTAATGTCATAGGCAAATATCAGCTATGACCTAATTGTGTGTGTGTGCACAGTAAGAAACCAGAGTATCAAGCTGTTGTCCTTTTTTGGTTGTTCCCCACAGCTGTGGGAGCTACTGCTGTGTATCCTATTGACTTGGTGAAGACTCGCATGCAGAACCAGCGCTCCTCTGGCTCGATTGTAGGAGAGCTGATGTACAAAAACAGCTTTGATTGTTTTAAGAAGGTTTTGCGCTATGAAGGCTTTTTTGGCCTTTACAGAGGTAAGTGAACAATGGGATTTGAAGGGCATCATGGCCCTAATCTTGTGTGTTCTAAATTCAGAGGAACTTGTATGTGGGTTGATTGCCTCTTCTGAAATGAGGAGAGCTCCCATTGGACTGTGTCTAGATACTAGTTCTTACTCCGAAGTCAGAGGACGAGCCTATAGCTGGAATGGGGCAATACATGCCTCCCATTTTAATGGAATTGGCCTTTTTGCAAAGATTGCAGATCAGTGAGCTGCTTTAACATTAGTATATACCCTCATCATTAAATGATTATAGGAACTGATTTTGAGGTGGGATATATATGTACACATGATACACACATACTATATTTATCTATATATTAATGTCTGTGCAAGGTTTAATTTCAGGTATGGATCATAAAATATAAGAGAAGTTACCAACTCTTTATCCATCTAATGATAGCATAATTCACCAATATTTTCATCTTCTCTAGTTCAGTCTCAAAGGAGACTTTGTTGAATGCCTTCCTGACGTCAGTGCATACCATATCCACCTTATTCCCATGGTCAACTAAACTGGCCACATCAGAAATGGAGATTAGGTTGCTTTGTTCCTGACTTATTTTTGATAAATCCACGCTGGCTCCTTCCAAGCAATTCATTCTTTTCTATGCTCACAAACTGATTGCTTAATGATCTATTCCAGAGGTTTCTCCAATGTCAACATTCATTAAGTTGACCAGACTCAGATTTGTAGTCATCTGGGTCTTCTGTTTTTTCCCCTTTTAGAAATAGGAACAGCATTCTGCCTGTCTTCTGGGACTATAAAAAGGTAAAGGTTCCCCCCGCACATTTGTGCAGTCGTGTCCGACTCTAGGGGCCGGTGCTCATCTCCGTTTGTTAGCCGAAGAGCCAGCGTTGTCCAAAGACACTTCACCACGCCCCTTCTTCTGGGACTATACCCATCCATTATTTTTTGAATATCATAGAAAGGGACTCAAGATGACACCTGGAAGCTCCTTCAGAACTCTTAGATACAGTTGGCCTGGTGCTCCCTAGCCATCTTTTTACTTACCTTGGATTGTCACTCCCTCCTTGTGTCAATTGTTTTGCCTAGATCCATTTGAATATAGTTCCTCTTTGGGGAAAAGATCAAAGCAAAGTAGGATTTGAGAATTTCTGCCCTCTCCCCATCACTTGTTAGTCTCTGAACATCTTCTCCCAGTAGCAAGCCCAACCCTTCCTTTTTCTTCCTTGTACTACTGACATAGTGAAAGAAGGCCTATCTGTTGCTTTTGGCTTCCCTTGTGAGCCTAAATTCCTTTTGTACCCCCATTCTTTCTGATTTCTTTTCTCCCAGTATTAGCTACCTGCTGGTATGTCTTCATGGTGATTACACTGATCTTCTGTATATGCTCCTTTTTACTTGGAAATTCTCCATGTATCCACAATGTTTTGCTAAGCTGCCCCCACTTTTTCCTCATTAGAATGATATGTGAGTGCACTTCTAGTGTCTTATTTTTTTAAAAGTTCCCAATCTCCTCTGCTTCCTTTAAACCAAGGATTTCTTCAGTCCATGGGATCCTGCCTAGTTCTTCTTTAAGATAGGTGAAATTGGCTCTTTTGAAATCTAGCGTGCGCATGTGACTATGCTCCAATTTCTCTTTCTGTAGGACTTTGAACCCCAAGAAGTAAGTTATCCTAACCTCAACCTCTTGCCCTCCAAATGTGGGGTTACCATAACTGCAATTGGTTGCCCTCCAAGAATTCGTAAACCAGTATAGCAACTGGAAATTTTGGGAGCCGTAGTTATATGTTTGGAAGGTGCCAGATGGGAAAGGCTGCTGTAGTAATACTTTTGATTGTAGACACAACTCTTCCAAGTGTCCTTTTAATACACGATCTGAAGTTCTTTTAATACATGATCTGAAGAGCAACGTATCTCTTTTGTTGCCAGGTGCCCTCTCTTTGTGAATAGTTCCCTTTTTCTAGGGTATACATTGTAGGAGGAGTTCTGTGTTAGTCTGTGGTAGCCAAAAATCAAAAGGAGTCTGGTAGCACCTTTTCAGATTAACACGTTTTATTAAAAGGCAAAAGTTTTTGCCAGCTACGGCTCACTTCATCGGATGCCCTCTCAGATGATGAAATGAACTCATGAAAGCTTATGCCTTTTAGTACAACGTATTAGTCCGAAATGGGGTGCGATGGCTCAGTGTTTAAGACGCCAGGCTTGTCGATCGGAAGGTCGGAGGTTCTAATCCCTAGCCCCGCGTGACGGAGTGAGCTCCCGCACTTGCCCCAGCTCTTGCCAACCTAGCAATTCGAAAGCATGCAAACGCAAGTAGATAAATAGGTACCACTTCGGTGGGATGGTAACAGCGTTCCGCATGCGTCATGCCGGCCACATGACTGCGGAAGCGTCTTCGGACAGTGCTGGCTCTTCGGCTAACAAACAGAGATGAGCACCGGCCCCTAGAGTCGGACGCGACTGTGCAGGGGAAAACCTTTACCTTTTTTTTATTAGTCCGAAAAGGTGCTACCAGACTCCTCCTGGTTCCCAGGGAAAGGATTGGTTAAGCCTCAGTCCCAAAGGGAAAGGACCACCAGAACTGGGCTACAAAAGTCTGGACAACCACCAGGTGGTAACAAAGAGATCCTGAAGAACTCTAGGATTTTTGCTGCCTAGATCTGCTAACCTTAAAAAGGGTCAGTGTTGAAAGACTTGAACTTTAGTCTGTAGTAGCAGTTGATCTTTTTTATGTAGCTAATGAACGTTTTATGTAGATACATATTTCCACAAAATATGGCATCTAAATGCTGCTTTTCTTTTCTGCTGCACTGCTGAAACAAGGTTGTGAAACTCCTGCCTTCTTCGTGTTAATAGGAATGGCCTTGAAGTCTCCAAAAGACTGATTGCCAATTGATTAAATTAATAAGGAGCCTTTTGTAGTGAGAAGAGGACTGTAATGTGTACTGAGAACGTATTGCAAGAACAGTTTGGGGATCCTTTGGCAGCAATACAGCTGGTTTCAGCAGGAATTGATGCTCATGAAAATATACCAACTAACTGACCACCTGCAAACAATAGACTTGCAATATGTACCTCAGTGAGAAAATTAAAAAAAAAAGGTTATATCCAGGTATTTGTGAAGATAATTGTCAATGGAAATTCTTCATGTGGAAATGAATGGTTTTGTATTGAAAAAACAAATGTTTGTGATAACTATGTATGTATACAGTATGTACACTGATTGTGATAAATCTTTTTTTATTTATATAGGGTTGCTTCCACAGCTCATTGGTGTTGCTCCAGAAAAAGCCATAAAGCTTACAGTAAGTCTGTTAAAGATGAACCAAGCCCCTTCCCCCTCTTTCTTTTAGAAAGATTTATGGTACAATCCTATGTGCGTTTATCCAGAATTTTAATTCATTGGGGCTTGCACCTCTGTAACACACACACACACACATTTTCCAAATACTGTAATCTATCTTTGGTAGAATTCCTACCAAAGGAGTTCCTACCATTCCTTTTGATTTTCAGGTCTTCTGAATGTGTTAGATTAAAATGTATGTGAAAATTATGGAAAGTGGTATAATAGTACAAATGTATGTTTTTTTGATTAGGTCAATGACTTTGTCAGAGATAAATTCACTCAGAGAGATGGTTCCATTCTATTGTTGGCAGAGATCCTTGCAGGAGGCTGTGTAAGTACTATCGTGGAAAGGATAGAGCTGTCTGCTCTCTGTTTGTATTACAGTGACAGCTTAATGCAGTTATTAACTAAGTCATGGGAAGAGCTGCTACAGTTTCAAGGTGAGAATGTGCCAATCAGCACTTCCTATTGGTGCTACACTGGTGGTTAAACAGAATAGATTCTAGCAATCCATGGACATCTTTACGCTACAGAGTTGATACTGCTTCAGTCATTGTGCATTTGCTATAATAAGTACTACTTGTTTTCACAAGGTTGTAAGTCTGGCTGGCCAGTGCCTGCAGGAAATCTGAAAATGCTTGCAATATGGGGTATGGATAATACCTGTGTTTATATAGCTTTTTCTGCAGAAGGAAGATTAATCAAAACATCTGTTCCTGTACATTTCTGGTTTCCAGAGTTTCTTTTCCCAAGAGGAAATTGATAGTTTTATTGTCAGTGAGGGACATGTGCTGACTTCTATGTCCTCCAGGTCTTTCCCATCACCCTGCTAAAACCTGGGTAGTTGACAGAATCACCCAGTCTTGTAGACTTCTGTCTGAATATGTCACCATTAGCCCTTTGACTGGCCCATGATTAAGGCAGATTGGACAAATAAGTAGAATCAAATCAGATTCTAGCTTGACCCGAACATTTTACAACTTCTAGAGCAGTGCTTTCCAAAGTGCCGCCATTGGAGACACACCAACGGCGGCAGCGGTGGCGGCACGCGGGGGGCGTGCATGTGCACAGCGGCGGCGTGGGGGGTGTGCGGTGGCAGTGGTGTGCATGGCGGCGGCAGCGGCGGCGGCCTAGCTAAAATGCGGAAGCGCTGATGGCGCGCCGCTGCTGTCGTTGCTGCCGTCGCCGCTGTGCACGCTGCCGCCACCACGCGCGCCCCCGTGCCGCCGCTTCGCGACACACTAAACTGTGTGTTGCGACACACTAAAGTGTCGCGACACACAGTTTGGAAAGCTATGTTCTAGAGACATGTAATTAAAGCAGCTTCCCAATGATCAGCAAGTTGTAAACCCACACACATGTAAATAAACATACTGTATATGCACGATTATTTAAAATATAAAGCAATATCATTCTCCAAGTAGCTGGACAAAATATACAAATAGGCCAGCGCTGATGCTAACACTTTCATTTCTCACCAGCAAACTACAACAGTTCTTTTGGCTGAACAATAATTTGTGCCACAGCAATTAATACATAAATGTGAGTGGTTTTATAATGGCAAACTTCAAAAAGAGCAACAACAACAAAAAGTGATTTAAACAAGAGAAATAGTACAAAATCAACATTAAAATCCCTAGGAATCTTCTTAGATTAACATTAACTTATTTATAGTACCTATCTTCCTCTGTAACAACAGGGAATGGACATATCTGTCTTTTCAGTTTTTTAATGTCACAAACACCCCCCCTTTCAGTCTTTAACTTGCTAACCAATCCAAATTCTTGGATTTTGTAGTACCCAACCAAGCCAGCCATGCTTTCCCTAACAGAAGCAATTAGGGAGTCTCCACAAACAACTATAGTTGAAAGATTTTGTAAGTCCACTACCTTATGGGAAAGGCTTTTAAACATATGTACTTAACTCAGTCCTACTGAAATCTGTAGGAGATGCAAGTATTCCACTTTCAGTTTATTGTGAATTTGATTTTTATCATTCAGGTGTAGCTTTCCACTGGGACAGTATTTTCCTAGCAGCTTGAAGAACATTTTAAAATCGGCTGCGAACTTTATCTCGCATTTATTTCTTCAAATGTAAATTGAAAAAGTGTCCAGCCTTTGCTTGTTATTTTAAATATTTGATGGGACTGTATCCTATAAGATTGCCAAGTACAACCTCTGTATCTTTAAAAACCTGGATAGAAGAGAAGTAGTTGTCAAATGTGGCTTCTCTGATCACCACCTTGAGGGAAGGAATTTGGTTCCACGTGGATGTGTTGCCCCTTCTGAACTTCTTAAAGACGGATAGTAACTCACTCAAAGTCTTGCTTAGACACTCTATTAACTTCCATTTGAGCAGGATGGATTTAAACTGCTTTGGGTTGTTATCTAAATTTTGGACAAGAAAGCTGTTGACCTTTGCCAGCTGCAAATTCAATGAGGCAGCCTTGGAGTAACACTGCTTTTTGTTTTTCCTGATTGTGAGTGGCAGTTCTGTTGATACTTCAGTCTTTAAACTGTCCACTTGTAAATCTTAATTTGGGGAAAGGGAACAAGCAAGTGGTCTTTTCGTTACTCTGGAGAGAATCTCATCTTGTTCTGGAAGGCCTACCGTATGTGTTGGGATCCCTTCCATGCTGCAGATAAAAGTAATCCCCCAGCCCAGCACATCTGCTAACCCTTTCCCCTGTGTAATTCTGCTCTAACTGCTGGGCATATTGCTGAGGGTAGGGGGGAAGGAAAGGTCTGATGAGGCTGTGTGAAGAAACCTGCACAGTCAAAAGCAGTATAATTTTTATGGAAATATATGCACATTTAAATTAGACTGGATTCATATTTAAAAAAAACTGCTTAAAGATGTTTTGAGGTATGCATTCATTAGGATATTTCCCCCCCTGCCGTGACTTGTGTTCAGTCAAGAATGTTAGCAATTTCTACTTTGATAATGAAATCTGATAATCAAGGCCCCTAACTTAATATCATTTTGTACCAAAATATGTTTCACACTTAGCAAAGCCTGCATTAAGCATGCTCTCCATTCCTTCTCCCAGACCAGAATGTGCAAACCTGCAAATGGATTGCAAATCCAGCAGAGAAGTCTAAGATGTTTCTTACGCAGTACCAAAGCAACTGAAAGAGAAACATTAAGCCAGAATCGTTCTTTCCCCCTCTAGCAGAATGTGCAAATAGCTTGTTATGGCATCCTGTATGGCAAACATGAAACAACGTCTTCCCACTTACCAATTCATGTTTGTTCCCCTTAAGTCTGTGCACAGATATGGCTGGCCACTCAAAAGGGCGGAAGTGAGAAGTCAAAAAGTGGTCCCAAATATGTGTGTGTGTATCTTTGTGTATGTGCTGGATTCATAGCTGGTAATAAAGAAGTAAAGTTGGGCAGGGGGTCCTACTTTATATTGGAAAAAGTACTGAGTTCTGTAGGGATATGTATTTATATTTACTGTATATTTCTCTCTCTATGTGCAGTATACAATTTATTTACTAACTTACTTCTAAAAACATTAATTGCAGCTCTCAGGATGATCTGCAGTAAAAAAAAACAAACCAGTGCTAAAATACATACAAGGTTATATCAGTGGCTTCACTCAAGCTAAACTATAATGTGGGTTTTTTTTTAAATTGGTTTAGCACCATGTGTGAACCCAGCAACTGAAGTTTGTAAACCGCAAACTATGGTTTAGCATTACGTGTGATCCTGGAGATAATTGCTAACAAACCATGGCTAAAAGAAACTAGTTTAGTGTGACATACAATTCTATCCACCAGAACCACACATTGAAGCAACCAACACAGCTATTCCACCAGCTGAAATAGAAGGAATGGGAAGAGCCCAGTGCAGCAGGAGTGCAGCAAATTAGGATGAAAAGGCCTTGTTGAATCCAAAGGTCTTGGGAGAGGACCTCTCTGGCCAAGGGGCTGCAGAGGGGTTTCTGCTGGGAAAACCCGCTCTGGAGAAGTCAGCCACCGTAGCTCAGCAAGGAAGGGCCATTTGGCCATTGGACTCTGTCCCTCCTGTTGAATGGAATCAGAACGTTTTTAACCGGCTTGTTTTCCTTTGTTTTCTTCTATAGTACTGAAAGGTTGAAGACTTAGATTGGCTTCGTCAACTTCTTGATGACGCCAAGGATGCGTTTTGCATCCAGAGGGCACGACTCTCCCTAAACGGGTTGGATGGGGTTGACACCCATCAGATGGCTGCAGCAGCCATCTCCTGAGCGGCTGGAACTGCTGCCGCCACCGGCTGGCAAGGGAAGGTTTTTAAGCACAAAAAGTGGCTGAGTTTTGAATGTCAGGGAGCCTCACAAGAGATGCAGACAACTAGCTGCAAAGATTTTGCCTATTCCAAACAACTTGACTCTGCCCTGAAATGTTTGTTGCAACATTTGTCACTTGAGCATCTAAAAAAGAGAGGGACTTCAGGGCTCGGAGGAGGCGGTTGATGGAAAAGCCTTGGCTTTGCTGGGTGAGAGATTGGCAAGCACCTAGAAGGCTTTGAAGGCAGTCTGCGTTAAGGGGTTCCTTCCTGCGCAGGGAAAATATTTTAGCCCGGGATGGTCTTTGCCGAAGAGGCGACAGCAGAGGAGCGGCTGGGAACAGGCCCCCGCCGGTCCCCCCGCCTGTCTCTTGCGGCTGGTGCCTCGCGGGTGGAATTGGAAAGGGCAAGAGGCCTCCTGTTGCAGGGTCACTGGTGCGTTTCCTTCAGCCTCTGGCAGGTCAAGAAGTGTCCGTGGTGGATCTCGGGCGGCATCTCCTCTCATAACCTTTGCCGTCAGCTCCAGTTCTTTGTTATTTGTTCCTCGTGGAGACTTTATTTTTCACGACATGGGGGTTAACTAGGGAAGGCTGGATTGTTCATATGCCTGATTGGTATGAATAACCTCCATTCAGAATTGAGTTTGTCATGTGCTGCCTTAAAAGTTGTCTGTCAAATTTCAGAGCTGGGTTTCATGTGAAAATAGCAGGGCTTAGGCTGGGCGTATGATCAGAATGCCCCATTTGAAAGGAGCAGTTTATGTCTGGGATTATTTATTTCATCCTTGCTTTCTATTACAGGCCTCACAGCAGTGGATATGGAATTCCCAGGCAGTTTTTAACTCAGGCATTGGCAGGAGCCGTGTCTTATCATGCTGAGACCAATACGGCATATTGTTCTACTGCCCATAGTTTGAATAATATAGGCTAGCAACACTCGAAACAGGTGACTGTCTGTTTATACAGGCCAGGTCTTATTCCTATTGGACCAGGGGATGTGTGCAGAAGGAAAAGATAACACTTTTTTTTTTAAATATTGAAATATTTTTAGAAAGGAAAAAATAATTAAAAAAAACAGAAAAAAGAGGCAAAAACCTAAAAATAAAACAAAAAGTGAATAGACAAGGGATTTACAAGCCTCGCAGAATTAAATAAGGCTGAATGTGTTTGGTAAGAACTTTCAGTACTTCATTAGTTAGTTTTACATAACTAAGCATGCTATGTTGTTTTAAAAAACAGCAGGTCATTGTTAAAACTCATTAGTGTGTGTGTGTCTGTATATATAAAAATATAAATAAAAATAAAAGAATGGCAATAATCAAGACAGTAAAATCATGAAGATAAAGAATTACAGTAATTTTTGTCTGATCAGTGAAAGATCTATCCCTATTGAACAGATCCTGTTTTTACAAAGGTGCCATTCTCTTGCCTCCCAGACATCCCTGAATGAAAAGAAGTTGAGAAGTGTTTTCAGTCAGAACAGAAAAATGCCAACTAATTGTGGCGAACTATAGCACCACATGTTTTAAGCTGGTGAATACATTTAATTTAAGAAAATAACAAAGGGCTTTATTAAAGTAGGTGGGCAAGTCCCATAATCTGTTCTGTTTTGCCAGAAGTGAATCTTACCAAGGGAAAGCCTAAACATATCCCATCCCATCCTAGCACGTTTCTATGCTTCTGGAGCAAAACGGTCACATTAAATCTTCCTGTGAAATTTGAAATGCAGCTTTGTGGATGTCTTGGATTAACATGCACAACTTAGGAGGGAATAGCTCATGCAGCAACATCTTGCAAGGGATAATGCTTCTACTCTGCTAATGAAATATTTAAAAAAAACCTTGACAGCTGTTACATTTATGTCATGTCCAGGCTAGAGAAATTGGTAAAGTGTGTTTATTTCTGTCTGTATCAACCCCTCCTCCCCACACATACAGACATTTCTGTTTTTTATTATAACAGATGTGGTGATGGAGATGCACCCATTATTCACTATTAAACAGTGAATTTCCAGGGAAAATGGTAAAAAGCTTCATAGGCAAGCCTAAGAGCCTTGCCAATTATTTAAGATATCAAAATGTCGTTTTGATTCAGCTCGTCATTTGCTATCAAGCAGGCTGGTTAGATAGTGGGAAAATAGTCAAGCTACACTTTGGCTATCTTCATCTTCCATCTGTTGTGACAACTGCATGTGCTGGTTTCTCGTCCAGGGGTTTCTATCCACCTACAGAACAGGGAATGCTGGTAGATCAGTTTTTCAGTGAAGCCTGCAGTGATACCTTCTTCCATGCCATGGGTTCCAGAGGGTTGGGGAACCTCCAGAGCAGATTTGGAAGAGCCCAAAAGGAGTCCACTGATGTGACATTGGATGACACACGATCATCCAGGACCTTGAAGAGCTGTATCAAGAAAATTGGCATGTCCTAGAGGTGGCTTTTGTGCCCAACTCCAGAAGGAGAAGAAGTTGACGTTAGGCTATTCCCCCTTGTGGTGAGGGGTTTTAGCACAGAGGTGGAATACTGGAATATCAAAATCTTACTTAGCGATGATATACTTGCTCAATACTGGTGGTGACACTCTGCTCCTCCATCATTGTTCCCTGGTACTCAAAGAGAAGGTGGCGTTATCTAGCAAATTCCCCATTGGAGTAGCTGGTAAACTACTTGTCTAATGTTTCCCCTCTCACTCCAGGGACTGAATATAGTCTTCTGCGTGTAGAGCCTGCATGAGGCTCTACAGTGGCTCTGTGCTCGGCTTGCTAGCTACCCTTACTAAGCCCCTGATCCAGCTGATAACTGGCTTCTTATTCCCTGCCTTGGGCTTGTCTTCATTATTCTAGACCGTGCTGGCTGGGGAATTTTTGGAGCCGAAGTCCACACATCTTAAAGTTGTCAAGGTTGAGAAACACTGTTATAGACTGAAAGAACCCCATTCATACGAATGCCATTCATACTGTTTTAGTTACTGTTAATATAATTAATTTAATTTATAATGTGGTGACCAATTTAGTTTTTGCAGTTTTATCAACTTGTTGCATTATTGATTTGAGGGTAAATCTAATTGGAGTAACTAAATCATCCAAATGCTGCTGTAGGTGATGGAACCAATTAGCTGAGGACTGTTAAAATAAACCCAGGCTGAGGAATAGGTGGATTTTTTTCCTTCCCTATTTGTCCCGCAAAATTAGCCTGATTCTGAATTATAGACTCATTCAAGTTAACACGGTACATGATATTCCTAGTCATTTCCTGATAGTGTATTTAGCAGAGTCCATTGCATCTAAAAGCTCAGGCCTGGCTGCTTGATGGACAGTAGTTGATCTTGGGAAGAAGCTGATCTGAACTGCATTTCTTACGGTTTTGCAGGCAGGAGGTTCACAAGTCATCTTCACGAACCCGCTAGAGATTGTCAAGATTCGCTTGCAGGTAGCAGGAGAAATCACCACCGGACCCAGAGTTAGCTCCCTCACCGTTCTGAAGGACTTGGGGATTTTTGGACTGTATAAGGTATATTCTTTATTGGTTTGGGTTCTTCACTCCCTTATCATGTGCCAGAGAGGCTGTTGAAAGAAACAAACAATTCCTCCCCCCCCCAAAAAAAACCCCTTGATATGTGATGGGGTGTAGGGGGATCTTTTCACATTTGAAAATGTTCTCTCCCTACAGAGGGGCCCATAGGCAAAAATGGGGGAAAAAATCCACCTTTATATTAGTGGCCAAGGCTTGTGCAGAAGCTCTCCTCCGCTTTATTCTATGTGCACTTTCACCCAAAGCTGCAGGGATAAAATACTGCAGACCTGCTGGATGTTGGCACGGCTCTGCTGCTTTCCATTTCTGGGTGGGGAAGGAGGGAGGAAAGAAAGACAGTCTCTTTTGCTTTTCTTTTATATTTGTTGTGCAGCCCCAAATTATTTGAACATGTGTGTTGTAGCTCTGCTATCTCTATTGTTGCATTCGCAGCGGGCTACTCTCTTTGTCTTAATATGACGACAGGAAAGTGGTAGTAGAATTTAGCAGGATTCAGATCTTTAAGAAGTTAAGTGGTGGGATTTGTCTAGAATGAATTCCATTAAAAAAAAATAGCCAGACCCAAGCTGCCCTGCACTTTAGGAAGATGCTAGTCAAGATTCTTTCCCTGCAGGTCTGCTTATTTCCATCATTGCAAATAAGAGGTAATGGAGCAAAAGCTATTCGTTTTCTTACACTAGGAGGGGCACTCCTTCCTCTACCCTCTACCAGGGCAAGGGGCTAATATGTAAATTCAACAGACAGAAGCAGCTACTGTGCTCTTATAAAATAGAATTACATCACGTTAGTTCATGGCCTTGTGACGACACCACAAGAAGGTTGCTTTGGGAACAGCTACTTCCCTTTCAGCTTAAAAATCATGCAGTGATTCCTTTTCCTAAGGGCAATTTAATGCAAGACTTCACTACAGTTTGTTGTTTTTAAGACAAAGAATGTGAACGTTTCCTGTTTTACCTGCATCTTGTCTGAAGGGAGGGTTGCATGGATTCCTAGAAGCGCAGCCTACCCCAATCTTAATTGGAAGAATGGATTTTGAAGAGGACAGATTTGCTTACAGAGACTGAACAAAAATTCCAGTGGGTGTTGGCCCAAGCCATCCATAGTTCCCGCTTTGCAGATCCTCCTCCGCCAGCTGTGCCTTGGATTTGACTGTAGCATATTAGAAGAACAATGATAGAGAATCACTGTACATAGATGGAGCAGGGGGTAGTTGGAATGTCTCAAGCAGAGTTTTCTGTCCCAAATTTGTCAAAGGAGGAGAGCCATGTCTGGGATGAAGAGATGTGGCAAAAGGTAACCTCCGGCTGGATTACTGAATCCAAATTACTGAAGATTCTTGGGATTTGCCATCTCAGAGCACCTTTAAAAGCTCTTTTAGCAAGATGTTCCTGTTCCTTGCCTTGTCTCAACACAATCTGAGCACAGAGCCTTTCTCAGTTGATAGTTCAACAGGAGGGGAATTAAAGTTGTTGGGTTGGTTTGCTGTGGCACAGTGGCATTTTCCCCAACTCAACACGTTCTAGGGACTAGGAAATTGCATTTCCCACATACACGTAGAAGATACGTGCCCTTGCGAGCAGAGGCAGTGAGGATTTCTCTTGTATGCACGACTGACTCATTCTTTTTTCTCTTTTCCATGTGACAGGGAGCCAAGGCATGTTTTCTCCGAGACATTCCCTTTTCTGCCATCTATTTTCCTGTGTATGCTCATTGTAAACTGATGCTTGCAGATGAAAATGGTCATGTGGGAGGGCTTAATCTCCTTACAGCTGGTGCTATTGCAGGTAACTTTGTCGGATAATTGGCAGATAACTCCCCCCCCCACTCCCACACACAAATTCTTGGCAATATTTAATATTCATTAGAACATGTATAGGAAGCTAATACACTATTGTATTTAACTTAATCCAAATTTGATCACCTTTATCCTTGGTGGGAGGTAGCATAATTTTGATGATGGCTAATTACATTTGCATAATGTGGATAAACAGCTTAATGCAGCTCAGCAACATGTAGTCAAATTGGGTTGGTGAGTGTTGGTTGGGGGCTTGCCCTTGTTCCAAAGCTCTCAGCTTGGGTGACTGCCTTTAGAGGCAATAAGAATAATCTATTCCCTTTTCCTACCATTGGAACAAAACTCTTGATTTTAGCAAGCTATGCAAAGTGAAAGCCCCAATTTAGGCAGTTGCGATTCACTTTTGGGAAGCTGTGCTCATATTGGTTGGAAGGAGAAGTTTTTAAAATATTTCTGTAAAAGAAGGAAGCAAATTGGTGCTCCGACTAGTCCTTGTTCCTGGGGTGGAAAGAATGAATCCCACTTTTCTTTTTGAAGTTTCTCCTCTCCATTCCACCGGCAGTTCTCATTTAGGCGCATTGCCACTCAGCTAGGAACAATACATTAAGCCAGTTCTTGTTGATCA
The DNA here is from genome assembly GCA_023362775.1 of Charina bottae. Lineage (NCBI taxonomy): Eukaryota > Metazoa > Chordata > Lepidosauria > Squamata > Charinaidae > Charina > Charina bottae. Next base: position 244,004,202 of record JALMGJ010000001.1, on the reverse strand, counting down.
TGTGAGGTCCCCTAAGTTTCATATATGGTTACCTAGCAACCTACTCCTCTCTATGCCTGTGTGCATACAGCACTCAAACTGATTGAGAGCAGGTAAGGACTGACATTGGGTTGTAGGAATTGCTCTTTAGAATTGGTGCAATCTACAATGTTGCTAGATTTGCAGTGAAAAATATTCAGAGAGGAGCTGGGGGAGATCTGGCCCAGACATTTTTGGGCCCATTCTTGTCAAATGCAGTGCTTGGCCTCCTCAAACAATCTTTTAAAACCTCAGTATTGTACAATGTTATGGGGAGCTCCTGCTTTGTCACAGCTCTGAATGAAACCCTGAAACTATTCTTGTAAAGCTTCAATGTTTATCTTGGAGGTAGAACTATTTCTAGCTTTTGGTAATGCTTAGCCTCAGCTGAACTCCATTTCTCCCAAAGGTGTGCCTGCTGCTTCGTTGGTGACTCCTGCTGATGTCATCAAGACGAGACTGCAAGTGGCTGCGCGTGCTGGTCAGACAACATACAGTGGAGTTATTGATTGCTTTGCAAAGATACTTCGGGAAGAAGGCCCTTCTGCTCTTTGGAAGGGAGCTGCAGGCAAGAAAAGGATTTCACATCTTGATCAGTAGAGACCTTATCTGTATTAATGAATGGTATTAAAATTGTGAGAGTGATGGATCCAGCCTTACAGCTGTTTCCACCTCTGGCAACTTCAAATCCTGTTTTACATCCTCATATGTTTGTCAGTACATTACATGTACATCCTCATTGATGGGATGTAGACAACGGGGTGATGACTTGCGGTTGGTCAGTAGATTAGATATTCTAGTTTTCATGGAACATCATAAACATGCTTGGGGTGAGATTTGGCTTTAGCTGTGCTTGTGGCGTACTGGCCAATATGTACTGAAACTGATTGATTAGTTCTGTTCTTAATATTAGCAGAGAATGTTGCTTGCTGAATGAATGAATGAATGAGTTAATGAATGAATGAATGAATTAATTAATACAGCTGCCTCTCACAGCAGAGGATTAAAACGAACAAAACATAGTACAACAATAGAAACCTCAGTAATAATAAAAATCTGATATTAATCCACACAGACCAAACAACAAATCCACCAACAGGACTGGTTTAATCTCCTGGCCCCAGTGCATGGAGGCACATCCAGATCTTTAATGCCTATGGCATGAATAACTGAGTAGGGGCTCCCAATCCAAGAATAGGTATAATTGGTACACACGATGAACCTGTGCAAAGGCCCTTCCAGCCACAGCTGCCACCTGCTGTTTGAGCAGGAACTGTGAGTCCTTCTGGACCCCCACGTTGTACACCAACTCTGTCTGGGGGAGTGCTATCCCCATCAGAGATAAAGATGGAAAGTCACAGGATTTGGGGGGCGTCACAACCCACAGCCATTCCATCTTGTCGAGGTTGAGCTGAAGCCTCTCTTCCCCATCCTGATCTCCACAGCCTCCAGACACTGGAACAGAACCTCAAGAGCATCACTCAGTTTGCCTGGGGCAGAGATGCATAATTGGGTATCATCAGCATTTTATTAATTAATTTATTTATAAATGTATACGGCCACTTATCTTATACAAGACAATGCTAGGCATCTCACAATAATGTTAAATAAAAACAGAATAAATAAAACAAACCAACCCTGAAAGAGAACCACATATCCCAAACGCCGCACCGCACATAGCCTCCCCATGCTCTTACATCCATGGCTAGGATAGAAGTGAGCATACTGATGACACTTTGCCCTGTGTCAATGGATCGCCTCCCCTCGGGGTTTCATATAGATGAAGTGGGAAAAGAGTACAGCCCTGAGAGTAGTGCCTGCCTTATGTAATGGCCTCCCCCTGGAGACAGAGACAGCCCCAACTCTACTGGCCTTTCAGAAGGCCATGGAAACTTGACTCTAATAGAAGAGAATATATGTAGCTCAGGGTTGAACTGTGGAGTCCTTGGTACTCTCTCAAACAACCAAGCTCAGAGAGCACCAAGGACGCCACAAACTTGACTCTTTCCCGCAGGCATTGGAGCCAGGATGCTAATGGGTGGTCATATAAATTTGATAGATGATTAATTGGTTGATTGATAGATGGAATACAAGGTTGGTTGTTGCATTCAATAAGAGCAGTGTATGATGGATATAAAGGATGCATGACAAAGGAATGGAATGCTTAGCAAACGATTTACCATTAAGCAGGGAGTAAGTCAAGTATGTGTCATGCTCCCTTGCTTGTTTATAATATATTTATAGAGAAATGTTTGCAGTGACACTAGAGGTTGGGGGCATGAATGTGCTTGCATTTTTGTAACAGGTGATACTATGTTGTTGGCTGGGAGCCCAAATGATTTGCAGTGCATGTTAGATAGATGCAAGATGGTATACGGATCTGTGAATTAATGTACCACAAACCAAAGTAATTGTATTTGACAGGGGAAATGGTCTGAACAATTGCAAAGCATACGTAAGTGGCAAATACTAGAGCAAGTAGAAGACTCAGAGTAAACGGAAGAACCTGGTCATTCCTTACATGGCTGGTGTGTCTGAAAAGATAAAACGGATATTTGGCAAACACCACATACCTGTATATTTCAAACCCACCAACACACTGAGACAGAGGCTTGTACACCCCAAAGATCAAACTCCAAAACACAAGGAAAGCAATGTAGTGTATGCAATCCAGTGCAGTGAGGAGTGCTCTGAACTCTACATTGGAGAAACCAAACAACCTTTGTACAGGAGGATGGCCCAACACAGGAGAAGTAACACCACAGGACCAGAGTCAGCAGTTTATCTTCATCTAAAGGAAAAAGGACACTCATTTGAGGACATTAATGTTCACATTTTAGACAGAGAAGATAGGTGGTTTGAGAGAGGGGTCAAGGAATCCATTCATGCCAACTTGGAAAATCCTTCCTTGAATAGAGGTGGGGGCCTCAGGCATAACCTTTCCCCTATCTTCCTTCCTGCTTTGTCTTCTGTGCCTAGGAAGATTAAGACCATTTCACAAGCTCAACAGCAGCAGGGTAATCTTAACGATCCTCCTTTAGATGATAAAGGGACTTAGAAACAAATAACCATGACCTAGCCCCAGGTGCAAGGTCACACAGCCAGCCTAGAAACATATTTAAGGATTCCCTTACTAACTTTACTCAGACTGAAGAAGCTCCTTGGATAAGGAGTGAAACGTTTCCACTAAGAAAATAGAAATCCAGTTGACATGATTCAAGCTACAGACAATTCCACCTGGATGACTGAGAACCTTCATAGACATACAGCAAGTAGAAGAGTTTTTCTACTCTTGCAGAATTTTGTTAAAGAAGAGAAGTGGGATTGAGAATTTTTAAGATGTACAAATGCTTTTAAAACTAGTGGCTAATGTGTGATCTGTTGCAAGGAATGCGTTTTGCAAGAAGTGAAAATGACTGTCTTTAAGAATGTGCTTCTGCCCATTTTGTTATATGGAAGGGAAAGTTGGATACGTCAGGAGAACGTAAAGCAAGTTGAGTGCAGTGGGTATGGATAAAACAAGAAGTGGTAAAGACGAGCGATTGGGTGCTTAATGAATGTGGATTGAATAAAAAAAGTGAGTGACCAGTAGAAAAAAAGTACATTGAGGTGACCTGGTCATATAGAGAAGATAAATGAGAGTTGAACGTCAAACAAATATAAGAAGGAAGAGTGAATGGGTTGAGAAGAAGAGGAATGGGGAAAATCATGGTTGGATGGAGTTGAGATTCTCAAAAGGAGAGAGGTGAGAAATTTAAAGGACAAAAAAAGAGTGCATGAAGTGGTTTATGGGAAAACAACTATGGTTTCAAGGATAGAAATGTATGGAGAGATATTAGTGAATGGAGGTCATGTAAACTAAATTTAGCTTTTTCCCCCTCTCATCTCTTGTCTTTATTTTCTTTTGCTTGTTATTTCTTACTCCTTTTCTATGCTTTCCATAACATTGCTTATCAAAGAAGGGAATAATGTGATTGTTCTATTTGTATGTGTGTTGCATTGAACTGTTTCTTTTCAACAGCCCGAGTGTTCAGATCCTCACCCCAATTTGGTGTTACCTTAGTGACTTATGAACTTTTGCAGCGCTGGCTCTATGTGGATTTTGGAGGCATGTAAGTGATCATCTAAACCTTAGATGTTGTTGACTCATGCACCAGCACATTAGCATTCTTTGCTGATAAAGCTCAGTAAATTGCCTAGTATTTCTGCCTTGCTTTGTTTTTATAAGTACAGGAAGTATCAGGTAACTGCAATTTGTATCAGAGGAGGGAGCTTTACCATCCACAGAAATCAACACCTCTGTCCAAGTATATGGAACTGAAGTTCATGAAGTGTTTTTATGAGAATGTTGCCATAGTACGGCAGACTAGCTGGCTCAAACAGGACAGTGGGTGGTATTTAATAGAATTCCGAGTCAAATTTGTCCACAATGTGTGATTCTGTAGCTCCACGGAGTGAAGTACGATCTGTAAAATGACGAAGGCTGAAGAAGTTCCATCACGAGGATTTATTTGATAATTGTACAGTGCTGCTGGAAGTTAGACAGTGCCTTTACAAAAATAGATAAATAGCAGGGTAGGAAATGTAGAAGAATAGAGTAAGTACTGCCCAGTGGACCTGCTAATCACAGGCTCTCTATTTGCACTGCTTTAAGGCAAAAACACTGAATATTGTTTTTGGCCTGAGATGTCATGATAAATGAAGAACCTAAGTTAGGTATTTCTTATTATTAAAAATTAGAATGGAAAAATTAGACCTGGAAGTGTCTTCCTTTCTCTAGACCCAGAAACACTGAAAAGAAACCCAAAGTATCACCCTGCTCTAAGCTGCCAAAGGTCCTGCAAGAATAAAAAGTCCAATAGAAGATAATACATGTACTCAGGGTTGAACTGTGGAGTCCCTGGTGCTCTCTGAGCTTGGTGGTTTGTTTGCAGACATTTCATTGCCCAACTAGGTGACATCATCCCTGCGAGTAAGTGGGGGTTTGCTCCTTGTTTATATACAGTAGCTTGCCCTGCCAGTGTTGGTGGGGGTGTGGTTTTATCCTTGGTAGTTCCTTGATTAGGGTAATGTTTTCTGCCTGATCGTTTGTCTGGTGCTAATCCGGAACACATTGCAGCAACCCAGAACACCAGAAAAAGGAAAAAGACCACTTATACAGCATCTTTCAACAAATTGGATACCCACACAACTTTATCAAAAAGTGCCTGACCACTCAACCCACTATAGCACAACCAAGCTATGAAAAGAATAACACTGCCATACATCAAAAACATCTCAGAAACAACCAGCAGACTATTACAACCACACGGCATCACTGTAGCACACAAACCAACTGAAGCCCTCCAAAACATCTTAAGTAAACCAAAAGACCCAGTAGCCCAAGAAGAAAAAACAGGAGTTATCTACAACATACAGTGTAAGGACTGTAACAGCCACTATGTAGGGCCGACAGGCAGACGACTAGCGGAGCGCATCCATGCACACCAACTAGCAGTCAGAAGACAAGATGAAAACTCCTTAATCTCACAACACATGGACAGACTAACCATACTTTCAACTGGGAAACTGTGAGCATCTTAAACCAAGCCATATCCAAAAATGCTAGGGTATTCCTGGAGCTTGGCATTCAGACAAATCAGCCATCAGTAGACACATAGAGACACATTTACACACCATTCAAAAGAGACAATAAAAAAGCTAAGAAGGAAACAAAAAGACCAGAACACATCCTCTCCAGCAACCAACACCCAGTTAAGCAGGCATTAGCAGCAGACAATCAGGCAAAAAACAATACCCTAATCAAGGAACTAACAAGGAAAAAAACACAACCCCCAACAAAACTGGCAAGCTACTGGATAGTAAGGGAGCAAACCCCCCACTTACTCGCAGGGATGATGTTACCTAGCTGGGTAATGAGATGTCTGCAAGCAAACAACCAAGCTCAGAGAGCACCAGGGACTCCACAGAATAAAAATTGTTTCGTTCCCATTCCATGCAAAAAGGAAGTAAAATAAAAATTCCAAGCAGCTTGGCCCTTTCTATGCAGCTTGTCCCTTGCAGAACAGAAGAGGAAATTGATTGCAGCTTGCCAATTTTATTCCTGCTGTCTTGCCTGGGCTACTAAGGGGGAGACTGCCAAGCCAGCGTTCCCCTGACGGGACCTACTAAGGTGTCTGAAGCTGACAGGAGGGTTGAGGAGCGGTTCCTTCCACTCAAGGAAGAGCTCTTCAAGCTCCAGGTAGTTTGTTTGGGCTTCGTTTAGAAGAGATGGCCGTCTGGGATGACAAGTGAATAGAGATGATCTGGGAGAAGTGAAAACATCTTGTGTGGATGCTTTTTCTTAATTACCAAGTTGGATACTAATCAAATATTGCAGTCACCTAATTTTCATACACATGCATGTGTGCGCGTGCACACACACAAGCTAAAATCACAGGCCACAGTTAAGGAGAAGCAGGATTAAGTGCAGAAAACAGTGATCATAAATGCTTTAGAAAGTAGCCAAAGTATATGCTTTATATTCTAGATTTATATACACCAAAACTGTTTTCAGACACCCTCTGCAGCCTTAATGTCAGCCATCTGTTGAAAAAGATGCTTCTTGGAAAGAAGAAACACTCTTGTTTTCAACATTTGGCCTGATCTTGGTTAGATTAGCATGGCTATATATTTCCTAAGGGAAGAAACACCTGGCCTGGATTCACATACACCTTAGCCCAGATAGTCGCTACGTAAGATGATAGTGATAAGCACGTGATCAAGTAAGGTCCACATCTGGGGAGCAAGCCATAAGGGTAAAACTTAGCAGTGATAAAAAATGGATTCACATTATTGGTTTTGGTGCTGTAAGCCGTGGTTATTTAGTTATGTATTTGTGAGCCAAGCCACTGTGGTAGAGTCAGTGAACCAGGATTAAAACAAAACATGCTGTAACACAATTATGCTAACAGTAGCTGAATGTTGCCAAATGTCTGCTTGTTTGTCTCCTACTAGCAAGCCCTCCGGCTCAGAACCTCCACCCAAGTCTCGAATCTCAGGCCTTCCTCCTGTTAATCCTGATCACCTTGGTGGGTATCGGCTTGCTACAGCTACTTTTGCTGGGATTGAAAACAAATTTGGGCTTTCTCTTCCAAAGTTTCGAGCCACGAGTGTCACATCTGTGCAACCCAAAGCAGCAGCTTGAATCCTGAGCTGACTTTTCCAGGCAGGCAAAGGTGGCGCAACAGACAGAGCGCAGAGAACAGTCCTCTGTTCTCCAGCCAGCTGCATGACACTTTCCTGAACAGAAATGGAACGCTGAATCCTTTCTATACAAAGATACAACTTTCGTTCGTACACAGGAGATTGATTCAGGCTTTATATTCTAGCCATTGATCTTTTCTCCTCTTCTGAAGGCTTGAATTAGTAACCAGGGCTTGGCTTTGCACAGCTTGCACTCCATGTTACTGTACATATTGTACATCTTTGTACAGAGACATCATTATGGCATTGAAATTGCAATTGCATTTCTAGAAAGAGATATTGCAGTTCTAAATAGTTTGAAATGTACAGACTGTTTTGAAAGCGTTTTACTAAAAATCATGTGACAATAAAATGTATTTAAACCCAGAGTCCTGTTGCTTCTTTTCCTTGACATTGAACCCTTAGGAGACTGAGTTTTAAAGAAGATAAACTTAATCTATCAAAGTTGCTCCTCAGTGATGTTTTAGCTGATACTGTGGCCTTTAGTGTTTTTTTTAATCATACCAGAGTGCAGCTATAGGGGTATGTGTATAATTAAAAAAAAAAAAGCCCAAAGGGGCTGAAGGAAGAATTAGTAATCTCTCTGCCCTCCCCATTGTGGATTGAGATAAAAAATGCAGTATGTCTTGAAGACATGTTTTGCCAGTCAGTAATAAGATGCAAGCAAGGAGAGCTAGTTAATGATGAAACCATGGCAATAGTTTGTATGCAAAGGGGCAGCAGAATTTCAGGCAATGCACCCATTTGACTGTTTCCTCCTTAGTTGGGGGCATATCTACAAAAGGAACTGTGCTGTACACCCAAAGGCTCCTGTACCCACACATAGCTTTCGAAAAATAGTGAGCATTATATTAGAATAGAAAGTGCTTGATACAGAATGCAAGACTGACTTAGTACAGGTTCTCTGCCTTTGGGAGATTTTTATTATTTAAATTTATCCCCGCCCATCTCCCGAATCAGGGGACTCTGGGCGGATAAAACTGAGCTGGATAAAACCTACCACCCACTCAGATGCCTGATCAAGACCACAAGCAGATGAGGTGAAGCAATCAAAATAGAGACACCACCATTCCCAGAAACCAATTAATAGACACCTCCCAGGAAACCTCCAATCGCCACCAACTGCCCTCAAACTACCAATACTGCAAGGCAACCCCCTCCCACCACTAATGAACTGTTACACTGAGGAAGCCTCATTGCGACACGGGGAAAAATGTCTGCAAAAAAAGGGATCAATCCCTCCCAAAGCCTGGAGAACCTGACTACCAAGTATGTACAGCAAACCTGAGCTATCACTATTCTAAGAAATCCGTATGAATGGAAGACTTTTTACAAAATGAGATGGACGGCTATATAAATTTGATAAATAAATAAAATCACTTTTAGAACATTTGTCTATTATAAACAATATTTTGTATCTGTGCAGATCACTTTAAAACCTCCATCTGAACAAGGCCATCCTGTGCCCTACCCAAGAGTAAGCAACTTTATTCCTCCAATGGCTACCCTTTTTAAAATGGCTCTGATGGCTGCAGAGTGTCTCATGGTGCCATAATGGAAAAAGCAGGATTGAAATGTTCAGCCTACCATATATACTGGCAGATAAGGCAAAAATTTGGGTTTGGCTTATCCAGAGATGGGCTTATGTGCAACTAAAAAAGCTGAGGTCTAAGGAGACAGAGTTCTAGTCCCGCCTGAGGCATGAAAGCGGCTGGGTGACCTTGGGCCAGTCCCTCTCTTTCAGCCCAACTCACCTCACAGGGTTGTTGTGGGGAAAATAGGAGGAGGAAGGAGTATTAGGGATGTTCGCCGCCTTGACTTATTTGTAAAAATAATAAAGGCGGGATAATTTTTTTTTAAAAAACCCTACTGTATATAAAGTACCTGTATATCCCTTATATACTTGTGGATGAGCCCATCCATGGATAAGCAGAGCCTCAAATTTTTAACCAAAATACCATGAAAAACATCACCTGCAGATAAGCCAATTGTGAAAATCAAAACACAAAAATTTGAGAGTTGGCTTATCCGCGGGTGGCACCTTTTTCATGGTATTTTGGTTAAAAAATTGAGGGTCAGCTTATCTGCGAATGGGCTTATCCGTGAGTACTGTATATACAGTATTTCCCCAATAGCCAGTTTGGTCTAGTGGTTAAGGCTCCAGGCTAGAAACCAGGAGACTGAGAGTTCTAGTCCCGCCTTAGGCATGAAAGCCGGCTGGGTCACCTTGGGCCAGTCACTCACGCTCAGCCCAACTCACCTTACAGGGTGGTTGTTGTGGGGAAAAGAGGAGGAAGGAGTATTAGGTATGTTCACCGCCTTGAGTTATTTATAAAAAAATAAAGGGATAAAAATTAAATAAATAAATATAATCACATGCATTAACTTCTGTAGCTTACTCGCCCTGCCCCACCCCAATCATATCCCTGAAATATGGCATTTTGCGGTTGAACTAAGGCAACAAACCAGGTGCATCTAGGATCTGCAAAAATGGAATGGGGAAAGGTTTACGTGTGACATTCAAGCCACAGGTTGCCCGTCCATTCTAAGCAACTGCTTGTAAAACCCTATAAGATATTTCAGAAGCAATTAAATTACAAATGCAAAAATTCTTACTGCATAGAAGGAAAGTAACTGGCATTTATAAGAAATCAAACCATCAAACCATCAAAGGGAAAGCTACTTTACGGCAGTGTAAAATCCTGAAAGTTAAGATACCTTATTTTATGGCCAATTTGCTGGTTAGTTTACAAAATGTTACAGCTGTACTAAAATGCTGTAACTGTGGTACACTGGAAAGCCTTATTTTTAATATTTTCACAGGAAATCTAAAGTAGATGGAAATCACAGAATTTGTTCTATTCCTGGTTATTGAACAAGTTGTGAGATTGTTATGAGTTTACCAAACAAACGTGAAGAAAGTGCTGCCTCCTAAATTCTAGAAAAGTGCCCAAAGAAATTACAAATTACCCTATGTCACAGGTTTTCAAACAGATTTCATTTTTTTCTCTTTAGGCAGAATTAAATTATGTGAGCTATATTCAATTCAACTATTTAAGCTGAAGTCCTGAATCTAAAAATCATTTGTACTCTTCATTTTTATTATAGGCACAAAATACAAAGAGCATTTTTAGTTTCCTTTTTCCCCACAAGTCTCGTTGCATGAACTATTAGCATGTAATACAATCACATTAAAAAAAACACGTCTTTAAACGGATGCACATGAGAAAAAGGTCATGTATTTTATTGATAAAGAATTCTTGCTAAACTACACAGATTTAACAAAAAAGTCCAAGGTGTTTTAGAAACTTTCCATTAATTAAAAAAAGTTTAATTTTTTTTCATTCCTTTACATGATCTACCACCATGGAGCCTACTGTATAACAATTAGGATAAAGGTTACTGTGAACAGATGCATGTGTAACTAAGCAGTTCCATAATCTTTTCCCCCCAGAGATAGGTTTACATACCTTACTTAAATGCCATTGAAAGTTGGACAGCCTAAGTAACTTTAAATATACAATATGAGTAGTGTTTGAACAGAAGATATGACTTGCCAAGTTAAGATAAATATTAATGTATGCAGATTAGATTAAGAGTATGTGATTTAGCTTTTAAAAAGCAATTTTACAAGATCTGCTTCAGTAATCTTTATACACTTGTCAAATCCATAGTTTACTGCATGTTTTCACTTTCAATTTGCTGCTGCAGACGAGTACATGCTACTACACCGAAGCTCTTTTTAGCTCATTCCCAAATTCATTGCTAGAATCCATTGGAAAATTTTAGGAAGGAATTCGAGATGCTGCTTCCTCTTCTGCATCAGCTCTGTTTGCATTAATTTCAGCTAACGTCCGACCAAAACGTGTCCACTCATCATTTCGGGGAACAGCAATTTGCTGTGGAGAAATAGTTATATGGGAGGTACATATGAATATACTGATTTTTTAAATTCACTGGTCTGTATCCAAAATACAGAATTGAAACAAACATACATTGCTAAGTTCCCTGAACTTTTAAGCACATGAAAAATTTCTTTCAACACAAAGAGTAGTATGTTAGGGATACTGCCTAGAGCAAACAAAGATCTAGGCCAGGGCTTTCCAAACTTTTCCCGCGGCGACACACCAACGGCGGCGCGTGAGAAAACCTGGAAGCTTTCAGTTTTTGTGCGCTGCCGCCACTGCGGCACTTTCGGATTTTCGCACGCCGCAGCGGTGGCGGCAGCAGTGTCCTTGTGTGCCGTGCAAAAACCCAGAAGCGCTGATGGCCAGTCGGCGGCGCGCCATCAGCGCTTCCGGGTTTTGATGCGACACACCTGGGCCCCGCAGGCGACACACTTTTGTGTCGCGATACACAGTTTGGAAAGCTGTGATCTAGGCAGTAGCATCTAGTCAGTGTCTAATCGGACACAAACAGTTATTCTGGTGGAATATTACATGGAGTGGGAGTAAGTGTCATGTTCTTCTGTTTTTTAGCAGAATTGTACTTCCAAACCTACCTGTTCTACTGTCTGGTGAGATCAGGTGTAGAAATAACCAATTCAAAGACTATTCACTTGCCCAAACTAGTAAAGCAAACCTAAGCCACAGCTAAGTATCAGTTTGAACAACTTTGACGGCACAGGAGAACTTCCCCAAGCTCAATTTAAAGAATTCTGAGGTGAAGCAAAAGCAGTCATGCAGAAACCCTCTTTTGCATTCTGACCTAAACTCAGCTGCAAACTGAATTATGTAATCTTTGTTGTGCAGTAACTGAAAGACAAACCTGTAGCAGATTTTGCTATGTCTCCCATTCATATTCTGCAGTTTTAAACTCAGTGGATATGGACAGCTCCTTATAATATTTTACAAGCTGAAAGATCCTGGATGATATGCTACAATCTTTTCTGAAAAAGTTTGTTATTGGAAAGTCCTGCCAATTGCTGCCATCGAACGACTACAAACTGCTTGCCCCCAGAATGAAAAGGGAATGGTGGATGAGCAGCAGCACCTTGGGAAACTGGGCCAGGAAGCGGTCTCTCGAAAGCAGGGGAAGGGCTGAAGTCGTTTTAGGCTGCTTCACAAAACTATGTTTGTTATAATTTCTTTAAAGCTTAATCTTCGCATACACATGCACGCACACCCACCCACAACCCTTCGGCCCAAACTTAAAAGAGACACACATTCTAAATTGAAACAAAAACATGGCTCCTATGTAGCTTTTATTGCTGGAATAAAATAAAATAATTTGGAAAATTACCTACCTCTCCCACATCATAAATTACTATTTGTCCTTCGGAATCTCCCACAGCAATCTCACGTCCCGAATTTGTCCATCTTACATGATTAAGGGCTGGATTACCATCCACAGTAATGCTTGCCGTTGGCACCTATCCCAGTTCAAACAACAATGCTTCGTCATGATTTATACCCTTCTTGGAATTGTGCTAGGTTTGTCACAAATATTCAGATGATAATATGCCCATTAAAGTTATCTAGCTGTCCCTTATCCTAACACAACATACAAGGACATATTCTACCTTTAACAATATGAAATCTCTCTGATCTACCCACACAAGGCCCAATAGAAGATGGATTTGGTAATGATAGGAATTAGAGCACCAAGCCTTCAAAGATGACAGCTCCAAGTTACTGAGTTCTTCCTTGCTTGGATAAAACCTTGCCTAGATATGCTGAGTTTGAATTACACTGTAAAAATTACTTTATTATAGGTAATCCTCTTCCACTCAAGCACATCACAGTGAGCGAAGCTGATTGCTGCACAAGAGTAGGACTAAATACACCCAAAGTGTGAGGCTTTAGAGCATTCAGTGAGAGCATCATGCCTAGGTTTTGCTCAGTGCCCAGCAACTGAGGGTGCTGTGTTCTTTCACCGCATGAGGAATATACTAGCTTCATGGAGCTTAACTCTTTCAACCGTCTGTTAGGGTGATATGATGCGCAGTGTATCCGAAGGACAAAGAACCTGTATTCATGCCAGAATGCAAAAAACCCCCCCCTGATCTTACCCCTATGCTAGAGTTAGGTGGATAAAGAAGTCATGGCACATCCCTATAAGTGCAAGCCGCATGTACCGCCCAGAGTCCCTCTTTTGGGGGAGATGGGCAGTGATGAAATTTGACAAATAAATAAAAATTCCTTTTCTGGCCATTTAAAATAATCTCTGACTCCAAGAAAAACCGGCCAGTTACAACATTAAAGGTTTAGCATACAGACCTCTTCTTTGTGAGGTAAATTAGGTCAAGAGCCAAGGAATGTAAAATAAATGTATGACCTTTTAGCATAATACTTTTTTGAACATATACTCAATTACCATGCAGTCTTGGAATACCAAACCTAATTTTGCCTTACCTCAGTATCATTGTTGAGATTCCATAGATCAAGTCTTCCCATTCCATCCACACAAGCAAAGAGGGCAGGGTGAGTGGGTGACCACATCACATCATAAACATAATCTGAGTTGTCCTCAAATGAATATAGAGGCTTGTTGTTCTGAAAGAAAAACCCACTTAGCGTTAATACACCTTGCAATTGTCAAGACAAAAATAATTAAGGTTTTTGGTGGCCGGGAGTCACTATTTTTAAATTATATGTTTTGGCTCCAAGGGCAAAGGAGGCCTGGATATGGATATGGAATACTCAATCTATTTTGTGCATTTTGGAGGTTGTGGAGTTAATAATACATCTTTTAGAGCTCAATTAGAAAAAAGAATTACAATGCCAAGAATTGACAATTTGCAATACAATTTGGGGGCTGCAGAAATGAGTCTGGGAACCATATGAACCTGTGGATGTAGGTGGTCTACCACTGAATGTTCGTATTTAATTCTAAGCACATCAAAGCAAAGTTTAGTTATGTTTTGTCTTTTCATTATTGATTGATTATGTGCCAAGGAGTAATTCCTTCCCACCAAAAACTAGTGGCAAAGTTTCAGTAAAAGCTTAAAAGTTTCTCAATTTGAAAAAATTATTGAGTCACTCTTGTGGACTTATACTAAATTATGTTATATAATTATAATAATGTAATATTTGACAACATTAGATATTAATGAACCTGTAATTTCTGATTTCCTCAGAGCTAACACACAACTTTCATCATGCAGAATTTTGTAATATTTTTACTAATTAAAAACTTACAGAGGAAAACCGATGAGCTAAGTGTACTCATGAAACAAGCAAGATACCATTTCATTTTTGGGGGGGTTGGAACACTGTTATATATTACAACAAAAACATAACAGACTAATAGTAATTTTCAACTGCTACAATGGCTGTAGGGATCCATATTTATGTGAATTACCTCAGCCATGTAAGAAGGCTAAAGAATAATTGATAGATCTGATCTGTACACATTACACTCCTATATTACAATCATATATTATAGTACTGATGATTTAAAACATGGATGCTTCTATCAAGCTTCCTGATAGAAAATTTAGTTCTACACAGACTATTTCCACAAGATGGGAATTTACACAAGCCAATATAATTCATATTTATCTACTGATACCTTAGTTGTCCAAAGCTTTACAGTCCAGTCAAAAGAAGAAGTTACAAATAGATGTGAAAAATCTACAGGTCCAACTGCTGCATGGCAATGGATACCTGTGATAGGCCCTTGGTGGCCTTCAAACATCTCGCTGATTCCAGCTTTGCTGTTTAAAACACATACACAGAAGAAAATATTTTACTTTAAAAGAAAAAAAATACTCATCCAGAACTCTAGGTACACAAGTAGTATTTAATAGTTCACAAAAGTGTATCACAAATTATCGCTATATTACTACATATTCCATGGAACTGAATTAAGCTCAGTAACATTATAAAGAAAAAAAACTATTAATTAAATAATAGCTAGAGATATGCTTTGAAAAGATAAATATAATGTTTACAAAATGCTATACACCCTGGAGAGTTGTATTTTTTTCCAAACTCAAACTAAATATTAGGGTCACAAAAATTAAGACATTATTGCCTTCCAACAGGCATCAGGCTTCCAAAGACATGCATTTCTTCCTTAGGTAATTTTCAGTCTGAAATCAGGGATGATAAACCCCCAACAGTATCAGTGCGAACCACCAATTTTGGTTAGTTCTAACCCAAAGCACTGTACAGCATGGGTTGATGTGTGTTTGAGACGAGACTGGAGTCTCAATTTCATTTAAGAAAGCAATAGATAAGCTACAGCCAGACAATTTCAAAACAGATTGAACAGCAGGAGACAAGCTGCCCAATTTATGACTAGTGCGTGATACTACTGTATAATTATCTACAAAAGCAAGAATTTAGGATATTCTGCCACAACCCCCCCACAAATTTGCATAGTGATTAATCAGCATATTCCATATCAAAACTCAAAAGCTAATCTTATCCATAAAAAGGGGAAATGCTGAAGCTAATTGGAAGTTTTTAAATATTAAATAAATATTCTTTTAAAAATCCTTACACCATTTCTTTTAGAGAAGTACAATTGTACATAATCAGCCCATGGCAATTAAAGAGCAGCAATCCCAAAATTGTGTTTCCTTAGAGTATAACCCAAGATGCAAAACCTCGTGGCTCAAAAAGTGGAATCCCAGGGTCTAATCACCTGCCATGGCGACATGCTGTGTAGACAGAGCCCTCTTCACTTCCAACGACAAAGTTGTTGACATCTCCAACAGGGAAGGACATAGAAGTGACAGCAACAGCTTTGGATTGCTTATGAACTAACTCCATGCTATCCTGGAGAGAAGGAGATCACTTTTTTTCCTGTTTTCCAAAAGAACTTTTCTGCTAAGATCAGGGAATATTTCTTATACTAGCTTTCCAAGGAACATTTTTATTCTAAATACTTGTTTCATTCCCATTCTCCAGTTGAAAGCATTTAACACAGTAAAACTACATAGAGTATATAATGACAATGTAGGTTTGTTTTCTCAACCTACAGGATATATAACCTATTCTGATCTTCTGAATATTTTATTAATTTCTACAATGAGACAAGTGTATTACATATTTGCACCCCACTATTTCACAGATGCCCTGCCACATAATTTAGGCTGAGAGCTAATGACTAACTCAAAATAATTTAACGAGCTTCTACATTTAAATAAGCATGTGAACGGAAATATCCCCCGTCCAACTTCTATACTATTTTAAACTGCATGCCAACTCTCAGAATTCAGAAAGAGTACCTAGATATATGAGACTGGGATATCAGACATTTCATACTGCAGTAACATATAGTTATCTGCAGAACTTTCCTGAAATAGATACCGCAGCCTTTCTCAACTTTTTGACCCTGGAGGAACCCTTGAAATATTTTTCAGGCCTTGGGGAACCCCTACACATTCAGGCTCAAATATAGGCCAGAAGTTACAAAATGATTATATTTGTTTCATGTGTAAAAGGTAAAGGTTTTCCCCTGCACTGTCGTGTCCGACTCTAGGGGGCGGTGCTCATCTCCGTTTGTTAGCCTAAGAGCCAGCGCTGTCCGAAGACACTTCCACGGCCATGTGGCCGGCACAACGCGCGCAGAATGCTGTTACCATCCCACCGAAGTGGTACCTATTCATCTACTTGCATTTGCATGCTTTCGAATTGCTAGGTTGGCAAGAGCTGGGGCGAGTGCGGGAGCTCACTCTGTCACGCGGGACTAGGGTCTTGAACTGCCGACCTTCCGATCGACAAGTCTGGCATCTTAACCACTGAGACATCGCGCCCCACCCCGTTTCATGTGTAGGCCTGTATATATGCATTAACAGTGTTCTTAAACTAAAAATAAAGAAAGAAACTTACCTCTTTAATGTGAAATTGCCTGAATTTGAAATAATTTTTTAAATAAATTGTGATCTCCCAGGGAACCCCTAGTGACCTCTCACAGAATCCTAGGGTTCCACGGAACCCTGGTTGAGAAACCCTGACATACAGCATAACAATAAAAGTTTGCTATTTTTAATATAAAATATACCTGTGGCTGCGACAGCATATCCAGGCTCCATGAACAAATCTTCCCATCAGTAGAAATGCTGATAAGGTTATGGGCATTCTGTGTCCCCACAACATTTACACAGTATACAGGATGCTAAAGCAAAATTGTATAGCACAGTTTAACAAAGTTTCCACAGAAATTTACAGATAACTTCAAATAAATGCAAACCCAGATTTTAAATGACCAGACAAGGAGGACAAGTAAGATATCCAGGGACTTAACAACCCATTGTTTTCTACAGCTAATCATCTGACCTTCCACAGAATCTATGATCTAAATTTGGTTGCCTAGCAATCCTGCAAGATTACAAGCTTCACTGAAAGTATAAAAGCCAGTGCTGGTACAGGAATGATTACGGTAGTCCTCACTTAACAACCCTAATTGGGACTGGCAACTCTGCCACTAAGTGAAGTTGTCGCTAAGTGGGAAATCATGTGACAGCTGGAAAGAGACAAGACTACTCGGTTTCATACCTTTGGCTTTTGTTTGCCTCCTAAACACTCCCCCACCCTTTGGGATGCTCGAGTGCCTGTTTACTGTCTTGTACACATCAAAAGCAATGCGACTGCGCTGCAGCCCGGGGCTGGAAGCCGTGGGCACGCTATGCAAACAGCTTACAATACTCTCTTGAAATATCTTCCTCTCCAATCTCTCCGTTCTGCGAGGGGAGGGGGGGAAAAGCAAGCAATTTCTGTAGGCAATCTTTCCCTTGCCTGACCCTTTCCTGCTGCTGGTGCAGTCGCATTGATTTCGATGTGTAGAAGAGCAAACAGCTTACTCTTTTGCAATCCCTTCCTCTCCAATCTCTCTGCTCTGCGGGGAGGAGAGAAAAAAATCACAGGTCAGGCACAGGACAAGGTGTACTGTCTGTAACGGCGATCACGTAACTAAGGGATGCTGCAAAGGTTGTAAATGGTTGTAAATTGACCTTAAAGTTATTTTTCAGCACCGTCGTAACTTTGAACAGTCGCTGAACAAGTGGTATGCCAACATTAGGGAGGGAAGTTGTGACAAAAGAAAGACTGAGCATTAAAAAAAATAGAACAAAAGAAGAATGAAGGGAAATAGAAGGAACTGCTATAGTGATGTAAAAGCATAGTATATCTATCAACATTCCTAAGCACAGTCAGTCTAGATTTTGAAAATATGAATAGCTAATACTTCCATCCCAGGCCTACATGTTTTCCCAGCAGGGAAAATGTGCTTCTTAAGGGAAAATGAGAGGTAAGGAACAAGTACAGATATGATCTCCTGTTCAAAATGAAAAATTCAGAGACCTTGGAACCTGGAGAGAGACAAATATAGATGACAGGAAATACCATAGAACTGAGTAATATGAAATGGTGGATTTACCTTTGCAGCAGAAAGTATAATTCAAATAGGATCACGGTATCTTTTATAAGACACTCATTTCTTGAATGTTATACACTTATTTCTTAAAGCATTCTGAATCTTATCCTATCATGCTCTAAGCAAACACTATGCTTAGATTACTGAATAAGATAGTAATTTTCTCTTATCTCTTGCCTTAGTTTCTTTTGTTCACTACTTCACAGTCTTTTGGTGAGCTTTGCATAACATTGTTTATCCTGAAAGGGATTGGGTGATGGAGATATATGCATGTTCCATTCCCTACCGTGTGAGCAGCAGCTGAAAGAGGAGTTCTCTGAACTGGCGTTCGCTTATTGCTACGGTTATCCCAGAGCACAATTTGTCCAGAGTATGTGCCGCCAACCACCAAATTTGGATGAAATTTTGCAAATGTAGCAGACATAACAGCTGACTATAAAGGGAAAATAGAATGTAAATGTTGTATCTGAATATGATTGTTTACTAGAAATATTTCTTAAATGACCTTAGGAATGACTAATTCAGAAAAATGCACATGTTATTTGAGCATCTTTTAACTTATGAAATGTTATACTATATTAAATATATAGTAACACTGGGAAATGAAATTCCAGTATTATGCTTATGGCTATTTTCTGAGGCATGTTGTTGTTTTTGTCTTAAGTTTCTGTTATTTCAGTAGTTGTATGGTTTTTAAATTTTGTTAGCTGCTCAGATTTGCATTTGTGAGATGGGCAGCCATATAGATTGACAGAAATAAATATTTTACAATAACATGACATCAAGGCCAACTTGTACATTTTCTACATTAGACTATTTTATAATTTAATTACTTTTTAAGTTGAAATATGAGTCTTTCAATTTATTTCACTTAAATTCTCAGGCTATGTATATTTGTATTCAGAGCGAGGTCTGGTTGTGTATTTTTAATCATAATGCTGAAAGAGTCTGTACTTAATGCACACAACTTCATCTTTTACACAGTATCAGGCTGTGCAAGTTTAAATAAGGCAAATGATATTAGAAAGAAGATAAATGGATTCTTCAGACATCAACATGTGTTTGGAACGGGTTACATTTGAAGTTCATGTCTGCTCAATTAAATAATTATGCTAACAATTAGAAGGCAAGTCTTGTCCACTTTCTTTAATACAAAATCTTCAGCCCTGCAAGATAGGAACTCGCATCATACCTGGCAGTGAAAGACATATTCTGGAGTTGTTTTCTTGTATTTCATATTCCAGACAAGGGCCACCCCATCAGGCTCATGAGGTGCATCTTCATTGTTGTTATAAGATGCTACTAACAACTCTGGGTACTGGATAAAAAATAAAAGATTCTTTGTTAGTGGCTTTAAATAAAACAGACTCAAATAAATCTAAATTAAGTTACTAACCACAACTTTATTTCTTGGAAATCTATTTTGGCAAGAATGTAACAAAAATATTATCTGCTAGGGAAGATTTATTAGATAAAGTATTATTACCTGAGATGACCAGTCCAAGCAACTAACAACACGATGCTTTGACCAACGCTCATCAGAAAACTGTCTGTTTAAAGACAGTTTAGCACCTGCCTGAATTTCTCTGAAAAAACAATTGAAAAGAGTGGACTTAGGATCATTTCCAGTAAAATTCAAACAAATGGAGCAACACATTTTAGAAACTCCCATATTACCCTTCTTTGTCTTCTAAGTCTCGGCCACTGTAGTCAAAGAAAATATTAATTTGCTCAGAAAGAGCTCTTTCTACAATTCTTGTAGAATGATCAAAGAAGCTCAAAAACTCTTCAGAATGCAAAATCTGTTGCTTTTCTTCTTCTGTTAGTTCATGAGGGGCAACTGTCGAGAGATACAGATTCAGAATGTGACTTATAACTAACAGACTAAAATGAATATATTTAATGATTAGAGTGATATTAGTGTTTATACTTAGATTTTCAACAGTTACTACAAGCATACAAATATAAAGCTGCAATTTTATTCAATGCTTTTTATTCTTTTAAACTTTCATAAATACAAGATTTTAAACAGCAAAGAGGTGCACAACAAAATGAGAATGGAAATTTGAGTCGGATATGCTTCCTCCCTTATGTCTTTAAAAAATGAGAAAATGAGGAAGTTAGCTCTCTTTAAGAGAGTACTGAAGATAGTAGTAGTAGTTTTCATTTATAATAGCTAATTATTTGTTTATTGTTTTTAGTATTTTTTGATAGTTCTAGTTTTATATACTGTAAGTCACCTAGAGCAGCGGTCCCCAACCTTTCTGGCACCTGGGACCGGTTGTGGAAGAAAATTTTTCCACGGACTGGGGGCGGGGTTTGCAGGCGGGAGCCAATCATGCGCACCGGGGGCAGGGTAATTGCGCACACCGGGGGGCGAGGTTTGCAGGAGGAAGCCCCACAGCCCACTTCCTAACAGGCCGCGGCCCACAGGTTGTGGACCCCTGACCTAGAGTTATTAGAATAAATGGCATATAGATGGATGTAAACAAATAAAATACTTATACCTTCCTCCTCTTCCTCCTTTTTCAAGGTGTTTTCTTCCTCAGGTTCAACTGGTGGTTTTTGTATAACTACATCGTCTTCATCTTCCTCATCTATTAAGAGGAAAATTGTCAATAATTGTTTGAGCAGTTATAATCTGGGATTACATTTATTAAATAGTGAAAAAACAAATTAGTCGAATATGTTGACAGTGAACTCTACATTTAGTGATTTTTATAACATATCATCAAATGTAAACATACAGTAAAGTATTGAGTAACTTTTCAGAGATTTTCATTTTAATTTATTAACTTCTACCCAACTTTATCACTGCAGACAAAACATTCATCCATATGGTCTTATGCTGCATGTTGACATATACATGCTGCAGAATGATGAAAATCAAGTGTCTTAAACAGCTCTTAGAGCCACAGCTTTCTTCACATATGGAATCGGTGTCAAAAGGTTTTTCGAAAAGGAAGGAGGGTTATTTTAGTTTTCACGATGCTACCTGGAAAGGCAAATTTTGCTAAGACAATAACAGAGAGATTATCTTTTCTTTTCTGTCATTGTAACTGCAAGTCTCATTATCCTTATGATGTTTGCCAATGAGCATTTTAAAAATAGAATACGGTTTCCTTAATTGCAACAAATAACATGCTGATGCTTTGAAATACTGAGACTATCTATAGCAGTTTTTGCATTGCTACATTTTTTAAAATAGTACAAGTCCCCAGAAAATTAAAGAAGATATATTATTTGGTATTGTATAATATGTTTCCTGCCTCTTTTTGTTCTGCTGCTCAGAGTATCTTTCTTATTTCACTGGTTAACCAGCTATGTCATCTGTCTAGAAGAGAATGGAAGCAGAAGCCTGCAGCCTGCCTTATTGCAAGTAATGAGGCAGGATTCAACAGGGGTTTATTTGTTACAGCCATTCCCCTGACCCATGTTCAAAGTCATGGGGGGGGGGGGAGGGAAGAGTGGTCAAGAGCTGCAAACCAGCTGCCAAGCTATGGTCCCAGCAGCCAGGCCAGCTGACTAGACAGCAGCAACCAGATGGTACTGCTGGGATTGTCTATCCCCGCTCTGAGGTGGCAATGGGATGGCACAGCATTTTTCTGCTTGACTGCTTCCAATTATGTTTTTTCTCCAATGGCAAGTCTGTGCAATTACCAACTCTCCAGGAGGTCTAGAGACAAGCCTTTACCCTGCAAACAAAAATACAGCTTGTAGGCTCTACCAGCTGCCAAGCCACACACATAGTGATAGGCTGAAGCAAAATCTGGAAAAAATCTTAACTCTAGTTTAGTCAATAAAAAATATATCTATACCCGAAGGAACAAATGCTTTAAATGACACTATATAATGCATACAATAATACAAACTCCAACTTAATCAAAATGATAATGACGTATGCCAATCCCACATTATATGAAATTGAGCGATTTTTACGTTCTGACAAGTTTACAGAACTAGGATAAATGGCATGAACAATTTCAATATATGCTCATACTTCTGAACCAAATGGTGAAGGTTAAAATCTTTCCTTTCAAGGGCCTCAATCAGCCACAAAGGAAAACAGTAATCACTGTCTTTTCAACCAGCCCAACCACATTTGTCAGCCCTTTCTCCGTCAATGCAGCCAGAGCAATCAACCTGCCAAACATTCAGAATGGAAAAACAATCTGAAAATACAGGGTATAATGCACCTGCCAGTGAAAATGGCCATTTCAAGAAAAGCTAGTGATCTCAGTGACCCTGCTGAGGAGGCGGTGGTGCAAAGGGGAAAGAACGCGTAAAAGAATTCTTAGTGATCTCCACTCTCTTGCACATTGACATTTCCTTACAAAGCCTGCCAATTACAGCTTTTGTGCTACTTAAAAAAAATGAAAGCTTTTTTGGACAAAATAATCACACAGAGAAACGGAAAGACACTGCTCCTTTTTAGATGAATTTGTACATACAATGGACTATTAATCAGAAAACTGGATAACGGAGCAATTCTATGCCATGTGCCCCAAACAAGAGACTAGATTTCCACCCAAGCATTGGGGTAGAGAAAATTGATAAATGCATAATTTTCACTTAATAGATGAGAGATTGTGAATTGCAAATTACAAAGCAATGACTAGATTAAAGAATTCTGTTGAATTAAGTGTGGACTTCTCTTTTGTATGGAGACACACTACAGCAAACAATGCCACAGTGACTTCAAAACAGGAATGTCCCCTTGCCCTTTACAAGTTGTTCAAAGCTCAAATTCCATACATTTAAAAGTTAAATCTCAGCCTCCTAGCTCTGCTGTACCATTCTGATTCTAAGTACCATTTTCAGTGACAGAAGTCAAATCCTTGTCAAAAGCAGATGGTCAGCCCTCTACTGCCCAAGTGACCTGGTTATTTACATATATTACAGAAAAGAGATCTGATAACCAATTGCCCCTCCCTTTTCACATTTTCAGTGTAGGCAACACATTTATAAACAAATTCCAAATTCCTTCTCATGCTTATTCTTTATTTGCTGTCAGCACTTAGAAATAACTATTACTGAACCTCAGCCCTAGATATGGTATTATGCAATTACATAAATAACCTTAGATGCACTGGAGCAGTTTCTCATCTCAGTTTAAGACATCTTATTTTTAAGATATATGCAAATGCCACTAAATAAATGACAACAAACTTTAATCCTGTTAAGCTTACATTTTATCACTTAATAGCGTACTAGCAAAGGAATTAAGAGAACTAAATGGATATCCAAAAATAGTTAATCCTGAGTAGTTTAAACTTCATGTGATATGCAAACAAATCAGAATTATAAATTCATTTCAATATATATACATAATGGTATTTATTCTAGAATAATCTACTATTCTGGCAAGAAGCCACAGCTTTTTCTTAATCATCCCTCTGAAGGTCAACAAATTTGGGCTATGTGACCAGAAAATTTTCTGGCTGGCAAAAGTCCTATTCCTGTCTTTTACCCAATACTACACAGAGCCTTTGAAGTACTTGAAGCAGTGCTTGATGCTTTCCAAACACTCAGATTCAGTGTGATCCAAGAGATGAGGCTTCTGTCCATTGCTCACCAGCCTAAATGATGCAGTTGGTGCTAGCATAATGGCAAGCACATCTGAAATTCCTGCTGCCTCTGTCTTCTTTGTTCTTTGTATTCAACCCATTGCCAAATTAAGCTACTTAATCCTGTACAACACTGTGAAAATACAGATCGACTGTACCTCAATTCCCCCCCTTCTTTTACAGAAAGGCTGATTTACATTCTGGTCAATTCCTGCCTTGACTTTCTTCTCCTACGTTTTTAGAGTTCCATTTCAGCTTTCCCAATTCTATCCAGAATTCTGTTTCCAAACTCAGTCACCTTTTTACTATCCAGAACTCTTTTAACTTCAATATCTAACACCCATCATTCTTATTTTCAAAGTTCTGTGTGGTCTTTTACCTATACATTACAATACATACAGTACTAGTCCATAAACTCCACGTCTCCAGCTTTATCACCTTAGTATCCAAATTACACCTGCTCTCTGAAATAAGCATACCCTCTCTTCCGGTGTTCTTTCTGTATATATTAATGTTCATACCACCTGTTCCCATTCCTTCGAATCTCCTGTTTTCTGAAGCATTTGGATTCACCTTTAATTTCTTGCCTTGCTGAAAGAAAGCTTACGCATATATCAATGAACACAAAATCTTTCCCTTATTAGTCTCACTTCCATCTTCCTTTTTTTTTTTTTAAGTTCTTCAAGTGGAGCTGGAAGTATTGGTTTTTGTTTGCTTCTCAATAAAGCTCCATACACATCAATGGTGCTACTAAAAACCGAGCACAGAATAAGGATGCAAAAGGACCCAAACTTTATAGTCAAATTATTATACAGGTTTACTTCTTCTCATCAATATATACGTCCCAAAGAACGTACTATTTGAGATGGCAATTTTAATGACTAATATTTCCCATTATCCTTTTTCATTTAATTTTAATTTCCTGTGATTTTATGAACAAGATGTTACAAATACAGTACTATAACATAATGTATGAATTAAAATCAGAGTAATAAACAGCACAGAAAATTAATTAGTATTGATTGCAATCTAATAGATATAGCCAGCTGTACCATTCTGGATTAGGCCCCAGAAAATATTTTGAGAAAATTTTCAGCCTTTTCATTTCATTACTGTAAACTCTTTTATTATTCAGCATACAGGATTTACACCAATGGTGCAGAAATGCTTTATTTATTTCACATTAAAAGCTACACTGCCATGCAAGAACATAACAATGAGAAGTGAAACTACATGTCAAATCATTTTACTGATGAATATTTATTACACTATACTAAGTGGTTACTATGTTTTTTCCTTGACAGAGGATCTAAGGTTACAAGGCAAGCATTAAAAATCTGTAAAAGTAGCAGTTACTTCTAAAATGCCAAATCTCTTCTCAATGAATGGTAAATGAACCAGTGAATTTTTACTTAGTGTTAACATCAAAATTGTGCTGTATTTTGTTGAGATAAGAAAAGCAGGCTGTAAATTAGACAGTGTCTTGTAAGAGAATGAAGTTCCAGTTGTCTGCGTGCTCTGTTGTTGCAGAGTAGGTTAATCAAAGTTAAATAATCTGTGAAATGGGTGGCTTTTGTTAAGATGAATGTGTCTTCATATCACATTTACTATCTGCTTTATTTTGTTTTTGGCAGATAGTTCTTAAAAATAGAATAAGGAAGTATCCTAGTCAAGTCTGTTTTTATTACAAATATATCTAGAATTTTGCAAATGACAATATAAAAGTTTGACAATATCAAAGCACTGAGTAGAGGTGGTAATACAGTTAGATTCACTTTATTGCTAAGGAGGCCTTATTTGCCTGCCTGCCTGCCTCTCTTTTCTTATTCTATTAAAAATCCTATGCATCAAAGTCCTGACAGTGACACCTATCAGTAACATTGCAAGATAACAACAGCAAGCTTTCATTCAATAGAAGCTAACTGATTGTTACTGGTATTGGTGAATAACAGACAGGCAATCTGAAGGCACTTTGAAGATACACATCAACGATCAAACCTTTAACATATGTGTTAACCTACTTTTCCTTTGTATACATTTCTCTTGCAGGAAAGCATAGACAAATGTGAGACAAATACTTCACTGAATCTTAAGCTTGGTCCATACTAAACTACAGCAAAAATTTGCACAGGCAATTAAGAAAAATGAGTATGTACACTTACTTTTATTTTCCCCATGTTCTGGGACTATTTATTCATATCTGGGGTCTACTGTGTCCTACTTCACAATACAGTACAAGACTGGAAATTACAGTTACTTAACACACAGTAATCTGTCCAGATATATTATTTTGTTATGGGAACATTCTAAGCATTAAGTATGGGTAATAATTTAGTACTTTCATACTGAGCTAGACCAATGTACCCAGAAATGGATGCTTAAGGATATCTGTAATGCAGAGCAATTATGGAGTTATTGTTCTCCAATAGTAAGAGCAGAGAACACTAAGAATGAGAAGATTATTAATGAACCAATTCTTTATGTCTTCCTAATCATTTTCAGATTCTGGAAAAAGAGCTTTACTTTTATAGCCAGTTTTCCAAATGGATCATGCAATGGGCATGCATAAAGTACCATATACCTCTTGAGCATCAAGCCTGCTTCCTACAGCTTCTACTGAAGTTCATAAGCCATCCTGGGAAAACTTTGTTTTAATTTTAAAATAAATAGACCCAACTTGAATAAAGATTCAAAATAGACTCTCCCCTGCCCTTCCCAAGAAAGGTAATCTTCCTTTTAATCTATGTCTGTTGGTAAAAGAAGGCTTAAAAAAACATTTGACTTTGAAGTTACTTCACTGAACTTATTTTTATTTAGTTCTAGGTTTTATGTGCTTGGGTTTCTTCTTTTGTTTTTGGCTGCTGCTTTTGACTTGTTACTATGTTTTTTTGCTTTTTATAGTGTGCAAGATACTTTAAATTACTCCTTTTCCAGATGAGAAGTAATCCTCGAGTTGAGTTTGACTCAGTCCCTGTAACCAACAGTTAGGAAGAAATTTACCACTGCCTTCTGGAATTTTTTTTCAGTTCTTAGTCTAACACCAAATACATAAATGAATAAATGGGACACGGCACAAAAACTAGACTTTACAGAACACTTTTTAGCGTAAACCTTTAGTATAAAGTTAAGATACTGAGAGTTAGTCCAACCAGACTACTTGATAATTAAAAGACCCATGAGAAATCATTCTATTTATACACACCTATTAGTACAGAGATTTCCAAACTGTGTGTCGGGACACGTTAGTGTGTCGGCTGCAGTGTCTGGGTGTGTCATGGCTGATGCTGCCTCCAAACCTGCTGTGATTCTGCGCAGGTCCTAGTGCCTGCCTTGTGCCTTGCTGCCTCCAAACCTGCTGTGATTCTGCGCAGGTCCTAGTGCCTGCCTTGTGCCTTGCTGCCTCCAAACCTGCTGATTCCGCGCAGGTCCTAGTGCCTGCCTTGTGCTCTGCTGTAAGAGTGTGTCGCAAAATGATGCCCTGCTGTAAGAGTGTGTCGCGAAATGATGCATGTCTAAAAAGTGTGTCACCAACATGAAAAGTTTGGAAAGCTCTGTATTAGTACAAGCCTAACAAAAGTTGGGTCTGCTCATCTGTGAGAAGAAGCAGAGAACAATTACAGGTAGTCCTCGCTTAACAACAGCAATTGGGACTAGTTCTGTTGCTAAGTGATGTGGTCGTAAGGCACAACATCATGTGAATGTGCTGTTTAGCAACAGCAGTTCCGGCTTACCATCATTAAGTGAATCACTGTGAGTCATTAAGTGAGGACCTCACGTGACTGCAACTTCTGACCAGATTCCCCATTGACTTTGCTTGTGGGAAGCTGGCAGGGAAGATCGCAAATTGCAATCACGTGAACACAGGGGTGCTGTGCCTACCTTAACTTTGAGGACTGGTCATAAGTACCACTTGTTCTGGGCTGTAATAAATTTGAACGGTCGTTGAACGAATGGTTGTTAACCAAGGACCACCTATATAAGGAATTACTTGATAATTATAAAAAAGAGCCAGTTTGGTGTAGTGGTTAAAGTGCTGGCCTAGAAACCAGGAAACTGTCAGTTTTAGGCCTTCCTTAGGCAGCGGGTAAGATGCCAGGCTTGTCAATCGGAAGATCGCAAGTTTGGAGGTTCGAATCCCTAGCCCTGCGTGCGGAGTGAGCTCCCGCACTAGCTCCAGCTCTTGCCAACCTAGCAATTCGAAAGCATGCAAATGCAAGTAGATTAATAGGTACCACTTCGGTGGGCAGGTAACAGCATTCCACGTGCGTCATGCCGGCCACATGACCGTGGAAGCGTCTTCGGACAACGCTGGCTCTTCGGCTAACAAACGGAGATGAGCACCGGCCCCTAGAGTCGGACACAACTGCACAAATGTGCGGGGGGAACCTTTACCTTTAGGCATAAAACCTGGGTGGGTGACTTTGGGCCAATCACTCTCTCTCAGCCCAACCCACCTCACAGGCTTGTTGTGGGGAAAACAGGAGGCAGAAATATTAGGTATGTTTGCCACCTTGAGTTGACAGATACATATAAATAAATGGTGGGATAAAAATCTTGTTGTTGTTGTTATACCCACCCTATTCAGCTTAAAGGGAATCAGGCAGCCTCAACAAAGAGGCAGATTGCACATGATATTACACCTCTAAATCAAAGCTCTGTAACTAAAGAATTTATTAAAGGCTTTTCCATTTTTTTACATAAAATAAATTTTTAAAAATTGTTTTCTCAAAAATTAAACATAGCAACTATTAAAAGAGAATTATAATCTCAGGCAAATTCTGCCTCACACTGATACTGTGTATCACTTTCATCTTTAAAATGTAAGCCTGAAAGGGGCAAAGAAGTTTACACAATGACTGCAGTGGCATTATATTCTTTATTACACAAGTTGTATTAATATTTAAATATGCAGTGTTTTGATTTTATAATGTTAAACTAATGAACACACTGATTTAAAGGATACTATTACTCCTTCCAAATGGCCAAAGACTAAAGAATAATTACTGAAATACCTAAACACCTCTACAATTTTGTGAACTTTCATCAAGAACAACAATGTTGCTTTCACAATTTTTTACATTTTAAAGAAAGTATAGCTTTCTATTTTCAGTAACCATAAATTATTCAACATTTCATACAGATACTATTTAACCAAACAATTTTAAGGTTTGAAGCTTATATACACATTTTTAACTGTATGCTGCCCTGAACATTCTTTGATGTAAAAAAGGGCATCAAATATATTAGATTAACTATTGTGTTTTATCTTTTGCATTATATAGTAAAAATACAGAACAAATGACCTTTCTAAATCTGTTCTTCCTCACAACAACTAAACACTGTTATGCATACACACTAGAAACAATGATCAGAGGCAATTATACCTGCACCTTACTCCCATACCCACCCAGTTTCTTCTAGACAATTCCCCAGCCTTCTAGAACAAATTTTACCATATAGGGAACTCTAGGCTTCACTGGAGGAGGAAGCCTGGAAACCACTCTTGGGACCCAGCTGCAGGGGTTTTTGTTTTTGTTTTTTGCTACAGCACTTTCCAGAGCCAGAAAAGGAAGCCACTTTGCATGTGTCAGAGACGCTGTTAACAAAACTTTTCTTAAGCTGTAATTCTGCATGGCCTCTCACTGCTCTATGAATATGCCTTCTTTGCCTTTGTGACTCTAACTGGTGCTACTGTTAAAGAAACTCTACAAAGCCTTATTCTTCTAAAAGAAAATGACCTGTATATCGAGTGAGATATACAGATAAGGTAAGAGCATCTAAGGACTAAGCCAGAGTTCTATCACAATTCAAATTTCTTTGCAGAATTATTTTCCTTTCTGCCAATTTTTTATTTATATTTTCCACAATGAAAGTATTGAGTTTATTTCTTGTCTTGTGGTTTATGACACCCTGTCATGTAAAGGTGATTTTATAAAATAAAGAAACAGTAAGAGTGAAATTTATATTCACCTTCCTTAGGTTGAGTCATAACTGGAGTTTGGGTCTCCTTTGTATATGTGACCATTTCTCGAGGAGGAAAGTCAACTTGAGTGATTTTGGACATTGCAAGCTTAATAGGTCCACGTCTAAAGAAAATGAAGTAGAACATTATAAGCAGTGTGTTTACCTTATATGCAGCAATTTTAAGTGAAAATTTGACACAAAATTAATAGAACTAAACTAAAACTGATCACAATTTCTTATATTGTTTCAGGTGGCATAAATATTAGTGGACTTTGGATAATTTGCTATCAAAAGTAAATAAAATGGATTCAATCCAGAATGTTGCACAACAGAGATTCATGAACAGGATGATCCTGCAGGCTGAAGGGGCAAGAATATTTTCATCATACCCCGTGTGCAGCTCCATGCTCACAAAAATCCTCCAGAGAATTCCAAAACATCAAGTGAACTACAGGAGAACTGATTTTTTTAGACTTGATTATTTTCCTCTATTATGTTGCCATACGGAAATGCTAATGCTAATAAAAATAATAATGTGCAATTCTAGATCCAATCCAGTATAAAACATGTGCTTTACGTGCAAACTCAATACAACTACAATTAAGTTATGAAGTATGTTATCATGTTGAAATCAATTATAATTAAGATACCATTGTGCAATGACTTTTGCAATTAAAGATTCATGAGATGCCTGAAGAACTACTTGATCTTGAGGATACACTCATGATAGAGATGCACAGATCTGATTTGAAAGAGGTGCTTTTGAATACAAAGAATTGTGTAGCTACTGAGAGGAGGCTTCTGCTACAGCCCTGCGATCCTGGAAACAGACCAGGCTTCTTTAAGAAGTTGCAGATGAATGCCAGGTTGGCGCTACTGAAAAGCACCTCTTCAAAACTAAATCCAAAGCACTGCATAGTCATAATACATTACAAGATTATTCCCATTAAGCATCTGAATATATGCATAATATATTTTGGCCATAATGCACCTATGGTTCTTAAGAATGTAATAAGATAGAAAAACCCAACACCTATTAGTCCTGTTCTATTCCACACACTGTAATAAAGTTTCATATTTATATTATACTCTTCCCAGTGCAATTCATATGGACTCTCTACTGCTATATGATAGGGCAATTTAATTCCTGTATTAAAGGTGTGTGAACAGGCAAGCTATTTGCAGATTAATACCTTGTCACAAATATCAAAAAGTAGTAAATTGTTTTTTAAAAACTAGGAAGAAACATTTAGTAGGTTAGTAAGCTACTAAAATTACACTAAAATGCTGAATGTGAATTCAAAAGTGACAATCCAGAAGTACAATTTAATTTGTACTTATAATTTTTTCAATTATGTTAGTCAGTTTTCCCAAACACATATTATCTAGTTTTATACTGTTTGGGAATTTATTGTAAAAGCTGCTGATCAACAAACTCAACACTATATTATTGCTTAACATCTTAAGTAATCACAGGAAAAATGGTTTCACATGTTATTTTTAAGAATCCTACTTTGAACATATATAAACAATTGCTACACAAAGATGGAAGATAAAAAAACTCTGCTGTACCCCAGATCGGAATCAGAGTGGAGCTGTAGAACAGATGGATCAGTATCCCAATGCAGCGTCCTGAGACACAGGTTGAAGAACAACCATGCAGCATTAGCAAAAAAGGCCAGAGATTAGTGAAGCAAGTACAGTCTATGAAATGTTAAGGCTATTGTTACACTCCTATCGTGGTTTCAAAAACAAAGAAAAGGGTCAGTTAGTGAAAATCAAGCGGACATTCAGTGCTACAGGAAAACATGCAGTATATATATAAATTAAAATACAATTAAAATACAAACATACAGTTAGTATTGCTGTAACTGTATACCATATATGGGCTGCCAAAATATGAAAACCATGTGTTTTCTGTATCTCTTTGCTGCTGCCTAGTGGCTGTCTAGATTTTTGCAGTCTACATATGGTACCCCTAAATATGACTGCAATATTATATCAATCAATTAGTTCACAGCAAAACCTTTTCTCAAGCTAAATATGCTACATTTTTAAAAGTGCTTCTCAGTTTAACTATTTATAAAATCTGTGATTCCTAGATACCAGACTTCAATTTTAGTCATGTGGAAATATATGCAAATTT
Organism: Charina bottae; assembly: GCA_023362775.1. Taxonomy (NCBI): domain Eukaryota; kingdom Metazoa; phylum Chordata; class Lepidosauria; order Squamata; family Charinaidae; genus Charina; species Charina bottae. The sequence goes on along the minus strand of JALMGJ010000001.1, from coordinate 243,971,937 downwards.
GATAAATTAAATGTTATAAGATTAACCAACAAAGATTTCTTTAATTAGGTGCAATTGACAGCATTAATAAGTACATTAAACTGTTGAAGAGATGTAAAATTTCACAAACATGCAAAGAAATGGAACATATTGATAAAATAGCTGCACAGATTTAGTAGTGCCATCTGATCCACTTTGTTAAGATATTGTAATCTTGCCCCAAGCATTAAATATGTTCAGGAAATTGTCATATTGGTAAAGGAAATGAGTCAACACATAAACCTTTGGGTACAGAAAAATTGCTTCTCCACTGGGATATACGACTGCTAGTGTTTCCAAGACATGACATTGCTATAATTACGGGTTAAGCACAGCCTTGGGCTCATGTCACTTAATTTAAAGCCAACCCAAGACATCCAATGTCACAGAAAACAGCAAGCTTCATAAACTTATTCTACATATGCTTAAATTCTAATGAATTGGAAAGTAATCTTAGAGCATGATACAAAAGCCAATAGGCTTATCTAATAAAAATACAATGCAACATACTGCAATAAAAATGCAAAAGCAAATACATTTTATGTATTTTATTCTAACACTTTATTTAAACATGCACATACATTTTAATAACTAGTTATTTTATGTATATTGCTTTTATAGTCTGCAAAACCGGGTTCATACAGTCAGAAGTGGCATAATTTCTGCTAAATTTATTTGTGGGAATATAATCATGTTGCCACCCTCCCAAAACGATACAAGTGTTTATATTAATGTTATCCTCTTTTTTATCAGCCTTTTTCTTCAAAGAGTGGTATCTTCAATGTCAGGTAGAATTATTACATTCTGTCTCTCATTTATTCAGAGGAACAATTGTTTATATAAATAATTCTAACTTTATTTAACTATAACATCATATGAATAGATAATACAAGATATAAATTGTTTGAACATATATAAACAATTTCAGGCACAGAACTCTGTGACAGTTTTCTTTGTCTCAAAGGCAACTAGTGTCTCTTTCTTTTATATATGCTAATTAAATTCTCTTCCTTCCTTTTTCCTTTTTTACTCTGCCTCTCTCTTACATCTCTCTCTCCCTCAGTTTTTTAACTTTCTGCCCCACCTTCATTATAAGGAGCGTTCATTATAAGGAGCATTCAGCTAACTCTTTAACTCCATTTCATCCTAATGTATAAAAAAAGATCTGCAGGCCAACTTTACAGCCTGAATACACAGATTTTCTGCCCTATTATAAGTAATGAAATTGGTTTTGCGCAACTTGAAAATAATTTGAGAGACTCCTGTATTTTCAGTACAACTGGTTTACACTTTGCTATTTTCCATCATTCCAAATCTTTCATATGAAAATTTAAATGCAATAATTTTCATTTATATCCTTTTAAAAAAAGATAATAAAGCGGTACACAAATCGCAACCAATACACAGTAGCTGAATAACACTGTAACAAACTTTAAGCCAGAGCTTTCCAAACTTTTCATGTTGGTGACACACTTTTTAGACATGCATCAGACATGCATCGGGGCATCATTTCGCGACACACTCTTACAGCAGGGCACAAGGCAGGCACTAGGACCTGCACAGAATCACAGCAGGTTTGGAGGCAGCAAGGCACAAGGCAGTCAACTAGGACCTGCGCAGAATCCTGGCAGGGCAGGTTTGGAGGCACAAGGACCTGCGTGGTATCCTGGCAGGGCTCAGAGGCAGCAGCAGCAGCCGCGACACACCCAGACACTGCAGCCGACACACTAACATGTCCCGACACACAGTTTGGAAAGCTCTGCTTTAAGCATTAAAATGGAGAAAAAGATGTTTAAAAAATTAGATCTTCAAAGCCTCCTTAAAAGTAGGGAGAAAAGTAGCCAAATAGGTATCCCACAGATGACATTTCAAGTTTTTGGAGAAACTACTAAAAATAGCCTCTTATACTTTCAATGGATAAAGAGCAGACCCAACTCTAAGGACTCAGGTAGGTTCATATAGAAAATGGTTCTCGAGGTTAACTTTTAAGGCTGTTTAAGAAACAACTGCTACTACCCAAGAAGGTTTTTCCCAATTTTGCTTACAGTATACCTCTCTGGTTAGGCTTACCTAGCCCCTACTCTCTGTTTTCAAGTGTTATGTGAAGACTTAACTTCTACTGTTTTTTTTATCTTCATTATATACACTGTGCTGTCTAATCTTGATTTTATTATATTTTAAATTTTATTATATTTTTAATCTTGTTTTTAATCATTTTTGCTAGCCACATTGAGTAGCAAAGTAGGAAAACATTTATTTATTCATTCAACCTTCTCTGTGCACTGTGGGAAAAAAATCAGTAAATTCACCTGTATTGGAAAAACCAAACAGGTGACTACCAGTACTCTGTGATTTCTTTGATCTTAAGAAGTGCCAGCAGGTTTGGAACTATTTGTGCTTTCTTCAGTAGGGATTACATTACTGTGCCTTCTGGGGGCCCGAAGAGGTCAATCTCTATGCTGACTTGTTTAGTAAACATTTTTAACTCTTTTTTATGAATTTAAATGAATATGAATTGGGATGACATATTGTAGCCTGACAGCCCAAGCTGTATCATCAGGTGAAATCATCGTAAATTTATCAGCAGCCAAATGAACTTCACAAAACAAGTTCATAGAAGCTATATTAGTAAGAAATGACAGAAACATTATCCTTGAAACAATATGATGAATTATATTAGTTATATTTATAAAAGAGAATTGTTATATAAATGTACAATTAGCAAATAAATCATAGCAGGCTACACATTTTCAGTAAGATTCTACTAAAAGGCTGAATCATCAGGCTTGAATATCTCTGCTGGATAAAATATTGTGGATGAAATGGTTGCAAAAAACCTACTGCCATAGAACAATGAGAGGCTGGTAAGCAATTAGATTAGTCCCAAGTATTCTACAATTGCACTCTATTTATTGCTATAACTTGCTGGGCTGAAAAATCACGAAGCAAACCTGGATCTTCTTAATGGAGGATGGCAAGGAGTCAGGTATGTGTAATTTCTGGCTGGCCACCCCCAAAACTGTACAGGTAGTCCCCGAGTTATAAAGGCAATTGGGACCAGGATTGCCATCGCTAAGCAATATGGTTGTAAAGGGCAATGTCAGGGGACCGCATTGCTTAGCGATGGCAATCCAGGCAGTCCAGGTTGATGTCCACGCGGGTCCTTAAATGGGAAGCAGCAGGAATCCCAGGAAAGGAGCGGGGTGTGTGTGTGCCAGGGGGGGGGGGGGGGAGGCACTGCCAAATTGATCTACATGTCTAAGGCTTTGAGGTAAACTTTAGCATGTAGTTGCCCAGCAACTATTGGGCAGTGTTGAGCTTCAGGATACAAGCCTGCACCAGTCTATTGCCCAACAACTCTTTATTTTCCACACAACGGCCTTGTCAGGGAGATAACTGGTGAAGAAGGAGGGGGCTCCTTCCAGGGGGAGAAACGCATGCGTAGTACTAAATCACTTTGCTTTTCTCCCAAGAGGCTAAAGAAGGCCCCGCCCTGATTTCTTGGACCCTTTTTCTGAGCATTACTAGTTCATTTTAGTTTAGCTGGATTCTGTCAAGGAGAGTAGGACAATAAACATTAGAGCTTCACCTCCAAGCCTCAGCGTGTTTTCCTTCACTCGAAGTCAGGACAGGGCTGGATGATTCCACCCATCACTTCAGTTTTAAAATCAGGAGGAAAGTTAATGCTAATATGTTTTGCTGAATACAGCATCACTTCTGTAACATTCTTATCCTGTTTTGTGTTTAACGTGTTTTATTTTGAACTCTGTTCTGTGACCGTAATAAATTCTATCTATCTTCTATGGTGAGCATATTTTAAAAACTATTGGCAGCAATCATATTAACTGCAAAGATCAGCTCAGATTTATCAAATCAACCATATCAGTGACAAGAAAGCTTGCTGAGTTGGCTGAAAACTTCCCAAGGGCAGTTTAAAATTCATATGTGAATGTCCATTTGGTGATTTGATATAATTTTGCAGCTGTATAGGTAATTTCTTTATAATCTTTTATTACTAATATTGGTGTTTAATGCTTCTGCCACCTCCCTGATTTATTGTGATTGGTAAAATAATTAAGTTACATATCTTTTTGTTATCTTTATATTTAAGAATATTCTTTCAAATTATGTATCTGCCTTAAAATTTTGTATCAAAATATAATATATGCTTCTTTAGTTTTATGCTTTTTTAGTTTTGTTAAATGGACACTTTTAAGAAGACTTTAAAAGTATGCCCTTTAGGAATGGCTGTAAGGCCATGCTGGGCCCTATACATTTTTTATTCTTTGTATACATTTAACCCAATCTTACTATGGTAGCCTTATATAATCCACAAGATTCTTTAAAAAGCTGATCTGGCAATTTCTTTTCTTCAGCTTCCTTTTAATCATTTCATTCATATTTTATACACTTAACTTGGTTCCAGATGCCAGATTATGGTGGACTTTTTAGACAATTTTCTACTCCTATATATGCTAAATTTAATAAGGTTGTTACTACTATACCTAAGAAATTCAGCAAAAAATTCATTTATGGTCAATTCTTGGGCACTGTTCAGCATATCTGAGCAAAGGTAAGTAAGGTAGTTAAAAAAAACAACCTATAAGCTATTTTTTCCAATTTATACCAAAATGCTAAGACAGATACTATCTTCAGAACTGTACTTGCTACATCATTTGAATCTATAGTGCAGAGCTTTCCAAACTGTGTGCCGTGACACAAAAGTGTGTCGCCACACACAGCGTGGTGTGTCGCCACAACACCCAGAAGCGGCGGCGCGCGCGTGCACGGCGGCCGCCATGCACGCGCACGCCCCCCGCGCCGCTGCCGTGCACGCGTGCGCCGCCGCTGCCGCGGCCGGGTGTGTCGCCAGCAGCGGCACTTTGGAAAGCCCTGCTATAGTGTATACCATTTATCAGATGAAACCTACAATAAATACTTCCTGTTGACATTACTCCTGTGACAGGGAAGCCAAAGTAACTCCACCATTTAATATAAGAAAACCAGATTACAGTATATAAAAGGATACTAAACATGGATTCCTTCCACATGGTCCAGGACTTGTAATGCTGGTACACAGAGAGTGTTTCTGTATCTCCCTACCCCCTTTTTTCCCCGTCTTCAAGAAAATCTTGGCTTTTGACATCTACATGGACAAGTCCATCCAACTTTCTTGGCAACATTTTTCAAAGTGGTTTGCCACTGCCTTCTTCCTAGAACTAAAAGAAAGTGACTGGCCCAAAGTCACCTGGCTGGCTTCCATGCCTAAGGTAGGATCAAAGCTCAGGTTTCCCCACTCTTAGTCCAGTGCCTTAACTAGACCAAACTGGCTCTCTTGTATCTCCCCTTGTGCCAAGTTAATACTAGTTTCCATTTATCATAAACATTCAGCGTATTATACACATACTCTCACCTATGAGCTTAAGATCAATAGTATATTTTGCAAAAAGCAAGATTCTATCCCAAGTTCATAGGTTTCAGTTGTTACAAAATAATTAATTATTGGGGATTTTCTGCAAAGCTTAAAGGCATAATTCAACTCCTACGCTATGAATGTTTTCCATCCCAAATCCTACACATGATTATCCTGACCACATGACTATGTTAGACTGGCCATGGCTATATAAATCCTAGAGATTACTATAAGCTGTTTCTTAATAGTAAACCAGAGACAAAAAAAAACCAAGTAGCAATCATTATGTTTCAATCCATAGACTGTGGGACAATCCAGTGGTATACTTCCACTAGCAGAAGCTATTTTCACTAATAAGAGCAGGCCATTCTCTCCCTTTATATGTCTTGCAAATTTGCTCTAAGGGATCCTTCAACCCCCTGAGACAGCTTTTGAAGGCATATGGGAGAGAAGAAAGATAACCAGTTGTGCTAGCGTGAGAGCCAGTTTGGTGTAGTGGTTAAGGCATCAGGCTAGAAATTGGAAGACCCATGAGTTTGAGTCCTGCCTTAGGCACAAAGCCAGATGGGTGACCTTGGGCCAGTCACTCTCTCTCAGCCCTGGGAAGCAGGCAAGGGCAAACCACTTCTGAAAAACCTTGCCAAGAAAACTGCAGGGACTTGGCCAGGCAGTCTCCGAGAATTGGACATGATTGAACGGATTAAAAAAAAAGGTTGTGCTAGCAGAATTTCAATTTCACAACACTAGATTCCACCCTGAGTTCTATGTACATAGTGGAAACCAAGAAAGTCAAGCCTCTGAATCATCCCAAAATTTTTATTGTGTAAATGGATTCTTCAGTTAGATCAGTCAACACCCAAATATAGAACAGTTCACTGCCACATCATTTTAGAACCATTCATTCCATTAATTAATTAATTCTTTATTAATGGTGCTATGGACTTTGAAGAAGCACGAGTACAGGGCGAAAGGGAGAAAAGAGCTAAAAGGAAGGCACGTCAGGCAAACCCTCATCATGACCGTCTCCCACCCGGAAACCTATGCCCTCATTGTGGGAGGTTGTGCGGATCCAGAATTGGCCTTTACAGCCACTTACGGATCCATCGTTAAAATTTTACCTTTGGAAGACAATCTTACTCGGCTACGAGTGATCGCCAATGATGATGATTTTAGAACATTACATTTGCATACTACAGGACTCTTCTCAAAAGAAAGGAACACATGTACAGTAGTAGAGATGTAGAAACCTGGGATATTAAAATAGCCCTAAGAGATTTGATGGCACAACTCAAAATAACACGAAGCAGTGAACAGGAGGAGAAACCCTCCAATTAGCTATCACCACAATCAGTACCTACAAAGCAACAGAAGACCACAGAAGAAGTCATAAGTCCGCCTAGAGTCCCTCTTGAGGGGGGAGATGGGCGGTGACAAAATTTGATGAATAAAATAAAAATAAATAAAGTTATTATCAAATCCACTTAGTATACCAGCAAGGCTTCTATCTCTTTTCCCATCTCACCCCATGCCAATAACAATTTTGTCAATTATCAGATAGCATTAGCTTTTTCATGAAGTAAAACCAAGCACTAGAGTATTTTGACATATTGCAGTATTATAAAAGAATATTTGATAGTAAATATCCGATTTATTTTTCCTGTAGAAATGGAAGAATCTAAATTAGTGCTTTAAATTGTTTCAGTTTAATATGTGTATTACATTATTGAAAAAATACCCTAACAAAGTATTTTATACCTCATAATATCAATCATTCTGAGAAAACATACCTTGAACCAATAGCACCATCACCAGAATCCTGGCTTCCGGCCTCACTTGGTGTGCTCACAGATTTCGAAGATGGAGACATAGGAGGAGGGACTAAATAGTGAAACAGACAGGTATCCGCTGTTACTAGTCGTAGAGGTTGCACAGCTTAGGATGTTTCCAAATTAATTTAACATGGAAGCATTAAAAAAAGTGATGGTAAACAAAAGAAAACAAAAATAATAAAATGGATGAAAATGAACAATAGAAAAAAGGGGAGAAGACAATGTTAACATATCATGCTGGACATTCATGCAGTATTTGCCATTTAAATGCATTTTGGGATAATATTAAAAAAGATGTAATTTACTTAAAATGCACGGAAAAATATAGATTCAATTAATATAATGGCAACAACCTTTTCTTCGAAATTAAGTAATTAAAAATGCAATGCATTGAGCAGAATTCCCATAGATAAAAGTTCATTTTGAGGAAGGTCTTATTAGAATCAGGAGAGAAGGAAACAAGATGGTTTTCCTTTCCAGACATCTTGAAAACCTGCTCGAGGAATGGCAAACCTTCCAGAATAGCACAGAATGGGATGCTGTTAGCTGAAGGGAAATCCATGAAAATTACCCCTCTGCAACTAGTTTTAGAAGAGGTTGATGCTGAATCTTAGGGCCTTTTATAGATTGATAAAATCCAAAAGATGACTCTGGATCTAGTTCAATAATATTGAACTAGATTTTAACTCTGCTGATTTTGGGGAGAGGAGAGGTAGAGGGAAATATCAAATTACAAAACAAGCTTTCCATTCTATAGAAGAAAGGAGTTTTAAAAAATTATTACTTACTGAAAATAATTTATTTTCAGCACATTCTCAATTTTCTAGTTCTCACTTTTAATTTTAAAAAGCCTTTTCTTAAATGGTAAGTGGCAATATGTAACCCTAAATTATTTTTTCTTTAATTACTGAAGAGAGTAGGATTGCATTCATAGTTCTGCATGTTTCTAAGCTGTTTTGATTTCAGAGAAAACAGAATTTTTCAAGAAAATCACTCCTATACTAAACATATTTTAAACATTATTGTGGTTAAATATGTTGGATTCGATCTAGAGTGTCCTTTTGCAAAGTTGCACTCACAATATGCTTCAATATAGGAAAATGGGAATTTGATTTGAAAACTTTGATAATTAATGAAGTTCTTTAAAAAAAAATAAAGGAAAATGGGAAAGAGGGAATTCCTGTTCCCTGTTGCAGCACTGCACTATGCAGCACTGCTCAATGCTCTCAGAATATTAAAATATAAGCACTTGGGGGGGGAGTATATTTAACAGCTTAAGCTTATTATAGAACTGATGGAATTGATAAAAGCTGAACAAAGTTTTTGTATATTACATTTTTTTGTTATTGTACATTAAATGTTAATTTGGAAAAAAACCCACTGACAAGCAACATTAGACACTAATTCAACTAATTATTTGATTACTTTAAAGAGAGACGGTTAACTTAAAGTCAAGAGTCCCTCTTTATGTCAGAGTAGGAGTAGGGGTGGGCAGTCTTATACTCAACCCTGACAAGCCTGAGTGGCTATGGGTGCATGGCCCTTCCAGTGCTGGAGATTTTCCATCTTTGGTTCTGAATTGGGTGGTACTTCCCAATATAGAACTGACACACAATTTGGGGGTCCTCCTGGACTTACAGATCCTGTTTAAACAGTAGGTGGCATCTATGCCAGGAGGGCCTTTACTCAAATGCATCTCATATACCAATTGCAACCTTTCTGGATCAGGGATCCCTTCTCACGGCAACTTATGTTTTATCTCACGTGTGAATTATTGCAATGTACTTTACTTGACCTGCCTTTGAAGACCACTTGGAAGCTACAACTGGCCCAGAACGCAGTAATGAGAGCAATTATGGCTGCACCCTAATTTGCCCATGTACTGCCTCTGTTACATGAGCTGCATCAATTATCTGATGGGACCTAGGAAACACACCTTCGCTGTCATGACTCCTGACCTTTGGAATAGCATTCCCCCAACAGAGGTTTGTGTTGCCCTGACTCTGCAAGCCTTTAAATGATCTCTGAAAACCTGTATTTTTCTCCAAGCTCTGGGATAGGTTGAGGTATGTCTATTTGGTGTGCAGTGTCTGTTTTGGTTAGGGTATGTTTGTTTTCCCCTAATATGTACTGCTATGTTTATTTTGGTTGTTTTTTGGTATTGTATTTTTTAATCAAGATGGATGGATGGTATTCTGGAGGTGACGGACTCAACCATTGGGGAGCTGGGGATGGTGACGGCCGACAGAAAGCTCTGGCGTGGACTGGTCCATGAAGTCACGAAGAGTCGGAAACGACTGAACGAATAAACAACAAAATTTTTTAATCTGTATACTGCCCAGTGTCAATGTTGCGTTAGAGGCCTTATAACACTAAATTATAAATAAATAAAATATTTTAACTGGTCACTGCTGCCATCTACTGGCTATTTAACTACGTAAGTTGGAGGAATCTTGGGGCAAACTAAGCTTCTCTCCCATTCCCAGTAATGTTCATGAAGTATGTTTTAGATTGTGATGCTTAAAATAATTAACAATGTGAACCTTTTTCAGTTTCAAAAGTTTCTCTGCTGCTCGTGGCACTCTGAATGGAAGTTTCACATTTGCAGGCAGTCCTTACTTAAGCATATAAGAAATACTGAAAAATGTAACCAAGTTGAAATCTGAAATGGCATAATCTATTTTACCTTCATAAAAGTCTTGCTTTTAGAATTTAAAAACACATTTAAAATTGGAGTATTAATAATGAAGGAAAACTAAACATCTTGCTGAATTAGCACTTAATAAGGTTTAATTAATAAAACCGACTAATTACTGTTTGTTAAATTAAACAGTAAATAGATTAGTTTAAATTAGTGCAGGATATAAAAAATAAACTTTTAATTTATTAATATCCCATTTCAGGGCTTTCCAAAGTTTTCCCGCGGCGACACACCAACCGCCGTTGGTGTGTTGCCGTGGGAAAACCCGGAAGTGCTGCCGTTGCGGCAGCGCGCAAAAACCCGGAAGCGCTGCTGCCGCCGCTTTCAGGTTTTTGCGTGCCGCTGTTGGTGTGTCGCCGTGGGAAAACCCGGAAGTGCTGATGATGATCAGCGCTTCCGGATTGTGTGGCGACACACCAGACTGTGTGTGGCGACACACTTTTGTGTCGCGACACAGAGTTTGGAAAGCTCTGTCCCATTTTGTTATGAAGCTGCCTACTGTAGCATTATGGTTCTGGTTCCAAGATCCATAAGAGACAACTATATGCAGAACTTTATTTGCTAAAACCTATGGTTGCAAATAAACTATTGATGATGATATGCAGAACTACATTTATTTATTTCAATATTTGCCATTTCCTGACACTAAGGATAATGAGAATCCTCATGAACAGATGGGAACTATATGTGGTTAATGGTGCTCCTTCACATGAACCACCTAACCAAACTAATATTGAGAATAATGACAATATCTCATATAAGGGGTCAAAAAGTATTTGCCCTTTCAGAACTTCCTAAGCAATAAAAATTTACCATACAAAGCAATGCTTACTTCCAAATAAAGATGCACAGAATGGTGCAATTAATTATGATCCAAAAAATCAAGCATAGTAATTTTTGGTGCTCTAGTGAAGGCTGAGGTCTTCCTTTCAATTACAGTATCTTAACACATTTGAAAATAAGCACCAGGGTACAGAAAGTAGATGACATGTTGCATGCATGCATGAACAAAGGGAACTAGAAAGGGACACCTAAAAGAATTATTTCAGATGGACCGGGAATATTACCTTTTGCACTGAAATTCCCCATGTTTCTAATCTAAAATCTAAAAATGTCATTGTGAAATGACATTTGAAATTGGATCTACAGTCAATTTACCTTTTACTATTTTTTTCAAATGACAAATAGTTTTGAAAGCAACGAGAATTTGTACTTTTGAAGCCAATGCTTAAAAAAGCTCCCAAATGCTTCTAATGCTAAAAAAACTGGAGCTTTATTTTTTGTTTTTTTCTAAGTATGACTATCATTCTAGATAACTTTTTCAAAAATATTTCCTCCAATCACCTTAAGGCTCATTTTAAAACAGATGAAAAAAAATAAATCATTTTTGCACCCAAAATAAACCATTTCATTAAGAAATTGGCCCATCTGAATAACTGAAAAAAAAGAAGCAACATATGCTTGTAGGGTGTTAGGTACTTTCCTGCAATGTTGCAATGCCCTCTTGTGGCAGAGTTCTAACTCCTTGTGCTGATAGGCAGTAACTAACTTCAATAGTTAAAGATTTTACTTAAAAATAGTTAACAATTTTAGAAACTAGAAAGGAAAATACTAGAGATGCTTTGGAAACACAGTCTTACAAGAGTTTTAAAAATAAACTTGTTAAATAGACTTTAAAACTTTTCAAAATAGAAATGTTGGTTTGGATAGAGGTCCTATCAACAGAATTGGATTCATAGGATGCTTCCACTGGAGGAAATGGTATAAGAGTAAATTTATACCACTTCCTCCTTTCTGGTATAATCTCTTGAAAAGTTTCTCTAGAGACTACCAAAAGTGTAGGCAATACTACAAGGAACTGAAGTGGACTCAGTTAAAATCACCTTCCTCCCAACTTCTAGTAGAAGCCTCTGCTGGATCATATTTCCATTCCATGAACTGACAGAGCCATTCTTCTTTAAATCAATTACTTAGAAAAAGAAGAATGAAAACATTTATTTGGCAACATTTAAATTAGGAATAGCTATCTTAGGCTATCCAGATGTAGTAAAAAACATCTGGAAGGCCCTAGGCTGCCAATCCTTTTGCTGTCTTGATTTTGTTTTAATGGAATAATCTTAAAAGTTTTAGTTGATGAAATATAAAATGGTGCAAGAATTAGAAATCAGTAGTAATAATGCATGAGTATATTCTAGATCTGACAGAGTATGTTCTGAGAAGTTTCCTAAGTTAACTGTAGCGATAATGAACATATATCAAGTACATGCATGAATGAATAACTCAAGTTTCATGCTCTGATGCCACATTTAATTGCATGAAGAACATTTACATGACATATTTTCTTCATACATCTTACCCATAGGAGTATCTGGTGTTAAACCCATGCTCTGAAGCAAAGCTTCCGCTTCCCGTCTCTTCTTTTCAAGGTCAGATTCATCTTGTACAGGAAGGGCATCTTTCTTCTGATCAGTCTATGCATTTTATTAAAATGACAAATTGAATATGTCATTTCACATCTTTAATATACAAGGAAAATGTTTTTAGAACAAAAATGTTTATTTGGTGATACATGTAAGAAATCCATCATATTTTAATGAAGTTTTAACTTACTGTCCAGATAACACAAATCTTTCAGCAACAATCCTACGCAGGGCAAGATACTGTTTGTTTGTTTGTTTGTTTGTTTCTTCCTTCCTCCCTCCCTCACTCCACTCTCCACTCCACTCCACTCCCAATAAGAGAAGCTTATCTAGGAAGAATACTGCTGGTCAGGAAATGTACCGCTAAGTGCAAGATGATGTCAGTTTGGAAGTGTCATTCATGGAAGCTATTTAAGATAAGGCGGCTTTTCTTATAAATGAAAAATGGATAAGGTTTCCTTCAATATTGGCCAAATAGGGAGAACAGAAGAGAACAAAACTTTAGCAAAAGAAATGCATGCAGATAAAGGATGAAACCCCAGCCCACCCCATCCCTTCTGAGTATATTGCTAAGAATATTAACATATTAACATAGTCTGGCAATGAAACGTCTGCAAGAAAACAACAAGGCTCAGAGAGAACCAAGGACGCCACAGTTCAACCCTGAGCTACAAATATTCTCTTCGATTGGTACATAGCAAATAATTAAATACATCAGGAAGTTGGCTAAAAGTGTGGCTGAACAGCAGACAATAACAGATTTAAAACTTTAAAGAAGTCTGCAGAGCTCTTTGCATTTGTTTTTAATACAGAAGATGGATTTTTTTCCAAGAAGAGAATCTTAAATACTGGATCAAACAACAGGGATAAGAGAAGAAGTTCTGACCCTCCTTAACAAGTTAAGAATGAAAAAAATTACTGGTATCAAATGGTATGTACCCAAGAACTCAAGTGTGAAACAAAAATGCATACCTTCTAAACATAAATGAGTATGAAGCCTTGGTTGTATTTAGTCTGAAATATTTTGATTACTAGCAGTAATGTGGAGATACAAAATAAAACAATAAATACATGTATTGAGATATGTAAAGTCTGGGGAGAAAAATGATTCTAATAAATTACTGTTATTTATCTGTTCATATTTCTGAAACATAAGATTTCTAAGTACACTCAAAATTTGTCAGATGCTATTATTAACAATAATAACTGGAAAGTTATAGCATGTAAGCAAATTATCTGGTAGGTGTAATTTGAAAAAAGAATTCTTACTTCCTTTTTCTTTCTTTCTTCTTCTTTTCTTTTTTTCTCCTCTCTTATTTGAGCCAAGCGTTGTTTCTTACGTTCTAACTCTGCCTTCAATTCACTTTTATCAGACATAGTTAGAATCCTGTCAATAACATGAAACAAATGCAGAATTAAATATATATCTATATCTATTAATATAATAAAAGGGGCTTACTACAAAATATGGTTCCTTGGCAACAATGTTTCATACACCTAGACTACACCTGTAATAACATGTAACAAAATGTTAGCACCAAGCTTTAAACATATTTATCTCTGGATGAATTTAAAAAAAATGCAGAGAAGCTACATAACAATTAGAAACATATAGAGAACCTGGATGATTAAGTTATAGGCATATGAATAGGGAACATTCCACTTTCATTTAAAGAGTTATCTATAATATGATTTCTGAAAAGCCAGTTAATATTTTTGACCTTTATATATAAATTCAGCCTATTCAATCTTTGCCATAAATTTATCTTTTTCCCTTTAATACATATTGCAAGGAAACCTGTACATAATATTAGGCAAAGATATTAGAAAATTTCTTTTGGTCAACATTTTTAAGCAAATTAACTTAATACATTAATCCTTCCTGGAACTCAAAATGGTCACAACCTCGTTCACATTCTGTACTTCTCCAGATTTTGGTATGCATTTATGGTAATTAAAGTTATATATCAAAATTTATTTAAGGAAAACAAATAAAAATGCTTTTTTTGTTTTAATACCAGGTTAATTGAGAAATACCAGGATAACAGAAATCATAAACATAAACTATATAAATTGGAATATATAAAATAAACTTATGACTGAATCAATACAAAACTCAAAGGACAGATTTAGAACCTTTCCCTGCTTTCATCTATCCACAGCACAAGCATGCATCTTTTTCTGTCATATCCCATTGACCTTACTGTTATATTGACTCAGAGAGACTTAAGTCATCCTAGCAGTACCGTTTGTTAAAGCTGCGTTCCCCCCCTTTATTCTGACGCTGTTCAAGGACAGCCGCAAGGTGCATAAAGTCCGCTAGCCTTTGTCCATGTTCTCAGAAGAAAGTAGGTGAGTGCAGGGCCTTGAGACAGACACAACAGAGGCAGGATAGGGACTAGTAACAAAGACTGGGGGGACAGCACTTTAATTCTGTAGTGGGGGAAAACATTCACACCCTAATCATATATTACTGTTGACATGGTGCTATATCAGTGTTCCATCATCACACTGTGACTGTGAATTACGGAACACAGTTGGCATCTGGGGCTATCTGGTTCCCAGGGGTGTATGGGAGGTCGGACGGGGGTGCGGTTCTTTTGCTCCTTGACTAAAGGTCAAACAAAATATATGTTTTCTTTCAATTGTATTTTTAGAGGAGAGATAACTGTTACTCTTTCAAGTGCTCAAAGCGCTTGGTTGTATTTCCCTCAGAACCGCTCCGGAAATAGGGACGAGGTGTGTTTCCGTCCTGTGTGAGAGGAACCAAAGGAAGCTGCGGACAGAGTTCCACGAGGAGGCGCAATAGGCGGCCTCACCCAGCAGCCTCTTCGGAGAAAATCACGAGAACGGCCGGAGTAATCGCCCCGAGGCCACCGGGCCGAGACAAGCGGAGGGTCGGCTTCGGGCGTTGCCCGCACAAAAGCTCCCGCCCGCCCGCGCTGCTGCTCTCTCCCTCCCACCCCAACGGCCGTGGCTCGCGTCCTCCTCACCCTCTAGGGCCCGGGCCTGCCCCGCCGGGGCTACTTCGGCGAAGCGGGACGGCTAGAAGCCGCCCCGGGCCCGCGAGGCACTGATTCGTCAGATGGGTAACCGGCGTGGCTCACCCTGCCAAGGCTAACCTGTCACTGGGCCCCTCCTCTGTTCAGACTGCTTCCGCCTTGTTTCGAGGCGCTCCTTCACCAAAGCGGGAAGGGACGGAGAAGCGCCGCAGGAGTTTCAAATAAGACGGAGAGCCGCCGTTAAATCCTACAAGGGACAACTCAGCATCCTCCGAGGGAACGCGCATGCGCGGAAATAACCCGTGCCGACGGAACAGGAGGTCGGTCATTGCTATCGGTCGAATAGTTATACACGAACAGGAGCGCATGCGCATACGAGAAACGGATGGAGAAGTTCGTTGTTATTTGTGTCGGGCATTGCAGATGCCGTTTCAGATTTCACATGGGGTTATTCTTTTTTGAAACATATTCTGCCAAAGAAGCGAAAGAAAGAAACAAGGATAGATTTTTTAAGAATATCCACTAATGTCTCCGAATGTTATAGTTCGATCCGGAAAGAGGACTACAATTCCCGGCATGCAGTGCGCCATTCGATGCTGTCAACCGGACCTTTCTTCGGGCTCGTGCTGCACGCTGGAACTGTCTACGTAGGGCCGGCTTGACAGTGTGAATTCAGAGTTGTAATCTACCTTCTCTCTGTTGCTGGAAGTATGCGATGTGCTGATTTTGGAACGTTTGCTTCGCTAGGGGCTCTCAATGACAGTTTCCCCAGCAAATGTGGATAAGTGCTTCTGTTCTTTTTTTCCTATCATTTTTGCCTGTGATCTGAAGCCATCGTATTGCTTCTTTATTCAGAAATAAATTCAACTAATTTCAAAGGATGTTATTCCCACTGAAATAGAGCTTTGGACACTGGTACAAACTGCTCAAATATACTTGCATTTTGTATTAAGAATTGGTAACTACTGGCTAGAGTTGTTGCATCTAGAATCTCCTCATCCCAATATGGTTATCTCTGAGCAAACAATAGAATCATGGATTTGCAATTCTAGGGGGCTATTCTTTGGTGGACCGAAACTAGCATCTGCATTCAACTGAGTCTTTATAAAAAAAACACTGTCAATCATAGTATATAACAGGAGTAGGGAATCTATTATTTATAAAAATCAGCAGTCATATCCATCTGTAGGTGATGCCAGATGCAACAATGGATAGAAGTTAGCATCTCTGTTTTGTTCTGTTCTGATATTTTATTTTATTTTATTTTATTTTATTTTATTATTTTATTTTATTTTATTTTATTTTATTTTATTTTATTATTATTTTATTATTATTTTATTATTTTATTTTTATTTTATTATTTTATTATTTTATTTGCTATATCCTCCATGGCATATTTCCAGCATTCCAAATGTATCCACCAGCCCAACAAGGTTGCTTATTATGTTTATGTTGTTTTTTAAACTAGGATCTCAACCATCAGTATTT
This sequence comes from Charina bottae, assembly GCA_023362775.1. Lineage (NCBI taxonomy): Eukaryota > Metazoa > Chordata > Lepidosauria > Squamata > Charinaidae > Charina > Charina bottae. Next base: position 243,955,066 of record JALMGJ010000001.1, on the reverse strand, counting down.
TAAACTTTCAAAGCAAAAGAGTATCATGAGATTCTTCACAATTAACCATTTTTAAAAACCATCCTGCTTTATGCATAGTTCCTTAAAAGCACACAGTGTCAATGCTGGGTAAAACAGATTTGCAAGAATGTTAGCTGTTACCAATACTCTAATAATCAGAAACAGACTGGTCATTCACCAGAAGTTTGCAGTTTATTATATGCATATTTGTAAACTATAAAAGGCTGGAAGTGAAACCAAGAATATAGAGCAGAGCTTTCCAAACTACACACTAACGTGTCCCGACACACAGTTTGGAAAGCTCTGATATAGAGCATGCCATTGCCACCCATGCATTTTATCAAGATTAACATGTTTATTACTACATATGTTTTGTGCTTATGAAATAATAAAATTATTAGTCTTTAAGATGCCCCCAGACTATTTGCTGCAAATATATTCCTGTCATTTGTGGTAGTGGTAGAAGTCTCAACAGCTGAGTTCAGGTTTTGCAAATATTTTAGGATGGTGACTGTCTCCAAAGAGATCTAATAAAGGAGCTGTGGAACAAGTTAGGGTTTGCTTATCCATGGTTTGTTGAATATACAATAATTGGTCAGGTTCACATAAAATGCTAAGCCATAAATAATATGCTGAGAGGTAAAGGAATATTTCTGGCTTCATTGCATTGATTACAGCCATGGGTGCAATCAATGGGTGTACATGAGGGGACAAATGACCAACATGTAAATGATGCCACTCATCAGAAATCATGATAGAATTATATTTGTGCAATGATGTCATGATTCACACATTGTCATTTTGATCTCATCAAGTTTTGTTACAGACACCACTCATTACAACTTTGTCAGCCAGAATTTACTAACCAGTGTGGGAGAGCAGACTGCGGGGGTAATCACAGGCACCTGTGCTGCCTCCCTCCCTCCCTCCTATTTCAAACCTCCTATGTCAGGACAAGCCACAGTTTTGTAACAGCTGAGAAGAGGGGGAGGAGGGGATTACAGAGCCTGTGTGTTTGGAGATTTTGCAGCAGCCAGCCAGCCAGCCAGCGGAATGGAGAAGTGTTGTTTTCCCCACAGAGACTTTGGAGGTCCTGAGGAAACAACAGGATGAAGCAAAGTCCTGCAGCAAACCAGTGAGAAGGGGCAAGTGTTGTGCAAACTGCCCAATAACAGAAGCTCTCTGAACTATCTATAGCAGTAGGCTAGTAGTAGCAGCAAAATAAGAATAGGTAGATTATATGTGTATTAATATAGAATGGAAGTAGTTGTATAGAACATAGTAAGATAAGGAGAGAAGAACGTATAGTATAATTCCATTAGTAATATAGGTTAATTAGTAATAAGCTAGGATTGTTAGATATTAGCTAGTCACATAGTCATATAGTATATACTTTTATACTGTAAATAGTTTGTTTAAAATAAAAACACCTCTCCAACCTATAAGGGGAGGTATAAAAAAACTCTAAGTGTTGTAGAGTGCAGTGCTTTTTGGGAGGTCATTTGAGCATGGAACAATCAAACTGCATAGAAAACGAACCCGTGACACCAGGATTGAAAAATACATATTTTGACTATCAGAATAAGTTGTACCAGCAGTAAGGGGAAAACCTTGGATCACAGTGCCACAAATAATTGGTAACCCTTTTGTTTCCTTGCCTTAGTAGACAGCATTGTTTAAAAGCAGGATGACTGAGATATTGAAAAGCATTTTATGTCTTTTGGTTTGGGTGGTGCAACCTAACACTGTAATCCTGGTGTCAGCTGTAGAAATATCTTTTAAGCATAACTTTTAAGCACTGTCACTAGCTTTATTACCATGTTAAGGAACACAGATGTCCATCATTTTCTATAAATGGTTATAACATGATGTTCAGTATTGTGAAGTCTGCCATCACCCCCCCAATAATATTTGTACAAAGGAAATACAATTTAAATATTGATACGAACTGTCTGCATATTACAGGGAATCCTGTAAGAGAGGTTCAGATGGTGCTAGTCCACAAGTTTTCTATGATTGGGAAGAAGCCACCTATTGGTAGAGGTTTGTCCAACACAATTTTTTAATCTCCTGTAAAGGAAATGGATACTACTAAGACAAAGATTAACCCTCCCTTTTCATAGGTCATTTTGTTCCCTCTAAATTATTACCTAGATTTCTGCCAATTTATATTGCTTTGTAGAATTTAAGTGGTATCAACTGATTCTAGTCTTCCATTACTACAACTATTATAGCTGCTGCCACTGCAAGGAAACACTTATCTTGGTGGCTACCTAGTCAATATTCCTGTAACAATACCTCCATAATGCTGGAGATAGTTTTTAGTCTTAAAATCAGAGACTAGCAAGCTATATTTAAACCATTTGTCCTTATTTCTGAGTAAATATATTTGGATTGGAACACCATTTTAGTTGTTATATTTTACTCAATAATGAACATTTGCTGGAGAATGGAAAATTGATTCCTCCCACCAACAAAATTCAGTAGCACTGCATTTCCCCCATGTTTTCATCAGCATGTGGGCCAAAATAGGTGTGTTAAAGCTTCACTAAGCTTAAAGCACTTATTTTGTTTGTAAACCCCACTATCCTGCAAACTTTGCAGTTTGTCACTGCCATAATTCCTTGGAAGCCAAATAAATATTAAAAAGTATGGGCAACAAGATAAAAAGGCTTCCCCTGATCCACATTTACCTTGTAGGAAGATATTTTAGCAGTGTGTGTGTATTTTAAAACACTGCTAAATTTAGCATACCTTTTTATTAAGCCACTGTCTAAATTTCCATGCATTAAATAATAAAATTCTACTAGACTGAATATCAGTCATATTTCAGAGATCCACTGAAGAACATTTACTGATAGGCCATCCTCCTCTGATAAGGTAAAAGTCCTACTTTTCTATTATTGTTGTTATTGTTCTATACCTTGTTTTCCCTTTATATTTCTTTCAGTATTAATGCATTTTTACAATTATTCCCTTACTTGATACACATTTATATGTTTAATATCACCACAAGATGAATATGAATTACCAGTTCTTCCTGAGATGAATACTCCTGCAGTCTCATCAAATTTGCCATGAAAAAGTACCTCATGAATGGGCAAAGCACTTATAGTAAGAGTGATTTATTGCTGAACATTATAGAAAATAGACCTGGGGATTCAAAAATGCAAGTGAAGTTCTCCTTTCCTCAGTTTGGTTCTCTAGGTAGTACAGAACTCTATTTTTTTCTATTATGTGGTTAAAAGGAGAGAAAATGAGGCTTCTGGTTGAGGACAATGGCAGACTAAGATTCTCTGAAGGACTGGAGATGACGTTTGCAGGGGAGACCAATGGCCGGGTGACAAGCCTGGGCCAGCGGAGCCTCTCCAGATAAGGAGAGGCCAAGAGATTGCCCACTTGTGCTCTGGAAGGCTGCTTCTTGTGAGGAGACTGCAGAATTTGTGGCTGACTTGTGAGTTTGTGCAGCCAGGAGCTGTGGAAAAGTCATAGAGCTCATAGCCACAGTGGAGCTTTTAAGTGAAGATCATTCAGTGGCCTGTTAGAACCAGTGAATGGAGCAGAGCTTAACGTTGTGTAAACTCATGCATAGAAAAAGGAATATTGTTTAAAAACACAGCCAGTGGAGCACATTAGAGAGATTCAGGAGATTCACTTTTAGCCCACCCAAGCATAAAGAAACACACGCTTAGACATTGCAGGTACAAAAAGTAAGTACAAAAGAGTTCTTACATTTATTCAGTCCAGGTACAGCCATTTCAGTAGAAAATTGGTTTCAATTCTTTCTGTTCCCTAAACTGTATACCACTGGCCCTGTTTGCTGCCAGAGGCTGTGTGGAGAAAGGGGCTCGAGGACTAGCACATGGCCTCTCCATGGAGAGGAGCAGCCACATGCGTCCTACTCCATCAGTGGAAGAATCAGAGAGAGAGAAGAGGAAGTGGGAGGGGCAACAAACAGCTTCCTGTAGTAGCACAGAGTTTGCCTCCTAGAGCAATCACCCATATGCTAATGAGGCATGCTTGATTTGCCGGATTCCAACATTAAGGACACTGGTTTAACTTAAAACTTCACTTTCTTAAGTACGTTTAATTATTTTAAAGCTAAAAGAGGTCTTTGGAACATCAGGATAATAAACCACCCAGTGAGTGAGCCTTCATTCCAGATTAAATAAAGGAGTAAAATAACAATTTTAAGAATTTAAAATTAACAGCAAAAAGCTTAACAATTTGATTCAAGATAGTTTTAAACGGTTTAAGGGGAGAGTCTTAAACGGTTTAAGGGGAGAGTCAATCTTAAAATATTTTTATTTTTGCGAAAGTGCTTTTGAAATAATTAAATAAATAAGGCATACCTTAATGGGAATGCAGATTGTTTAGTTTTAGTGAAGAGGTGATTGGTGAACTTTGCGAAGTAAAGAAAGAAAAGACTCATAGAAGATTGTTTTTATATATGATAACTGCAGTGAGATTATTATGTGCACAAAGATGGAAAGTTTTGGAAATACCTACAATGGAGGAATGGTTGGTAAAAATGACAGAACTTACAGAAATGGCAAAACTGACTTGTTTGATTAAGAAAAAGACAAGTACGTTTTTTAACTGGAAACTCTTTATGGACTTTTTGCTGAAAATGGAAAAAAAATGAACTGGTGGTTTATGGACTTGATGATTAGAAAGGTAAAGTATGGGAAGAAGGGAATTATGATGTAATCTTAAAGAGGGAGGACAGACGATAATTTATTTGTAACTGCTGTAAAGAAGATCGGAAGCCGCTACTTTATACCTTTTTTCTTTTTCCTCTATTTTCTTTATCCACCATTTTTCTTTACTCTTTTCTCTTTTTCTTAAATTTGTATCGTTTTTACTATTGTATAAAATTCTTCAATAAAAATTAATTTAAAAAAGAAAATGAAAGCTGCCACCACATGATTTTGCAGTGCTTTTTAAAAGCAGAAAGAAAAACAACAAAAGATCAGCAAAAAGAACCATTGTAGGATGTATTGGAGACTACTATATATTGTGTATACAGGTAGTCCTCAACTTAAGACCATTTATTCAGTGACCGTAGCTATGTTGGCGCTGAACGAATGGCAGTTACAACTGGTCTTTGGAATTCCGGCTGTCCCAGCACCCCTGCAGTCATGTAATCACGATCTGCGTGCTTGGCAACAGGCTCACACTTATGACCAGTTGCAGCACTCCACGATCAAGTGATCGCCATTTATGACCTTCCCTGCCGGCTTCCCCAGAAAGTCGGTGCGGAAGCCGGCAGGGAAGGTTGCAAGTCGCTGGGGTAAGTCTCCCCTACCTGCAGACCCTCCCCAAGCCCCTCTGCGCTTGCACTGCACCGGCCATTCACGCACCCCTGCTCACCCTCCCTGACCCTTGCTGCACCTCCCATGCACCCCCGTCCTCCCTCCCCAAGCCTCCCTTGCACCCTTGCACCCTCGTGCACTGCCACACTCCCTTCACGAGCCTTGCTGCGCATCCCTCGCACCCCCGTGCACCCCCACGCTCCCTCCCCGCCTCCCTCTTACACCCCTGCGTACCTTCACACACCCTCCCCAAGCCTCACTGTGCCTCCCTTGCACCCTTGCATACCCCCTCTTTCACCCTCCCCAAGGCTCACTATGCCTCCCTTGCACCCTCATGCACTCCCACACTCCCTTCACGAGCCTTGCTGCGCATCCCTCGCACCCCCGTGCACCCCCACGCTCCCTCCCCGCCTCCCTCTCACATCCCTGCGTACATTCACACACCCTCCCCAAGCCTCACTGTGCCTCCCTTGCACCCTTGCACACCCCTGTGCACCCTCTTGCACCCTCCCCAAGGCTCACTATGCCTCCCTCGCACCCTCATGCATCCCTGCGCTCCCCCCCCCAATGCCTGGGTGAAATGACAGCCCTAAGGAGAGCTAACAGGGTTGGGGTCATCCAAATCTCAGAGGGGGATGCTGTTCATAGGGCAGGTGCCATAACAGAGAAGGCACATCTCCTGGGCCCTCAAGATAATACTCTTTTCACTAAAGGGACCCTCAGCATGCGTACCCTGCCAAATCAGATGATGTGTGTAGGGACCCCTAAAGACGACGGTGAAACTATGCAGAAACTGATAAGACAGCAAGAAGTGCATGAGCATGCTTTGAACCCAGGTTAAAAGGAATGTATTAGAAAGAGACTCAAACTGGCTCCTCCCTGACCACCTGGGTTATGGGAGGGAGGGAAGGGAAATCAATCTGATTTAACATAAAATTATTTTTAAAACTTCACATCAAGATAATGTTTCCTGCCTAGAGCGTGTAGTTTTTTTTTCTGTAAATATGTTCAGAACAGCTAGTAATATTCCCTTATTGACAAATTTCTAGCCAGGAAATGTGCCTTTCCTTACTTAGCTGTCTTTGCCACAACTGATGGGTGTCTGTTAAAGTGCACTTTCCTGCTGGCTCAAGCTATTTGCTTGTTTGCTTTAGTTTGTAATATAAAAGCCTTTATATTAACAGGCAAGTAGTTGGTATTAGATTGGGTTTTGCAAGACAAACGTGGGGCTCAAAAGACTGCACAAATGGCAACGAAAACTTAAGTTCTTTTTTGCACAAGGTTTTCTGGTTATGCAAGAGGGCATCTCTGCCTGTTGCAGGTAACTTAGGCATAGTATAGCACAGAAGATCCTCCAGATTGCTGGAGACAGTTTTGAGCAGTGTTTCTCAACCTTGAGACCTTTAAGATGTGTGGACTTCAACTCCCAGAATGCTGGCTGGGGAATTCTGGGAGTTGAAGTCCACACATCTTAAAGGTCTCAGGGTTGAGAAACACTGGTTTAGAGATAGAATCTGCAAATCTAAATGTCCATACAGTAAATGTTATGGCATGCAATTCCATTTATTAGGGCTAATTGTGTAACCCAGGGATGGAATTAGGGTCTGTGTCACCCGGGGCAAACATGGATTCCGTGCCCCCCCATGGGTTATTTTGTCATTTCGGTGCCCCCTAGGCATCATTTTGGCGCACCCCCCAGCATGGCGCCCGGGGCACATGCCCCGCTTGCCCCCCCCCCAGTTGCGGCCCTGGTGTAACCAGAAGTGTTTCAGATCTCACTTGAGCATGGCCCCTCTCTGCTATTCTATAGCACAGAACTTTCCAAACTGTGTGTCGCGACACAAAAGTGTATCGCCACACACAGTCGGCTGTGTCGCCACACAACCCGGAAGTGGCAGCGGGGGCGTGCACGGCGGCGGCGGCACCGGCGCGCCATCGGTGCTTCCGCGTTTTAGCGGAGGCTGCCGCCACCATGCACGCCCCCGCCCGCACCGGGTTTTCCCGCGGCGACACATGAAAATCCGAAGGCGCCACAGCCACGGCGGCGCGCAAAGACTGAAAGCGGCAGCAGCGCTTCTGGGTTTTTGCGCGCTGCCGCGGCGGCGAGACTTCCGGATTTTCCCGCGGCGACACACCACGGGCGGTTGGTGTGTCGCCGCGGGAAAACTTTGGAAAGCCCTGCTATAGCAGCTCATCATTTTTCAGGCATGCACATATAACAAAGTCTGAAGCACGTTTTAAAGTGTGTACACTCTACTATTCATTTTTTTTCAGAGATCGGATCCATTAAATTCAATGAGCTTTATTCCCAGAAATGTTTGTGTAGAACTCCAGGGATAGAGATATAAATCTTGTTTTCCCTAATTTATTTATACTATTTGATTTATATCCCACCCTTTTTTTGTACAACTGAAGGCAGAGTACATAGTGATCCCTCTTTATATTTTTCCTGAAACAACAACCCTGTGAGGTGGGTTGAGCTGAGAAAATGTGCCTGGCCTGAGGGAGGAATAGAATTCATGGTCTCTTGGTTTTAGTCCAGCACTTTAATCACTACACCAAACTGGCTGTCATTTTCATTTTTTCACATTAACCATTGTAATGTTTGCAAGATAGTTTTATATGGAATACTCTGATCAAGCATATAAACTTTCTTCCCAGAAAGTCTCCTAGTCCCCTCCTTTAAATGTTGCCATCGTATGGGACCTAGGAAGTGTGACTTTTCCATGGCAGCCCCTGCCCTACGGAACACCCTTCCCCCTGAAGTTCAGGCCCCACCCTTCTAACCACCAAAAAACACTTAAGACCTGGCTTTTCCCCCAAGCACTGGGATAGGGTGGGATTGATGAGATGAACCTGTGGGCTGCATGTGAAAGTTTAGCTCTGGTGCTGGATTTTATTTTGTTTTGAACTGATTCTGGTTTTAATACCTGTGGTTTTAATATCTTTTATTGTACATAGATGTTGTTTTATCTTTTGGTTGTGCGGTGCCCAGAGATTGGTACAAGATGGGCGGCTATATAAATGTTTTAACTAACTAACTAACTAAATTAATTAATTAATTAAAAAAATGTTCTGGTTATTTAATAGCACAATCCAAAGATACCTTATGCTCTGTTGAATTCAGTATAAGACTGCAGCCCTGGAAGCTGGCCTGTTGTAATGTGCTCAGTGCAGATATGCCCTTGTAGAACATTCAGGATCTGCAATTAATGTAGAGTGTAGAAGTAATGCTACTGATGGGAGATTGGCTATATTACTGTTGTATTGTATCAACTATACTGTACTACCTTTGCATGGGTTTCTGAGTTCAGGTCGTAGAGCTGGTTTTAATCTACATTGGTGTCAGGGAGATAACTGGTGAAGAAGGAGGGGGCTCCCTCCAGGGGGATAAACGCATGAGCAGTACTGAATCGCTTTGCTTTCCTCCCAAGAGGCTAAAGAAGGCCCCGCCCTAGTTTCTTGGGCCTTTTCTCTGAGCATCACTAGTTCATTTTAGTTTAGCTGGATTCTGTCTAGCAGAGTAGAACAATAAAACACTAGAGCCTTTACACCAAGTCTCAGTGTGTTTCTTCACTCAAAGTCAGGACAATTATCCCAGTTTGTTTGTGACCAGCATTATCTACAGATTGCCTTCACTCACGCAGATCTGCTGAAATACAGTTGACAGGCCAAATATTGGACCTTTTCACTGATAGTAATCAGACAAGTGGAAACCTGAATCTGGAAACCCGAATCCAGGTTTCTCAACCTCAGCACATTTGTTTAGACAGAAAATGAAAGGTACTCTGTTTGGACACACGTTATTTTATATTGTTTGGTAGATGTTTTACTTCTGGCCATCTTGGTATCCTGAAAGATCTGGAGAATGAGACCTCAAATAGCTCAAAGAAGAGCTATTACAAATGTCTCCCTCTGAATTCAAGTCCCAGACCTGATGGGGTTCAGAGTCTGGACTGTTGAATCTAGTAAAAGTGGAACAAGAGATCATGAAGACAGAGAAGGGTGTTGAGAAGAACTCAGGAAGCCCACAGGACCTTTACTCCTTCTCCTTCTTTTTGCCTTGATTGGGATAAGGGGCAAGGCCCTTTACAAAGCTCTGGATTTTGAACAAACAATTTCCAGCAGAGGTCTGGGGATTTCTCATGGGATTCAGAGAACTCAAATGCACTTGAGAAGAGTCTAGAGGCTTTCCAGGCAACTTGTGGGACATGGAAGGATTTTTGGAGGAAGATGGACGAACTACAGTAGCTTCGGAAATTACTGCCCCAAGTGTCTGCTTTTCAGAGTGCTTCACAAATGGGTTGAATGATTGTTTTCAAATTTGCTTGATAAGTATTTGGTAGTGCTTACAAGAATCTACTACATGATCTTCCCCAAGGCAAAAATGAGAAATATTATGATCACCTGAGCAGAGAAGTTTACATAATGGTGGCACTTGGGGAAGGGAGCATCGTCTAACTCTTCAGTAAGAAAAAATCATTAAAAAAAAACTAAAAATGAAAAATGAAATGTTGTTGGACATTGGTGAGCTCAGAGAAGAACATGTCATTGTTCTAGTGGTGGAAAACATATTGAGGACATTCATGGTGAGTGACACCTAGTCATACATAATAAGTACAATGGGAAGGACTCCCACCAAGAACTCTATGAGGTTAAAAGGCTCTTGTAGTAACAGAGACTATGATGAATAAATCATCTAGAAATCCTAGTTAATACTGAGTTAGATGAACAAGCAGTCTGACTCGGTACAAGCTAGATTCCTGCTTGAGTATAGACACAAACTTGAAAGGGAGAGGTGGGTCACATTTGGAAGCATGTCCCACTGAATTTGGTGGACTAGTTTTGAATAAGTAGTACAAGTGGATCAAATATCTTGATCAAATATTTCAGCATGGAAGAAGCGGGGGTGGGGGTGGGGGACAGAACCAATCCCCAAAATAGGAGAAAGTACAGTATTGAGAAGTTTAGGGGGAATATTCTTTTAACAAAAATTAGATGAGGGTTTTTTTTTCTTTTTAATGTAAATGTAATTTTAAATACATTTCAAATTTACATTGGCAGGAGCCCAATAATTTACTTCACCTTCTACACAGCTGGCTGCCAATGCTGTGCATGTTCCCTTCCAAAGTCTCTGCAGGGCAAGGCAGAGCCATATATTGTAGGACTGCTCTAAAGGTCCATTGGTGGCAACCCTTCGAGGTAACTAGGTCAGGAAAAGACATCATAAGAAATACTAGAACTCTATTGATTTAGGTTATAATAAAACATCTTGAAAGCTTGACAGCATTTCTTCTCTCCCTCCACCCCTTGTTATACCAAACAGAGTCAAGGTGCAATACTGAGTTTCTTTCTTACCCCTTCCTGTTTTTCCAGCCTAAGTTTATGTTTTCCTAACATCTGCCACATATTTTCTTTAAGGTCATCTCTGTATGCCAGCCTTTTGGGGTAGACCAGATCAGGAAACCAACTCTACAGGAAGTTTAGAACTATATTTTATTGAGATAGGCTATAATAACAGAAACTTGCAAGCCTGATTGGGCTTTACTTCCCCTCCCTCTTATACCCCAATGAATCAGGGAGGAGCCTGCCTGAGTCTCTTCTGAATACTATCTTGTTTTCCCAGAATTTAAGGAATGTTTCAATGGAAATATACCCACACTAACCAAGTGCTCCATTACCAAAGCAACAACCCAACCTCCCACAAGAGAAGCTGTGTAAGAACATTATTCGGATGAGCACTAGCGCACTGCAGCAACCCAGAACACCAGAAAAAGGAAACGGATCACCTATACAGCATCTTCCAGCAAAATGGATACCCACCCAACTTTATCAAAAAGTGCCTGACCACCCAACCCACTACAACAAACCAACAGAAGCTATGAAAAGGATAACACTGCCATACATCAGAAACATCTCAGAAACGACCAATAGACTGTTACAACAACATGGCATCACTGTAGCACATAAACCAACCAAAACCCTTCAGAACATCTTAAGTAACCCAAAAGACCCAGTAGCCCAAGAAGAAAAAACAGGAGTTATCTACAACATACAGTGTAAGGACTGTAGCAGCCACTATGTAGGACAGATGGGCAGAAGACTAGCAGAACGCATCCACAAACACCAACTAGCAGTCAGAAGACACAAGGAAAACTCCTTAATCTCACAACACATGGACAGACTCAACCACACTTTCAACTGGGAAACTGTGAGCATCTTAAACCAAGCCAAATCCAAAAACGCTAGAGAATTTCTGGAAGCTTGGCACTCAGACAAAGCAGCCATCAACAGACACATAGAGGTAAACAACATTTACATACCATGTAAATTAGCACCAGAGTAACAATCAAACAGCACAATATACCCTAATCAAGGAACTATTAACTCAGTCAATCAACCAAGCAGCAAACAACAGCCCAATCAAGGAACTCCTAAGGAGAGAACAACACCTCCACCAACACAAGCAGGACAAGCCATGGTATATAAACAGAGAGCAAGTCCCACTCCCTTTTCGCACTGAAGATATTGCCTAGTCCGGCAATGAAACGTCTGCAAGAAAACAACAAGGCTCAGAGAGCACCAAGGACTCCACTAATTATATTTTTATACTGTGGATCAGAGGCATCTGCAGGGGGGAGGCATCAAAATTCAAGGTGGCCACAACTGCCCAATCAAACACTGCACCATCTTTGCATGTACAGGTAGTCATCACTTAACAACCATTCGTTTAGTGATGGTTCAGACTTAAGATGGTGCTGAAAAGACTGATTTACAACCGGTTCTCACACTTGTGACTGTTGCAGTGTCCCCATGATCACGTGATCATGATTTGGGTGCTTGGCAACCGGTTCACATTTATGACTCGCAGTATCCCGTGGTCACATGATTGCCATTTTTGACCTTCCCAGCTGGCTTCTGGCAAGCAAAATCAATGGGGACCCACATGATTCACTTAACAATGATGTGGTTTGCTTAATGCCCATGGTGATTCGCTTAACAACTGCGCAAAAAAAGGTGGTCAAATGGGTCAGATTCACTTAATGACTGCTTTGCTTAGCAACCAAAATTCCAGTCTCAATTGTGGTCATTAAGCGAGGACTACCTGTAATCCATGTAAAAATGTGTTAGGACTTTGATTGGGCACTTGTGGTTACCACCTTGACTTTTTTGACCTTCCCTGCAGATGTTGCGATTGAAATTTACTATATATTTATATATGTAGAGGTGTGTATGTAAGTATCTGTTAGCATTTCTACACATTCAAATGCGTACATAAACATATTTTACATTTGAAGTGTCACATGGCGCTTTTTTTTTAATTTGCTAAATGATACCGTAAACCAAGGTATTTGAAAATACTCCAACTGGGCATATTCTTGAAATGTCATCTATAAAATGTTCCAAGGACCTTTCATTTAAACTCATAATACTAACGCAAATTTTATATATTTCCATTAAGGAGACAAATTACTTTTTACAGAAAGAATCAAATGCATCCAAGAAGGGGTATGCCATAGTAATGATAGGAAGGGGGCTGTAGAAGGTGGGAGAAATTGATGGGACAGTTCCAGTTCACAGAATTGAGCACTTTTCATTTTTGCTGGAAATAACATAAATGATGTAACCTTTGTCTCTCAGTTGCACATTTGCAGTTCTCAGGCAAGGTAGACACTACTAGATGCATCACATTTCTGACATTAAAATGAGTAGAAAGTTATTTCCTTCTATTTCTTCCTGAAATGTAGTCAAGATTTTATTGAAATAGCTGTGTATGGTGGGGGATATCTCATGTTTCAGATGACAAAACCTCAACTAGAACCTCTGAGGGATTATTGCCATTCTATCTTCATGCTGATTAGATTCCAGGTTGTTTATAGCAGAGCCATTATAAGAGACTGGCAAATACTTTTCTGCCTCAGTGGAAATGTAATCTTTCTATTGAACACTTTGTCCTGGTGAATTTTGCATTTGAATCAGTAAGGTCATTGCTTTGCATAAGATGAGGTGGAATACACTTTGCTGGGCTCCAAATGGAACTGATCCTTTACTGGGTTGAATGGAATATAGGGCAGGAAACATTTGGGGATAATTAGCTTACTTGGATAGTCTGTAGCTTGAATCATGTCAACTGGATTTCTATTTTCTCAGTGGAAACGTTTCGCTCCTTATCCAAGGAGCTTCTTCAGTCTGAGCAAAGTTAGTAAGGGAATCCTAAATATGTTTCTAGGTAACTGTGTGACTTTACACCTGGGGCTAGGTCATGGTTATATTGAGATGTTATTTTAAGTCCTTTTTATCATCTAAAGGAGGATTGTTAAGATCACCATGCTGCTGTTGAGCTTGTGAAATGGTCTTAATCTTCCTAGGCACAGAAGACAAAGCAGGGAGGAAGATAGGGGAAAGATTGTGCCTGAGGCCCCCACCTCTATTCAAGGAAGGATTTTCCAAGTTGGCATAAATGGACTCCTTGACCCCCCTCTCAAACCACCTATCTTCTCTGTCTAAAATGTGAACATTAATGTCCTCAAATGAGTGTCCTTTTTCCTTTAGATGAAGATAAACTGCTGACTCTGGTCCTGTGGTGTTACTTCTCCTGTGTTGGGCCATCCTCCTGTACAAAAGTTGTAACTTTTGAAACCAAACAACTTTGGTTTATTTAATTACAGCTCCAGAAGTGGACTTACGATCAGTTAGATCTCCAGCCCAATCTGCATCACACCAGCTTTCTAATTTTTCCCGTTTCAGAAGCAGATAATTTCAAACAGTAATCCTTGGTACCTTGTAAATACATAAAAAGTCTTTTTAATCCAGCTTTCGCAGCAGATGTAGGATTCTGCACAAATCTGCTCAAAACTGACACACTGTTTGAAATACCTGGCCTAGAATTGTTGGCAATGACTTCCAATTGCAGACCCATCAGCCAAGGAAACACTTTGTTTGTTAGTTTTAGACAAAGATACAAAAAAACTTTTACAATTGCAGATATGACAATTTGCCCCGCTATCTAACACCCAAATATCTTTATTATTACAGTTTTCAACAAACTGTGCAGTATGAGAAGTCTGCAGAGCTTTCTTCCTCATTCTTCCTTTATTCTTCTGTTCTTTTTTTAAAATATATTTTATTGAATTTTAAGTATACATAGATAAAAGATTGAAAATGAAAAAGAAATAGAAATACAAATCAAAGAAAGAAAAGAAAAAGTGTAGCAAAGTAAATAGAAAAAGAAAAAGATGAAACATAGAAATTAGTCCACTTCCGATTTATCTCTGGTCTTAGTAATTTAAAAATTAATCTCTTTCATGCTAGTACTATATATAACATTGTAAAACATTTCCTGTCTAATATATCAATTTATATATATTTTAATCTTCAAAACCCCATATAAGCTTTGCCCCTCCTGCATTTTGCAAATAGTCCGTTAATGGTTTCCATTCTTTAAGAAAGTAATAATTTGTATTTTCTTTTAATAAACATGTCAATTTATCATTTTCTGCCATGTCCATTACTTTTAACATCCAGTCCTGTATCGTAGGTATAATCTGATTTTTCCAATTTTGTGCATATACAAGTCTTGCTGCTGTAACCATATATTGCATAATTCTTGTAAATTTCTTTCCTATTTGTTCTTCTAATATTCCCAATAGAAATAGTTCAGGTTTAAATGGAACTCGAATTTGTAGAATATTTTGCATCAATGAGTGTATTTGAGTCCAAAACTTCTTTGCAATCTCACATGTCCACCACATATGGTAAACTCGTGGCTTTTTCGTTCTCTTGGCTTTTCACGCTGCAGCTTTCCAGAAGAAATGGGCGCAGATTTTTCTTATCTCTTTTCCCATTCAGCAAGCAGGCGAGCAGAGACAAACGATGGAGTTAAATCATTTTCAGGGATCGCTTCCAGAGTGCAGATCAAAGGGTCCCAAGAATCATTTAGCAAAGACAAAATGATGTAGGCCAGAGCTTTCCAAACTCTGTGTCGTGACACAAAAGTGTGTCGCCACACACAGTCTGGTGTGTCACCACACAACCTGGAAGCGCTGATCATCATCAGCGCTTCTGGGTTTTCCCGCGGCGACACACCAACGGTGGCGTGTAAAAACCTGAAAACGGCAGCAGCGCTTCTGGGTTTTTGCGCGCTGCCACAACGGCGGCACTTCTGGGTTTTCCTGCGGCGACACACCAACGGCGGTTGGTGTGTCGCCACGGGAAAACTTTGGAAAGCCCTGATGTAGGCTTTTGTGAGAGGGGTAAATTCCATCCCACGATCCTGAAGTTCCACAAAATACTTCTGAAGCATGTGGAGATGCTCTGGTAAATTGCCATGCTCTGGTAAATAAGCTTTATACAGCTTCTTGGTTAAAGTTACTTTACTTCCAGCTTATCTCATAATTCTTTGGAAGTTTGCAGACCACGAACGTCCACGAGCTGTGTATCTTTTACTCCTAAAATTATTGAGGCTTTGCATCTCTCATCCCATCTCACCCAAGCTTGATCAGGATTTGCAGGAGTTGGGTCACCTATGGGAGACCACAGGTCGTCTCTCCAAAGAAAACTCTCCATTTTCAGAGCCCAGTTCAAATAATTAGAGTCAGAAAAACATTCTAAAGGCATACCTTGGTAACTTGCAGCAGCCATTTCTTCTCCTTGTTTGAAAACCACAAGGCTTGTGATTCAAACAGACAAACAGCTTTGCAGCCTCCAGGAAGTTTCAAAATAAAAGTCTTCCCTGGCCTTTGCTCACTTGCCTTTCAAATGCAAATGAAATTCTTTCCTGATCTCTCTTTCATTTTTATATAATTTAGCTTCTAGCTTCTCTGCTGGGCACATAACCTTTTAATATTATTCGATTTTCAGATATTTAGAAGCTTGCATTGAGAGAGATCACTAAACTAGAGTTTCGCAGTAAAAAATAAAGTTGCATTTATTCAAAAAAATAAGAACATATTTTCAATCAAGAGGCACAGCAGCAAACAATATCTTCATTTGAATAGAGAAGTGCCAGCAGGCTTAACAAAAGATCTACCTTTGTACATATTAACTTCTTGCTCATGGACAATCATTCGCCACAGTAACCAATTAGCATGTGACTTCTTAAACTCAGCCTAGCCAAACAAGAATACCTTATAAGGTAACTAAACACCTGAAGAATACAAAGAGATTCCTTATTTGGTAAATGGAATCTGAATGCCAATGGACCTTCTGGCGCCTGTGGGTAAGAGAAATTATTTTTACCTTAGCTTGTCTTTTTAAACTGAATCTTGTGACCCACATTCTTTCAGATCACAAAATAAAAAATACAACATAATTATGGTGGGAGGTGATGGCTGTTCAGTAGGAAAACTTTCCCCTCGTTAAATGCAATAAAACCAACTGCTGAAGAGTGCTTTGAAGTTTATTGATCTGTGATCACAGGGTTCAAGCAATTTATCATGTTGGTTTTCAAACATTTCATCACCTTTTCCTGCACACCTTGTTAGGAACACACAGTGGTTGATTTAGGTAAGAACAGCCTTGTCCTTTATCATACATAGTTATTTCTTGTTTCTTTAAGAATTGTACTAGACAGAAGTTTGAACAAAGAGTTTGTTTCTAATTCTTGTACAGCTTGTGCTCCTTATAGCTTATTTCCTTCCCTGCTAGGACTAGGTTTTGTGCAATTTATCTGCAATTGTAATGGCTTCCAGCTTTTTCTGTTGTGCACCTTAATTATGGCTTTGTTTATGTCTGCTAATGTTTACGTTATATGGGGGACCCATATTCTCCACCAATTCTTAGATCATGGTGATCAACAGACTGGACTAAACAACCTCTAAGACAAAACCAAACCACTGAACCATATTATGGCTCAATGAACACAGCTATTTGTAAATGTGGGGATATGTACACGTGGTTTGTAAATTATAGTTAATGGTTTAGTGCAGGGTATTTGCAATACCATAGCCTCCTTAAAAGGAATTTGCTCCCCATCTTCCCTTGGCCTTTTGTTTCCAATCTTCTTCCAAAACGATTGGGCATCAGTATAAAAATATCAGTCTGAAAATAATCAGAGAGGCTTGCTGCATTTTGGAATAGACCTTTAGAAAGGAAGGAATATTTCAGCAATATCACAACAGTGAAATCAAGCAGTGTCTATGAGTGCACTCTGCCAAGATTAAATAAACACTGCAAAGCCAGATGTGAAAACAGTGTATGGAAAGGTATCCAAGTTAGTAAACATAAAAGAAAAGATCATCCATTTTTGTGAAGGCTCCATTATGGCGAAAAACTGAATTGGGCTGTTGGCATCTGAACTTGGAAGGTCTCCATTATGCACTAAAAAGAGAGTAATGGTTTCTGGCAGGAGAGGCAATATTTGACATCATGGCATAGCATGTTTATAATCCTTGAGACAATGGCCTTGCTATTATTCACTCTTGGTTAGCTTTTCAAACTCAAGGCCATGGCATTGCTATCTCTGCCTAGGATAAGCCAAAATTGGATTCAGGAAGTATTGCCATGTTCTAGCTTAAGGATTGGCTGCAATACTGTACTGTTGGATGCCATCTGGGGACCCTCTCTCCCAATGTTATGTACTGTATGTATGTATATATGCATGTAAAGGGGCGTGGTGGCTCAGCGGGTAAGACGCCAGGCTTGTCGATTGGAAGATTGCAAGTTCGGAGGTTCGAATCCCTAGCCCCGCGTGACGGAGTGAGCTCCCACACTCGCCCCAGCTCTTGCCAACCTAGCAATTCGAAAGCATGCAACTGCAGGTAGATTAATAGGTACCATTTCAGTGGGTAGGTAACAGCATTCTGCGTGCATCATGCCAGCCACATGACCGCGGAAGCGTCTTCGGACAACGCTGGCTCTTCAGCTAACAAATGGAGATGAGCACCGGCCCCTAGAGTCGGACACGACTGCACAAATGTGTGGGGGGAACCTTTACCTTTTTATATATGCACGTGCATAGAAATATAAATACATTTATCTATCTCTGACATGGCTGCCTGGCAGGCAAACAAGATAGTTGTATGAGACTGGCCTAGTTCCACCCCACTAAATCTGTTATGAAGATCTGGTTTTAAATCATTCTGGAGGTGATATTCACTACCAGAGAAGGTTAATTTAGCAATAAGATTTCCTAAATTCAGTGAGGCTTTGTTGTACTTACGGCAAGAACTGTAGTTTTTCTTGCATGTTTCCTCACTGATATTTTAAAGTGTAAGCCAGCACCAATATTTCATTTTCAATCCAAACTAATTTGCTTAAATAAGCAATCACAGTCTGAACATTTGCTTCTCATCAAGTGAGGCTGATCTACCATAATCTAATTACTGTGTCAGAAAACTGACAAGCAATTTAACCAACAATGAAAATATACTGTAAATAACACACACATGTAATACGGTCAGGATGGTTTTTTTAAATTTTAGATCAGTAATTCTGATTATTTTCACAGCATCTCAACAAATAGTATTTGAAAAGAAGCCATATTTGATCTATTGCCTTTGATGCTGTCATGTTAGCAGCTTGATCTTAAGACTGGTTCTTCTACATGTGTGTGTTTGGTCAGCACAAAATAAACCTTTAACTGTTTCACCAGTTTTATACAAATGGTACTCTTTCCACAAAAAAGGAAGAGACAAAATAGAAATTGAGTTAAATGACCTGATGGGGCTTTTCCATTTATATCTTGTCTGTGGTCTTGCCAGAAGGACTTGATTGGTCACAGTGAGAACAGAAGGTGGGATCAGCTAGGATGCCTTTGGCCTGATGCAGCACTTATGCAGTGTCTGTCAACTCACAGAGTAAACTGTGGGCACAATGGGTTCCTGCTGCTCCAGAGCAAATGGAGAGGGTACAGGAGGATGGAGAGAAATGGAAAGTCCCATTGCATAAGCAGAAGTCTGCTCATTTATCATTGCTTGTAGTCAGGAGGCTCAGCAAGAGGGGGTCAAAAAAACCAAGAGGGCAGGTGCAGCTGTGCAATCAAAGCTCTGCCCCCTTTTTTAAGGGGTTGCATTTATATTAAAATGGGCAGAACTTTGATTGCATGGATAGAACCTCCATCTTGACCTTTTTGATCTCTGGTGGAAACCCATTTTCTTTCTTCATAATTAACTTGTACAACCGCCACTATCTTCATAACTATTGCAAGTCAAAGTACAGCTGAATTTCCAACCTGGTCCATTATGGAGATAATTTACCTTGTCTTCTAACCAAGTTTGTCTCTAATGCCTCCTCCACAAATCAATTCTTATTTGTTTTATTTACATGTTACTTGTTAGATTTATATCCAGCCCTTTCTCTGGGAGCTGAAGGTGGTTCACATAAGGTGCTCTCTTCATTTTATCCTTACAATAACAAGCTGGAAAATATGCCAGAATGAAAGTGATTGGCCCACAGTCGCTCAGTGAGTTTCCATGGCTGATGGTAGACTTGATGCCTGAGTGTCTCCAGTCTTAGTTCAATACCTTAACTTCTATAATACACTAGCTCTTGATTATTACAATGTGGGATAGTAGATGCAATCTTTGAAATCTGTTCTGTTCCACAGGGTAACATTCCTGTTCTTCAGTGGTATTCTAGTCTCCTGGTTTGTTAACTTGTTGTTTGTTTGTTTGTTTGTTTGTTTGTTTGTTTGGAGCAGGGCTCATAAAACAAGAACTGGGCATGCAAGTAACAGCTGTGGGTAAGTAACACAAAAATGTTATAACCAAAGATATTGAATCAAGAGAGCCTATAGACCAGGTTATGATGTGATATGTGATATGATATGTGATATGATGTGATACTGCAAGGGAAACCATGGAAATCTGTATCAGTTGTATTATATTGCAGTTGAGATAGTACATGAATATTTCAGTGTGTGTGTGTGTGTATGTGTAGCATAGGTTTTGTTGGTCATTGTCCCCTGCTTGGTGGTGCTCAATTGGAAGGATTGAGTGTTTCTTCAATTGATAATTGAAATAAAAATATTCATAAAGTACAGATGTACAGTAAATATTTGTGGGTAGGGTGGCAGCAGTTGGATCAAGACTGCACTAGGACTAAAAGGGGTTAATTCCTAGGCTATGTACATTCATGAGGGGGAAAGAAAAGAGAAGGTCAGTCTGCTACTGCTCTCAGAATGTGTATTGCAATGTCAAAGGAATGTATTTCTAACCCTCATAAGAATGGGCTCTTATCCTGCTCCACAATGAATGGAAATTGAAATAATTTCTTTCTTTGCAATCAGTGATAGGATACTAAACTAGATTGTTTCCTTTGAACTCTGAAGTGTCTCCAAATGCAGCTAGTCATCCTCACTAAGGTCCTTGCAGTAAACACCTCTGCTAGCAATGTTCATCTGCAATCCCTTTTATGTAGATACTGAAATCAAACTCTTTTCATTGACCTTCCAATTTAAGTATGCTGCTTTGATAAGCTTATATGGATTTCAAACTATTAACCTTTCCCTCTTAATAGCATATTCCATGATAAGAGTGTATTCTGCAATTTTGAATCACAGACTCAACCTACACCATTTATATTTCTATCAAGTGCATTTAATTCTAAATACATAAATAGAGAAAGCAAAAAGGAGAGAGGGGGCAAAAACAACAAAGTGCTTAATAGACAAACTCTAGGATGGAACATCATCTGGTCCAGAATATTGGTGGAGATAAACAGGCCAAAGGACAACTACAGAGGAGGGCTTTATTAGAATAATAACAGTGTCGGAATGGCAGATCTTGCTTTGGATCCAGACTTGATTTCTGCCCAAGTGTATTTCTACTCAGGATACTTCTGCAGGCAAGAAGGATGTTTGCTTGCTTACGAGCTCGTGGTATCATCTTCCATACTGTCTTCCAACTCTCCCAAGCAAATGTAAGGGCTATGAGGACAAGAAGGGGATAGGTGAATAGATGAAAATAAATTCTTTTATTTCACTACCTCACTATACACATACCAGAAAAGTTCTTCTATTTGCTGGAGATGAATTCTGAACTGAACACAGTATGTATGGTGGTAGTGCTTTTTATTAAACAAATCTTGCATTGCAGACTAGGATAGGTGCCAAGTGACTCTAGTCAGAAGCATCTACCCTACCAGATACGTCGATCACCATTTCCGTACTTCCAAAGCAACATGATTAATGGGATTATGGAAGCTGTGGTCAAACACATCTGGAGGATGCCAGTTGAGGAAAGAAACTGGACTCTGAATCAAATTCACACAATTCTCTGAAGTGAGGGTTAACTCCATATGACAAACTCTTTTGAAAAATGCTGGCACGAGACTTGCAGCAGCAATGAGGCAATGTAAACATAAGGTGAAGGTGATGAAAACTAATTAGCTAAGTCTCCTGGAATCAAATTTTAACGTGATGTGATTATATATCAAGAGAAGAAACACAATGTTTAGACTGCATGTAATTCCAGTAATATGGTAATGAAGCACAGTGCATAATTTCTGACCCAACTAATCCCACGGGCTTTTAAAATGTCTGTTTTAAACAACATATCATCAGTAGTGCTTCAGTGGTAGGTGACAATGTCATAATGGATACCAAGAGACCAGTTAAGTATTGAAATGTGAATTAAAATCTGTAGCACCAATTAAACAGGAAGGGGGCTTGGCACATTTTAGCCTGGAGACATTGTAAGCAGCAATGTTGTATGGCAAAATACTTTGGCTCTGATTTTGGCAGTTTCTTTCCCCAGATGCAAGGTTCCTGAATAAATCAATAGCAGCTGAAAGCAGATTTCTCATGCGGTGCTAATGTTCTGTTAACTGGTAACAGCATCTAGTCCAGAGCTTTCCAAACTGTGTGTCGGGACACAAAAGTGTGTCGCCACACACAGTCTGGTGTGTCGCCACACAACCCGGAAGCGCTGATCATCATCAGCGCTTCCGGGTTTTCCCGCGGCGACACACCAACTGCAGCGCGCAAAACCTGAAAGCGGCAGCAGCGCTTCCGGGTTTTTGCGCGCTGCCGCACTTCCGGGTTTTCCAGCAGCGACACACCAACGCTGGTTGGTGTGTCGCCGCGGGAAAAACTTTGGAAAGCCCTGATCTAGTCCATAGAATTCAGTATACTTTATTCTCGTTATTTTAACTTGTTTTGATCATACAGAAAATATGGCCTGGGCAGAGACACCTTACAGAGAATAGTTGCAAATGAATTTCATTGGTATCTTCATTTGTACCCATTCAAATGACTCTAACAACTATTCAACATGGTCTCTCATGAGATTCTAGTACAGAAGTTGGCAAAATATGAACTAGGCCATGTCAAAGGAATACAGAACTGGTTGAACAATTGTATCCACAAGGGTCCATCCATGGCTCTATGTTAAGCTTCAAAGTGTTGAGTGATGTACCATAGGGCTCTTTTCTAGGCCCTGTGCTGTTCAATATATTTATAAACATGTTAGTTGAGGTTTAGAAAATAAGATGATCCATTTTCCAGATGACATAAAATATACAGGGATAGCAAAGACTTTAGAGAACAGCATTAGCACTGATGATGATCATGACAAGCCAGAACAATGGGAAAAACCCAGCAAGATGAATTTATATAGTGACCAATGCAAAGTTCTACTTTTGGATAGGAAAAATCAAAGGAAAAATCTAGAATATTGTGTCCTGCTCCAGGCACTGCATTTTAGGAAGAAGATAGGTAAACTAGAGAATGTCCAAAGGAGAACAACTTAGATGATTAGTTAGGAAGGAAAGATTAGGAAGGAAAAATCTACAAGGATTGGCTGGAAGAGTTACAGTGAGTTACGATGTGTTCCTTCTTGTTCCAGGTCACAGGAACTGCATTGGTTGCTAGCTAGCTTCTGGGTGCAGTTCAGTGTGTTGGTTCTTACCTTTAAAGACCTTCAGGGCTCAAGGGCCTGGATATTTCCATCACCACCTTCTCCATGTTGAATCTGCCTCTCCAGTAAAATATGGGAGAGAGGGCTTGCTCAGTGTCTTGTCACTGAAGGAAAGCCATCTTCTGGGACCCCCGAATCCAGACTGCTCAGTGGTAGCTCCCTTCTTTGGTACTGTCAAGCTTCACATAGCTGGCAAACAAAAGAAACAAGAACCACACAGATTTCAGAAAGGGATATTTAATGTCTTTTGTTGTTGTTCAGTCGTTTAGTCATGTCCAACTCTTCGTGACCTCATGGACCATAGCACGCCAGGCCTTCCTGTCCTCCACTGTCTCCCGGAGTTTACTCAATTTCATGGGGGTTAAAAAAAAAATCTTGAAAACTGTCAGAGTAAACTCCCAGGCAGACTTTTAGTGAATCATAAGATGGAGTCTCCTTGAAAGGCTTTCTTCCCACATCTCTATAGGTACAGCTTACTTCCAGATAGCACTGACTCCTCTTGTAAAAGCAAAGCTGTTCAAGAAGGCATATGGCAGGGCTTTCTAAAGTGCCATATGTGGTGTGGGGGCGGCGTGGCAGCGCGCGCGAGGGCGTGCACGGCGGCGGTGCGGGGGCGCACGCGGTGCGGGGCCGTGCATGGCGGCGGCGGCAGCCTCCGCTAAAATGCGGAAGCACTGATGGCGCGCCGCCGCCGTGCACGCCCCCGCTGCTGCTTCCGGATTGTGTGGCGACACACCAGACTCTGTGTTGCGACACACTAAAGTGTCGCGACACACAGTTTGGAAAGCTGTGGCATATGGGGATGAGTAAGATTATACTACCTCCCAATGATATCATGTTGGATTTGCTGTTTATAATTGATTCTTGTTTTTAATCTTAATTATATCAGTACTGTAGGCCACTCAGAGCCTATGGAAGTAGTGCATCATATATGTAGTAGAAATAATAACAGTAACAATATTATGAAGAATCTACCTTGTGGTGGTAGTGGGGCTTGCATGATCCAGTGATGTGAGTGGGACCTTAGCTCCTGGAAGGTCACTCATGCCAGAAAGTTCTCAACTGCGAACCAAGATTAGGGCATCCCACAACCCATTAACAATGGAGAAAATTAGAAAGCAGTTTTCCATACCAGATTAGACATCACCTAGTTCTGGAAAACAAATCAATTATAGAATGTTATTACCAAGCTAGACCATCGGAAAGGGGGGTTCCAATTTTGGAAACAAATTCTCAGATTTAACTATTACTGAACAGAGGCTAATGGATCATCGTCATGTTATTCTGAAAAGCAAAATTTCTCTGACATTGAGTTTATTTATTTAAACAATTTATATCACTGTCCAAACTTGCAAATAACAACTCTGGACAGCTGACATAGGATCAAAAACACAACATGAAAGAGTCAATAAACATAAAAACCACAAAAAGACAATACAGTAGTACAATGGTACTGTAGTTAGAAGCTATTGAGCAGATAGCAAACAGTAACTGTGTGCTACCTGAACAGCTGAAATTATAGATAATTTGAATTTTGGACAACTAACTGAATGAAATTGTGGAAACTTTAGAAGAATGTAATTTTGATCTGCAAGAATAGTGGCTATCTCAGGAAATAGAAGCAATATAGCTAACCAGTCAGCAAATAGAATTGTCTGAGAAAATAAAAAACCAAACAAAAGACTCAGAAGAATATGATTGCCACCATTAAAGCAAATAACAGGAATAGTTTTGGCTAATCTTTTGCATGACATTAATATGGCAAGCAAAAGCAAGCCCTACATGGCATGGGACCAGGGTATCTGAGGGACCGTCTCATCCCGATCACATCCACCCGCCCCACCCGATCATGCAGGGAGGGCATGCTTCGGATCACATCACTAAATGTATTCCATCTAGCGGGGTCCAGGAGGCGTGCCTTCTCTGCGATAGCACCCACCCTGTGGAATATCTTGCCCCCTGAGGTGAGACGGGCACCCTCGCTCCTGGCCTTCAGGAAGTCTTTAAAGACCTGGTTCTGCCGCCTTGCCTGGAATGAAGGAAATAATAGTTCCTCCTGGGGGTGGTTAGCTTAGTAATATCCTCCTTTTAAGAACACACCATCTCTTGGATTTTTTTTTATTTTTTATAGTAGATTTTAGATGTATAGGTTTTTAACTTTTTATAATGTGATTGAAATCAACCCTGACTGCTCATTGGAAGGACAGATGCTGAAGCTGAAGCTCAAATACTTTGGCCACCTAATGCGAAGAGAGGACTCACTGGAAAAGACCCTGATGCTGGGAAAGACTGAAGGCAAAAGGAGAAGGGGACGGCAGAGGATGAGAGGGTTAGATAGCATCACCGATGTAATGAACATGAATTTGAGTAAACTCTGAGAGAGACAGTGGAGGACAGGAAGGCCTGGCGTGCTATGGTCCATGAGGTCACGAAGAGTCGGACACAACTAAACGACTGAACAACAACAACAACAAACCACCCAGAGTCTACCATGGTGGAGATGGGCGGTGATAAATCCAATAAATAAATAAATAAATAAATAAATTTATTCAAAGAATCTATTAAAGAAACAAACCAACTTATGTACTCCCTTGGTTATGTTGTAATGACAGAACTTGGACTTAAAATAAGGAAGTCAAAGGCATTTATAACTGGAAAGCCAATGTGAAATTTCACCTAGAACAGAAAGTTAAAAATCTTCAAGCAGATTTGAGCAATCTGAAGAAGCTAAAGCTAGGCTCTATTAAAAATTAAAAAGTCAAGCTTTGCAATATAAAGCGGTAACAATTGGGCCCAAGACCATTACAGAAGTTACAGAAGCAGTGAGGCAAGAAATTGTGTCAATAGCCCAGAAAATTCAACAATATGAAAGAATACATCAGTTCAAATAAAATACCAAGTTTAAAACTAACCGACATTGTTCTAAATAAGTCTAGAAGTTGGCCAAGAAAAATATGAAGCATCTACAAATCCTGGTAAGGAAAACACTTGTGAACATTGGAAAACTTCTTGGAAAATGATAAAAGAACTCAATAAAGCAAAGTGGATTAACAAAGTTGAGAAAGAATTTGAATGGAAAGAAGATGTGATGATACCAACAGCAATGGTTCAAATTAAGTCAGAAAGTTCAAAAACTGGAGTCCCCCAGGAAAAGATGAACTATATGGTTTTTGGCTGAAACACTTGACAAACCTAAAATCCAGGTTAGCAACACAGATGAATGACTTCTGCAAACAACAAGAAATGAGTGAATATCACCCGGAATAGTAACAACCATTTCTATTATAGAAAAGCAAGAGAAAATAAACTGATCCTAATAACTACAGATGTGTAACTTGCCTGTCCAAAATATTCATTTTTTTAACTGGGATTATAGCAAAACTAATGTTTTTGAAAGAAATTGTATTTTCCCAGGGGAACAAAAGGGACTTGCAAAAATTCACTTGGCACAAAAATTCAGCCTGCTAATGACAAAATGATCTTTCAAACTCAAAGAAAAGAAAAATGAAACTTTTAATACCCTGGATAGGCTATGGAAAGGATTTGACTCACTCCCCATAGCTGCACTAAAAAATGCTTGGAAACTTTTGGATTAAGCAGAAATATTAAAAGATTCCTGGAAATGTCAATGGCTTCATAGAAAATCAACCTTACTGCAAATGGAGAAGACTTGGGGGAAGTAAAAATAAAACAAGGCATATTCCAAGGAGACTCATTGTCACCATTACTCTGTGTTGTGGAATGATTCCACCCACTTGTATCCTGAAAAAAATAAATCAATTATGGGTACAAAAAAAGCCCCCAAACATCATTTGCTTTATATAGATGATCTAACCTATACAGTAAATCAAAAGCTGAAATCGAGTCTCTGTTGGACACTGTCCACATATATTTAATGAAGATATATGAATGACATTTGGTATGCTATTTTGGCAATTAAAGGAAGAAATATTAGAGAAGGAAATGGACTGCAGTGAATGAGTGGAAATGCTATTAGACACCTGAAACTTGAAGAAGGATACAGTACAAATACTTAGGGGTAATGGAAGCTTTTGATTTATTGAATAAACAGCTTAGAAAGATTACTATTCAAATTATATCAAACAATTCCAAAAATATTAAAATCTAAACTAAATGGTGAAAATACTGATTGAGCAATAAACACTTGGGCAGTCCCTCCAATTAGATATACCACAGGGACAATTGACCGGACCCAAGCTGAATTGGACGATCTTGATTGGAAAACTAGGAAACTAATGACCATACATCATGCACTTCACCCAAGAAATGACATTCACACATGAAATAGAGGTGGTAGAGGTCTGCTGAGGAAACAGAGGGTGGTAGAGGACTATAAAATAAACTGTGGAAGAAGAAAAATATAGTCTGAATAAAGTATCAGGAAAAAAGAGGTTCTACTTATGGAAATTTGCAAGGAAAGGCTCCTGAAGACAACAAAAACTAAATTGGGCTACAAGAAAGAAGTAATTCAAAATTGGATTAACACCTAGAAAAGCAAGCCACTTCATGGCCGGTATATGCATGATACTGAAGGAAAAACAGATCAAAATCTAACACGGTTGCAACTGAAATCTGGAATACTTAACAAAGGAACTGAACAAATCATCCTGCCAGCTCAAGAAACAAGCCCTGCAAACCAATACCATCAAAGCTGAAATGGAACGTATTATGTAAAATTAAGGATAGAATTGTAGATAATATCATTAGTGGCTGTAGTAAAATCACTCAGAGTATAAACAACACCATAATAGGGCTGCAAAGATTGTCCACTGCAATTTATGTGAAAAATTTGGTTTTACCATTTGCGAAAACCACCGAGACCATGTGCCTGAAAATGTTTTGCAAAATGAGGAGAACAAAATGTGAGATTTTAAAATTCAAACAGAGACTGTAATACACCAGACATGACTGTTATAGAAAAAAATGTGTGGTTCATTGATGTAGCAATACCTGGAGACAGGCGTATCGATGAAAGACAGCAGGAGAAAATAACAAAATATCATGATTTACAAATTGAGGTTGAAGTATTATGGAGGAAAATATTGATTGTCCTACCAATTGTAATTGAAGCTCTTAGTGCAATACCAAAAGGATTTTGAAAAGCTGAACTTACTTGGAACAGCATATATTTTATGCTGGCACTTCCAAGACTCTTTGGTCCTTCGCTAGGACCAGAATCACTGGAGTCAACACCTAGTCAATTGGACCATGATATTCATTTGGACAAATAGAAGAAGCATAATAATGTGAAAAATTCTCTAAGTATAGTACCTGTTCTGCAATTTTATATACTTCCAATGGTAGTTGGATGCTATTTTATTCCAGGAACATGACAAGCCTTTCACATGCTCACCATGTGTGTTGACTCTCACTGAACAAATGTATGCTGACATAAAAAAAGAGGCAGTTGGCAATACCTAGACACTTTTCGCCTCTCATCTTATTTTTCAGAATATAAAGGTGTATTTTTCATTATACCTTGCTCATTTCAGCCCACAATTTTAGCTCACCTACATGAAGGTTACACAGGCTTTGAGAAGTCCAAGAGACATGTCAGAAGCACTCTGTATTGACTTCCCATGAACTGTGACACTGAAGCATGAATTGTTCAGTGTAAGTATTATCAGACGTATCATCCCAGTGTACAAGTGGAACACTTCAGAGATGAGTTTTTCCTTTGGTCTTGTGGGAAAAGGCATGTTGGCACTACATGATAAAATATAGATAGTTATAATGGACAAACTAATGGATAAAGTCATGGATTAGTTTTCTGTATAAAATAGCTCAACTAGAAGACTATCAAGCACATCAAAACTGTGGAGTCCTTGGTGTTCTCTGAGCCTTGTTGTTTTCTTGCAGACGTTTCATTGCCAGATTAGGCAACATCTTCAGTGCGAAAAGGAAGTGGGGTTTGTCCTCTGTTTATATATCATGGCTTGTCCTGCTTGTGTTGCTGGAGGTGTTGTTCTCTCCTTGGGAGTTCCTTGATTGGGCTGTTGTTTGCTGCTTGGTTGATTGACTGAGTTAATAGTTCCTTGATTAGGGTATGATGTACCCTTTGCTTCGGCTTGTGCACCAGTTACGCCCATTCCTGGACTGCAATGCCCTCCGAACGGTCACTCATGCCCTTGTCATCTCCCACATAGACTATTGCAACACGCTCTACATGGGGCTACCCTTGAAGAATATCCGGAAGCTACAGCTGGTGCAAAATGTGGCCGCGCGGGCAATTTTAGGTGCACCAAGATCAGCACATATAACACCTCTGCTCCGCGAGCTGCATTGGGTGCCGGTTTGCTTCCGGGTCCAATTCAAGGTGTTGGTTATTACCCTTAAAGCCCTACATGGCATGGGACCAGGATATCTGAGGGACTGTCTTATCCCCATATCATCGACCCGCCCCACCCGATCATTCAGAGAGGGCTTACTATGGACCCCATCAATAAGGGAATTTTATCTAGTGGGGTCCAGGAGGCGGGCCTTCTCTGTAGTAGCCCCTGCCCTTTGGAATATCTTGCCCCCAGAGTTGAGGCAGGTTTCCTCCCTCCCAACCTTTAGGAAAGATCTGAAAACCTGGTTCTGCCGCCTAGAGTGGGAGGGGAAAAGTAACAGCTCCTCCTGGGGGTGGTTAATACCATAATGTCCTCCCTATTATTTGAGATACTTGCTGGATTGGATTTTGTATTTATTTATGTCATGTTATTAATTTGTAATTTTATATTTATATTTTAACTTCAATTTTCTTGTTAAACCGCCCAGAGTCTCCCGTTGGGGGAGTTGGGCGGTCATATAAATTTAAATAATAAATAAATAAATAATAAATAGTTAAACTATTGGTAAATACATAGTGTGATGTATGAAGCCAGTCTTCCACTAGACCATGGTTTGCAGACACTGTAGTAGCCTGGTTTACATATCACACTATTTTCAGATACTGTATTGACTGGATTCACATAATATGCTTATACAGCATGATTTGTATGGTTTATTCAGCACATGATATGAAGACAGCAATTGTGATTTGTAAACATTTGTTTATGGCTGGTATATTATGTGAAACAGCCAATTGTTAAACCATGGTTTAGTATATTGTGTGAACCTTGTTACCAACTTGGGTCATCTAACTGGAAGGAGTGGCAAAGCGTGCAATAAGTAGTATATATTGCTGTAGTATAAGTGGATTCAGGAACAGTCCTCAGCCAATATATCTTTCAGATCCATGGCTGGCTGGGGACTCCTGGGAGCTGAAATCCACACATTTACAGTTGTCAGGTTTGAGAAACACTGTTTTAAATCAATAGAGGAAACCTATCTGGAGACACTACAAATATTATATGGGTAACTTGAACACTCTCAAGTAGCCACTAGGGCTGACAAGCTAATTACATCTGGTACTTTATCTAACATTTTTTAAGGCCACAGAAACGTGTGCAGATGAGTCCTGGAGGAATTTTACATTCCATTGGTTATTAGGCTCTATTTTATAGAGCACAGGGCATAAGACATTTTGAGAGAGATAGAAAACAACCTCATTTCTGAAGAATGTTGCAAAGGTGATATAAAAGAAAATTTAGGTAATAGCCTCAGCATATTTAAGTGGAAAGAAGTCCCAGTGTAATCAATGTGGGACATTTCTGAGTGAATGTGTTTAGGACTGGGCTATGAATAGGCTGACCATATTTCCTTGAGACAAAAACGGGACATTGGGATGGCAAAAATGGGACAGGGTTAAACTTATGTAATATTCCATATTCATGAAAAAGCAAGATGATAAAAAAAGTTTTAAAGAGTGTTTAAGATCCATTTGCTGGTCCTTAAACAGATTACTAAGGAAATCAACCCTGACTGCTCATTGGAAGGACAGATGCTGAAGCTGAAGCTCAAATACTTTGGCCACCTAATGCGAAGAGAGGACTCACTGGAAAAGACCCTGATGCTGGGAAAGACTGAAGGCAAAAGGAGAAGGGGAGGGCAGAGGATGAGATGGTTAGATAGCATCACTGATGTAATGAACATGAATTTGAGTAAACTCCGGGTGACAGTGGAGGACAGGAAGGCCTGGCGTGCTATGGTCCATGAGGTCACGAAGAGTCAGACACGACTAAACGACTGAACAACAACAAAAAACAGATTACTGTATATATAAAAATATTTTTGTTTTCATTAAAATGAAAAAGTTTTATTACATGAGCATATTGAGCTAACAATTATTCTTCAGTGACAGAACTCATACAAAAATTTAGGTAGACGTAGAGGGGGACTGTATTTGACAGGAGGCGAATGGAGAAAGCACAGCTCACAGGCTTTGTAACATCATGAATCGCAGGAAGGAGGGGAGGGGGGAGAGAAGAGAGGCAGGGAAGGGAGGATTCAAAAACTCCACGCCCGGCGAGGTTTCTCTTCCTTCTGCCTTCCCTCCTCCTCCTCCTGTTTTTTTTCCCTCCCTCTATCTCTCTCTCCCACAATCCCAAACAAAAGACACTCTCTTGCTGAGCTGGAGAAATAATCAGTTTCACTCTTGAAAAAAGGGGGCGGGATCACATCCCAAACGCATTTTAATAAAACAAACAGAGAGTACAGAGCGACCAGCTAAGAGCAGAGCAGAGGCAGTGGCAAAGATCTCTCTCCCCGTCTCTCTCTGTCTCCTTCTCTCTCTCTCTTTCCGCCTTCCTTGCCCCTCTCTAGTCTCACCCAACATCAGGCACCTCAATCAAGCACTTTTTAAATGATAATTGCGTCTTGGCTGAATCAATCTTGCCATGCCTGACATTTTGCTAATTTTTTTTAAAAAACGGGACAAAATTGACATTTATATTAAAATGATGGGATGGTCGGGAAATGTGAAAAAAACGGTACTGTCCCGTTTAAAACGGTATGTATGGTCAGCCTAGCTATTAATGTTAATCAAACGGCAGCCTCTATTTAATTGCTAACTGCTTGTCCTATCTAGTCCCTGGTACTATTCAAAGTTATACATAGGTAAAATAATTCCAAACTATTAGCTCTCCTTATTAGAACTATGGACACAACATAGCTACCATCTGAACACCATATTTCATTCCTTACAAAGTTGAAAATTGTTAGTAATTCATTTCCATTTTTGCTGTTTCAAAGAGTTTCACATTTATTAGCTAAAACAAATTGGAAATGTAGTACTTTTATGACAGGATCAACAATATGGAATACTTTTTAAAAAGACATTTACTTAACTTTGTATTGTATTATGAGTTGTTAATTCTAGGTCACTTTTCACTGATAATTGGTAAAAATAAAATTTTGAACTTGTATTAATAGCTTTATGAACTTTTCCCTCTCAACCTACACACTTAGCACATTGCTATATAAACTGTAATTAAAGAGAAGAGGATGTGTTCTAACCTAAGTTATACTTGCTGGATGCCCTAGAATTTTGTCCCTGAAGTTATATGTTCCAGGACTTAATACAAAAATATTTTTTAAAGAAATCTTTAATTGTTTTATACTTTGAGCATCAAGCTGCATGTTTACTGTTGTCTTAGTAGAACATAAGTATACCTCTGAGTGTATAAGTGCAATTTCTATTATAACTGTCATTGCAAAATAGGTATTAATTTCAGATTTTCCCAAATCTATAATTAATTACTACAGTGCACGATGGCTCAGTGGTTAAGACGCCAGGCTTGTCGATCGGAAGGTCGGCAGTTCGAGACCTGAGCGCCGCGTGACGGAGTGAGCTCCTGCACTCGCCCCAGCTCTTGCCAACCTAGCAATTCGAAAGCATGCAAATGCAAGTAGATAAATAGGTACCACTTCGGTGGGATGGTAACAGCGTTCTGCGCGTGTCATGCTGGCCACATGACCGCAGAAGCGTCTTCGGACAGCGCTGGCTCTTTGGCTAAGAAACAGAGATGAGCACCACCCCCTAGAGCCGGACATCACTGTGCAGGGGAAAACCTTTACCTTTACCTTTACCTTTACCTTTACCTTTACCTTTACCTTTACCTTTACCTTTACCTATTTTATTTTATTTTATTTTATTTTATTTTATTTTATTTTTTTATTTTATTTTATTTTATTTTATTTTATTTTATTTTATTTTATTTTATTTTATTTTATTATTTTATTTTATTTTATTTTATTTTATTATTTTATTATTTTATTATTTTATTTTATTTTATTTTATTATTTTTATTAATATTATATTATATTATATTATATTATTATATTATCAAATTTATCACCGCCCAACTCCCCCAAGGGGGACTCTGGGCGGTTTACAACAGAATTAAAATCATTGATATACATTTATAAATAAAATAAAATACATAATAAGTAACAATTTAAAATATAATGAATAAAATGGGATCCAATGGCAGAATATTCTTAAGTTCGTAAAAAAGGCACTCCAGAACTAATCTAAGGTGCTAGCCATCTCCAGGTATCTCCATTCTCCTTCCGACCCCAAGCATACTGACAGAACCAGGTTTTGAGTTTTTTTCGGAAGTCCAGGAGTGAGGGGGACTGTCTGATCTCCGGGGGCAGAATATTCCAAAGGGCAGGGGCAACAACAGAGAAAGCACGCTTCCGAGACCCCGTTAGGTGGAACTCCTTAACTGATGGGGTCCGTAGCATGCCCTCTCTGCATGCCCGGGTGGGACGGGATGAAGTGATGGGGATGAGATGGTCCCTTAGGTATCCTGGTCCCATGCCATCTAGGGCTAACCAACACCTTGAATTGTACTCGGAAGCAAACTGGAACCCAGTGCAGTTCACGCAGCAAAGGTGTTATGTGTGTCCTCCTTGGGACACCCAAAATTGTCCACGCGGCTGCATTCTGGATCAGTTGTAGCTTCCAGATATTCTTCAAGGGTAGCCCCATGTAGAGCGCATTACAGTAGTCTATTTGGGAGATAACCAGGGCATGAGTGACTGTTCGAAGGGCCTCTTGTTTCAGGAAGGGGTGCAACTGGCGCACAACACGAAGTTGGGCAAAAGCCCTCCTGGCCATGACTGCCACCTGCTCTTCTTTACCTTTACCTTTAAACTAAAGGTGAAATTTAAGTGTCTTGTACATTATCTTAACCTGGGCTATTATTGCAGTTTGGAAAGGTAATAAGAAAGACTTATTTATTTATTTATTTATTTATTTTATTTATGCTTCAATTTGTATACCGCTCCATCTCCCCACAAGGGAACTCTGGGCGGTTTACAGGATATAACAATTAAAATTTAACAGTTAAAACAGCATAATAAAATACTCTCATATAATAAAATTAAATATAAAATCCAAGATGTGATAGTTTGATGTTTAGATGTTTAAAAGGGCCCTATGGCACCAGCCATCCCCAAGAGGAACTATTCCCCCCCCCCCACGCAAGGCGGCAGAACCAGGTCTTTAAGTTCTTTCTGAAGGCCGGGAGCGATGAGGCCTGCCTCACCTCCGGGGGTAGAATATTCCAAAGGGTGGGCGCCACTACCGAGAAGGCACGCCTCCTAGACCCCATCAGGTGACATTCCTTTATGGACGGGATCCGCAGCATGCCCTCTCTGAATGACCGAGTGGGACGGTTCGACGTTATGGGGATGAGACGGTCCCTCAGGTAACCTGGCCCCATGCCATGTAGGGCTTTAAAGGTGATAACCAACACCTTGAATTGGACCCGGAAGCACACAGGCACCCAGTGCAGCTGTCGCAGTAGAGGTGTCACATGCGCTGATCTTGGCACACCAATAACTGCGCGAGCAGCCGCATTCTGGACCAATTGAAGCTTCCGGATACTCTTCAAGGGTGGCCCCATGTAGAGCGCATTGCAATAGTCTATATGGGAGTGACCAGGGCATGAGTGACTGTACGGAGGGCTTCCCGATCCAGGAAAGGGCGTAACTGACGCACAACACGAAGTTGTGCAAAAGCCCTTCTGGCCACGGCTACCACCTGCTGTTCAAGCAGGAGCCGTGAGTCCAGAAGAACCCCCAGATTACGCACTTGGTCTGAATGGGGTAGTGCAACCCCATCCAGAACTAAAGATGATAACTTCCTGGATCCACAGGAGCCATCTATCCACAGCCACTCCGTCTTACCAGGGTTCAGTTGAAGCCTGTTGTTCCCCATCCAGACCCCTACAGCCTCCAGGCACTGAGAAAGGGTAGCCACTGCATCACTTACCTCACCAGGGATGGAGATATATAATTGAGTATCGTCTGCATATTGATATTACCTCATCCCATGGTGACGGATGATCTCACCCAGCGGTTTCATGTAGATGTTAAATAGGAGAGGGGAGAGAACCGAACCCTGCGGTACCCCACAGACCTTATTCCTTACTTAAAATTCCTTTTCTCTGTATGGCTGGATCTCCAGAGTATGCAGTTGGCTACAGGGCTGCAACTAGGGGGGGCAAGTGGGGCATGTACCCCGGGCGCTGTGCTGGAGGGGTGCCAAAATGATGCCGGGGGGGTGCCAAAATGACAAAATAACCCATGGGGGGCACACAATCCATGTTTACCCCGGGTGACACAGACCCTAGTTCTATCCCTGGTTGGCTATAAAGATTGGGGTGTATGTTTAGTGTTGGGCAGTTTTATCAACTACTTACCTATTAGTAAGAGTATAAGCAGCAGGACATAGAATTTAAAAGTAAAATGAAAGCATTAGTTACGGTATATATCTAAATAGTGTAACAAAGAATTGGAATATCCAGTTTTAGAGAATCAATGGGTCCAGGTGTTAAGAAATGTGAAATGTACTTCTTATAATTTAAAAATGAAATGGACTTATCAGAAAATATTATTTTGTCCTTATTGGACCCCTCAAAGAATGTTTAAAAAGGGATAGATATTTGGTGGATTAAGTTGGCTCTATAAGAAATTTGAAGGTTCTTTAACTCATGTGATTTGGTTTTGTCCAGCTATTGTTCTGTTCGGAGTATGACCACCAGAACTTTATAGAAATAGTTTTATTTATAAAAACTATTTACAAGTATAAGTAAATTAATACAACTGAAGAGTACTGGATCAACTGGATACACTTGGAGGTAGGCAGCTATGCGGTAACACAACTAGAGTTCAGCAACAAGTAGAGACAACAGTTCTGGATCAAGCATGCTAGGTAGATCAGGATCACTAGGAAAACTATATTTCTTGGATTACTGGGAGCAACGCTGACAAGGCTGGACTGGTTTCCTTGAGACGTTGGACTGGAATTTCAGGGTAGACTGGATGGGTTCTTCTGGAACAATAGACTGGAGCTTCAAGGCGAACTAAACGGGTTCTTCTAGGACGCTGAACTGGTACTGCAGGGCAGACTGGACGGATCTCTCTGGGACACAGGACTGGAACTGCAAGGCAGACTGGACTGGAACAGCAAGGAACGGAACAGGAGCGGCAAGGCAGACTAAACTACTACCACTAGGTAGCGCTGTCTGTAAGCCTGTCAGGGCAGGGTACGACAAACTAGGAAGCCCCCCAATGGCAGAACGTGGTGACCTGGAATCGACGCGACAAGCCGCACACGGTTGAGCAAGGTAAAGGTAAAGGTAAAGGTTCCCCCCCCACATTTGTGCAGTCGTGTCCGAGTCTAGGGGCCGGTGCTCATCTCCGTTTGTTAGCCGAAGAGCCAGCGTTGTCCGAAGACGCTTCCACGGTCATGTGGCCGGCATGACGCTCACGGAACGTTGTTACCATCCCACCGAAGTGGTACCTATTAATCTACTTGCATTTGCATGCTTTCGAATTGCTATGTTGGCAAGGTACCTAGCTGTTAACAGCGGAGCGTTGCCTTGCCAAGACTGGAGAATGTGGTGAAGCCGAAGGTGCCAGCGAACAATTGCCCAGAACGACCAAAGCTCTCCTGCTGGGGTTTTCTGAAAAACTATGAGCTAACGTTCTGACTCCTATTGATGCTGAAGCAAGCTGGGCTTCTTTTGCAGCTGGAGTCAATTCTGAAATGAGTTGAAGATCTGGCTCTGATTCTCCAGCGGTGACAGGATCGGACTTCACTGACGAATCTGGCTGGGCTTCTCCTGAAGACGCTGTAAGGTCTGTAGAACGGTTGTCCCCGGCTATCTGTTGCTTGCTCTTTCACCCTTTTATTTTGTTCTCGGCACGCCTTCCCTCCTCAGGAGCCAATCGGGACTCCCTCTGCTTGGCACACTTTTCTGCCCGCCTCTCTCTCGTGCTGATTGGTGCTGAACTAGGAAGTAAGTCAGGAGCACCAACTAGCTGCTCAGGATTCTCCTGCGCTGCTGGGTCATTCCCGGGTCCGTTGCTCTGTACCTGCTTCTCTGGCGTCTCTGAGTCTTGCACCTGTCCATCACAAGACTGATCACAAGTTTTGCACTTTTGAACCTGCACCTGTCCATCACGAGTTCAAGTTGGTTGCTGCACAGGGTAAGTTTCGTTTCTGTGATTGGTTTCGTTTTCCTCAGAGTCTTGTTATAGTCTTGTTTTGGTTTCAAATCACTCCATAGATCAATACAATTTTGAGAGGAAACATTACAGTTAAGGATCTTAATGTGATATTGAACTATATTCCTAAAATATGGGATTTGTCATTTTAGGTCTATTGAACCTGGGGCATGGCAAAGAGGATAATTTTATGTAACTGTAAAGAAACTTACTTGCTTGATTTAAGGAATGAGTCCAGGATAAGAGTTTGTTACCTATTTTTGAAAAATCTCTTGTGTTCTAAAAATGAGAAGATAATGCAATACAAGCAGTCCTCGTTTGGTGACCACAATTGGGACTGGCAATTTGGTCATTAAGCGAAGCGGTCACTAAGTGAAACTGTGACTGTGCTTATGACCTTACTTAAGCTTTCCTTTGCTTTACAGACGTACGAAGGTTGTAAATGCAAGAATTGGTTGCAAAGCTACTTTTTCATCACCGTCATAACTGCAAATTGTAGCTAAATGAGGCAGTCACTAAACGAGGACAACCTATATGGTCTAGACTTCATTATAAGCTTAAGGATTGAATTAACTTTATATCATTATCTATAGTTATTATATGGATCTTTTTTCTATTAAATTAATTTTCTTTTTTCTTTGTCATAGTAGTTTGTTTTAATTACTATAATATCTATATTTCTTCACTGTACAATCACTCTTTTTTCTGTTGGTGTAGGTTTTTTAATATTTTATCATTTTTTTAAAAAAAATCAGCTTATTTCTTCTAATAGAGAAATCTGAGATAATAAGAAACTGAAGATATCAAAAGTTGTGGGTAGAGGCTTCCGGTGGGAATGGCGGATTGAACAGCTGTGCCCGCTGTTTCAGCGGGTGGAGCTAACAATGCGGTAACTATTTTCGGGCTCAGGCAGGTTTTCTTGAAGCCCAGAAATGTTCTCCGGATCAAGAAGAATACCTGGAATCATCCAATCTGTCCTCTGGACAGCTGCTTGTAGCCAGAAGATCACAAGCAGCATTTCGCATACGACTGGTAATAGCCAGCTGGGAGGCGGGGACTTCATCACTTTCCAAGCCACGCTGTAGCCTTAAAGGGACACTAAGACTGGCCACCCCATTTCTAAATCGCCAATTTGGTTTTTTTTTAAGTATATGTACCCCAAGAGAGGCTTTCTACAGCAAGGAGAAGCTGGTTCTCATGGTGCTTAATGTTATTTTTGGGATTACTTTTTTTTAAAAAATTCTTTTAAGTATTGGATTTTGTTTTCCTTCCAAAGGAAATTCCAAAGATTGAGAGTAAACAATTGTCTGTTGGGATTATCAGGAGTCAACTCAGCATTGTCTCATAAGCATAATAGGGGGTCTTTCTAGTAAACACATCTCTACTGTGCTTGTGGGAGGTTACCTGGGTCACCTGATTTCCTCTTCCTCCTTTGTTTTGGGATTCTAATTCTCCATCTTTACTCTTTGGGCACATGTGCAAGCAGGAGGCACTGCACAATGCAGCCCTTGTCCTTTCCATTTTGCTTGCACACAGATCTACAATGAATTTACTCGTATCCAGATCTACTGAATAAATGTAAGCTATCTCTATTTTTCTTCATCTAACTAATGTGTGAAGACTGAATTTATTTCTGAACGTAATTAAGCTTAAAGTGCAAGTTCCCTGCTGGTCACGCTTCTACTCTGCAAGATTGTTGTTAGCTGCTTGGAGTTCTTTTATTAA
Organism: Charina bottae; assembly: GCA_023362775.1. Taxonomy (NCBI): domain Eukaryota; kingdom Metazoa; phylum Chordata; class Lepidosauria; order Squamata; family Charinaidae; genus Charina; species Charina bottae. The sequence goes on along the minus strand of JALMGJ010000001.1, from coordinate 243,915,765 downwards.
CCTTCAAGACTCCATCAAGGGTTACGGGCCCAGTACGAGACCAGTACAAGACCAGTACAAACTAGTGCAGTACTGATCTCTTGAAAAGTTTTTCTGTTGGCTTCACAGCCACAAAAAGGGAAGCTGCTTTGCACATTTAAAAAGCGAAGTTCAGAATTTTTTCCCCCTCTCTCTAAACAAAGGAGAAAGAGGAGGGGGCTCCCCCCATACCAAAATTGACTGAAGATAATTACTCAGCATGGCTGTTCAGATTAAGGATGCAGCTAGATTTTGAAGATTGTTTGGATGCTCTGGATTCACCAGAACCAAAACCAGAGGATGGGGAGGAAGCCAATAAACCACAGCTTTCCAAACTTTGTGTCACGACACTTTAGTGTGTCGCAAAACACAGTCTGGTGTGTCGCCACACAACCTGGAAGTGGCAGCGGGGGCGTGCACGGCGGCGGCAGCAGTGGCGCGCCATCAGCGCTTCCACGTTTTAGCGGAGGCCGCCGCCATGCACACCTCCACCCCCGTGCGCCCCCTGCACCACTGCCATGCACACCCCCGCTGCCGCCCGCGCCACCGCTGCTGCCATTGGTGCGTCACCAACGGCAGCACTTTAGAAAGCACTGCAATAAACAATGGAAGAAAAAGGATAAGAGAGCTAAAGTTCTCATTGCTAGATCTCTTCTAGATCACAGATTAGCAGAGATTAAAAATATTTCTACTGCTAAGGAAATGATTGAGAATTTATGCACCCTATATTCAGAAGCTGATGATCAGAAAGTGCTTTCTTTGTTGCGAGAACTGCATGCATGTAATTTGGAAGACAGTGGAAATGTAAATGAGCACCTGATAAGAATACAGGGAATCTTTGATCAGCTGAGTACAGTTGAGAATCTCATGAATGAAAAACTTAAGATGTCTTTTTTGCTAAGCATGTTACCAAATAGATTTTTCCCTTTCGTTGCTGGTTTGAATTTAGAAGGAAAGAATTTTTCTCAGCTGCTGGGAGCAATTAGATTGGAATGTCATAGGCAAAAGAATTTGCATAATAATAGATTGCCTAGCAGAGACATTGGTTACCTAGCAATGAAGGGTAAACATGAGCCAGGACAGTCTGTGGCTTGAATCATGTCAACTGGATTTCTATTTTCTCAGTAGAAACGTTTCACTCCTTATCCAAGGAGCTTCTTCAGTCTGAGTAAAGTTAGTAAGGGAATCCTCCCTTACTAACTTTACTCAGACTGAAGAAGCTCCTTGGATAAGGAGTGAAACGTTTCTACTGAGAAAATAGAAATCCAGTTGACATGATTCAAGCCACAGACTGTTCCACCTGGATGACTGAGAACCTTCATAGACATATGAGCCAGGACAATTAGTAAGAAATCAGAATATCAAAAAGTCTATTGTTTGTAATGCTTGCAAGAAACCAGGACATTTTGCCAAGTTTTGCAGAAGCTGGGACAAGAAGGAATTTTCCAAGGGAAAATCTTTTAAAAATGAAAAAGCTTTACACACTGTTTATAAAGCTGATACCAATAAATGCCCCAGATGATGGGTAATTGATTCGGGGGGCCAGCAGGCATCTATGTGGGAATAAAAGGGACTTTTGTGAGCTAAGTGAAAAACCAGAAGGAAGCATAACATTAGCAGATGGCAATGATGGGGTATATGCTGGCTTAAAGGGGAAAAACCGAGGCTTGAGAATAAACAGACAAGAATACAGCTTGTTAGGGCCAACAGTGTTTACTGTTTAGCATAGGGCAATAATGTATATACAATCACATTATCGTAAATATGAAAAAGATGAATATACAGGATACATCGTTGTAAAAGGAAAAACAAAACAAACTTATAAGCAGAGTTCCGTGTATTGATCCCAGGGCCAGAGTTCTTGCCATGGCCTATATCCAAAGCCAGGCATAGCTCACTCTGCCCAGTCCACGGGAAGTGAACACGTGAAGAACTACATAGCTAAGAGACACTAGAAATCAAGAAGACATAGAACACCATTTTGCATGGTTGTATATTCAGTTCTTCTAGCATTCTGATTGGCTGGAAGTTAGCTGTTACACACACTAGGCCTCAAAGCACACAGCATGTGCTGCATCTACGCACTGAGTTCCCCCCCTCCTTGCTCAGGGGGGGCTTGAGCAAGGCTTCCCACAGAAGGATATCAGGAGGCTTCGCCTTCATGGGAAGATCCATTGCTAGCCATAACGATGGTACCTTCTAGCTTCATATCTAATGAAGATGTAAACAAAGCCAAGGCTTCTCTGTTATCCAGCCACCTGGCATTCACGTCACCATGAGAATGCTTTTGCTTTGTACGGGAATAATTCGCCAGGGCAACACAAGAACTCTAACACCCCTCCCGAATTATTTCTGTACAATGGGAGTAACAAACATTTTTACAGAAACAAGAAAAACAAAGGTTAATACATGTAATAATCACACTATTCAAGTTACAGTTTTTACAACCAATAGTCATCAACACTAGAAAATGGTTTAAAAACACTTGTTACACATATGTATAATGCACAATATACACTTCATGCAATGTTTTATTCAGATACATACAAATACATAATAATACAACTTATGCAGGAACAGAAACAGTACAGAGAAACAGAAAAACATTGTCCTCAAACGTCCTGTCCCCTCCTTTGCAGAAAATTGCAGCCAGCATAGATAAGGAATTCCAATCCTGCTAGCTGCTCTGTGTTTGAAAATCGCAGGGCTTTTTTTCACCCCTTTGCAAGCTCACTTCGAGGGCTAAACCATTTTGCAAGCTTGGTACCTTACCTGGGCAAAACTAATTCAGGGCAACTGCGTTCTGCAGAGTGATATACTGTACAACAAATTAAGGATAAGCTTTCTTTTACACAAATGACACTCTGTAACACTCTGTCATTTGACACTCTCAAGAACCATAGGATTCTCTATTTTGGGCTTTTGTAACTTCATCACCAAGATAAATGTTTGAATTTGTGCTGAAGTTCCTCAGCTGGCACTTCTATTTCAGCTGACTGACAAATTCTTATTCAAGGTGGAAAACTTCAGTTTCTAAGCAGAAAACAACTCACATAAGTTCGAAGTCCTACACAAACTTCTACACTTTCTTATGTACCACACAGAAAACAGCACGTGACTGTTCTCACATCCCAGTTAGCATCTGCACCATGCTATCAATGACTGGCCTGCTTTAAAATCCATAAAGCACCCTGTTAAGTCAATGAACTGTTTGGGAACTTGTCACACATGTAGAGCCAAAACGCTTGCCTTACACACACTGTTTCAGGGAGATCTACATTCAAATATGCTGTGCCAACATCACAATATGTAAATGGACACTTATTTCCACGCTACGCAACCAGAAAACGCACCACACGTCAATATTCTGGCCTAGCTGTGGGTGCATACACTAGATCCACAGTTCACAAACTCCTTCTTGTGAAACAAATCCCTGGGCAACATTGGCTTTACACTGCAGAGAATTATCAGAAAGAAATGTCTTTCTGAACACTCATCTGGAACCTACAGCTTACTAAAACAAAGGATAGGTTGGTTACTTTTAACACTTCACCAAAACTCAAACTGACTATCCACAGCTGTGTTCCAATGTTCTTCTTGCCTCTCAAAGGCAGGAGCAACACATCTAGCAAAGACTGGGTTTTCTCAGGTAACTTGACACACTGTCACCTGCTAAATAACAAATCTGTCAGGCTTCACACCCTGGAATAAGAGGACCCATGAGGAATGACCTCCATCACTATCTCTTTTCCCTAATACCTGACTCCCCCTCCAGGCCCTGCAACTGCTCAGGTGAAATTTCCACTTCCTTCACCTGAGGGGCCCTTTTCACACTCGGAGACTGGGGAACAGAAGAAACCTGAACTGGTTTTTGCCCATCTACTGAACCATGGACAGTAGGTTTCCCACTAGCAATGCAGCAACACTTCTGCTACCTTAGCATACAACCTTTTCCAACCAGTAGGCTGCTTAAACATAAAGCACTTCTGGAGATTTGGATTTGACCATGGCTTAATGAAATAATGATAAGCCTTGGATTTTAATCAACAACCAACAACCAACAACTTGAAGCACTCTGCTTCCTTGGTTCTTCCTTCTCTGTGACCTGGGGTTGTGAACACACGCAAATGTTTCACAGACATGCAGGTACTTCAGTGAAGGGCGCTTGCCATACCAAAGAAAAACAACTTCTTTTTACAGTTGAATTCTACAACCTGTTAGTTAGAAAACACACTGCAATCAAGGCAGCCTCTCCCTAGACATGGGATGGCACTTGAGCAACTAACAGCAGGCTATTTTTAATGGTATTCATAACACCACCTCCAGCAAAGGAGATCGTTACCTTGTCGTGGTGCTGGAGCTTGAGCACCTCAATGAAACCATGAGCTAAACCGTGAAGGGACACCCAAGACGGGAAGGTCGTGGCAGAGAGGTCAGACTAAATACGATCCCTGGGGAAGGTAATGGCAACCCACCCCAGTATTCTTGCCATGAAAACTAAATGGATCAGTACAACCAAAGATATGTCGGTATACCATCGGAAGATGGGACTCCCAGGTCGGAAGATGGTCAAAATGCTACTGGGGAGGAACAGAGGATACGTTCAATTAGCCCCAGATGTGATGACGCAGCTAGCTCAAAGCCGAAAGGACGGCTAGCGGCCGACGGTGCTGGTGGTGAACGACGAATCCGATGTTCTAAAGATCAACACACCATAGGAACCTGGAATGTAAGATCTATGAGCCAGGGCAAATTGGATGTGGTTATTGGTGAGATGTCAAGATTAAATATAGACATTTTAGGTGTCAGTGAACTGAAATGGACTGGGATGGGCCACTTCACATCAGATGACCACCAGATCTACTACTGTGGACAAGAGGACCACAGAAGAAATGGAGTAGCCTTCATAATTAATAATAAAGTGGCTAAAGCAGTGCTTGGATACAATCCAAAAAACGATAGAATGATCTCAATTCGAATTCAGGGTAAGCCATTTAACATCACAGTGATCCAAATATACGCCCCAACCACAGATGCTGAAGAAGCAGAAGTAGATCAGTTCTATGAGGATCTGCAGCACCTACTAGATAATACACCAAAAAGAGATGTTATTTTCATTACAGGAGACTGGAATGCTAAGGTGGGTAGTCAGACGACACCTGGAATTACAGGCAAGCATGGTCTGGGAGAACAAAATGAAGCAGGACATAGGCTGATAGAATTTTGCCAAGACAACTCACTGTGCATAACAAACACTCTCTTCCAACAACCTAAAAGACGACTTTATACATGGACTTCACCAGATGGTCGACACCGAAATCAGATTGACTACATCCTTTGCAGCCAAAGGTGGCGGACATCTATACAGTCGGTAAAAACAAGACCTGGAGCTGACTGTAGTTCAGATCACGAACTTCTTATTGCAAAATTTAGAATCAGACTAAAGAGAATAGGGAAGACCCACAGATCAGTTAGATATGAGCTCACTAATATTCCTAAGGAATATGCAGTGGAGGTGAAGAATAGATTTAAGGGACTAGATTTAGTAGATAGGGTCCCAGAAGAACTATGGACAGAAGTTCGCAACATTGTTCAGGAGGCGGCAACAAAAAACGTCCCAAAGAAAAAGAAAACCAAGAAGGCAAGATGGCTGTCTGCTGAAACACTGGAAGTAGCCCAAGAAAGAAGGAAAGCAAAAGGCAACAGTGATAGGGGGAGATATGCCCAATTAAATGCAAAATTCCAGAGGTTAGCCAGAAGAGATAAGGAATTATTTTTAAACAAGCAATGTGCGGAAGTGGAAGAAGACAATAGAATAGGAAGGACAAGAGACCTCTTCCAGAAAATTAGAAACATTGGAGGTAAATTCCAGGCAAAAATGGGTATGATCAAAAACAAAGATGGTAAGGACCTAACAGAAGCAGAAGAGATCAAGAAAAGGTGGCAAGAATATACGGAAGATCTGTATAGGAAGGATAATAATATTGGAGATAGCTTTGACGGTGTGGTCAGTGAGTTAGAGCCAGACATCCTGAAGAGTGAGGTTGAATGGGCCTTAAGAAGCATTGCTAATAACAAGGCAGCAGGAGACGACGGTATCCCAGCTGAACTGTTTAAAATCTTGCAAGATGATGCTGTCAAGGTGATGCATGCCATATGCCAGCAAATTTGGAAAACACAAGAATGGCCATCAGATTGGAAAAAATCAACTTATATCCCCATACCAAAAAAGGGAAGCACTAAAGAATGTTCAAACTATCGAACAGTGGCACTTATTTCACATGCCAGTAAGGTAATGCTCAAGATCTTGCAAGGTAGACCCCAGCAATTCATGGAGCGAGAATTGCCAGATGTACAAGCTGGGTTTAGAAAAGGCAGAGGAACTAGAGACCAAATTGCCAATATCCGCTGGATAATGGAGAAAGCCAGGGAATTTCAGAAAAACATCTATTTCTGTTTTATTGACTATTCTAAAGCCTTTGACTGTGTGGATCATAACAAATTGTGGCAAGTTCTTGGTGGTATGGGGATACCAAGTCATCTTGTCTGCCTCCTGAGGAATCTGTATAACGACCAAGTAGCAACGGTAAGAACAGAGCACGGAACAACGGACTGGTTTAAGATTGGGAAAGGAGTACGGCAGGGTTGTATACTCTCACCCTACCTATTCAACCTGTACGCAGAACACATCATGCGTCATGCTGGGCTTGAGGAATCCAAGGCTGGAGTTAAAATTGCTGGAAGAAACATTAACAATCTCAGATATGCAGATGATACCACTTTGATGGCTGAAAGCGAGGAGGAGTTGAGGAGCCTTATGATGAAGGTGAAAGAAGAAAGTGCAAAAGCTGGGTTGCAGTTAAACCTCAAAAAAACCAAGATTATGGCAACGAGCTTGATTGATGACTGGCAAATAGAGGGAGAAAAAGTGGAGGCAGTGACAGACTTTGTATTTCTAGGCGCAAAGATTACTGCAGACGCTGACTGCAGCCAGGAAATCAGAAGACGTCTACTTCTTGGGAGGAGAGCAATGGCAAATCTTGATAAAATAGTTAAGAGCAGAGACATCACACTGACAACAAAGGTCCGCATAGTTAAAGCAATGGTATTCCCTGTAGTAACCTATGGCTGCGAGAGCTGGACCATAAGGAAGGCTGAGCGAAGGAAGATAGATGCTTTTGAACTGTGGTGTTGGAGGAAAATTCTGAGAGTGCCTTGGACTGCAAGAAGATCAAACCAGTCCATACTCCAGGAAATCAAGCCAGACTGCTCACTTGAGGGAATGATATTAAAGGCAAAACTGAAGTACTTTGGCCACATAATGAGAAGACAGGATACCCTGGAGAAGAAGCTGATGCTAGGGAAAGTGGAAGGCAAAAGGAAGAGGGGCCGACCAAGGGCAAGATGGATGGATGGTATTCTGGAGGTGACGGACTCAACCATTGGGGAGCTGGGGATGGTGATGGCCGACAGAGGGCTCTGGCGTGGACTGGTCCATGAAGTCACGAAGAGTCGGAAACGACTGAACAAATAAACAACAACATAACACCACCACTCAGCTAGAATTCCAACATTGGCAAGTCTTTGGGAGAATACTTTCCTACAAAGCCAATTCTGGAACACATGGCTCAGGAACACTCCACTACAATCTGACTGGAACTGACCATATTGCTACATACACTTCAAAGCGAGCACAGACCTTCGCTTTAGACTTCAACAAGTAGCAACAACACAAGCAGGTATGATCATCAACCAGAATGAACATGAAACTCGCACCCCACCATTACTTGGGACATGGGGGCTAACTAGGTCTCTATGAACCAACTGAAATGGTCTAGTTAACACTCTGTCACTTTGCCTAGTAACAGACACAGTCTTGATTTTTTAGATTGTTTACACACAACACAATCAAGAAACTTTTGTACATTTCCTGGGTTCTAACTCAGAATGCATTTGGCTATCTGAGACACACTCTCCCATCCCGGGATACCCCAGTACTTTGTGTAACCTTATGGATGCATTTATGATGTGGGGAACATTAAACACACAATGTCCACAGCATCTCACACACTTGATGTTACAGGTTTGTCTCTAACACACTCAGTCACATGCAGTTTCATATCGCAATGAAACAGCCAGCAACAAGTACACTCAGACTTGACCAGGGCTGGAACACTGAGGAGAGAAAAACAACAAGTGTACACATACACATTCTTACACAGAAATATCAGCTAAAATTACTTGCTGAACTCAAGGCTGAAATTTGTAACAATAACCGTCCATGTTTACAAACTTTACAGCGAGCTGAATTCAAAAACAGAGTCTCTGAAAATGCTTACACAACAGCAGTCCGGCAGAGTAGAAAACTCGGATTCGTTGTTCAGCTGACTCCTGGCATCTGGCGTCCCCTCCCTTCGTAAATCAGGCTTCTTGCATCCGCTGGACATCGGGGCAGGGAACAGCCTTGTAGAATCACAGCAAACCACAGCAAATGTAAATTCCATCCCAGGTTTTACTTCAGCTGGAACACTCTGTTAGGAATTCCCAGGGACAGCAGCAGCAGGCTCCTGAAAGTGGCAAGGTGGGTCATCACAGTCTCACCGGTTGCAGCTTCAAACTATAAAGCTGTCTTAATAGACCACCAAGGGCAACAGAGCTCCACTGTGTATCAAAGGCTCCAACAGCCGCTCAGCACCCATTACACAGTCCGTGGGTTGCTGATATTCAGTAGCTGAAATAATTCCATTCAGAGGATTTGAGTCCCAAAAGCAAAAATGCCATAAGCACAGTCCAAACATGCTTGCACTTCTTCAGAGAGAACCCTCTGAAGGTGGATTTGCCACATACTGCCACAAACCATCTTCTTGCAAAAAGAATGATTCCATCTCCACACACCAGGTCAGATAGTTTGTGCCATCTAAAGCCTCAAATGGCAGACTGACCAGACACTGTGCAGCCATTGCTGACCACTCAAAGAAAACATGTTTATTCTGAAACCAGCCTCTAAAAACAAACTCCCTTTTACAGCCAGGTCCAACGCAGCAAAGAAAACGCAAATTTCTCTCTGGGCCCATAACCTGATGGGGTATATGCTGGCTTAAAGGGGAAAAACCGAGGCTTGAGAATAAACAGACAAGAATACAGCTTGTTAGGGCCAACAGTGTTTACTGTTTAGCATAGGGCAATAATGTATATACAATCACATTATCGCAAATATGAAAAAGATGAATATACAGGATACATCGTTGTAAAAGGAAAAACAAAACAAACTTATAAGCAGAGTTCCGTGTATTGATCCCAGGGCCAGAGTTCTTGCCATGGCCTATACCCAAAGCCAGGCATAGCTCACTCTGCCCAGTCCACGGGAAGTGAACACGTGAAGAACTACATAGCTAAGAGACACTAGAAATCAAGAAGACATAGAACACCATTTTGCATGGTTGTATATTCAGTTCTTCTAGCATTCTGATTGGCTGGAAGTTAGCTGTTACACACACTAGGCCTCAAAGCACACAGCATGTGCTGCATCTACGCACTGAGTTCCCCCCCTCCTTGCTCAGGGGGGGCTTGAGCAAGGCTTCCCACAGAAGGATATCAGGAGGCTTCGCCTTCATGGGAAGATCCATTGCTAGCCATAACAATGGTACCTTCTAGCTTCATATCTAATGAAGATGTAAACAAAGCCAAGGCTTCTCTGTTATCCAGCCACCTGGCATTCACGTCACCATGAGAATGCTTTTGCTTTGTACGGGAATAATTCGCCAGGGCAACACAAGAACTCTAACAGGCAATTCAATTTTGATTCAAGGAAAAGGAAGTGTGCCATTGCAATGCTTCAATGGAAGTGAACACAAAGATCTTATGGCAACAGATGTTTTCTTTGTACTAGATTTAGAAGCCAATTTACTGAGTGTCTCAACATTGAACAATAAAGCTTCTAATGTAATTTTTGATGCTAATGGACAATGTAAAGTCACCAGTGGAGAAAAGATTTATGTTACAGGTTTCCAAAAGGATGGCATTTACCAGGTGCACTGCGAACAACCGCCACCAGATGTCAGCCTCGCCTATCAGCAACAAAAGGAGGACAACAGCGCCACCACCTGGCACAGGCATTTTTCGCACTGTGATTTTAATGCAATTTTAAGAATGAAAACTGAAGGCATGGTAAGAGATTTTGAAATAAGCAACCATGATAAATGCCAATCAAAATGTGTGATATGCATCAAGGGAAAAGCAACAAGACCAGCCATACCTAGGCTGACCATACATACCGTTTTAAATGGGACAATACCTTTTTTTCACATTTCCCGACCGTCCTGTCGTTTTAATATAAATGATAATTTTGTCCCATTTAAAAAAAAAAAATTAGCAAAATGTCAGGCATGGCAAGATTGATTCAGCCAAGATGCAGTTATCATTTAAAAAGTGCTTGATTGAGGTGCCTGATGTTGGGTGAGACTAGAGAGGGGCAAGGAAGGTGGAAAGAGAGAGAGAGAGGGAGACAGAGAGAAGGGGAGAGAGATCTTTGCCACCGCCTCTGCTCTTAGCTGGTCGCTCTATGCTCTCTGTTTGTTTTATTAAAATGCGTTTGGGATGTGATCCCGCCCCCTTTTTTCAAGAGTGAAACTGATTATTTCTCCAGCTCAGCAAGGGAGAGTCTTTTGTTTGGGATTGTGGGAGAGAGAGAAAGAGGGAGAAAAAAAGCAGGAGGAGGAGGGAAGGCAGAAGGAAGAGAAGCCTCACCATGTGTGGTGTTTTTGAATCCTCCCTTCCCTGCCTCTCTTCTCTCCCCCCTCCCCTCCTTCCTGTGATCCGTGATGTTATAAAGTCCATGAGCTGTGCTTTCCCCATTCGCCTCCTGTCAAATACAGTCCCCCTCTACGTCAACCTAAATTTTTGTATGAGTTCTGTCACTGAAGAATAATTGTTAGCTCAATACGTTCATGTAATAAAACTTTTTCATTTTAATGAAAACAAAAATATTTTATATATACAGTAATCTGTTTAAGGACCAGCAAATGGATCTTAAAAACTCTTAAAAACTTTTTTTTATCATCTTACTTTTTCATGAATACGGAATATTACATAAGTTTAACCCCATCCCATTTTTGCCATCCCAATGTCCCGTTTTTGTCTCAAGGAAATATGGTCAGCCTAGCCATACCCAAACAAAGGGAAAGGCAGGCAACTAAGCCACTAGAACTTATCCACACTGATTTGTGTGAACCACTTCAAGCATCAGCGGATGGAAATAAATACTGTATGTTTTATGCTTTATAGACGATTTTTCCAGATATTGTGTGACCTACCTATTGAAGGAGAAATCCCAAACAGCGGACATGCTGAAAGCGTATGTAGCCATGGTGACCAACAAGTTCAACAGAACCCCTCAAGCCCTTCAAAGCGACCAAGGAGGTGAGTTCATTTCACAAACCATGCAAACATACCTAACACAGCTAGGCATAGAACACAGACTAACCACTCCATTCACGCCTGAACAAAATGGAGTTGCTGAAAGGAAAAATCGCTCACTAATGGACATGGTAAGATGTATGCGAGATCTGCCTGACAAATACTGGGCAGATGCTGTTTTAACAGCTACTTACTTACAGAATAGACTGTCAACCAAAGCCAATGAGGTAACACCTTCTGAGCAATGGCATGAACGCAAAACAAGCATAAAGCATCTGAGAGAGACTGGACTGGTGTTAAGCGGGTGGGAAGGTACCTAAAGGGCACCATACACCTAAAACTAAAGCTACCAGCCACAGACAATCCAAAACTAGTGGGGTTTACAGATACGGATTGGGCAGAAGACATTACTGACCGTAAATCCAGTAGTGGGCATGCATTTTTCTATGGGCGTGGGGCAGTAAGCTGGGGAAGCCGTAAGCAAGATACAGTTGCACTTTCATCCACAGAGGCGGAGTATGTGTCAGGAGCAGAAACATGCAAAGAGATTTCATGGCTCAAGCTACTGCTTGAAGACATGGGGATATGAGGAATCTACCCCTATTCAGGTCTACGAAGAGAACCAAAGTTGTATTATGCTCTCACAGTCAGAAAAGATTAATGGGAGAACTAAACACATTGATCTTAAGTATCATGCAGTAAGAAACTTGCAAGAGCAAGGAATAGTCAGACTAGACTATTGTCTCACAAGGAACATGACTGTGGACATTCTCACAAAGCCATTGCCGAGGAACAGTTACCAAGAACTGCGGAAGAAGTTGAACCTTGTGGACTCTGAGACATGCTAACTTGAGAAGGGGTGTTGGGATTATCAGGAGTCAACTCAGCATTGTCTCATAAGCATAATAGGGGGTCTTTCTAGTAAATGCATCTCTACTGTGCTTGTGGGAGGTTACCTGGGTCACCTGATTTCCTCTTCCTCCTCGTCGAGTTTGGGGGATTAACATTCTCCATTACTCTTTGGGCACACGTACAAGCAGGAGGTGTTGTACAATGCAGCCCATGTCCTTTCAATCTTGCTTCCACACAGATCTACAATTAATCTTCTCGTATCCAGATCTACTGAATAAATGTAAGCTATCTCTATTTTTCTTCATCTAACTAATGTGTGAAGACTGAATTTATTTCTGAACATAATTAAGCTTAAAGTGCAAGTTCCCTGCTGGTCACGCTTCTACTCTGCAAGATTGTTGTTAGCTGCTTGGAGTTCTTTTATTAACCTTCAAGACTCCATCAAGCCTGTGGTTATCCAGTGTGGTTTGGCCATTTGCTGCACATAATTTAGCATCCATATGTGTAGAGCAGTGCTTTCCAAACTCCCGCCGTTGGCGACACACCAACGGCGGCGGGAGCAGCAGCACGGGGACATGCCATCAGCACTTCTGGGTTTTGTCGTGTCACACTAATGTGTCGCGACACACAGTTTGGAAAGCACTGGTGTAGACAGTAAAGAAGATGACCTTGATAAAGATAAGCCAGATTTTGCAAGTCTGATTGTGCTTTGCTCCCCCACCCCCAATATTCCTGTGAAACTAAGGAAGTATCTGTTTAAACCATTTCCTCTTTCCCTCAGATTGTTTTTGGCTTGAGTTGTGCTTCTTGTCTTATCACTCTGGGAATGGATCTGGCTTATCTTTGTCAAGGTCATCTTCTTTACTCTCTACAGCAGAGCTTTCCAAACTGTGTGTCGGGACATGTTAGTGTGTCAGCTGCAGTGTCTGGGTGTGTCCCGGCTGCTGCTGCCTCCGAGCCCTGGCAGGATTCCACGCAGGTCCTAGTGCCTGCCTTGTGCCTTGCTGCCTCCAAACCTGCCCTGCCAGGATTCCGCGCAGGTCCTAGTGCCTGCCTTGTGCCTTGTTGCCTCCAAACCTGCCCTACCAGGATTCCGCGCAGGTCCTAGTGCCTGCCTTGTGCCTTGCTGCCTCCAAACCTGCCCTGCCAGGATTCCGCAGAGGTCCTAGTGCCTGCCTTGTGCCTTGCTGCCTCCAAACCTGCTGTGATTCCACGCAGGCCCTAGTGCCTGCCTTGTGCCCTGCTGTAAGAGTGTGTCGTGAAATGATGCATGTCTAAAAAGTGTGTCACCAACATGAAAAGTTTGGAAAGCTCTGCTCTACAGTATGAAACTACTTGGAGAAAATATCCATTGTCTGTGGTAAAATACCATCAGTATGTTGATGGTACTCGGATGTATTTTGCCACCCCAAGGCAGTCCAGAGATGCTGTGGTAGTCCTGACCTGGTGTCTGGAAGCTTAAAGGACTGTATGGGGCAAAACAAGCTCAAATTAAAATTGTACCAATATAGAAGTACTGTTCAACAGTAAACATCAGGACTATCTAGAAATGTTGGTTCCAGTGGTAATTCTAGGGGGAGTCATGTTCCTTCTGAAGGAGCAGATTCTTAATTTGGGGATTCTCCTAGATTCGCAGCTCCTGCCAGAACAGCAGGAGGAAGTTGTGGTCAGGAGAGTATTTGCCCCGCTTAGGCTGGTGTGCCATTGGCATGTCTCCATGGACCAGGAAGCCCTAGAGATGATGACCCATGTCCTCATCATTACATCAGCTACTGCAATGCACTCCACATGGAGATGCCATTGAAGGTGACTCAGAAGCTAAAACTGATACAATAGGAACAACTGGTACAGTAGGAAATCTAAATAAGATTTCCTACTGTAGTATAACAGTTATTTTTTGGTAGCTGCTCTGGTTCCCAGTAGGCTTCCAGCATTCTAGGCGCAATTCAAATGTTAAGTATTACCTATACAGCATTTTCTGAGAGCCAGTTTGGTGTAGTGGTTAAGGCATCAGGCTAGAAACCAGGAGACCATGAGTTCTAGTCCCACCTTGGGCACGAAGCCAGCTGGGTGACCTTGGCCCAGTCACTCACTCTCAGCCCTAGGAAGCAGGCAATGGCAAACCACTTCTGAAAAACCTTGCCAAGAAAACTGCAGGGATTGTCTGCAGTCACCGAGAATTGAACACAATTTGAACAAGTCTCTACCAAGGGTTTTTCCCCCTTTTTTCCTAAGTGGTGATGAACTCATGGCATTATCAGGTTTTCCTTTGTAGTCTGGATACTGTAATTGCTGTCCAATTACCTTTCAACTGGAAAAAAATTTTTTCTCTTCTATTGTTGGGAAGGGGAATGTAGTTTGCATAACTTGGATGAGAAATTGCACAAAAAAGGAAGCCCTTTCTTCTATTGACTGATCTGAAATGGAATGGCTTCAAATGAAGGGATGGCAAGATTTCAGAGACTCTAGCTTTGCTGAAGCTGATGATCAAAGGCATTTTGTTCCCCAAAATATCTAAGTTGTTTCTGGGAATAAAGGTGCTTTTATTTTTAAGGAGTTTTCAACTGAGATAAATGTAACACTGAGAAAGATTGGGTTTTTCTTTTAGCGTTGCCTGTTGCTCTCAGAAGAAACTTCCTGCTGATTTAAGTTGCTCCATTCGGAGCCAGGTGCCAAGATTTACAAGACTGCCAGGAGGAGCAACTGGATTGAGCAGAAGGATGAATAATAGGTTTTCCCCTAGGGAGAGAATAAAAGCAAACAGAGAGTGAGGGAGCTATACAAAACTATTGTTCTACTCAATTATTTTCTACAGCCACTATTTTGGATTCTGCTGCATCTAATACAAGCCAGAAAGAGTCCTCTGACCTGGAACTGATGGTCAAGATTAACAAGGGAACAGTTTCCATTTCTGCCTAAATCCATTAAATTCCAGTAGATCAGACATAGCTTTATGCATAGGTAAGTGGTAGAGATAATAGTGGAGAGGATGAATATCATTTCTACTTACCTGATTTTTCATGTTTCTTCTTTTTATGGTATGCTCATGTGTTAACATTTTAAAAGATGACTCTTGATTTCTAAAATGTGATCGACTTCTTATTCATCTTTTTGCCCTATTACAGCTCTCAAGGTGACAGTAAAAACAACTTTAAAAATTGGTGTAGTAAGATGTAATGAAACAGCTATCAATTGAAACAGCCACTAAAAGTGGCAGAACTAAAACTAGCACAGTTCAAACTTGAAACACTGTGTACCAAAGAGCGGGCAGAAAATGACAAAGCCTGTGAGAATAACAAAGGGCAAAAAAAGACAACTATTTAAAACATATATTTTATGACTTTGGTAGGTGTTTCTCGGGAACTGCACTGTGATATATGTTGGGAATATCAGGTTTCAACTGTGCATTGTCTCACAAACATAAGGGGAGGGACTCTTCTACTGTAACGTGACCTTTTATTATGAAGTGTATCTCTGCCGTGTTCGTGGGAGGTGCCTGTCACCTGACTTCCTGTTTCCTCTTTCTCTTTGGGCCCCTAATGGCCAGTCTCCATTACTCTTCCAGTATGTACACACACTTTCAGCAGGGCTGCCAAAAGCGGGTCTGGTCAGAATGAAAAATACCTCATACGCACGCAGCGGAGCATTTCTACAATGAAACTGCTTGTAACCAAGATCTGCTGAATAAAATGTAAGCTATCTTTATTTTGTTTTTCCACTAACAAATGTGTGAAGACTGCTTTATTTTTCTGAACGTAATTAAGCCCCATGTGAAAGCCCTTTCTCGGACGCTTTCTACTCTGCTAAAAATTGCTAAGAATTGCTAAGCGCTGCCTGGAGTTCTGTTAACTACATTCCAGACTCCAAAGATATTTTCATTTGCCTTTAGTGTTAAATCAAGCCATTCTTGTAATCCAAAGTAGGCAGATCCTTAGTCACCCTGTCCCATGTACATCCTTTTTTCTGTATCTGCAAGCTGGCTTGACTTTATTTTCTCACTGCTGTCAATGTTCAACTAAATTTATATTTTCACTGATCTATCACAGATATGGGGTTCTTTTCCCTGTCACATGGACTAATAGAAGCAAAATAATCAAGAACATTGGACCAAGCAAATCTGGAAGGCTACTGACATTCTAGCTATAAAGAAAGAAACATAAATGGGCCATATATGCCAGGGTTATAGACAACTTGATGCCCTCCAGATGTTTTCGACTTCAATCTCCATCAACCCTACCCAGAAAAGCCAGATGCAAAGGATTGTGGGGATTGCAACTCAAAACATCTGGAAAGCACTGGATTATTTATAGATACATGGTTATAAATGTTAGTGTAATAATTCTCTTGTTTGTTACCGTGGGGTGCATCAAGAGCAGGGGCTTCTGAGAGCTGGAGATAGCTGACAACCAAGCTTCGTAGTGCTCGCCATCTAGTGGATATTGTTTATATATACACTAAATGAAAATATATAATGTTGTATTGTGTTGTGCGTAACATGAAACAGTAGCTGGTTCTTTCCCCGAAGAAGTTAGACAAACATGATGATGATGATGATGATTTATCCAGGATTATTTTCACTGTAAAATACAACAATAAAATATATTAAGTAGTACAGGAAAGCTAGGGGCATGGTGGCTCAGCAGGTAAGACGCCAGGGTTGTTGATCGGAAGATCGCAAGTTCAGAGGTTTGAATCCCTAGCCCCGCGTGATGGAGTGAGCTCCTACACTCGCCCCAGCTCTTGCCAGCCTAGCAATTTGAAAGCATGCAAATGCAAGTAGATTAATAGGTACCACTTCGGTGGGTAGGTAACAGCGTTCGGCGCGTGTCATGCGGCCACATGACTGTGGAAGAGTCTTCGGACAACGCTGGCTCTTCAGCTAACAAATGGAGATGAGCACCGGCCCCTAGAGTCGGACATGACTGCACAAATGTGCAGGGGGAGCCTTTACCTTTACCTTACAGGAAAGCTATTATAAAAAAATATAAAAGCAACTTGAAGAGTGCAGACCTTAAAAAATAAAAAATGATTGGGAGAAGAGGAATGCTGAAAAGATATCAACCTGGGTTTTAGAAGGTATTTCTCAAGCAAATCTTACAAGAGAAGAGGCCTTCTCATTTGATCTCAGAATGCTAAGGAGGGTCACACTTCATTAGTGTTTAGAGGAGAGACCACTAAAAAATGTCAGAATTGCAGGCTAGTTAATAAAATCATTCTACAGGTAGTCCTTGTTTAGCGACCACAATTGGGACTGGCAACTCAGTCATTAAGTGAAGCGGTTGCTAAATGAAACTGTCACTGTGCTTATAATCTTACTTCAGCTTTCCTTTGCTTTACAGACCTGCTAAGGTTGTAAATGTGAGTTGGTCGCAAAGTTACATTTTCTTCACTGTCATACCTGCAAACAGTTACTGTCCGAGGAAGTTGCCTAAATGAGGACTATCTGTATAAGAAGGGACTGAGAGACAACTTTTGTATTGTCTCCAAGAAAACTTTATTGATATATCCATGAATTCACCAGGAGTCAAGCAGTGTCATGGCCCAGTAGAAAGGAGAGCAGAACAGAGGTTCTATTAGGTTATTTGCCAAGCAACAGAGTAACCATGCTGATTAGTGACAGTTGGCTGCAGCCTATATAAAAGGCTTGGCTACCTCTGTTCTCTTTGCTGGAAACGACGTCTAGCTCGGGTGTGATCCCTGTGCAGGAATTTCACTCTTGAACCTTAGACCCTTGACCTGGCTGCCAACCTTGACCTGGATGTTGAATCCTGGACCAACTTTAGACTTCACAGGTAAACCTTTGCTTTGTTTGGCATTCCTGAGTACATTGCTAACTCTGTTACCTGAAAATAAAACTGATAATCTTCCAAGAAACCATGTGTGTGCGAGGCTGAAACCTGAAGTAGGACAAGCTGTACAGGTAGTCCTCGCTTAATGACCATTTGTTTAGTGACTGTTTGAAGTTACGATGGCACTGAAAAAAGTGACTTACGACCAGTCCTCATACTTATGACTGTTGCAGTGTCCCCGTGGCCACACAATTGCGATTTGGGCGCTTGGCAACCATCGCACATTTATGATGGTAGCAGTGTCCCGCGATCATGTGATTGCCATTTGTGACCTTCCCCACCAGCTTCCAACAAGCAAAGTCAATGGGGAAGCCAGCAGGAGGTTGCAAGTTGCGGTCACATGATGTCTCACTTAATGACTACGGGTGATTTGCTTAGTGACTGCAACCAGGACTGTCAGGACTGCTGTCGCTAAGTGGTATGCTCACGTGATGTTTCACTTAATGACCACTTTGCTTAGCAATGGAGTTGCCGGTCCCAATTAGTGTTGTTAAGTGAGGACTACCTGTACTAGATAGAGCCACCTTAAGTCAAACTCAGTTCCTGGTGGCTATATTGACACAATCCTGTTTAGTTTCTGAGGCTAGATGAGATTGACTGAATGCTGCTACCTGCTGACTCTCTCCCTTGTGACTATTCCCTTAACTTCGATCAGCAGAAGGACCCAAAGGAGGATCACCAAGGATAAGCAGAGTACTTGAGCAGAGGCATTTGGGACCATCGCAGAGTTTAGCTCTTATGATGATGTATTATACTGTATTTAGTGTCTGATCTAGAGATATAATCCAGAAAAGCAGGAGCAGGTGACATCCATATTGGTGAGACCAAGCTATAGCTCTATCCATGTTTTCTATCTTTGTACAAAATGAGCAGTCATGATGTCACAAAAGAATCTCATTCTTAGAAGAATTTCACACATGACACCAGCCTATGAAGGATGAAGGACTGAAATAATATTAGAACCTGGGCAAATTGTTGTGGGAAATTCACCATGAACAGAAGCCAAGGATGCCTAACACGAGAAATTAATTGTATGTATTGAACTCGTATTGCATTAAGATCATCCTCAGTCTATGTTAGGCTCAGATGAATTTTGTTTATTGAGAGGACTACTTTTAATTATAGGGGCGCGGTAGCTCAGCGGGTTAAACCGCTGAGCTGTTAGTCTGCTGACCATAAGGTTGGCAGTTCGAATCCGCGTGGCGAGGTGAGCTCTCGTCACTAGCCCCAGCTTATGCCAACCCAGCATTTACAAAAGCTATAAGCAAGTAGATAAATGGGTACCACTCACGTGGGGCAATATGCTGGCGTCCTGTCAATGAGTCGCCCTCGGAGTCGAAGACAAAAGATCTGGAGAAGCCCATGATGGTGGCTGAGGACGGAGGCTGAGGATGATGGATCCAATTACAACTTCCGGGACGTCAGCAGCCGGCTCGGAAAGCAAAGCATTCTGGGGCTTGTAGTTCTGATGCCTGAAAAAGAGTCGGTTCCCTTACCCCCTCCCTAATTGCGCGCGGTGCACTGCAATGTATATATATGAATGTATAATTAAATATGTATGAGGTTGTAAGCTGCCTAGAGTCCTCCATTAGGGAGGGGATAGGCGGGGTATAAATAAGATAAATAAATAAATAAAATAAATAAATAATTGAAACAGAAAAGATTCATCATGTTAACAGACCTTATTTTGAACTGTTGGGATAGTTCATATCTCAACTGTTGGCAAAAAGGATAGTTCACTCACCGTCAATACAAGCTAAAGGTATGTTTCATTGCAATAAGAGAATTGGTTCTTGCTGGATTGTAGAGAATGAGATGTACCTTATTACACGTTTGGCACTGTGAACATGCTGACATTGTTTAAATCAGTGTTTCTCAACGTTGGCAACTTTAAGATGTGAGGACTTCAACTCCCACAATTCCCCAGCCAGCATGCTGGCTGGGGAATTGTGGGAGTTGAAGTCCACACATCTTAAAGTTGCCAACGTTGAGAAACACTGGTTTAAATGCTCATCTTCTGCACACTCCATCCTCACAGTTTGCTCTTTTTTTTTAATTAATTGAGTTAAAAAACAGAAAAAACAAAAAAGGGGAAAGGAATACAATACCTACATATAAATACCTACATAATATTATAATCCCTAACTCATCTATGATGTTATTTATCTCTTTTTTGTTAATATTATTATTGCTGTTGCATAAGCTTTACACCAAGGTCAAGGCTGAAATGAAAATTCAAAAGATCAGATTTGATGTAGCGATTTAAAAATTAAGAAAACTAACAGAAAAAAGGCATCTATAGGAAAAAGCATCCAAATATTTTAATCTTTTTTTCCTCCTTTCTTTTCTTTTTTTCCCTGACAGGTAACTGCTACAGTACTTTATTTATATACTGTGCTCTGAACTTCTGCGATTATTGTTCATTTCTATTTAAATAATTTAAACTATTTTTAAGGGGCGCGATGGCTCAGCATTTTTAGACAGTTTCTCTTCTTCAAAAACCATATTGTAAGTGTCTTAACTTGCCTTGCTATATGACATGTTATACAGTATATAAGGGAGCCATTCCTGCTTGAATTTAGATTCTATTATGAATATATACAATCGATTTTTCCGTTGCCTTCCTTGAAAATACAATTCCCCAAATTAATTTGTTCACAAATATGAACCTTTTCAAACATTATGATTAAAAAATAATATGGTTGCCTGACATTCCCCGATTTTGGTCTTCCAGTCTTCCAGTCTTGCATAGTCAGCAAGGTTTCTGTTTTCCAATATTGTGCCAGATTAATTCTTGCGCTATCTGCATATATCTTAATAAGTTTTTTAAATTAATTAATTAATTAATTAAAAATTTAATTTTTTAAAATAAATCATGATCTCCCAGGGAACCCCTAGTGACCTAGGGGTGCCAAAGATCCCTGGTTGAGAAACCCGGCTTAGTCCCTTTCATCTCTCAATGCCCAGCCATTTTGCCCTAGCTTTACAGCCACACCGGCAGGGAAAAAAACATCTCCACCTGGCACTGAAATGTCAATAAGGGTTTTTTGGGAAGGCAATTTCATAACTGCAAGTGTACCATTTACATTCTGCTGTTACCCTGGTTAAGAGTTTGCTTAATACTTATACTTACATTATATGTAAGGTACCACTTTGGTGGGAAGGTAACAGCGTTCCGCGTGCGTCATGCTGGCCACATGACCGAGGAAGCGTCTTCGGACAGCGCTGGCTCTTCGGCTAACAAACGGAGACGAGCACTGGCCCCTCGAGTCGGACACGACTGTGTGGGGGAACCTTTACCTTTACTTTACCTGGAATATGGTACTGAGGCGTCTTTAGTTGCTAAGGGGGTAACCACCCCAGAAATTAGATGGAAAGGAGTGCAACTCTGCTTGGTATCCTGGACCTCTTAGCAGATTTCAGTTCACTCAAGCACAGTATCCTTTTGTGACATCTGGGAGGGTTGGGGGCACTGTTTTGCAGTGGTTCCAGGCCTTTCTGTTGGGATGTGTCAGGAAGGTGGTGCTCAGCTACAATGTCCCATTTGTCTCCTAGGCTTAGTATCTACATGAATTCATTGGGGAGATGATTAATAGCTTTGGCATGGGATGGCACCAGTTGACGACACCCAGGAATACGGCTGGGTGACCTTGGGCCAGTCCCCCTCTCTCAGCCCAACTCACCTCACAGGGTGGTTGTTGTGGGGAAAATAGGAGGAGGAAGGAGTATTAGGTATGTTCGCCTCCTTCAGTTATTTAGAAAAATAAAGGCGGGATAAAAATTTAAATAAATAAATACTGCTCCTACCTTGTAATTCCAAGAAAGCAATTTGTATTTTTGAATGTTGCCTCATCTCAATAATAGGCTGGAGGCAGGAGAACAAGCTGAAATGAAACCCAAAGGTGCTGTTATGGAGAAAGTGGGCTCGGGGATTGAGGGGAAGCCTGTTTTGGTTGAGGTGGCATTCCCCCAGAAGGAGCAGGCTCGCCCTTTGGGAATGTTCCCCAACCTGTCCCTGCATCTGTCACCCTTCCTGAGCTGATCAAACTTAGCCATGGTTATCCACTCTTTGATTACAACCCATCTCAAATACAGCAATGCACCTTACTTTGAAAAATGTCCAGAAATTGCATCGGATGCAGAATGCGGTGGCTAGATTGCTAACAAGCACAAGGTACAGGGAACCTAAAATACCTGTACTGAAAGATTTGGAGTGGCTACCAACGGCTTCTCAGGCACAGTTAAAGGTGCTAATATTGACCTTTAAAGCCCTAGCTTAAAAAGGTAAAGGTTCCCTCTGTACATTTATGCAGTCGTGTCCGACTCTAGGGGCCAGTGCTCATCTCCATTTGTTAGCCGAAGAGCCAGCGTTGTCCGAAGACGCTTCCACGGTCATGTGGCAAGCATGACTCATGCGGAACGCTGTTACCTACCCACCGAAGTGGTACCTATTAATCTACTTGCATTTGCATGCTTTTGAATTGCTAGGTTGGCAAGAGCTGGGGCGAGTGCGGGAGCTCACTCCGTCTCGCAGGGCTAGGGTCTCGAACCTCTGAACTTGCAATCTTCCAATCGACAAGCCTGGCGCTTGATTATCTGTGAGGCAACCTCTCTTATTCTAAACCTTCCTGATTGTTTAGATCAGCAGGAGGGCCCCTTTTGAAAATGCCCTGTTGTAAGAAGCTCAGCTCTCAGATACCTGGGAAAGGACCGTCTCAGGGACAGAATGCCCTCCCTAAGGGTGTGCTTTGGCGTGTGCTTTCCCCCAGTATTTAAGGTAAAGACAAAATCACATCTCTCTGGCCAAGTTTTGTTAATGTTGATTTTAATTGCATCAAATTTGTTGTTTTATGCTCTGTATTTTTTAAAATTCTTATAAGCCACCTTGAGTGTTGGAATTAATAGAAAAACTAAATAAAAAATAAATTCAGTAATGTCTCATTTTTCATCTTTTCAAATTTATTTTTAAAACAATGAATCAGAACAAACACATTTGTTTAAAAACGTTAAGGCAAATGCCTACCGAATTGCTTCAGTAATCCTTCAGAGGCCCCATGCAATCAAAAGCTCATAATTCTGTCATAAAATATGGTTATGCTACAGTTCCATGATGAAATATACGGTTAACATTTACTACAATGCTGGCCTCCTATTTGCATTTGCTTCAGACAACATATAGTATGAGCAAGTTTATACTTGTCCTTCAGCATTGAACATTCAATATTTTGTGTCAACATGTGATTGTTTTTAATCAGAAGGGCAAGGAAGATTTTCAGTGACCATTTGGTTTTTTTAGATTTTTTTATCCCTTTATTATTTTTATAAATAACTCAAGGTGGCGAACGTACCTAATACTCCTTCCTCCTCCTGTTTTCCCCACAACAGCAACCCTGTGAGGTGAGTTGGGCTGAGAGAGAGACTGGCCCAAGGTCACCCAGCTGGCTTTCATGCCTAAGGTGGGACTAGAACTCTCAGTCTCCTGGTTTCTAGGCTGTATGCAATGTTCCTTCTTTTTCTTTTTAAAACATTGTATGTATTGTTTTAATTTGGTAATTTAAATAATATGGTTAGGTAGATGTCATATCTTTATGTAGGAGTTCCATTTGAATAAGCAAACAAGTAGTTTCAGTGTTGAGAGTTAGATCATCTATAGCAGGGCTTTCCAAAGTTTTCTCGCGGCGACACACCAACGGAAGCACACGAGAAAACCCGGAAGCGTCACCACTGACGGTGGTGCGCAAAAACCCAGAAGCGCCACCGCCACTTTCGGTTTTGGCGCGCCACCGCCACTGCGGCGCTTCTGTGTTTTTGCGTGCGACAGTGGTGGCAGTGTTGTGTGCTGTGCGAAAACCTGGAAGCGCTGATGGCCCGCCGCTGCCGTGCACGGCTGTGCACAGCGGCAGTGCGCCATCAGCACTTCCAGGTTTTGATGCGACACACCTGGGCCCCACAGGCGACACACGAGTTTGGAAAGCTGTGATCTATACTCACTCTGAGCCAGAGTGCCAACCAACATGCACTTCCCCATACCTGAACTCCTGAACTTCAGCTGCTTTTTTTTTTCCAAGAGTGGGAATAGGAGGCGGTGGCCTCTGTGAGGCAAACCATTCCCCTCTCCAAGCCCTCTCCCCCTCCCCCCAAGTTATCCAAAATCGGCTTCCAAATTGTGACTGGGCTGCTTTGTGGGATTTCAAAAATGGGAATGGGAAGATTCTGTTTTCCAGCAATCTCGTCCCTCATTCCTCCCCCCCACAAAAAGCAATAGATTTTAAATGTTCAGCCCCTCCCTTCCTGCAAGGGACATGATCAAATGGCCTTCAGCAGCCTTTTGAATGGTCAGGAAGCTGAACTGTAGCCTCTTATGCTGCATACACTGGCCACCACTGTCGTAGTTCCTAACACTCTGCATGGAAAGAATATGCAATTTTCTGGAAGTTCTAAATCCTACTTCTCTTGCCCTGCTATTTAGCATTCAAACTTAGTATAACCATCACCTTGATATATAAACTGTTCATTCAACTCCAGTGCCAGGCCTCTTCACAACTCAGTACAATCATTGTGGTGGCAGTTACTAAGGCTGTCCATGTATCGAAAAGGATTCAGAAGTGTTTTGGGCCTTGTGTGAGCACAGCACCTGCTATTTCAGTAAATTATGAGTCAGTCTTTATCAGGCTTCTTGAAGTATGCATACCCTAGTGCAGGGGTGGGGAACGTCAGGCCCAAGGGGCTCCTGCCTGCAAACCCCGCCCCTTCCATGCGATTGGCTCCTGCCCACAAACCCCGTCCCCAGTGCACACAATTGGCTCCCACCTGCAAACTCCACCCCCCAGTCCGTGGAAATCCCAGAAACCCTGCCCCCCGCCCCTCCGGTCCCCCGTTATAAATATCCAAATGGCCCTTGGCAGAAAAAAGGTTCCCCGCCCCTGCCCTAGTAGGTATGCACATCTGTCAACCTGTTTATTTGTGGATTTCTTCAATTCACCTATATCAAGATTTTAGTGGGTGCTCCAACACTACAGAGATTGGGGGGATAAGCAAACCTGTTCAAAAGAGTCTCGAAAAATTAATATGTTTAAATGATGAAATTGGCTGAAACCATTATAATTCTAGGATAAAGTCCAACATTGGCTGAGTAAACTATTAGACTTCTTCTCTCTTCAGATTATCCTCAAAATCCACTCAGCAGCTCAGGATTCAACACATCTTAATAATGCTGGGGAAGAAGTAATTGCCACCTATTAGCAAAAAATGGTTGTCACTCATCCTCTGTGATTTCCATGTTCTATCTCAAAACAGCACATAGTTTAGCAATTATTACTAGCATAGAACACTACACAATAGACTTTTCAATAGTTTTTTTAATTGTAATATAAAAATAGTTACAAAACTCCTTTTGCTTTGCAAAGTGCTACTGATCCCACACAATCAAATGGATTTCAAAATGTTTCTGGTATTGGCAATATGAGTTTCCCTTTATTAAAAATATACTGTTTATTCTTATATACAGTACAGCATACATTGCTTTAGAAATGTGGATCATGTACAGTCACTAATACATAAGACAATAATTGGCATTAATAATTCTGGTATATTTATTTAAAAATTCAAAATATAAAGGCTATCATAATCCGCATTTTTTCTTTCCCATTCTCACCTCTGTAGAGATTGGAGTTTGCCAAGTTTTACATCTTCTACCATCACCCTACTGAGCATTCATGTAGATCTGCTGAGACTAACTTCACTTCTCCAAAGCTGTTATCATAGAAAACAGCTATGAAGTTGTTTGGGGTGGGGCTCATCATCTACAGCAGTTTCCACTACCTAATATTGAGATAGCAACTCTCTTAACCTTCGTTTTGGAAGTTGCAATCCCAAATTAACTGAAAAGCAAGTTTGAGGAAGGCTGCCGTCTCCTAAGATCACCCTCATAGTGGCTCACAGTAACAATGCAGCCAGCAGCAAATTAGATTCTCAGGGTAGAAAAGACAACTTCTGGCATAGGAAGTTGACAGATTAACTGTTCACTTTTTCTTCCTGTCTAGCAGACTAGTCAGGACAAGGACATGTCCAATCTAATATAGGCTTTCTGTTTTCTTTCAGAAATTAAGTATTGATTTTCTTAGACGTCACTAGAATGAATGCTTTAATTTACATTACAAATTTGAGAAAAGCCAAACTGATTTTGGAAGTCAGTTAAAAGTATTGAGAAGAAAGTATTAGATTTTTAAAGGATCTCAATTTGCTGCTGCAGTTTTGATCTTTTTTACAAATGTTTAGCTGCAGTGATAATTCAAAACATCTGATAGGCTTCCCTAAAGTCCAATTACATAGTTCATGCCATACTATCCAGAAATATATTTAGACAGTCTTTTCAAAATGGAATCAAGGATGCGCTGCACACATTTCCTTAATATTGCCTAGAATT
This sequence comes from Charina bottae, assembly GCA_023362775.1. Taxonomy (NCBI): domain Eukaryota; kingdom Metazoa; phylum Chordata; class Lepidosauria; order Squamata; family Charinaidae; genus Charina; species Charina bottae. The sequence goes on along the minus strand of JALMGJ010000001.1, from coordinate 243,889,206 downwards.
AGGTTGAGTTCTCTGTGGGCGTGGTGGCTCAGCGGGTAAGATGCCAGGCTTGTCGATTGGAAGATCGCAAGTTCGGAGGTTCGAATCCCTAGTCCCACGTGACGGAGTGACCTCCCGCATTAGCCCCAGCTCTTGCCAACTTTGCAATTCTAAAGCATGCAAATGCAAGTAGATTAATACGTCATGCCGGCCACATGACCATGGAAGCGTCTTCGGACAACGCTGGCTCTTCGGCTAACAAACGGAGATGAGCACCGGCCCCTAGAGACACGACTGCACAAATGTGCGGGGGGAACCTTTACCTTTTTAGGTTAAGTTCTCTACACTGTAACATCCTCTATAACATTAGCTAAAGGGTTCCTCCAACAATCTAGCTAGTATTTATTGTTAAACTAGTATGTAAAAGTAGATGGCATTTTTAGCTCAAATAATTTCTAACTAGAGTATGTAGAGCAAAAATAAAATACTGTGAATCCTCTGCATAAGCCTTTGTTCAATGGCAAGTACTCCATTTCCTTGGAAAAATGCCAGCACTGTAGATTGGGCATACTACTGGCAGTACCATGGGGAGGGCTGGCCTAGGATTAATGATGCCACCTGACACTGTAAAAGGGCGATCAAAACATACAAATTGGGCAATCCTAAAACCCAGCACAAGTCTCATAACACGTAGGCTGAATGTACCCTGATTTTTTTCATTACTGTATCAAATGTTTGTTAGGAAAGCCAAAAACATGTTAGAATCTAAGCAGAAAGGACAGGACAAGGGACACCCTCCTCCTCCTCGAAATAAGTAGCTTATTGAAATTTGTGGCAACTGTGATCAATTCAGAAGAACTACAGTTTAATCCAACAGCTTCCATTAGTAAACATTAGGGAAAATGAGATCAGAGAGAAGGCCTTGCTCTTTGCCAAACTTATAAAATGCTGGCCATCTATTGTCCATGACAAAAATAGTTTCAATTGTTTTCCTGCAACACTCTTGAATGTACATATGCTCAAATGGCACTCTTCGAGAATAAGAGTTTCGAGTAACACAGCTTTAGTTTATTTAGGTCTATTTTACATTACATTCTCTTAGAATCTGATCAAACTGTAATCACTCTAAGAGAATATTTAATCCAAATAATGGAGATACTGTGTATAGCCAATATTCATTTATACGTGGTTGGTGAGAATCAATACTGATTGCCCTATAGCAGCGATGTCTGAGATTGCTGTGATATCAGAATATGTGTTTGTATGAGAAGCTGGCACCTATGTGAAGAAAGAAGCTAGATAGGGTAATCATTTAACTTCTATCCATACAACCACCCGCTTTGCCTTTCCCCTCCCTGGCCACCATAGTCATAATTTTCAACTGTAGAACACATAGCTCTCCTCCTACAATGCCAATGGGAAGCGACATTACAGCTCAAGACAAAGTGCTGTGAATCTGGAGCAGAAGGAGAAGCAATTGTGGAATCAATCACTCAGCTTCCCAAGATGGCCAGGAGTTCCACAGTGCTATGGAAACAGGTCTGAACACATTAAAAATGTACAGTATCAGAGTTTTAGCAATTTTATTCAATGGAGTGCTCCCTTTCTTCATAACATTCTTCCAATATCTGAAATCTAATTGTTTAATCTTGTACTTCTAAAGATCCTTCCGCTAGTCAAATATCAATTAAAAATTGTTTCGTGAAGCTGTCGTGGCGATATTTTTAGATTTTTCTCAAATTTATCGAGGAATACAGCACAAGTTACCTTAGTGTCACCACAGGAACTGTGAAGCAATAAACATAGGTTCTTCTAAAATTAAAGTCTTTACTACTCATGTCAATTATTCAGAAAAATCCTAACAATATTAAGAAAGCAATATATAGTGTGTTGAAGAGCTGGGGGAGAATAGGTAGAGTAAGTTTTCTGCATTGCAAAGTCCTGCGATATACTTTCTTTACATAGTTGATCTCTGTCCAGCTTCATCAAATTTGGGGTTTCGTTTCCTAGCAGCTGCATCACTGCTGAACTCCGAATCTGGACTATGACAATCATCATTACTGAGTCTTTCTCCAATTCATTGATAGGTTTGGAAAGCCTGTTCGAGTGGGCGCTTCCAACGGGGCCTTGTAGCCATCCACAAAACTACAGCACCATAGGCGAAAATCAGGACACCGAGAACATTGACAAAAATAGCTTCTTCTGGGGAACTGCTATAGGAAGGTTTCCTTCAGGGAAAAACAAGTTAAAGTTAAGGGAACAATTAACAATACTAAATCAGTAACTGTTGTTTAAAAAAAACTAGTAACATGGAAACAAATACTTACGAACTAAAAATAAGTTTTTCTGTAATTCCCATTAGGGCTGTGGCAATCACTGTTCCAAAGATGAGACGACCTGAATAAACATGTATTGGCATAACTGTTGCCCGAAGAGAAGTGGAAGCAAAGGGAAGTAGGAAGACCATAAACCCTAGAACAAGCTGATATACAGATAATATTTAGTTAAAGTAATGGTAAACTTTATTTCAAAAACAAACAAACATGGAGATAAACCTTTATGAAGCAGAGCCAAATTAGATGCCTAAATTACCTGTTGAAATATTTTGGGCCCATGGAATACAGATATTCCAAAACTAAAGAGTATGTTTTCATCACTCATACAAAATAGTTGATACCTGTCACAAGAAAAGTAGCCATCCACGAAATGGTGGTTCCCTGCCATCCCCTCGAGCTCCCCAGGGTGTCCCATCACACTTATCTTCTTTTCCCCTCAATGCAAGTTGTACACTTTCAAACAAGCAACCCACCCAAACATGCTAGCTTCTCATTTTTCATGAAAAAAACCCAAACCCATATATTTAAAGTCAGGCAGAACAGGAAACCCAGAAGGTGGAGAGGGATGCGTCCACAAGGAAGAGTTCATTTTTACCTCAGTTAAAGGCAGCACTGAAGAGGTAGTTTGTTAAAGCTTGCCTAAGTGCAGAGATGAGAGGCAAGTGAAAAGTCAATAGGAAAACAGTTCTACATTTTTAGATCCACTGCCAAGAATGCCTGACTCTTATGTTCATCAGCCTAATACAGTTTTAACAGTAAGTACTTGAGAAGGGTGTATGTATAAGGATGTATAAGTCAAGGGAAAGAACTCTTTGGTGGATTTTCAAATAAATGGTCCCAGCTGGTTAAAGCTTGAAGGATCAAGAATTACACTTTGAACTGGGCCTGGAAGTTTATTGACAGCTCATGCAAAATTTTAACCGTAGAATTCACACATTCTATAGTCACAGATACAGACAGAAGGAGAGACTGTGACAAAAGTGAAGGCAAAAGATCAAGCCACACAACAGATAGGTGTATAGGAAAATATATGAGTTACAGAAGGAAACAAGAAACAGTCAGAAGGACAAAGGAACAGATCTGAGTAGGAGTGACACATTCCCAACTGATTTATAATAAATCAGGCAGCATCCTGATTTCCTGTTGAATAAAAGTTGAATAAAATACAACTGGAAACCATTTCCTGGAGTTCTGAAAAGCTGTTAAGGCCTGGGTTTGGACTCAGGCCTGGGAGTAATGTATTTGTGGGGGGCCTGGTGTGGTTTGTTATTGTTAGGATTGTTTTGGTCTGGGCTGCCCATGTTGTTGCATGTTTTTAACTGTTTTTGCATTTTGTAAGCTGCCCAGAGTCTACTGGAATGGGCAGCTTTAACAAATTTAAATAAATTAATAAATGATTTGATTTGACTTAGATGCTACCCATCTATCGAACTCTGGGCAACTCTCATTATTATTATTATTATTATTATTATTATTTTCAGGTCTGTTATTGACTATCAAGGGATATTTTATTTAGAATAAAGGAAACACGATATCCCTGGATATTCAATAACAGACCTGAAAAAAAATCAAGATTTAGAATAAAACATATATTTTTGTAGACTAACAGGCTGTGCTGTTTTTGAACAGACATTATTAGTTACAGTACAATATAAGAATTGAAAAGGATCCTATGGATATTATATTCAACACATGACTTTTGCCCATGTGATGGACATATTTTGAAGCTGACATTTAAAATATTATCTGAAGCCTACGTAAGCCACAAGATCCTGTTTACAATCTTTTTATCATCATTAGTTTCTTTAAATCAATGATATAAAAACAGAATTTGATGGCTTTTTATATGGAAGATATTGAAAACACCTGGATGAAATGGTGAATGTATGAAGAATATAAAATCTATAACAATTATAATTAACAATAAAAGTTATGGTTATTAAGATTTGAGTTTTCAACTTGCTGGTAAAACATTGCTTAGCATTCATAGAAACTACATTTCATTGAGATAATGAATAACACACATTGACTTTATAGCTGTGATGTAGATATGTCACTACTGATCCTTCTCCACAACAGAGGAAAAGCTGCAACTTAAGATCTTAACAAATTTTGCATATTATATCTGTGCAGCAAAAATCTGGATTACCATGCAATGGCAGCTGAGCTTTATATAAAAAGGGCAGCATTTTTCTAAAATCAATCAATCAATCAATCAATCAATGCTGAAGTATCAAAAAGTTCCTTATTAAACAAATGGTTTATCCAATGTAGAATGACTGCTTTCAGATACTACTAAATCCACAAAACAATGTGTACAGTATTGTGTTTTTAAATCTACCTCTTAAGAGAATAGCATTTCCTCTTACTATGCTGGCTTAGTTATTTGGCAAATAATTTGACCCTTCCCACATCTTTTAAAGACTTAAACAGCTGCCTTAGCATTTCATTGTTATTTTCCAATCTGCAAGAAATTGGTAAACTACAGAGGTTTTTTTGTCATGCAAAATGTTTAAATATTTTTAGTTCCTGAATTGAATAGATTTGTGTAACAGAATGCCAATTTGCTTAAAGATAATGTATCTTCTTAAGTTATTTTGTTTACAATGAACACAAGGGTTAGCTTATCATGTTGTAAGGTTTATGTTTGAGAACTGCAAAATACAAAATCCCTAGTTAAAAGGAATTTATACACAGGCCATTCAACCATGAAAACACATTGTTAGTAAAGTTAAAATAATCTTATTTTGTTTTTAAGTACAGTTTATAAATGACATCTAACCTGTAGAGCATAAAGAATTACAGCAGTCAATCCAATCCAGCTGTGCAGACTGTACATGTTAGGAATCTTCTTAGCATTATGGAAATCAAAAACAGCCACCAGAGAAATAATTGCAAGTGTCAGAGCAACAGTATGTAATCCTGCATGGATTAGTTTCATCAAAACTTTGCTGCATTTCCAGGTCCATGGTAACCTGTATACAATAATTGCTAGAATTGGGAAATAAGGAAGAATTTTGAAGGTTAAAACAAAACTAAACTAACCTTACTGCAAACATTAAAATGGTTCTTGCATTACTCTAATGATATACAATAGCTTTTGAGAATTTGCATACACAAAATTGGTCACATTTTCTAATTTTACTGTTTATCCCTTTTCTGAGGGAAAAAATTCAGATTGGAAGTTAAAATATTGACTCTGACCTTTTAAGACACTTTAAAATTATCTAGGTACAGGGGGAAAAAGTCGTATCTCAGAGGTAGAGTGATAAAGATCTCTACCTGAGATTTTGGAGACTGGTTGGGATTCATACTAGATTAGATAGATGGCCTGATTTGATATACTGAACAAAACAAGAACTTTATCTGTTTTTTGAATGGAAATTCCTGGCTTACTGTGCTCCTCCTAAACCAGACTCAGCCACTAAAGTTGGCTCTTGATTCATATATTCTGGAGTGGTTTACAAATCCTGAATTGTTTGGGAATGGCAAGCCAGAATCTCTGGTTGTGACAATTTACTAAACCGTTTGGGTGAATTCAGCTATGTGCACATTGGAAATCAGACCGTGCATCAATCTTTCATAAAAATACAAGGAACTTGTTTTTTTAAAAAAAACTGGTCCACATAGCTGGTAATGACCTTAAAACAGCAGTAATATGCACTTTCTGTCTGTATGATAGTCTTATGCACAGCGAGTCAATGGCTACACTCTAGAGGTGGACAGGACCAGAAGAATCTTGGGGGACTTCAAGGGATGAATAAATGGTCTAAGCTTCTGCAAATGAGTTTCTTGAGATAACATGCAAAATATACAAAAAAGGGAGGAAAACTGGGTCTACCCATGGGGGGGGGGTTTCTTGGAGGAGGCTGCAGAATGGGTCCTGGTGAGTCACTTTAGCATTCTTCCACTAAGACGTAGGTTGTAATGAAAGGCATATTTCACGGAGCTGGTATGTCACAAAGGTCAGAGTGCATTATTTTATTTTTCTTCCAATTAGGCCAGTAAAAAATTGAAGAGAATTAAGCAGCAGTGCATAATATATTGGTCACAAAATATGAATAGGCAGATACTAACATTAAGATAAACTGCTTGCTAATAAAAAGTATACCTTTACCTTTTTAATGCCTTTACCTTTTTAATAAAAAGAAAGGAGCAAAGTGCTCCATCTGGACAAATACATGCTTTCTAAGAGCCAAATCTTTATATATTTTCTAACAGATATATGGCCTGTGCCAAGGACTTGTGCTATAGAAGTCATAAAGAAATCTCTGTTCCCAACTGGAATGTCCTGAAACATGACCCTATGTCCATTCCTCTATGCCAGGGCTTTCCAAAGTTTTCCCGCGGCGACACACCAACCGCCATTGGTGTGTCGCCGTGGGAAAACCCGGAAGTGCCGCCGTTGCGGCAGCGCGCAAAAACCCGGAAGCGCTGCTGCCGCTTTCGGGTTTTTGCGCACCTCTGTTGGTGTGTCACCGCGGGAAAACCCGGAAGCGCTGATGATGATCAGCGCTTCCGGGCTGTGTGGCAACACACCAGACTGTGTGTGGCGACACACTTTTGTGTCGCCACACACAGTTTGGAAAGCTCTGCTCTATGCCTATAAGAAGTCTAATATTGACATTTGAGACCGTTTAAGTTAACTGCACATACACTCCAGTTTCATAGCTTTTCCCAAGATGAAAAAAGTACATTCAAACTGAAGAGATAATCTTATATTCAAATCTTTAAGAGGCTGATAGGAAAAATGTGGATTTTAAACAGAGTTTGTATTTTGCTATGAAATGTTTTCTTGCAGTCAGCCATATGACTTTTATCCAGCACTACTGTAATAAGTGTTACGTAAAGAAGCATAGTAATAGGAGCAGCTTTAAAGATACTAAAATAAAAATAGCGAACTTTTTTAGGGTGAAAAAAGTGTGCAACCTTTTCCCATTCTTCTGAAAACTTGTTGCTATTAAAGGTCTTTTAGCTTTCTTTAGTTACAATCATGCATTCATAAAAAAAGCTATTCCTGTTACAGTTGACTTCTTTTGACTCTGGTATGTAGTCCCCACATGATTTTTTGTAAGTATGTATAAAATACATTATTGTGTAAATCTGCCCCATGTGTCCTCCAATATTCATAACGTGTGAATATGTACACCATCCTTTATGATCTCATGAAGATGTAGTGGGACTACCATAAGGAAGGCTGACACTAATGAAAACTGGAATCACAAGTTTTCCTAAATAGTAGCACCTTGGCTGAACTGGAAATAAACTGTTACGAAAAGACTCACTACTCAGCCATTTTTGCATTCTCTTTTGTTTTGTTTAACTCAGGAGTCTTTTTTTCTTCACCATCATGCTGTGCACTTTTCTTTTTGTTAACCTGTGCAAACAGTTTCCACTAAATATGTATGGTACTACGTTCAGTACCTCAGAGCTATATATTTAATCCACTGTATAATATGATTTTTTTTTATTCCGTTCAATCATGTCCGATTCTCGGCGACTGCCTGGACAAATCCCTGCAGTTTTCTTGGCAAGGTTTTTCAGAAGTGGTTTGCCATTGCCTCCTTCCTAGGGCTGAGAGAGAGTGACTGGCCCAAGGTCACCCAGCTGGCTTTGTGTCTAAGGCGGGACTAGAACTCACCGTCTCCCAGTTTCTAGCCTGGTGCCTTAGCCACCACACCAAACTGGCTCTCATAGTATGATAGTGGTATAAATTTAATCCACTTCTGTCAATCCTCAAAGAATCAATTCCTACATAAAATTATAGTGTATTTATTTGTTTATTTAACAGTATTTATAACATTCCCCAGTCCACAAAGATCTGGGCAGTGTATAAAAATAAATAGAAACCAAGAAAAAAAAAGAAAAAAAGCTCAATATCACAATACTCCCCCTTCAGAAACAAAGGATAAAACACACTTTTATAATGCCAAATTATTTACACCACCATAGACTTGTAATACTTTGCAACTTTTTCTATCCAAACTGTTTTACTGGCATGTATAATGCACATGTAAAATAACATAAGAGCAATACACAGGATATAGATATTGCTTATGTAACAGTGGGGAAGCCAAAATAAAATCCAGTTGAATAGGAAAAAAAAAACCCTTAAGAATGTTAACTATTGCAAGCCAGCCTGCTTAAAAGTGCCATTCTAACCTCAATATTTAATTTACATATAATTTATTTATTTATGGGGGGGGAATCAGGCAATGGGGGGGGTGAGACATGGCTGGTGGTTACATTGGAGAGCACTTTCTTAAATAGCTGCCATGGTGGCATAGCCACTGACAACACCCTTATTTACCAGAAAGCAAATTGTTGTGGGATTTCTTTGTTCCCCTTTATCCTGAGGATGCACTCTGCTACCTCACTTTGTATTTGTTTTGTTTCTGGATAAGTGAGCACAATTTCATACAAAGCTGCCACATACCATATTTCTTTTCTAGGAAGGTCTGAGTTCCAAAGGCGTTCTTGTAAATAAATACAATACCAGGGGCCATTGCGCAGCATGTCCAATCAGGAGAAAGAATTGAGTCAGATCTGGCTGTGAGCACGACCAGGTGCCAATGGGCAAGGCACAAAGTTCCCAATGCCTGGCATATTACATACTTTAAAAGATTTAGCAGTCACGCCTTCTAACGGGTGAATGGTAAATTTGCACACTAATCCCTCCATGAACTGAAATGTATGTGTTAAAATTAAGCAAACAGCTTTTCTTCCAGCTTGCTTTTACTTCTCAAATCTCTCATTTTTGTTCTCTAGACTCTGATGATTTAACTCACAACTCCCAGCTTGTACAATTAATTTACAAGCCCAAAGCTATCTCCTCTAATCATTTGCCAGGAAGTATAAACCTCATATAGGATCACACTATGCACTATATGTGTATTAATTTTTAGTTCTTTTCTATTAGAGCAGAGCTTTCCAAACTTTTCATGTTGGTGACACACTTTTTAGACACGCATCATTTCGCGACACACTCTTACAGCAGGGCACAAGGCAGGCTCTAGGACCTGCGCGGAATCACAGCAGGTTTGGAGGAATCCTGGCAGGGCGGAGGCAGCCGCAGCCGGGACACACCCAGACACTGCAGCCCGACACACAGTTTGGAAAGCTCTGTATTAGAGATTTTCTACTATAAAGCGTTTTCTTTCACCATTAATCCTACTTTACCAAGTGCTTAGTTTCTAGCTTTGTTTTTCCCCATTATTGAATCTATTTTAAATTACACAAAATCTACTTTTTTTCAACAGTACAAGACTATGATATTAGTTATAAAGTATTCAACAGGGCTGACTCCTGCATCATCTTCAAGGAAATAAAATTACTTGTAAGCTTCCATGAACTAGAATTGAGATGGTCAGTACACAAAAGAGGTTACTATGGATATCTAATTTATAGTTTTGAGATGACAATCCTATAGAAACTGCCATAGGAATAATCACCACTGAACACAATGGGGCTTTTCAGTAAACAAGACTGTGCTATTTCTTTTGCACCATCCAGATTAGTTACACTTTTAGCAATCTTCCCTCTCCCTGCCCTTATTTACCACCTGATCTAAGATTTACAACAATCCAAAGAAACCTTGAGTTGTGACGTTTGCGTTTTTAATTCAGGTAAGACGCCAGTAAAACAGTCGCTACAGATAATTAATGGTTCCAAAGACACTTCCATTAAAAACGCAGAGTCACTGGGGGAAAAATAGGAAGCCTTAATCTCCCCCCCTCCTCTGGATGAGATATAAACAATTATATGGGTAAACAGAAGAGGGCCCAAGCTGAGGAGAAAAGGCGCGTCCCGACAGACTGGCTGGCAGTCTTGCAACATCTCTTGAGTATGTTTGCCTAGAAGGAAGTTGGACACAACAGACGGAGGTTTGGTTTCTAGCTAAACGGCTCCGAAAGGCACAGTTCTCGGGTCGAGCAGGCAGCCTGCCTCAGAACCAAGGAAAGGGGGAAGGAAGGACAGGTCTGCGGAGGCAGGAGAATTCCAGGAGCGGGGGGGGGGGGGGGGGGAGGGAGCGGGTCCCACCATCCTGAGCGTGGTGGCTCAGCGGGTAAGACGCCAGGCTTGTTGATCGGAAGATCACAAGTTCGGAGGTTCGAATCCCTAGCCCTGCATGTGGCGTCATGCGGCCACATGACCGTGGAAGCGTCTTTGGACAACGCTGGCTCTTCGGCTAACAAACGGAGATGAGCACCGGCCCCTAGAGTCGGACACGACTGCACAAATGTGCGGGGGGAACCTTTACCTTCACCATCCTGGGGGGTTCCAACTCCACGGCCAAGGACGAGAGAGCTGCTTATCCAGAAGTTGCGATCCTAAACTTGCCATCGCAGCCCTTGTAAGCCGCAACGAGCTCACGCTGGCTTGCAACAGAACTGCCTTTTGAGATTGCGTTACCAAACTGGGATGGGTCCCTGGGCGGCGGGAGCTGACAACTACGCAGGTCGGTCTGCTAAAAGCCAGCCCCCATGGAAGCTAGCAGACCTGCATGCGCTGGAAGCTACCTACACCCAGCCACCTGTGTGTGCTGTCGCGTTTGCGGGAAAAAGCCCGCGGCTTCTTCTCGCGACCCTCCTCTCCCTCCCCCACCCCCGGCCCCAATCGCTCGGCTGCTCCACGGCCTCCCCTGCCCCGCTTACGCACCGATCCCTTGGACGAAGACGAAGCCCGTGATGATCAGGACTGGGTGCCAATTGAACTCCGCCGAGTCCCCGTTCCAGGCGAGTCCTTCGCGGTAGTGGAGGACCCAGACCAGGGCGAAGACGACGGAGAGGAAGCCAAGCACCACCGCGGACCCGAGGAGCGCCAGAAAGAGCTTGTAGCCCTCCATCTTCCTTGTCCACACCAGGACGTAACTGCAGGGGATCCAAACAAACTCGAGAGTGGGGCGGGGCCCGGAGCCGGAGGGCTCGGCGTGGCGTGGCCGCCTCCTCCGTCCCCTGGAGAGAAAGAAGGGGGTGTGAGGGAAATCAGGCGGATTCCTCCCACTCAGACTGGACTGGAGAATCGCGAGGAGGCCGGGAAGGAAGTTCAGCCACCGGGCAGACACATTCCAGAGACGATCCGCCGCTTTTTCGTTCTTCTTTGCTGCTCCTTTCGGCGCCCCTTTCCCCCCGCCCCCACCCCCCGGACTCGAAATGAGCTGCGCGCAAAGTCTGCGCCCTGGATGCTCTTGCTTAAGAACCGTTAGGCTCTTCAGGCGTTTTTCCGGAGGCTGCCTGCGCGGGTTTTGGAAGCTGGAACGCAGCAACGTTAAGCTCAACCCTTGCTTGGCTTTTGAGGGGCAAGCCCAACGGAGGAGAAGTGAAGGAGGCTTCCTTGTGGCTACCGTTGGATTTCAGCTCAAAGACCCACCGACCTCCTCCCCCTAGGGAACCCTTGATTCCCGGTGACTGGATTTCACCATATCCTATGCTTTCTCAGGGCAGAGCGAGAGTCGCAGGGCTGTCAGTGCAAAAAGACTATATTTACATTCGTTTTTATCCTCTCTTAGGCAATAGGGAAACTAGGTCAGGACTGGAGCTATCATACTCTTTGCACTGGATGAACGTTATGGGCCCCGCTGGTTAGGTAATGCTTTTTTCCTGTGCCGTCTACCTGCTTCTGACGCAGGCTTGTCAGCCATTCCTGTGATGATATTTCTGTCCTGGCATTCTTCTAGCATGTAGCCAGAAGCACTCCACGCCTGGTAAGTCTTCGGTATAGGATTAGGGTCCAAACTGGGCACTGTTTGCTGTATACATACATAGAGCGCCAGTTTGGTGTAGTGGTTAAGGCACCAAGCTAGAAACCAGGAGACAGAGAGTTCTAGTCCCGCCTCAGGCATGAAAGCCAGCTGGGTCACCTTGGGCAAGTCACTCTCTCTCAGTCCTAGGAAAGAGCCAATAGCAAACCAGGAGACAGAGTTCTAGTCCCGCCCCAGGGATGAAAGTCATCTGGGTGACCTTGGGCCAGTCCTTCTCCCTCAGCCCAACTCACCTCACAGGGTTGTTGTGAGGAAAATAGGAGGAGGAAGGAGTATTAGGTATGTTCACCGCCTTGAGTTATTTATATAAAAAAAATAAAGGCGGGATAAAAAATAAATAAATAAAATGCATGCATGCATGCATGCATGCATACATACATACATACATACCATACTATTCCCTTTTGGGGTGAGCATTACTATTCAGAGCACAGAAAAAGAGTAAATAGCCTAGGAAGGAAAAGCATGCAATAAGAAAAGGAAAAAGAAAATTTGGTTCACACCAACACAGTTTGCTATACTTCTTGATGTTTTTCTATCCTTGCTTCCTTCTCTTTGTACACTTTGTACCACTTTGTACATTGTCTTTTATCGTTTAATCTTGGCACTTTCTTCTTTGTGAGGATCTCATCAATTCCAGCCATTATTTTTTCAGACTTCTACTTCCTCTCAATCTGTTCACCCTTCCTTCCTTCCTTCACTCCTCATTCATTTTATCTGACCAAACTAATTTTGCATACTGTATGTCTTTTCTACTGGCCTCTCTTTTGTATTCAATCCACATGCTTTCCGCACCCATTCATTTTTGCCACTTCTTGTTTTAACACACACACAAATGACCCCAATCATATGCATTCAACTTAATTTTATCTTTCTCCTGACATAAGCCAACTCTTCATATAACAGAGAGGCAGAAGTACACTCTTATACACAGCCATTTTTGCTTCTTTTGACAAACATTGATTCCTTGCAACAGCCCACATACTCATTACCTTTCTATGACCATTTGAACCATCCTTAAATTTTTTCCATGAAGTTTCCTATCTTGAGTCAATATTCTGTTAAAATACATTTTTATCAGCTTGCCCTAGCTGTTTGCTACTTATATATAACTTGCAATTGTTTACTCCATTTTCCCTATCAAACACAACTATCTTTGTCTTTGATACATTAATTTTCAGATTCATACTCCTCATGGCAGCATACAGTCTAACATCTGCTGCAAATCACTTGCTCAGCCAACATAGCATCATCTGTGCACAAATGTACACATACATTCGTGTCCAAACCAAACACACTTGTGGCCTCACCACAAGTATTTGTCCATAAATACTTTATAAACAAAGAAGGGAACATGACACATACTTGACTCATTCCCTGCTTAATGTTGAATTATTTGCTAAGCAAACCCCCTCGCCTACATATTCCAGGTTTTGCTCTCTGTCACCTTTTGATCAGAATTATGTCAGACACCTTTCCAAACCCATTAACAAACTAATTCCCCTGTAGTTTTTGCATTCATTCTTGCTACCTTTCCATTTAGAAAAATTCCCAAATGCCATTCTTCCAAGTGTCAGGCACAAATGCATTCTTCACACACACACACACAAACACACTAAACAAGTCATATAGCCACTCTGTAAGCAAATCAAACACATACTTTATCATTTCTCAAGCTATATAATCTATACCTCTACCCTTTATCATTTTTCAACATTCTTATAGCAATTATGATTTGCTTTCCATCAGTGTTTTGTTGGATACTAGCATTTATAGTATTCATTTCAATTCCACTTTTTTATAAATATCATTCCTTTACAAATCTTTAAAATATGCCTTCCAACATTTCCTCATTTCAGTTTCATTCCAAATCATATCCTCTTTCATTTTTAATTTCAATCACTCTGCTGGAAGCTCTTTTATATAACTGTTTCATCTATTTCCAAAACGTTTTGTTTCCACCTACATTGTTTTCTTCGCTCTTTTAATCTCAATTGTTCCTTGCTCTCTTTAGCTATATTGTTTGTAACCATATTTATTATATCTTTCTGTCATCCTAATTTTTGCAGCAATCATTCTTTTCATTTTATCATTCTACCAAACATCCTTTTCCAAATTGAGCATAACTCAACACACTTCTTGGCATTCTGTAACATCATTTTTTTCGTTCTGTTCCAGTTTCCATATAATTTTTTCTTAAGTCTACTTTCCACTCATTCTTTTGTCACAGTAATCTATCGTCTAATACTTTTTATACAGATTCGTACTTTCTCCTTCAGTTCTACTTTAACTCTCATTTCTTTCCTTTTCAACCACGTTCATTTTTCACTCTTAACTCCACCAAAAATTGCTTTGTCCTACCCTGAATCCATCACCCCCCCTTTTATCTTTCACTAATTCCCTCATCATAATAAAATAAATTGTGCTTTTAGCTGCATATTCATCCTTTTGCCATGTGTATATAAGCTTAAACCAATAAGTGAAAGGAGACCTTTTTCTAAGCAGATATTCACAAAACAATAACCATTGTCATTCATTCTTGGATCCCCAAATATCTCCATCAGTTTTTCTGTACTCTTTCATTCCCACCCATTTATTCGTGTCATGTAGCAGAATAATTGTAGCTGTTTAATAAAAGTAAACATAAAATATAGTTCTGTATTGCTATGTTTTTAGATTAATTCATATCATCTATGTTTGTATGACAAACTGAACCAAAGAGTAGCCACATCATATCTAGGCTATTGTGTGAATCCAACTTGTGCGATGCAAACACTTCTGATTTGTACAACCCCCAAGAACTGAATTAAGAAAATCATGGTGTAGTTAAACCTGAGGATGTGAGTTGTGTGAACACAGCCAAAGAAAAGCCTAGGCCCTTAAGGAGGTATTTAGGATCAGACCAGTGAGCATAGATGAGATGCAGAATTCCATTCAAGCCTCCATGAAAAGACAGAAGCAGTTAGTGCGACGTGTGCATGCTAGTGATAGTTTCAGCTCCCATCTTCTTTTTCCAGAATGTTGGAATTCTGTTGTGAGAACCAAATTGCTGCAACCTACCTCCCTACTTAACTAGAAGGGTGAAGAAGAAAGCTTTAAAAATGGGTTGCACTTCCCCATTCAACTTGGGGGTCTTCTGAGACTCGCAGCTACTGCTTGATGAGCAGGTGGCAACCATGACCAGGAGAGCCTTTGCACAGGTTTGTCTTGTGCATCATTGTGCCCTTTCCTCAACCAGAAGGCCCTTCAGACAGTCACTCATGTCCTCACAAGTGCTTTTAACTGTTTTAATTTTATAGTCGGGTATTATAAGCCACCCAGAGTCTTCCTTCAGGAGAGAAGGAGATAGTTAAATTTAAAAATATATACTAATTTAAGTGCATAGGGTATATGGCTTTATAAAATTATGAGTAGTGCAAGATATTTAAGGAGGTTGAAGAATGTTTTGCTTAAAGCTTTAAATATATGTGACAGAGTTAGAGGCCTGTTAGAAAAGTCTGGGTGCAGCTTAGTATACATCAAGTAGGCCAGGATCAGCCCTAATAAAAATAAGGTAGTGCTTCAGAACATGGAAAGGTAAATCTAGTAGTAATGAGAGCATGAAGGAACTCTGAAGCTAAAAGA
This sequence comes from Charina bottae, assembly GCA_023362775.1. Lineage (NCBI taxonomy): Eukaryota > Metazoa > Chordata > Lepidosauria > Squamata > Charinaidae > Charina > Charina bottae. The sequence goes on along the minus strand of JALMGJ010000001.1, from coordinate 243,873,507 downwards.
GGTGGAAGCTCTTAAGTAAGACATTGTAGAACATTGGGGGAGAGAGAGGAATCTTTACCCATAAACTTAACCAATCCCAGACCTTCCCACACCTTAACACTTACCACAAACCAGGAGCTTGCGCTGATCTGGGTTTTTTTTACCTCAATCCTCTTAGAATTTATCTTTCTCCATCCCTTCCCTTCATATTAACATTGTGCATTTAATGCAATTTGTGATTGCTGTGCAGGATTGCACATGAAAGAAAGGTAACTATATTCTAGCAAAGAATAAAAGTCCCGAAGTGCAAAATTAAACAAAACAACCCTTTAACAGAAGTGTAAAAAAATGTTAAAAGCAATGTTTAAGTTGTCACAAAGGGTACAGTTAGGCCTTGTAAACCTACAAACATTCTAAGCTTTCTAAATCTTTATCTTGAAATAAATTAAAAAGCAACTATTAGTCAGTCAGCAAGGAAAAAAGTTGCAAAACTGCAAAGAAATAATTCTAACAACATAAATTATGTATACTTACATTACTAGCACAGTACAAACACTATATGCATTAGGCTTGCTCTGCAGATAGAACTACAGTTAAATGTATTTCCAACTGAGAACACAGCTGTTGCCATTTCATTAAAACATGACTTCCAACTAGTTTTTAACTTCAAGGAATGGCTTAGGCAGTAGTATTAACAAGAGCACTCTTACCAAATCAACAAAAAGATTAACATCTTCTGTTGGATCTAAGTTTCAGGATTCAATACACTTCTTAAGAGGTACACAGTTGGATCCTAGAACCACATTGTCCATTTCCCTCCCATGAATGAGGACAAAGTGGTTTCAGGATCCAACCAGGTTCTGCTACACTAGGAACTGCTTTGGATTCTGGAATGTACCCTTTTTTTCTACTGCTATAGTATATCCGTGACACACTATGGAAGCGAAAGTTGACTTTAAAGAATCAGGATAGCAAGAGTATTGATGCTTTTGAACTTTGGTGTTGGAGAAGACTCCTGAAAATATTGTGGACAGCCAAGAAAACAAACTGATGGATCATTGAACAAATCAACCCAGAGTTCTCACTCAAGGCACAAATGACCTGGCTCAAATTATCCTCCTTCGGACACATTATGCGAAGACCCAGCTCTCTGGAGAAGGCTCTAATGCTGGGAAAGGTAGAAAGAAAGAGAAGAAGAGGACGACCAGCAACAAGGGGGATTGACTCAGTTACAGAGGTGATGCACAAGGTTGGGAGACATGAAAGAACAGGTTAGGGATAGATCATCATGGAGAAAATCTATCCATGTGGTTGCTAGGAGTTGAAAATGACTTGATGACACATAATATCTCAGTGCCTTAAAAAAAATCTGAGACTTTGGTTTCTTCTTGTTCAGTCCTCTAGTCACAATATGGTTTCTGCAAATCAGATATATCAGACTTTTTATAGTATTCTGCTATGTGGGCTGTACTGGTTACAAAGCTGTTCATGGTATAGGGACAGGATATCTGAGGGACCTCCTCTCCCCTGTTATTTCTGCTCACCTCGTTAGAGCTAAAAGGCTGGGTGCAATTTATTTATTTATAATACCAAATTTTGTCATCGCCCATGTCCCCCTCAAGAGGGACTCTAGGAGGTTTACAATAAAAAAGGCCAATTAAAACAATGACCGTAAAATATAAATTCAATATATAAAATGTAAATACGATTATCCAATAATAATTAAAATAAGAATAAAATCCAAGTGGCAAAAAGGTCTAATTCAGTCCATGTGTGTGAGGAGCACTCTAAGGCACTAGCCATCCCCAAGAGTAACTATTCCCCTCCCGGCCCCAAGCAAGGTGGCAGAGCCAAGTCTTCAGGTTCCTCCAGAAGGTCAGGAGCGATGGGGCTAACCTCACCTCCGGGGGCAGGATGTTCCAAAGGGCGGGAGCTACTGCAGAGAAGGCCCAACAGGATCAAACTGTTCCCAGATAACTGAGCAAGTACGCTCCCCCGGTATCTCCCCAGATCATTGTCAGATTTCCCGTATGAAATTGGCAAATATTTTCTGTATGGAGAAAAGTTTCTCATGGTGACGTGAAGTGCAGGTGCCAGATAACAACTGTCACGTGTGTATTGTTATGGCTAGTGCCTACACAAGCAATGGGACCTTCCCATGAGAACAAGTCCCCCTGAAGCCTTCGTGGGAAGCCCTGGGAGAACAGGGAGGGGGAGATCACGTGCTTGCTTAGATGCAGCACTGCCACCTTGTGCTATGGCCTACACAAAGGCCTGGTGTGTGTCACACCTAACTTCCAACCAATCAGAAAGCTGGAAGAACTGAATATCTAACCATGCAAAATGGTGTTCTATGCTTCTTGATTTTTTGTGTCTTTTAGCCATGTACTTCTTCACATGTATTCTACTTCTGCGGACTGGGCAGTGCGTAGTTATGCCTGGCTTTGGGTATAGGCCGTGGCATGAGCTGTGGCCCTGGGATCAATACACGGATCTCTGCTTATAAGTTTGTTTTTGTTTTTCCTTATTGCAATAATGTAACATTTGCATTTATTGCCTTAACTATATATGCATGTATTGCCTTATGCTACAAGTAAACAACTTTTAGCCCTACACGCTGCACTCTTGTCTGGTTTATTCTCAAGCCTTGATTTTTTCCCTATAAGCCAGCGTACATCCTATCAACCATGCCTCACGTTTGGAGTCTAACTTGGAACGGATCCGAGCGATTTTATCCTGCAGATGCTCAGCAAACTCCTCTGCATGGTCCTGTAGGTGGGTCACAGGGCCCACCTTCCCCAAAAGGGATTGAGTGATCTTAAACGGGGCCATCGGGGGGCATTCTGCGGACGCAATAAGAGCAGAGAAATATTGACGTTTCGCCGCTCTTACCGCTACAAGGTAGGCCTTAGCAGCGGCTCTAGCTTGTGTCCGGTCGGGTTCGGTCTTTGTCTTCCCCAGCGGCGCTCTAGATGTCTCTTAATCCTCTTCAAAACCCTCAACTCCTCCGTAAACCACAGGGAGTGTCGGGTTTGATGGGACAAGAGGGGTCGCAGAGGCACGATCCTATCCATGGCCCCGGCCGCCTCCCTATTCCAGGCAGCGGCCAGGGCCTCCGCTGGACTGTGCAGCAGATCCTCAGGTATAACTTCATGTCCCATCCTTTAAGCAATATCATCTAAGAGACTAGGAAGTTCCCCTTCTCTGTCACAGCACCTGCTTTCTGGAATAGCAAGCCTTTAGACCTTTAAAAACCTGACTTTCCCCACAAGTTTTAGGATAGGTTGGTGGCCCGCCAATTTCATGTAACTTGTTTTGGGTATTGTGTTTTTTCCATTACATGATGTTCTTTCTGATTTTTCTTTTTTAGATATTGTACTGATTGGCTATGAGTTGGGATAGCCTTAGGCATTTAAATTAGAAATAAATGAAATAAATAATAAATAAATCAGTTTCTGGCTTTATACAACATGCTGAACCACAATATTGACTTTATGGAAAATCTAAATATAGTGCTTAAAAGGACTGTCCCATGTTGTTCTGATAGAACAGATTTTCAGATTGTGCTTGGAGGATTTTACTTAAACCCAAACCTGGATTTCCTAGTGAAAACATTGTAGAAAATAGTCATCCCCTTGCTCATCTTTATAAAACTTTCTCTGTGACATCTAGTTACTGTTGGTATATTTGCGCTGTGATTTGAATGGTCTCTCAGATTATAAAGCAGTAGGAATTGCAATTGGATATCATTAGTGAATTCCAGCATTGACAATAAGATCTGACCAGATTCAAATTTCCAGACAATAAAAATAAATTAATAAAAATGCCAACATACAGTATATATCATACTGGAACCAGTTAAAAAATGAAAAGCCATTTTAGTATCAGAGCATGGAAATCTACTTGATTTCAACATTATTTTCTTTGTTTAGGAATATTTGATAACTAAAATGCATTTTATAAAATGAAATATCAACATATCCTGCCTGTGGGCTTCTGGAAAAAATCTGATTGGCCACTATTGAAACAGGATGCCGAATTAGATGGAATCTCAGTCAGATCCAAGAGGATTGTTTTACTGTATTGTCCTTTATTCAGCATATACAATCAGTCTGCCATCTGCCTAAGTCTTCCAGCAATCTTAAGGACAATCAGTTCATAAATAGTCTGAGAATTAGAGGCTTATTCTCACTTCTGGAAAGTGCCTCAGGAATGTGCCTAAAGTAAAGTAGATTTTAACCAATATATCATTCTGAGTAGGAATAATGAGACAATCTTCCTTTTTGTTTCTACAGTCGTTACAAATTATTTTAGACTATATATTATTTTTATTATTATTCTATTTGTCCAAATGACTACCACAGTCTAATCAACTGGATATTGACACCACCGATTCGCATCCCAGCCAAAGACCTAGGAGCCATGGAGGTATCACCGTAAAATACATATGATGTTCCAGGCAGGATCATCCTTGCAAAATTAGTGGTGTCAAGTCCAGTAAATTTTAAACTTCTAAATATCTGATAAATCCTTTTGGTACTGCATCAAGACCTTCAATTACAATTGATAGGCCAATCAATTTTTTCCTCCATAATCTTTTGGCCTCACTTAATCAAGATATTTTGTTATTTTCTATTTTTCATCAATTGGACTGTCTCCAGAAGAACTTACCTTCTTTCATATATGAATGTCTAGAACTTGTGTTCTAAGTGTCAATCAGCTAAAATGTTGAAATCCCACAGCATTTCATCTCATTTTGCAAACTTTTTCATGCACATAGTCCCAGTGGTTTTTGCAAATGGTGAAGAGCAATTTTCTATATACATTCCATTTGGTAGTGGCAGAGGTACCTTCACTTTCATCTTTGATGGTATTGGTTTGCAGGACTTGTTCTTGAGCTGCCTTGATTGTCCCCCGTTTCTTTTTTAGTGTTCCAGATTTCAGCAACAACCATGTTAGATTTATTTTTTATCCTGCCTTTATTTTTTGTCAACTCAAGCCGGTGTCCATACGTAACGTTCCTGTCTTCTATTTTCCTCACAACCACCACCCTGTGACTAGAACCCAGTTTCTAGTCCAACCTTTAACCACTACACCCAAACTGGCTCTTTTCCAGATATTAATTCGACTTTGACTTATTTCTTACATCCCAGTTTAGTTTTTCTTGTCTTCAAGAGCCTTTCCTTACAAACTTTTCTAAGCAGAACCTCTTTAGTTTTCCTGATATAGTCATTTGGACTGTATTTTTCTTTTTCCAGAGATCTTTATATTCCTCTACCACCTCTATTTCACGTGTGAATGTCATTTCTTGGGTGAAGTGCATGATGTATGGTCATTAGTTTCCTAGTTTTCCAATCAAGATCATCCAATTCAGCTTGGGTCCGGTCAATTGTCCCTGTGGTATATCTAATTGGAGGGACTGCCCAAGTGTTTATTGCTCAATCAGTATTTTCACCATAGTAGTGAATAAAGAGGATGGCTTTGAAGGACAGAGGGCAAGATCCACTACCAAGACAACAATCAGATAAACAAGGCTTGATCCCAGGCCAAGAAAGTAGTTTGCAAAAACACCTCAGGCAGCCCCATCCCCATTCTCATTAAGATAAAAGAGGGAAGGAAGCACATTCAGACTTGCAAAATTCTGTCACTATAGCTGTTCAAATAAAAGTAGCTTTAGTTCCGCACAGTGTTTCTTCCTCTTGTTTACTGACAACTATTTAATTTGGGTGTTAATATTTTTGGACTTGTGTGATATACTTTGAACTAGTAATCTTTTTAATTTGGTCATGGAATAAATCACAAGCTCCTATTAATCCTGTTATTTGCATCCTTCAGTTACTAGAGGTCTAATGGCTTTTCTATTCATTAGTTGTAGCCCATTTTTTCTTATAACCTTGCCTACTTTAATTGATGCTGGGAAAGACTGAAGGCAAAAGGAGAAGGGGACGGCAGAGGATGAGATGGTTAGATAGCATCACCGATGTAATGAGCATGAATTTGAGTAAACTCCGAGAGACAGTGGAGGACAGGAAGGCCTGGCGTGCTATGGTCCATGAGGTCACGAAGAGTCGGACATGACTAAACAACTGAACAACAAAAAACTTTAATTGCTAATATAATTTGACCAGGCCAATTTTCAAATTTTCCTATTACTCTTGTTGTTGCTGTTGACAGTACATCCTGACGTTAGAATGAAGTTGCCCTTCTGGTAAAGTTAATTTCTAAATTCCTCTTTCCACATCCTGAGGACTTCCTGCTGCCAGAATGTTACGTTCTATCCCAAAACAGAGATTTAACAAGGAAAACAAAATCTCCTCTGATTTGGCTATTTATTTTAAAAATGCTTGGAGCTTTTCGGTACATATTTAAGCATAATTTATTTTCTTGGTCCTTTCCCAAGCTAAAGTTTACTTTTTCTCCACAGAAATCATATGGAAGCTTTTGGTATTTCTTTATTCCTCTCATATTACTTAACTGTTGAGCATAATGAATAATTTAAAAATATGATCTCCAAGTTAATTCTCATTTGCATTGGCTGAGACAGATAGGAAGGTAAATGTAGCCAAGTCTCATAGCCAGAGGCTTACATGGCTTGATGCACAGCAATAAAATTCCAAAATGTAAAATGTAGACTTGCAATTCCAAAAGAATATGATTATGCAGTTAGAGCGACAACATGTATCAAGCAGAGATGCAGGATGGATTACTCCACGGATGGCTGCTGTGCCCTCCTTTTTTAAATAGTTGCTTTGATTTGATAAATAATACAATAAATTAACATAGCTTTATACACCTTCACTCTTCCATTCATTAGCAACTATCCTTCATTTTAAGATGAGTGAAGAAGGATATAATAAAGCTGTGCCTTGTAGATTTCATTCTGATCTGTCTAGCTAATAAATGTATGAATCTGTAAGTAGAAAATCATATTTTTCAATTTTAAACCCACAAATTCTATAGGTATTGTAGCATCACTATCTGTACTCTGTTTTGTGATGTACCTATTTGATTAAACCACTTCACCATTATACTAAACCAATATGTAATGACTAAGTTTGCACAATATACAAAGCAAATCACATATGTGAACCTAGTCAATGTCTATTAACAAATACTTATTTTCGGCATCAGAGTGCCAGGATATTAAAAGGAATGAGTGAAAATGTTGTACATGTTCTAACACAAATGAACATCTTTCAATAAAACACTGACAGCAGGGGGAGAAATCAAACAGAATTAATCCTCAGGAACATCGTTCAGAAATGAAAATTTTCTTTTAAAAGGAAAGAAGTTAAAAAGCAGAAATTTTCAAAGCGAGATATCTGGGAATAGACACACACAGTATTGGCAAAGTCATGCAACAGGAGGATGAACAGCCAATTCCTTAAGTCATAACCTCTACTCCAGTCTATTCCCGCATAACTTTAAAATAGCAGAGAATCCCCTATCCAACCCCCTATGCATTTAGCAGTGGACTGCTGCACACAGTATTACTACTTCTAGAGAGAATCCCATTTGATAGTCTTCTTCAGATGACTGGCAAGAGATCAGCCATCTGCTGACAGAAGAACTATGGTCAGCTCCCTCCCTGCCCATTAGAGGAAATACCACCCTGTCAGTTAGTGTTTATGCAATGTCGAGCTGTAGAAGGGCATGAAGCAGTATTCTTTGCTCCCTATAGAATAGAAAATGAACCTGATTTAAATTCCACTTTTTTTAAAGACAGCAAAAATGTAGTTTGAACTACAATCTGCACAATTCTCCCAGCAATATTAATTAGTCCAAAAGAGCTATATTTTAGAGAAAATTATGTACAACGGTTGCAATTACAATTTTCTACTTGAGTGTTTTTTAAAAAAATAAATATTTAAAATGATTTATACTATAGTACATTTGATCTTAGCCAAAAGGCTGAGAAGTGATATATATATAAAAAAAGATTTACATTTACACAAAGATGAATAACAGTTGTTATTATTACATTGCACAAAAAGAGGCTTGCACATCTTTGGATACTGTCCACAGCAAAGCCTCCAAACCAAGATGAGTTCTAAAAATATTCAGTATTTCCCCCCCATTTTTGACCAAACACACGCTGTTCTTTTTCCCTTCTGCGTATTGTCATCTTTTTCACTATTGCAGATCATCTGGTATACGTGACAGCTGAACATCCTGTGGGGCTTTTGTTGTATGTGCAACACTATATTTCTATCAAAGTAAACTTCATGGTTGTACGTCTGCATTAAGAGAACAAGAAACATAATTTTCACTTCAAGTGATTGAGAGAGAATGCGTCCATATGATACATAGGTCCTTTGTGATGATAAAATCTCCGGTTGGGGGAGATGGGTGGTCATACAAAGTAAGTAAGTAAGTAAGTAAGTAAGTAAGTAAGTAAGTAAGTAAGTAAGTAAGTAAATAAAATCCTTATATATGATATCACCTTCAGGGTTATTGGTAAGTGCTTCAGACTGTAATTTGATCTTAAAACACTATTGGAAGATATTACAACTTGAGTGCAGTGTTCTAAAACGGACAAGTCAACCTAAAACCCATTTCTGTTGTTCTAGCTTTTATGTTACTACTGTAGATTTATATCCCATCTTTCCTTCAATGAGCAGAAGATCCCTATTTATTTCCAATACAACCTTGTGCCAGTAGGTCAAGCTAAGAGTTAGAGACTGACCTACACTGTTGCATTTAAGCATGGATTTAAACTGGGGCATCTTCAGTCCTACTATGATAGTATATACTTACAGTACGTGAAACTTGAGCAAAACCTCAGCCATATGTCTTCCAAGTAATCTTAAAGCTAACTTTACTGGATCTTCTATGGTAGCATTCCACAATACATTACTTGCTCTTTGGTGACCCTAAGGCAAGTGCTTCTCTACCAAATCCCTTTTCCAAAGAATCATCCACATTACTCAAACTTACATGTTTGAAATGGACAATGGCCAAGACATCCTGAAGGGGCTAAATCCCATCTGCTACAAAACAAAGGAAAAGTTCCAGAGATGTGGACACATTCTTATGAATGCTGGCCCCGTGTCTCATGAGTCCTCAGTAATAGAGCTGTGAACAGGTCTACTGCCATGGGAATCTAAGAATAGCAGCAATCGGATTCTAGCATTGGAAGTCACAGAAAATAGGCAGAGCAGGAGAGGTGTCGTTTCCTACTATGGTTTCAATATTTCTAAAAAAGTCAGAAGCTGGCTAAGGAGGAAAGTGAGGGAAAAGGAAGGAAAGGTAGATTCTTAGCTACTAAACCAGAGCTTTCCAAACTGTGGTCGCGACACAAAAGTGTGTCGCCACACACAGCGTGGTGTGTCGCCACACCACTCGGAAGCGCCGCCGCGCGCATGCAAGGCGGCCACCATGCACGCACACGCCGCCGCACGCCCCCCGCGCCGCCGCACGCCCCTCCCGTGCCGCCACCGTGCACGCGCGCCGCCGCACGCCCCCCGCGCTGCCGCCGTGCGCGCGAGCGCCTCCGCACACCCCCCCGCGCCGCCGCCATGCGCGCGCCTCTGCACGCCCCCCGCTGCCGTGCGCGCGCGCCGCCGCATGCCCCCCCGCGCCGTCGCCGTGCGCGCGCGTGTCACCGCCGCCGCTGGGTGTGTCACCAGCGGCGGCACTTTGGAAAGCCCTGTACTAAACCAAGAAACTGCTTGAGTTTGCTGCCTGGAACTGAGGCATCCTAGAATGATACTCAAAGGCTCAAATCTTCATTAGGTCTATCCAGCCCCTCATGCCCCAACCTTCACTGTAATCAGAAATGTGTAAAATTAAGCATGAAGGTAACTAACTTATGATTGATATGTACTTTATGAATCCAGCTTTTACTAACAAAAATTATCTTGTTAAACATTGGTAAATGGAATTTACATCTCCTGGATGTCTCTTCTTTTGGGTTGTAATTAGATCTTCAAGAACTCCAAAGTTTGCTTCTTTATAAAAATAAAATTTCCCCGTTTCCCCCCCCCCCCACATATATGATATTGAAACAGCAAATATTTCTGGTATAATCCTTGTATCCGTGAAGAATGAACAATTCAACCCCCATTGCTGTAACCCTGAGGCACTCTAGATGCATTCTAACTATAATTTCCAGAATTCCCAACCAGCAATGCATCAGGTTGGGACAACCTGACTGAAGTTATCAGTATATAGACTTCTCCCCGACTTCCAGCTGTGACATATTTTCTTCCATATTAAAGATTAACAGCCGGTTTTGCCTTTTTCTTCAAACTGGGGACCTTTAAAAAAACAAATGCCATTTATACATTTATCCAATTAGAAAAAAACTCTCCTTCAACTTTGTTTTAAAAAAGATGCTTAAAGCTTATTTTTAAATTGGAAAGGTTCTTTGGAGGAAAGTGTGTGGATCACAGCTTCAAAACAACCAGCCAATTTATACTTTAAATCTACAAAACTCAGCTCTGGAAAGAAATCAGGTGCATTCAACATGAATGCACTGGGTGTACTTCTAGACTGCTACGCTATTATTTTTCTTTAACTCTTTTACAGCTTTGTCCCACTGCTTGGCAACTTTTACCTTTAGCATTTGAATGGCATATACAGGTAGTCCTCACTTAACGACCACAATAGGGACTGGAAAATTGGTTGTTAAGTGGTGCGATTGTTAAGTGAGTCACCATGCGACTGGACCCAATTTTACGACAGTCATTAAGAGAATCACGGGTCGTTAAGTGAATCACCACGATCATTAAGCAAATCCAGCTTCCCCAATGGACGTTTTTTGCCGGAAACTGGCAAAAAAGGTCACAAATTGCGACGTGACTGCAGGACGCTGCAACTGGTCGTAAATGCAAGCCGGCTGCCAAGTGCCCGAATTGTGATTATGTGACTGTGGGGGTGGTGCAACGGTTTGCAACGGTCGTAAGTGAGAGTACAGGTTGTAAAGCACTTTTTCCAAGACCGCCATAACTTTGGACCATCGTTAAATGAATGGTCATTAAACAAGGACTACTTGAATAAAAGGCTTAACGGTACCACATTGTTAGAGCTAAGTTAGAGTATCACATTGATAGTAGGAACATCAGGAAAATCTAAATTATACTCACCACGTCCCAAGACTCAACAAAAGGAAAACTCTTCAACCGAGTACCCTGCTCATTACAATGGAAGTCAAGATGAGCTGCCCCATCAACTCCTATCTGAGTAACAGCCACGACAGACAGCAAGTTCAGTTCATCTTCATAGTCAACAATTTTGAAAGTCTTAAAAAAAAGATTGGTTAAATCCAGCACTGGGCATATTGGTCACATTTTTAAGTATCTTCTATTTTCAATACAAATTTGAAACAGAAAAATAAAGTTCCCTAAATTTTTAAAAGCTTGCTCTCATTCAGTGTTACTGGTCATAGTCTACATTTTCAACCCAGTTCACCTGGGATCTCTAGAAGGAGGCATCCTTTCCACAGCTGTCTTCAGTAACTCAAATAGCAGCTTGTTGCCTCACTCTGTGAGGCATTCTGTACATCGAAAGGAGAATGGGTGCACATAGGATCCCTCCATTTCAATGAAGAAGCTATCAGAGGCTATACTCATCTGAGTTTCTACCTGTACATTATCAGGTTTGTTTATTTAGTGGATTTGTATCTTGCCTTTCATTCAGGAGCTCAACATGGCACACAGAGTGCTCCCTCCTATTTTTTCCTCACAACCATCATCTTATGAGGTAGGTCTGAAGTCACCTAGTGAGCTTCCAATGGCTGAACGTGGGGTAGAACGTAGGTCTCCCTGTTTCTAGTTCAACACCTCACCATTACACCATACTGGCTCCCTTAGTATATTTGTGGTAACTATTCACAATCCACTTAAGCTAACAGATGGGCACAGAACCACTGACATCATCAGGATTTAGTTTGTAATGTACACTACACTGTACATTATTAATGTACTGTACTGTACACAGCTTAAGATACTGAGAGATGTTTTGGGAAAAACAACAATGCAGCAACTACTCAGATGAATACTGTACATAGCTGCTACAATGAGATCGCCACATAGACAAATCATATAGGAATCCCATGTCTTAAGATCAGGTATAATTTTATTATAAAATGGGGCGGAAGACATTTTTGCATTTATGTCCCCAAATTAAACCCAGGAAAGTATTTTTAAGTAATTTCGCTCTGCAAAATGTAATTTAAGGCTGTAAAACCAAACAAAAGGTATGCTTTGGGTAAAACTTGGGGTCTTGCTTCTCTGCAGTCTCTTTTTAAATTTGGTAATCGAATATAAATGAACTACAGATTTTAAAAGCCACAAGCAGTCCTTGCCATGTTTTCACCCCCCCAACTATATTCATTTCCATGGAAACAAGGCTGGAAATGGTTTCCAGAAGCCGAGGAATTAGAATTTTTGTGGCTGTGTCATCTCAGCTACAGTTCCTGATAGAAGGTGAAAAATGGTTTCCAAAAATAGTTGCTAATGATATAGAGACACATTGCTCAGCTCAGATCTAGAGTGTTTTCTTTGCATTATTTACCATCTTTTTGTGAACTGCGTGCTCTCCAATAGCATAGAATTGGTCCCAGGCAAGGCCTCGTGAGGTTTAAGCGGATAATCAACAGCCAGGTTGATTCTTCGCATCTCTTTCCAGGATTCCTAAGGCAGTAACCCAGCTTAAATTTCTAGAATTTAACAGGCCTCACATTCTTTAAGTCCTATTAACACAATAATAATTCACCGACAGATTCCTCACAGATCAGAGGTCAACAATAAAATAAAAATAGTCGCTTATCCCTCTCTCCTGCAAAAGAGAACGGTCCCCAACATATTCCTGGATATGTCAGTTAAGAAATCATGACATGTAAACATGAGTGACATTTTGTAGGCATATGCAAACTCTACCCAGCCAGTGTGGGTCATTTTACTGGCTGCCTTATTCAGGATTAAACGTTTGCCAACCATCTGTGAACTGAATTTACCTCTTGCTCAGGATCATCATCCAATAATTTAAAACGCTTCTTCACTATTCGGCCAGACGCAGTTACTGTTACACAGTTGTTCACCTTTGATATTAAAAATATGGAGATGAGTGTTTCTGTGTTGTTTTGACAAATGATCAACTAAGGACAATACTAACTGAAGCATTCGTTTTAAGTCTACCTAAACACAGATTCTAAATAGGCTTTTAACTGAGTTGCTGCTGCTAAAGCATAAATTGCCCAAAAGATATAACATATCAAAAGAATTGAAATAAATCACCCCGCACCTAGAAAATATAGCTGCCTTGTTGTCAGCACCACTGCATAAAACTATTCAAGAGAATAATGGAGTCAACAGTAGGAGGAAAACATAGAATAATAACCCCTATACTCTAGAGATGTAGTTTTTTTTTCCGGCCTGATGGATGTCTATAGGACAAAGAGTAATATAGCTTTCTCTCGAGTTAAAAATTATTTGCTGTTCATGAAAAATGTCCTTTCAAACAGTATTAAATTGTTTTAAAATTGCCTCTTCATTAGACTTCTCTTAACCTAGTGTGGAAAACCAAAGACTGATGAATGGCAACTCCCATCAGCTCCAGCCAGAATGGTTGGTAGGAAAGGATCCTGGAAGTTGTGGTTCACCAATAGCCAGAAGGCTGCAGGTTCTCCATCTCTGTCCTTAACAGTTTCTTAGAAACAATACGAAGTGATTCCAAGGGACAATCTGGTTATACAGGATAAAATGCTGTTTTGTTTTGGGATTAATTCAAAAGTGTTTCATGACATCAGATTGTGGTTCAATGTAAATCTCGCCATTCCTGCCATCAGACAGTCGGTAAGTCATAGACAGGAAGTAGAAGCTCTAGGAAACAAAGCAGTAAACCATTGTTCTAAAACTATTTTTCTGACTGCTAAAGGGTTCATTACTCCTTTTGGTGGTTTTGAACAAGTTTATTTGAATCTTCCCAAGTAGCTTTCAAAACTTTATAGCTGTGAGTTCTAGAAGGTCTTTTGTTTTCGATTAGAAAACTAATACGGGTAGTCCTTGACTTACGACCTTTTGTTCAGCGACCGTTCGAAGTTACAGCAGTGCTGAACAAAGGGACTTATGACCTGTGCCTGACGTAAAGGTCGTTGCAGGCCCCCCCCCCGGTCACATGATCAAATTTCGGGTGCTTGGCAGCCTGCCTGCACTTACGACCACAGGGGCGCTTCACCTCCCCCCAATCTATGCCCTTCTGGCCCTCTGCCGCCCCAGCTGACCTTTGCTGTCTTCTTGCTCTTCTTGATGAGGTGTGCCTGGCCTGGCTGCTGGGCTGGGGCTGGGCTTCACACTGCGCTGCGGCTCAGGATCTGGTTTTTGCAGCCCCAGAGCTGCGGCGCGCCAAAACGCCCTTTGCGCCACGCTCCTGGGCTGGGCTTCGGTAGGAAAAAAAAGAGCCAAAGTTTCTGGCTTTTTTTCCCCACAGCCTGGCCCAGGAGTGTGGCGTAAAGGGGCGTTTTGATGCACTGCGGGTCTGGGGCTGCTTTTGGCTCCCCCCCCCCCCCGCAGCCGAAGCCCAGCCCAGCCCAGCCCAGCCGCCGGGAGCAAGAAGGCGGTGAAGGTCAGCTGGGGTGGCAGAGTTCAGGGCGGCAGGGGCCTTGGAGCGCAGGGTGGCGAGGGCGACTGGGACTGGGCTGGGGTGATTGCGGCTTCCGAGGGCGTGGCAAGCAGCCCCAGAGCTGTGCGGTTCTGGGGCTGCTTGCTGCCCTGCAAGGCAGGATGGCCGAAAGAGCAGAGATGGGGGGGACAGGCGGGTGGGGGGAGTTGGTGGCTGTCCCTTACCTTACCAAGGCTCGGGACCAAGCCCAGAATGGCTTGGATTGGGGTCCTCGGATAACGACAGGTAAAATTCACTTAATGACGGCAAAGGGGAGTGCTGGGATTGCCATTGCTAAGCAATACGGTCACATGACTTCTCACTTTATGACCGCATTGCTTAGCAACTGAAATTCCAGTCCCAATTGTGGTCGTAAGTCGAGGACTACCTGTACTCATTTTTTTTTCTCTTGAAACCCATCTTAATTCTACCTGGGAGTATACATAAAATGATAAACATTGCAACAAAGTAACACTTGAGAATTATCCCTGTTCCTTTCTGATGTTGGCAATTTATTCACCAGATAAAGGCATTGATAACTTATATGTTCTCCATTAGGAGAGATTTCTTAGTTTCAAATTAATTAGTTTCACTAATTTTCAAAACTGCCTAGCTTCTCTCTAACTGACCTTGCAGATGGGTCGATGAGTTGCATATAAACCTACAGCTCAGAGAAGCATCAGGCCTTCAAATATTAAATTATCAATATTTCACCATGAGCTTCAACACCATGTTCTTGGATTTTCCTTCCTATATCTCATTTTTCAGACGGCTTGCAAACATTTTATGACTGGGCTTACACTTGCTACTAAGTCATATGGATTGTTTGGTACTGGTACAGCAGACTGTGCAAGGGTAGCCAATGTAGTCAGGAGGTTTTGATTTATGCTTAGCATATTTTATGAATCCAGCCAACTGTGATCTGTTTAATAAACTATGATTATACATATAATGTTTGACTCAAGCCTCAGGGACAGAAACTCTCCCAATGAAATATATTTTCCTTAAGGAATAATTATTTCAACCAGTTTTCTTTTTATAACCTCACATTATTTTCCCTGTTGGCTTCTATGATAAAATCTTCAGTAACTTCTTGCTGCTTGGAATTTTCAGTTTCCTTCAACTTCAGAACTCTGTGGAGAGAAAAACCCCAGGGGGGTCATATTCACAAGAATGGGGAAAGCTGAAAGTACTTTTCCCTTAAACACCAATTTTGCTGTTTTTATTCCTTATAGAAAATGAAGTTATGGTTGTTTGAACAAGCCACTGCACGATGGAGCCAAACACTGCTATTTTTCAAGAAGGACCTTTTAAAAGAGCTAGAAGCCTCCCCAGAGCAGCACATGTATACTATATACAGAAGAGTATTAATTGTTTAACCCCTGGACTTGCCATTTAAAAGGGTCATATATGAGAAACGCTTCAGCCAAAGAGCCACTGCCAAGAAGGTAATGCTGATCTAAATAAGACATGGTCTAACTCAGGATACGCCCTATGGCTTGGGATCAGGTTATTTATGGGAGTGTCTCTTCCCAGTGGTATCTACATGTCCTGTTAGATCTGGCAGGATAGGCGTGCTCTGGATCCCGCCCGTGACAGAGTGCCATCTGGCAGGACAAGGAAGAGAGCCTTTCCTGTTGGGGCGCCTGTCCTCTGCAACGTCATACCCCCGGAGAACAGACTCGTCCCGACCCTGCTGGCCTTTCACAAGGCCTTAAAGACCTGGTTTTGTCATCAAAACTAGCAAACTTTAAACTTGTTTTATAATTTAGTATTTTTATATTGTATGTATATTTTATGTCTCTTGTTTTTATTATCTTGTGGTAATCCACCCAGAGTCCCTCCGGTGGAGGGAGATGGGCGGTGATATAAGTTTGATTAATAAATAAATAAATAAATATAAGCCCTGGAATAGCTTGCTCCTTCCTTATTATCCCACTGTGGCTCTCATTCACCTGTTCCCACCCCAACCCCATAGTGCAGCTCCTAGCTTTAGTTGATCAGATATTCAATCTGAGCAGCCACAGAACTAGCAAGCTACTTCCATCTTGATGCAAACTAGTTTTCAGCAAGCACTTACTTAATTAAATTTGGACCCACGTGTAGCATCCTTCCAGAACTGTCGGGGTGGAAAGATATCCTGTCCGGTTCCAATGAGCAACATTTCATATCCTGTATGCCATTCTTTGCCTAAATTGATGGAATAAAATGTTTAAATCTAAACTAAGACTGAAGAGAGCAAAAGCTGAGAAGTTCTATCATCTGCACATCCCAATAGTCTTACAGGGGACTGTGGGAATTATGCATATAGATGGTTGTCCCGTTTTAGGAATCTGAACACATTTTCCTAGCCCAAACCCACAATTTCACTGATTCTTATCAGCTTTTATTTAGACTTCTTTGGTATTCCAATATGTTTGAAAAATCTTTAGAATGTTTTCTTGCTCTGCTTCTGGAGCTGTTGCTTCCACTTGGTCCTGTTCCAAACTCACTACAGTAAGCTTTAAATTCCTTATTGGTCACTGAAAAGATCTGAAGAACTAAAACTGAAGTTAGTGGAAGGCGAGTGTGATGTGATTTATTTAAGGAGAGGCTATAGACATCTGAAAATGCAATTCTGAATTGGAATGAGATCAACTGAGAAGATTTAAACTCTCTCTTTAGCATTAAAATTCTATTCACACTTCCCCAGGAATATGCTCAACTAAACTCAGTGGGACCTACTTCTGACTACATATGATAAGTAGATGAATTTCAGATGGGGAGGGGGGGTGTAGATCAAAATCATAATAGTTGGCCCTGCCCACTTTGCTTTTGGATGCACCCCTCAGTGGGATGTGGCCTTTCAGGACCTTTCTCAGTTTGAAATTCAAAAATTCCTCAATTGGATCATGTATCATTTTGTACATGTCCAATCCTTCAATATTAAGATGATGCTACTTGGACATTAACTTTCAATATTATGTTGCCAATCTAAATAAAACTGTCTGATGAAAGGCACAATCAGTGAACTCCAGGTGAAAAACACTTAACATTTTTGTTCTATTCTCATTCAGGAGGGAAACATGTAATTCATTACATTAGAACGTTACCAAAGTGTGGTCTTTTAAAGAACAAACATGGAAGATTCCTTCTTGACTTTTCTTGTTAGGTGTAATGATATAATGCCAAGGATATCCTCCAATCTGAAACGCACTCTCGAGGGATGAGACTTCAAAAAGAAGATCTGGAGTGTCTGTGAAGATAACTGAATATTAAAAAATATATACACATGAAGAGCTTTATCATTTCACTTGTTCTTCTGCTTGTTCAATCAAAATAAAACCTTCCACTGAATTTGCACTAAATGCAGAAAAATGCAATTCTCTAGTTTATAATGCAGTGATGATTACAAACCATGCTACTTTGCATTCAATTAGCAGAATTTAAAATGAGTATCTGAGTAACTTAATCAACAGCACAAGGAATCAATTTTTCCCTTAAGTATTATAAAGAGACATTACACATTACACACAGTAATAGAAACTTTAGCATTATTAGGAAACCAGTTAGGCCATCTGGACATATGTACACTACAGACACCAACTGATTTAACCATTAATCACATCTAACACATTTTCAGCACATCATTCTATTGCTTCTAGGTTTTCAGGGGGAAGTCACGGCAGCTAAACTGATATAAAACTGGTTTACTTTGGAGAGAAGGGTTCCTTCATTGGCATTAATTATGAAGAATACTGGATAACTCTCAGTATGTGGTCAAAAACATTAGAAACTTTTGCTAAGCCCATAGCAAATATTTCTATTAATAACAAAAGTTTATATCTGAATGCAAAAATAATCCGGGTTAATAAAAAATGTAGAGTTAAACAAAATCTTGATATGTTTCTTAATTTTACTGAGCACACTAAATGCTCAAAAAGTCTTGAGGCCCAAGAATAAAACATATTGCTGTAAGGCCATGATTCTACTGAAGCAAATTTACTCCAGAGAAATAACAGCAGTATCTGATTTAAATTCCAAAGATATTTGCAAGTGGGGTTTCATGTTTTGCCCTGTTTGGTTAAACAATGGTTTGCTGAAGAAGCCACAATGGCTTGAGTCATGCAATCTGGTAAGCCATAAACCATAGCTTATGCAATACAATGGTGGGCGTACACATCATATTAAGCCAAACTCAAACCATATTATGGCTTAGTAGTGTATGTAAAATCCAGGGACTGTGAAATAGAATGGAAGTAGTTACATAATTCTGCATTATACAACACATCCTTTTCAAGTAAGTAACACCACTGAAACATTACTTAACAATGGAATTTCCTTGGTATTTTCCTGAAAGTTGTCCCTATCTAGTCAGAATAGTTATTACTGTACGTGATATGTAAACACGTTAAAAACATATAAAATATAACTTACTTCTTTTAAAAAGTTGCATTACACACACAGACACACACTGCCATATAAAACATATGCACTGTATATGCACGCACGCACGCACACACACACATACATATGCATGCACATATGCTAAGCTAAATTGTTTTTTAATTGTCCTCCTAAAAACATAATGGAATGCCAGAAGCTTATGGGATTACAGAATAACAGAAGTTAACTATCTGTGGCCCTTTAGATGCTGTTGAAGTACAGCTCTCAGCATCCTTCACCCTTTGTCATGCTGGTTACCACTGACAGGAACTGAACTTAGTAACATCTGGAGAGCCACATGTTGCTTCTCTCTCCTTTGTAACTAATACAAAAAATTGCAAACAATTTCCCTTAAAGAGAAATGCTGATGGAGAAAAGAGCCTGAAAAATAGGATTTTTCAAAACAACTGATCTGGCAGTAGTTAGGCAGTGGGTTATTGCCATGCATTGGAGACGGGCCTCCCTCTGAGAACAGTTCAGATACTTCTAAACAGAGACTGCTAACTGGATTTGGCCAAGGTTACAATATGCTGGTACTTTGCCATCTTCACTGGCTGCCACTAAGTTTCTGAAACTACTTCAAAGTGTAGAATAAACTTACAAAGTCTAGAACAACCCTTCTCCAGCTGTGCCCGTCCCCCAAATAAGGTAGGACAGATAGATACAAAGAAGGGCATTTTCCAGATTGGTGCCCCATTTTTGGAGCACTCTCCCCAAAGAAGTTCATCTGGAGCCTACATTATGCTCCTTTCAATCATAATACCATTTTATTTTCCACAAGTATTTTAGGGAGTGCTGGTTTTAGTTTGATCTTATCTACCCTTCTATCTTGATTGCTATATCACAGGCTGCTGTTTTATCATGTATACTGATTATACATAATATTTTTATGCAACTGCAGTTTGGAAAAAGCATCACCTTTTCACTCTCTAAGCTATTGTATAAACTTTCCCCCAAATTTCTTTCCTGGGACACAGGGGTACAACTTCCCCAGGAAATTGGTCCTATTTTCATTTATGCTTTTAAATAGTCTTCCCCAACTTGATGTCCTTTACATGTGTTGGACAACAGCTTCCATGCCATTCTGAGCTCTGGAGGGCATTAGGTTTGAGAGCCTGTTCCAAGACGTTTCCATTTGACCTAACTTCCACTGGCCAGAATTAAGTTTCATTAACAGTGACACTACAGCATTTATTTCATAGGATTATGTAGACTGGATCTCAAAAGGATGCTTTAAGCACGCAGGGGCATTCACACAGCGCGCGCCGCCGCTTCCAGGTGGTGTGGCGACACACCACACTGTGTGTGGCGACACACTTTTGTGTCGCGACACACAGTTTGGAAAGCTCTGCTTTAAAGCAACTGCATCTTTTGTGCTTGAATCCAAAACACTGTGCCACCTTAATATTTTAGTCAGTGTAACTTTTTTTTAATTGTATGAATTTTTAACATAACAACCTGATTGGCTGCAATCTTATATTCACCTACTTAGGAGCAATTGTCACTGAATTCAAAGAGGCTTATTTGATATAGGATTGCACTGGGAAAGGCTAATCTGAATAATATAAACAGTAGCTAAAATACCACCAGATTAAAATACCACCAGATTAAAATATTATTAAAATACTACCAGTTACCAATACTAACTGGGATTGCTAGCACTTCTTAACAAAATCTGAAGCCAACCAGTTATACTGATGAACAATAAGCCTTTATAAATACCTGTTATTTTAATGTTACACGGAATGCCAAAAGGATATTTTCCCACAATCCCAACTTTGCCATTCCAGCTGTATTCCTGTCCCAAATCCACCTGGTGTTCCATGAACTAAAAATAATATCACATCTGATTAATTCTATTGCACATATATGATGACCTAGTCTAATGCTTGCATATGCATCTAAGAGAAGTCTATGTTGATTTATAAAACAAATTTTTAGGCAACTCGCCTATGTGGATTTACCTATACTTACTCCTGAATAACTGTGTGCATCAGATTGCACCCTCAAGTTGTATTTTTAATTTACAGCCTTGTTTCTTAATTAGAACTTTCAAATGATTTTCAACAGTACATTGCCAACGAAATTAAATAATTTAGCATTTCCTCTATATTATACTGTATTGGCTACGATCCAAGCATTTTATTTTTAAAAATACAAAATATTGACAAAACACCTAAATACACTAAAGGAAACACAAGAAAACAAAGCAATCTTTTAAATGTAATGAAAAAATAATAGAAATTAAAAAAAGAAAAGGATTAAAAAATAGTTTTTTTTAATCATCTTCTTTTCTTTTTTTTGGTTTGGATCCAAACATGCTTTTCGGTTAGTGGGTAGGTAGTACGTGATCCATTCCTCTGTTGTCTCCCCACCCCCTCACTGGCAAAAGTTAAAAGTCCTTAAAAATCTCATATAAGCTCACAGTGATACTACTAATAAAATAAATAAAGCATTGTAATAATATTCCATTACCCGTTCAGAGATTGCCTGGAAGCTATATAATCTGACATGACCTGTGCTGTGTGTTACAATCAGCATTCTATGAGATACTGAAACATCTGCCATGCTATTTCCAAAGATCTGGTTTGAGGGAAAGAAAATCTCATTAGTCAAATGATCACTAGAGGATTCTAGCATCTGACCAACTCATTACAAAAAAAAAAAGCAGAGCTTTCCAAACTTTTCATGTTGGTGACACACTTTTTAGACACGCATCATTTCGCGACACACTCTTACAGCGGGGCACAAGGCAGGCACTAGGACCTGTGCGGAATCCTGGCAGGGCTCGGAGGCAGCAGCAGCCGCAACACACCCAGTCACTGCAGCCGACACACTAACGTGTCGCGACACAGAGTTTGGAAAGCTCTGACCTAAAGAGTTGGCACTATGAGGACATCAGTAGCTATTTTCTACCCAGCCACAGGATTTTCCATCTAGTTAAGGACCATCCGTTTCTGATAGGCAGCAGCTCTTCAATTTCTTTCCATGGTATTCCACACTCAACCCTAAGATCCTTTTCAGGAGAGATGCCAGGAACTGAACCTGGGACCTTCTGCATGGAGAGCATATAATTAGGCTACGGTCTCTCTCCTGGAAGCAGAATAATGATGTTACATTAATCTTAAATTTAGATAAGCTATTGCAAATTGTTTCAGGACAGTGGAATGCTTGTCTGGAATTCTCACAGAGTATTTTACCAGGAATATGATAGTAATGAAATTCACCACATTGAAATTATAAGATCACCCATGATAAAGCCCACTGAACATGGAAATCTTCAGTGGCTGGGGTCATATAATATGCAAAGCTATTATGCTTAGTTTAGGCTCAGAGTGTTGTGTAAACTCAGGTATTGTGGTTCACATGACATGTGAATCTAAAAAACTGGCTTATTTTAAAAACATAGTTAACAAATTTTGCCTCAGTTCAATACATAAATCCAGGCAGTAATTCTGGAGGATTGTGGTTCTGGCAAGTAAGATGTGGGGAGGCTGCATGTGGTTCGTAGGTTCCTCACCCTGGACTATTAAAACGCTTGTCCAATTGCCACTAGAAACAGCCAGCAGGACTATGGAGCTTCAGTTTTAAGCATCCAAATTCTGTACTAATCAATACAAGTTGTGAAATTGTTTTAAAAAATTAATCCAAGCTATTTTACATATTATATTTTTCTTCCAAACCAGACAATTTATTTTTATTAATATATAAATGGTACAGATAAATAGGAGGAAAGAATGTGTGAAAACTGGGATTTGATTGAAAGGGGGTTGAGGTCTTGCAGCTGTTTTGATCCATTGAAGCTAGAGCTTCCTCAAATCAATTCTGCACACTCAACAGGACCATACTTTTGTGTATAGATGTACAGGAAATGTAACTAATAAACCAAGATTTATGGTTTTGTGCTATGTGTCTATAACTTGGTGGAGAGCTCAGCTTTCTCAAAGTATATAAAATAAAACAGAAATAAAAGGATTTATATTGGACCTACTTTCAGGTATTACTAGAGAGGACAGCATGACTAAGACAATAAACTTACTTTTTTGTCAAGCTCCAGCATGCCCATAAATGAAAGTGGCAAAACTTTGAATACAGCAAGAAAGAACAGTACAGACTGCTGGATGCCTGTCTAAGAAAACAGACACAAAAGATAGCATAAGAGCGACATTCATATGTGCATATTTCCTACTTTTCTAGAACACTTATAAAACCTATGCACTATCTTTCAAAAAGGCAAGGCTCATATAACCTTCCCCACTTAGTCTTCAACTTAAAGAATTTTCTAGCCAGGATATGCATCACTGAAAAGTCCAGGGATTAAAATTGGGGATGGCTAGATTAAGGCATGGCTCATGTTTGCGTGGTCTCAACTGCATCATTAATATAACTGCAACACAATGGAGCAGTAACTTGTGTGCTAACCTCAAAAAGGATTCATAAGGTATCCATGTACTTCAAAGATGCAAGTACCACGTAAGTATGAAGAGAAAGCAACAAGCTTTCTCTGAAATGCAATCTTGGAAATGCACGGAAAGGTATTTTTGAAGAGCAGCCCCAAACACTCCCATGTCAACATACCTGTCGTGCAGCTGCTGGGAGCTTTTGCTGAGTTGACTTTATTGCCATGACCTCTTGAGGCATGTCCCAACTTAGGTACCTATAAGGAATAAAGAGGGAACTCATCAAAAGCAGAATTATTGTGTATTTTTGGGAAGCCAATTGGGAATAAAATATTTTATTTAACTAAGAAATAACCTATTTTTATTTAACCAGGAGAGTTTTCTGCCCAAGAAAAGGCACACTTTGGAATGCATCTTTCTTTGATTCAAAGCAGCTATCTCCTCTTGCAATTTCAAGACTGCTATCAAGTAAAAGACAGTTACACTGTGTTACAAGTTTACACCTTAGTCCTGAATGCAAAACTTGTCATTAGGGCCATTTGATTTCAATGAGAGGGACTTGCAAGTCAGTGTAGGTTGAGCTGCAGGCACACGAACTACCATAATAATAATAATAATAATAATAATAATAATAATAATAATAATAATTTATTTGATTTATATAACTGCCCATCTGACATACGTGACTCTAGGCAACTTACAATAAAATAAATAAAATACAAAATATAAAAAATATAAAAAATAAAGCACATGGCAGCCAGGCATCATCCAACCAATTATCTACACAGCCAGGAGACGGGCTCTGTCACATGCCCAGTGCCCTGGGCTCAGGCACAAAACCAAGTTTTCAAGGCCTTATGGAAGGCCAATAGGGACAGGGTCAATCTAATCTCAGGGGGGATGATGTTCCAAAGGACGGGCGCCATGGCAGAAAAGGCTCTCCTTCTGGCCCCCGCCAGTCGACACCCTTTAGCCAACGCCCCTCAGAGCATGCCCCTCCTACCAGATTGGGTAGGACAGGTAGAGACAATTCGGGGGGACCGTCCCATAAGTAACCTGAAATGTCTTTATCTAGAAATAAGTCCTACTGAGTACAATGGGTTGCACTCTTTAGGATTAAATTTTAAAGCACTGAAACCAGAATGGCTTGCTTTCCAGAAAACACGAAGAGTGTCACTCCTTCTAACACAACATAGTCTTATATCAAGCCTACCTTGATTACCTGAATTTGCAGTGGGAAGCAAGATACAGCTTTTCAAGTATTTCTCCTGAATTTGCAGACAGACGGAGAAGCCAGTTGTGAGTGGTCAGAGCTGCCCAGGAAGGCTTGTAGTCTGAAGGCCTGGGCAGCACTTCCCCCTGCATTAAAAGGACTTTAGCTCTACAAAATGCAGAGAAAGGTCACACATCATGCTACGCCACGGTTCGCTAAGCTATGGTTTACTGCATAGCTTTCCAAACTGGGTGTTGCGACACAGTACTGTGTTGCCTGTGGGGCCCAGGTGTGTTGCGCGAAAACCCGGAAGTGCTGATGGTGCGCGGCCGCCGCACGCAACACACACAGCAGTGGGCCATCAGCGCTTCCGGGTTTTCACGCAACACACCAGGACACCGCCGCCACCACGGTGCGCGAAAACCCAAAAGTACCGCGGCGGCAGCAGTGCACGAAAACCCGGAAGCGCTGCCGCGGTACGCAAAAACCCAGAAGCCCCGCCGCGGTGGCAGTGCTTCTGAGTTTTCGCACACCGCCGTTGGTGTGTCGCCAATGTGAAAAGTTTGGAAAGCCCTGGTTTACTGAATAAACTACAATTGGCTGCATTAATGTAAAGCTGGTTGGGGGTGCTTTTTACTCCTATAGGCCTTCACTTATGGGGATCCCACTGGTTGTTCATCACCCTGTGCACAATCACCCAGTTACATTCACCCAAGCAGGTAAGAACAATCTTTCTGCCCCCCAGATGATTTGGTCTTCAACTTCCAACAGCCTCAGCCAGAACAGGCAACAGTAAGTGAGTTATAATTGAAAGCATCCTGGAGGACCCAATTTTTTTTTTATTATTTTCAGTTAGTTTTGCTTTAATGTACAAAAAGGAAAAACCCACACAAAACCCCCATGTTATATTACAGACAATTTAGCCTAATTTTAAAACATATTATTAAGCCTTGATGCACAAAATAATATTTATCATTCCTCCCAATATGTTGACAAAAAGCCAACTCATAAAAATAGGTACAGTATCTGTAATCCAAGACTCTAAATCTGGAGTAACTCTACTTTTCCAACACGGCTCTTCCTTGCTATCAGGGACATAATAAGCTGTAAAACCAGGTGAAGTAGGCTACCTTGGGGCCCATAGGACCAGGGCCTGCAGGGTTCCCCCCTCCTTGCCCCACACATTCAGTCAATCCAGTTATACAGGCAAGGCCCCGATAGAAGTCATGGAGGAGGAGTGCGTAAGAAAGAGAAAGTGGGGAGAGGGAGGAACTGTAGCTGCTACAGATTGCCTGGAGGCGGGGCAAGTAAGGACTGGACCGTACGTTTGAAGCAGAGCCTTTGGTGGCTTCTCCAATGCTTGCTGCTAGCCACTCCCTTCCTCTCCTCTTGGGCTCAGGTCCATGGCTGCAATGGCGGTCAGGAAGCAGCAGCTGTGAGATTCTCCTCCCACCTGTCCTCGGTTGCTGCAGCTATGGGGCAAGGGGGAGGCTCAGCACCCATGTTCTCTCACCACTCTAGGTCCTAGCCTATACTGTGCCTATTTTACTACCCCAGGCTCTATCAAACCATAATACTTCATAGAGTAATAAGATACAAATTTTGGTACCAAATTCAAACATGGAGAACACAAGGTTACTTGTTCTTTCACAAAAGATTTTGGATCACACCTTTTCATACTTCTACATATTAACTGACATCTCATTGCAATTTATATATATATATTCTAACAGCAAAACAGTACACTAGGAAAGTAGCTAAATACGGTAGCCTCTTCTGAATTCTTGAGTTGTAGAACTGATTGTTTTGCCCAACCATACACTTGAAAACTCAATCAATCAATCTATTGTTCAGTCTTCACACATCACATATTTGACCCCAACTAACAGCAGGTACATGTAAACACGTAGCAGGCAGACCCCAAATGAGGAAAATGCTGCTTTCATTTGTCAAATGGTGCTCTTGAGAGATCACTTAATTTGTTGTGCTTGTAACTAAAAACAAGTAAGGGAGCGTATTTTGGATATGACACAAGGGAGTCAACTACTTGTCCTACTCAGCAGAATCATTTAAAAAAATCTTACCACTGGGCATTCCAATAATAAAGCATCCTCTATTTTTTCTGAGGTAGGCCATCCTGGCATTTGATAAATTATTCTTGGCTCTGGTGTAATGCTGAGAGAGACAAAAGAAGGGGGAAATTAAAAAGTATCCCTTTCCATTATTCAAATAGTCCTTTTTATTTACGAAAAACATAAGCACACTGCTAGATTAGGCAACAGGCCCATCTAGGCTAACATTCTGTATCACATAGGGTTTATATGGACATAACATGCTAAACCAAAACTAAATAAATCCCATTGTGGAGTAGTACAATGTGAGAACAAGCCATGGTGCCCAAGCAGATTCATCCAGAAAGCTCACAGGCTGCAAATGAACATTTGCTCTCTCTTATTCTAGCACCATAGCAAGTGGTATGTAGGGAATCCTGAAACAAGGACATACCCCTGATATCCCTTTCCCAACTATGTCTAAAAAGGTTCCCCCCGCACATTTGTGCAGTCGGGTCCGACTCTAGGGGCCGGTGCTCATCTCCGTTTGTTAGCCGAAGAGCCAGCATTGTCCAAAGACGTTTCCACGGTCATGTGGCCGGCATGACGCGCGCGGAACTCTGTTACCATCCCACCGAAGTGGTACCTATTCATCTACTTGCATTTGCATGCTTTCGAATTGCTAGGTTGGCAAGAGCTGGAGCTAGTGCGGGAGCTCACTCCGTCACGCGGGGCTAGGGATTTGAACCTCCGAACTTGCGACCTTCCGATTGACAAGCCTGCCGTCTTACCCGCTGAGCCACCACTATGTCTAGTTGCCCTTTAAAGCCATCTACATTGGTAGCTACCATGATATCTAATGGGAATGAGTTCCATGACTGAATTATTATCAATCGTTACCCAAATCTTGGTAACAACCAGCCACTCTGTGGTACTGACCCTCATCTTTCCCAAAGGACTGGAATTATCTCCTCAATTCTGCTTTCTCCTGTCTCTCCATCACTGGCCACTAGGCATGGAACTATCTTGGAGAAAAAGTACCTAGTCATGTTTTGCCTAACTTGACATTTCCAGAGACAAATACCAGGATATTAATTTGTTACTTTTTACTTAACTTAATGTACCATTAACTACTGAGGTCTTTTGGTAATTTATAATAAAACATAAAATCAAAGTTAAAACTACAAACAATAAAAACAATTAAAAACAAGCACCTGTAATCCTAGGTATACTTAACTAGAAGAGCAATATAAAAATAAACAGCACCTTTCCAAATAGGTAAGATCAGGCTTCAGCTCTACAGAATTTTTGCCACCTCATCCAATTTTACCCAAAACACTATGACTCTGTGGATACCTTGATATTATTAATACTGAAACGTGTGATAAAATTACTCAGAAAAAGAGAAATATCTCTTTACAATATCTTCTAAAAGGAAATGGAAAAGGTTTTTAAAGATGATAATTACCAGCTCACACAGCGCCGGTAATTGTCAAGATAAATTTTTCCACTATGATAATAAATTGGAGATGAAGACTGTATAGTCCAAACATTCTTGAATGTTGTTGTTTCCTGAAATAAATCATAAGGAGCTATAAAAAGATTTGGTTTAGGATACTTATTTAAACTAATCATGACAGTTATCTTTATAGTAATTTGCTGCAAAAGGTAATAATTTTAGTACTATGTCTTAAATATAATAGGTGTTTACCTGTTACACTAGAAATTTCTAGAAAAATAGCTATTTACAAAAATATAACTTATTTGAATGATAAAAACAAAACCAGTTGGGTGACTTTGGGCCAGTCACTCTCTCAGCCCTAGGAAGGAGGCAATGGCAAACCACTTCCAAAATCTTGCCAAGAAAACTGCAGGAGCTTGTCCATGCAGTCACCAGGAGTCAATGCTGACTTGGAGACATCCCCCCTCAAAAATCCTATTTTTTTTTTAAAAAATCACTTGATATTTAAAGAAGTACCTTAAATTTATTTACTTATTTATACTGATTTATAAATTAAAATAAAAATTTAAACATGCTCTCTCTTACATTTTAATAGCAATTATATATTTTTCTCTTTGTTAATTTCTCCATAGATAAAAGTAGTATTCAAACTAGACTGAGATGTATTAAAACAGAGGTTTCCAAACTTTTCCGGTTGGTGATACACACCAACGGCGTTGGCGCGCGTGGCGGTGGTGTGTAGGTGTGTCATGCGAAACCCGGAAGCGCTGATGGCGCCATCAGCACTTCCGGGTTTTCACGCGACACACCTGAACACCGCAGGCGACACAGTACTGTGTTGCAACACACAGTTTGGAAAGCTATGTATTAAAATGTATCTTAATTATGGCAAAAAATAAACTAGCAATTAAGAAAAGCATTTCTCCACCATATGTTTGGCGTTAAAGATGGAAAATAATATACCTATTTTCCAGCTTCAAATATATAGTGCAACTATGTAATATTAATTTTACAATTTCTCTGAGTCTGTTTGTGCTATAATCACATCTCATATAAATAATATATCTAACAATGTAAGCAATTGTGTGGTACCTTCCCAGGAATTCATAGGCATATACAACACTAGTTTCAGTCCTATGCAGTCTTAAGTAGAAGAACCATTGACCAAAGTGGAGCTCACTTCTGAATAACGATGTACTGTAAAGCAGGGGTCCCCAACCTGTGGACGGCGGGGCTCCTGCCTGCAAACCCCGCCCCCGGTGCACGCGATTGGCTCCCGTCTGCAAACCCCGCCCCCCGGTGCGCGCATTTGGCTCCCGTCTGCAAACCCCGTCCCCCTGGTCCGTGGAAAAATTTTCTTCCATGACCGGTCCCTGGTGCCAAAAAGGATGGGGACCGCTGCTAAAGGACTGAATTGCAGCAACCTGTGAAAAACCCAAGAGTCAATAAAGCTGCCATCTATATAAGCCTCCTGGAAAATAAATCTCATCAAATTCTGCAAGGTTTATTTCTAAGTAGCTATATATAGGATTGCACTATGAGAGACTTGTTTGGAATTTTTAGTACCAAGTACTCTGTAATCTTGATTGCATTAATAATCACTGAAAAATATTTCCTTTAGAACCACTTCATGCATCTATTTTAGTAAATATACCAGTGTAGGAAACAGCATTAAACCTATGCTTAATCTCAAAATTATGATCTACATATGAAATTCATTCTAGGGTTCTATGCAGAAGTTGTCAATAAACTTGTTATAGATTGAGCTATAATAAGTATTGCATATGAACAATTCCCACAGCTGTTACCTGGCATATCAGCTTCCTCAAGAGACTCATGTTTTTCTTATAAACAGCTCCAGCATCTTTTGTATAAAATCCCTGTGATCTTCTAGTTAGTAGGTGGCAGATATTGTGGATATCAAATGCATCAGAAGAAGTGGCTTTTGCTGGGGCAGGTGAAAAAGATGAGCCAGAAAACATTTTGATAAGATTTCCAATTTCTGCTTTGGATAGTTTATTCGGAAACAGTAACCATCTAAATAGAAGAGAACACATGTTGCCTTTCAGTTTCCTCCAAATGGAAATCAGACCTTTGTGTACTTTCTCCAGACATACATTCTAGTATAATTTAGAATTGCAGCTTAAAGCTGCAGTCTTATGTTTGCTTAGAAGAATGTCCCAGTTAAATTTTCATGGGTCTTTCTGATGATGGATTACTATCTGGAGTAGAGTAGGACAGATGTGATTATTTCCACAGCTATCCTCAACAAGTAGCTTTCCCCAACATGGTGCCCTCCAAAAGTTTTGGCCTTCAACATGAGCATCTTGGTTGAAAATTATGAGAATGGAAAAGCTGGGAAAGAGAAGCTGAAGCCCAATTAATTTGGATGGCAACAGATGGGAAAAGGTTACCAAAGAGAAGACCAGATGTTTATGTTTCCTACCAAATTTCACATCAGAAACATTACACAAACTATTTTATTAGTTTACAAGCCTCTTAAATATCATCTACCAATAATTAATTCTCAGGCAGCCATGAATTTTCTAGCTAGAAACTTTTCTCTCCCCATAACTTTATCTTATCAGGCACCGAAGAACTTAATTTTTTAATCCTTTGAACAGAATATACCTTCAAAATCCTGTTGTATCCTTAAAGCTGCCATCCTCAGCCCTCTTACTGGCGAGTAAAAGCTCCTAAATACATCGGGCTTCCTCCCACGTAAACATTGGGCTGCATTACCGACCCTGGATTGCTGCCTATTTGTAAAACTGAATACCGTGTTACCAGAAGGCTTACTCAGAGGCACATCTTCCTGAATTATCTGCAATTCAGGGTAAATGGAACGTGGGTTTACTGAAAATCTTAGGAAAAGAATCCGTTAAGAGCCCTCCTAGCAAAACAATATACTATACAAAGCAGCAAACGTCTCTCTCTCTCTCCCCACCTAACCTCCGATACCAATACCAAATCCTCCAAAACAGCCGCAATTAAAAGGGCTGGCTGACTTTCAGCCCCTGCTCCCTCGTCTTTCCTCCGCCACTCCGCAATGCCGATCGGGAACAACGATTGCCTGTCTCACCATCTCAGTGCAAGAGACCTCGACGTTGAGCCTACGATTCCCAAAATGCACCGCGCCCGCTTCCTTCTTACGTAAACCCTGGAGGGTCCTCCTCCGTCGCGCGTCACGAAGCATTGCCCGGGTTCTATGCCTGTAGGGGAGTAGAAACGTGATGAAGTTGGATATTGTAGTAGTCAGCGGGAGGAGCCTTTCAAGACACCGCGCACGTGCTATGCTTTCACTTGCTGTGCATTTTTTTAGACATGCCCGGAGTTTGTTTAGTATTGTTAAATATAGTGATGGGATTAGAGGAGACGCATGAATAAGGGTGCAGGGGCGTGGTGGCTCAGTGGGTAAGACGCCAGGCTTGTCCATTGGAAGATTGCAAGTTCGGAGGTTCGAATCCCTAGGCCTGCGTGACGGGCTCCAGCTCTTGCCAACCTAGCAATTCGAAAGCATGCAAATGCAAGTAGATGAATAGGCACTACTTTGGTGGGAAGGTAACAGATGAGCATCGGCTCCTAGAGACTAGAGTCGGACACGACTGCGGGGGAACCTTTACCTTTAACTTATGAATAAGGGTATCTGAAACGCACTCTGGATTGCAGGGCAAATCACCTTTGAAAGGTATGCTCCGCTCCCCACCTTCAAAACCGCTTGTTCTGGAAAAATTTAATAACTTGAAATTAAATGCATGAGCTGCGCCTTAAATTAGGTAGGAAAACTTAGGTAAACAGAAAAAGATAATTCCAGTGGGAAAAGATCCAAAACTTTGTACAGTATCTACGCCAGAGCTTTCCAAACTGTGTGTTGCGACACAAAAGTGTGTCGCCACACACAGCGTGGTGTGTCGCCACACCACCCAGAAGCGGCGGCGCGCGCGTGCACGGCGGCCGCCATGCACGCGCGTGCCGCCACACGCCCCCCGCGCCGCCGCACGCCCCCCTGCGCCGCCGCCGTGCGCGCGCGCCGCCGCACACCCCCCCGCGCCGTCGCCGTGCGCGCGCGTGCCGCTGCCGCCCGGTGTGTCGCGAGCGGTGGCACTTTGGAAAGCCCTGATCTACGCATTTATTTATTTATTTATTATTGTATTTATACCCCACCTATCCCCTCCCTAACGGAGGACTCTAGGTGGCTTACATACATCTTCATACATATACATCGTTATACATTATATTTCATTTAAACCGCGCGCCAAGGGAGGGGGTAAGGGAACCGACTCTTCTCTGGCTTCTGGACTACATGTCCCACGATGCCTTGCATCGGAGCCAGCTGCTGACGTCCTGTAGCTGTTGTTACTTCGGGATCCATCGTGACTGCCGCCATTCAAGAGATCTTCAGTTCGGTGGACGCCGACCCCTGACAGGACATCAGCAAATTTTCCCACTTAAGGTGGTACCCAATTTATCTACTTGTAAGCTTTCAAACTGTTGGGTCGACAGGATTTGTACCAGAATTGCTATTTGTGCCTGTGGAGCATAATAAGATTGCCTGAAACACTTCTTTAAGAGTAAGATCTGAATCCAGCGGGGTTTACTTCTGGATAATAATGCATAAGAATCTGGTTGTTTCAGGTTCTTGGGTAGGCTGACCATATTTCCTTGAGACAAAAACCACATTGGGATGGCAAAAATGGGACGGGTTTAAACTTACGTAATATTCCGTATTCATGAAAAAGTAAGACGATAATTTTTTTTTTAAAGAGTTTAAGGTCCATTTGCTGTTCCTTAAACAGATTACTGTATATATAAAAATATTTTTGTTTTCATTAAATATGTCTATGAAGGTTCTCAGTCATCCAGGTGGAATTGTCTGTAGCTTGAATCATGTCAACTGGATTTCTATTTTCTTAATGGAAACGTTTCGCTCCTTATCCAAGGGGCTTCTTCAGTCTGAGTAAAGTTGGTAAGGGAATCCTAAATATGTTCCTAGGTAGCTGTGTGACCTTACACCTGGGGCTAGGTCATGGTTATATTGAGATGTAATTTTTAAGTCCTTTTATCATCTAATGGAGGGTCGTTAAAAACACCATGCTGCTGTTGAGCTTCTGAAATGGTCTTAATCTTCCTAGGCACAGAAGACAACACGGGGAGGAAGATGGGGGAGAGTTTGTGCCTGAGGCCCCCACCTCTATTCAAGGAAGGATTTTCCAAGTTGGCATAAATGGATTCCTTGACCCCTCTCTCAAACCACCTATCTTCTCTGTCTAAAATGTGAACATTAATGTCCTCAAATGAGTGTCCTTTTTCTTTTAGATGAAGATAAACTGCTGACTCTGGTCCTGTGGTGTTATTTCTCCTGTGTTGTGCCATCCTCCTGTACATAGGTTGTTTGGTTTCTCCAATGTAGAGTTCAGAGCACTCCTCACTGCACTGGATTGCATAAACTACATTGCTTTTCTTATGCAAATGTGTTTTCATTAAAATGAAAAAGTTTTATTACATGAACATATTGAGCTAACAATTATTCTTCAGTGATAGAACTCATACTAAAATTTACTGTAGGTAGACGTAGAGGGGGACTGTATTTCACCACGATCGTACCATGAATATTACTCCGATGAAGTAATCTTACGCAGCAAATTTCGGTCTTCCAATGCCTTATCATAAAACTTCTCACACTCCATGACACAATTTTGTTTTACAACTAACATAGTCCTCATTGTTCAACACTTAATCTAGATTTCTCCTTTGACCACATACTGTTCATAACAGAAAATATTCTCCCAACAGGTGCTGTACTTCCTGGAAGACAAAGAATAAACTCTACAATATTACAAAAGTCTAGGCGTTTTTCGCTCATTTCAGAAAAAATCTTTACCCATCTATCAGATTCAGAAATGTTTTCTTTACATTTCTTTACATGGAAATGTATCCAACTGCCTCACAATTGTAGATTTTATGAGGGTCCACTAATCGAATACACGAGTTTCTTCTGTTTCTGTGCGTGTGATGAATTCCTTGTTCAGGCTTTCCTGTATTTCTTTCCATTCAGGTGTCTTCCTTAGTAGCACCCACTTGAACTTCTCAGTGTTTCCTATACTGCACTTCCACTTGTTGATACATTCTAAGCTGGTTTCATAGAAATTCTCGACTACCTCAAAAAACTTAGCCTCATTAATTTCTCCTGAATCTACTAACATTTTCAGTTGTTTTTTGACATCAGTAGTTACAAACACTTCACTTTTTCTGGACTCTTGTTTACAAGATTTTCAATGTTTACGGCTACTTCTGTAGCTGAAATATTATCTTTTTCAATTAAACCAGAGCTTTCCAAACTGTGTGTCGGGACACGTTAGTGTGTCGGCTGCAGTGTCTGGGTGTGTCGCGGCTGCTGCTGCCTCCAAACCCTGCCAGGATTCCATGCAGGTCCTAGTGCCTGCCTTGTGCCCTGCTGCCTCCAAACCTGCTGTGATTCCGCACAGGTCCTAGTGCCTGCCTTGTGCCCTGCTGTAAGAGTGTGTCGCGAAATGATGCATGTCTAAAAAGTGTGTCACCAATATGAAAAGTTTGGAAAGCTCTGAATTAAACTAATGTATGTTTGGAACATAGACACTTGATCTCTTGCAAATGACAACCACAATTTCAAACAGGGATCTTCAAACCATTTTCGCAACATAACAGGGCATTTTTCTTGAGAGAGAAAATAAGAACTAAGCCCATCAAGCATACTTAAAATTCTGTCAATTGATGGACCCAAGGACAAAAATCTTGTATTTCCATGCTCTAACAATTTAGCGTAGTTGTTTCCTGCAAAGTCACAAAAGTTTTTCAGTTCTTCAACTCTGTGTATATATGGAAATATTTGTATACTTTCACTGCAAAACATTCAATATCAATTGGTAAACAGTCGACAGCACACTGGAGACAATTGTGTATAATGTGTGCCCCACAACCAATACCGATAATCGGCCTCTTCAGTTCAGTTTCAAGTTTTCGCCACACATTATTTTTGCCAAGTCTTTTGCAACCACCAAAATTGGTGTTCGTGTTATCTGCACACAAAGCAACAATTTTGTTTTGTAAAGCAAATCTGTCAATTACTTCCTTCAACATAGCACACTGTAGATCGGATGTTTCACCAGGTAAGGAAACAAGGTCCATAATTTTGTCTTGAACAACACAATTTGGCAAAAAGTACCGCACAACAATTGGAAAAAGTTTGATGCAAAAAAAGTTTGTTTGATGCATCTAAACTGACTGTAATGCTTTTTGTTTATTCAAATCCTCTATTACTTTGCCCAATATGTATGGGGATAAAATGTTGGTAACTATTGCTTCTGATTTGGTACATGCTGAGGAAAATTTTGGTTCATAAGTTTTCTTTATCAATGTTGACAAGCAATCATTTGCGCGAAAATTTTGGCCGTGACGCACAAAAGTCACGATAAGCAAAAAGAGCTTCACTTGCTGCAATTTTATTGCTTTCACTATCACCATCATGTCTCATAAACGAACTGATGTTTTTAACTGAAGCCAGAGACTTTTCAGCATCCTTATGTTTCTGGCTACGTAGATGTTGGTTGATGTCACTTCTACCTCCATGAGCAATGGAAAAATGGATATTACAATGTTGACATACCACTTTTGTTCCATCACTGCACAGTTTGTCCAGTTTAATAAATTTGAATTCCTTCTGGAGATCGTAATTAAAACTGCAGTTTTGCCTCTTTGTCTTTGGCATTGCAAGGGTAGACTTTGGTGGCAAGGAACAAGCTCAGCAAGGCAGACACACTCAATTACGAAGGGGGTGTGTCAATGGGCTGCAGCGATGCTGCGGAAGAGTTCCGACGAGATGGCTCGTTAAAAGGCGGTAAGGCGGAATTAGGCGGCGGGCTGGAAAGGCGAGGCAGGATCGGAAGCGGCGGCAGGCGGAGAAGGAGCAGAAGGGTAGATTTCAATGGTGGGCTGGAAAGGCGAGGCAGGATCGGAAGCGGTGTGGAAGGGCAAGGCTTTGATGGTGCTCTGAGGTCTGGGCTCCACGGACGCTTGGGCTTGAGACAAGAAGCGAGGCTTTGCAATGGAGTCTGATTAACAGTTGTCCCCAACAACCCGTTCCTCCTTTTGCCATCTTTTTATTCTTTTTCCTTCCCGCCGTTTATTCATTTTCATTTCATTGGCGATCACTCGTAGCCGAGTAAGATTGTCTTCCAAGGGTAAAATTTTAACGGTGCATCCGTAAGTGGCTGTAAAGGCCAATTCTGGATCCGCACAGCCTTTCTTGCTTTCTTTTTGGCATACTTTCCAACTGCTGAATTGAGCTCTGTTGCAGTTTTCCCACCGTTTTTTTTTTAAAAAAGGGACAAAATTTACATTTATATTAAAACGACTGGACGGTCGGGAAATGTTAAAAAAACGGTACTGTCCCGTTTAAAACGGTACGTATGGTCAGCCTATTCTTGGGAAAGTGATATTTATTAATATCTAAAAGTTTCAAGGAGTGGAGTTGAAACATTATTCTTGCCTGAGGTGAGGAATTGCCTTCAGGCTGCAGGATTACCTAGCTACAAACCAGAAAACTACTTTTTAGTATGTTGTGTATGTCCGTGTTCTTTGCTTGTAATTCAGTGTATTGTGAAAATCCAAAAAAAAGTTCATTTCATAAACTGTGGTTAAATTTATCATGTATAAATATGGTATGTGTTGGAAGACCTGAAAGGCGAAGTTAAGGACATATCATCATGGAGAAAATCTATCTATGTGGTCGCTAAGAGTCAACACCGACTTGATGGTGCAAAATCATTTTTTTTTAAAAGAAAGGTATGTGAATATAGTCATTAATGGTGTAATTCAGGAACAGGCCACAAGGGTATTGGCAGACACTTCCTTTGATGTCTACAAAGCACCTTGTCCCTGCTGATTTAAAAAAAAAAAAAAAAAACCTTTAAAAAGTTGATGAAATCATGCTGCAGAGCAAAAGTATTTTATCCACCATTGCCTTTATTTTCATGAATGTTTCTGGAACCAATAACATTTAGCCACACAACCATCATTTTTAATTTTCTATCTGCCCTCTTATTTAGAAAAAGACAAACTGTGGCAGAGAGCATCCTGCAGAGAAAGTGGGAGCAAGCCCACCCATTTGGTGCCTTGTGGTTGGCCCTTTGAGGGCACCTGCAACGTACCTTCAGTGTTCCAAATATGTCTACCAGCCCCCAAGAGTTACCTCTGTTCCTTATCGCTTTATTGCATTATGAAATGTATCTGGAAATGTTGACTATTTCAGAACAAATCAGCTTATCAAACTGAATTTGGCTCAGTGAAACATTTGGTTAGCGTGTTTAGACTTATGGGACCTATTTCTTTCCAGACTCAGTTCAGAGTTTTTAAAACTTTGGAATTACCATCCCAGGAAAACTGACCTCATGGCAACAGTGAATAAAGCAGCTTTGTCCCCCAAGTTTTCTTTTGTTGGTCAACCTGAGTTTTTAAGATTTATTAGTTTTGTTGGCTGTACTGCTATGTATTTGAGTTACTCTGGCTTATAATTGCTGCCAGGTTTTCGCTTAGTTTAACACCTCAAAAGCTGTTATGGTAGAAAATATCAACATTTTAAGTGAATATATTTTCTCATGTCTTTGAGTGTAAATCCTATATTGGTAAATAGGTGTTTCTGATTTAAATATAAGTTTAGAAAAGTGAAGTCCTTAAGGACAGGGAACAGATCCAAATAATACAGACACACACACAAACACTTCCTGTGCCCCCCCTCCTCCACCCCCCTCCACCCGCTTTCACATTTTAGACCAGAGCTTTCCAAACTGTGTGTCGCGACACATTAGTGTGTCAGCTGCAGTGTCTGGGTGTGTCGCCGCTGCTGCTGCCTCAGAGCCCTGCCAGGATTCCACGCAGGTCCTAGTGCCTGCCTTGTGCCTTGCTGCCTCCAAACCTGCCCTGCCAGGATTCCACACGGGTCCTAGTGCCTGCCTTGTGCCTGGCTGCCTCCAAACCTCCCTTCCAGGATTCCACGCAGGTCCTAGTGCCTGCCTTGTGCCCTGCTGTAAGAGTGTGTCACGAAATGATGCCTTGCTGTAAGAGTGTGTTGCGAAATGATGCATGTCTAAAAAGCGTGTCACCAACATGAAAAGTTTGGAAAGCTCTGTTTTAGATTATCTTCTCTTTTGTTTTCTGCATTTATTCTCTATGGCTAGGTATTGGAACCATTTAAAATGATATAGTTGACTGGCCAAAATAAGGAATGTTTGTTATTGCTTAAATTTATTTAACTTATATCCTACCTTTATCCTGTATAACTCAAGACAGTGTACATAATGCTCCTGCCTCTTATTTTCCCCACAACAACCCTGTGAGATGGGTTGGGCTGAGAGAGAGTGACTGGCCCAAATTCACCCAGCCAGCTTTCATGCTGAAGAGAGGCCTAGAACTCACAGTCTCCTGGTTTCTAGGGCAGCACCTTCACCACTACATCAAACTGGCACATTTAATGTTAATTGTAATTGTAATTGTAATAATAATAATAATAATAATTTATTAAACGTGTGTGCGTATGAGCGAAGGGGGGAAGGACAGCATGGTGCATGTGAGCAAAGAAAGGGGTGGGGGAGACTTACCTGAGCGACTTGTGACCTTCCCTGCTGGCTCCCCACAAGCAAAGTCAATGGGGGCCATCACATGACCATGGGACGCTGCAACTGGTCATAAGTGAGCTGGTTGCCAAGCACTCAAATTTTGTTCATGTGATCGCGGGGGCGCTGCAACGGCCGGAACTTTGAGGATCAGTCGTAAGTCCCTTCGTCCAGCGCCATCATAACTTTGAACGGTTGCTGAACTAACGGTCGTAACTTGAGGACTACCCGTAAAGATAAAAGATGGCAAGCGCAATGAAGTGATGGGTCTCCCTCTCCCACACCAAAGGCCTGGGTGAAGAGCCTCGTTTTCATGGCTCTTCTAAACAACAACAGAGTGGAGCCATCCAGAACTCGGGGAACCTCATTCCAGAGGGCAGGTGCTGCTACGGAGGAGACGTGCTTCGAGGGTCCTGAGAGATGGCCTTGTTTAATCAAAGGAAGCGGATCATGCCAACCCTGCAGGATCAAATCAGCCAGGCAGATGTTATGGGAGACAGGCGGTCCCCCAAGTAATCAGGCCCTATGCCATGACATAACTTTTGACAAATGTAGTGAATTATAATTTCCATCACACTTAGAAAACCTTTCTGAAAATAATTCATTGAATAGGTTTTTTTCCTAACTTGCTTCTATCTACAACCTTCCTCAGCCTTTCTTTTTTTGTGTGTGTGTGCCTTTGAGTCAGTTTCTGACCCCTGGCGACTGCCTGGATTAGTCCCTGAAGTTTTCTTGGCAAGGTTTTTCCGAAGTGGTTTGCCCTTTCCTCCTTCCTAGGGCTGAGAGGGAGTGGCTGGGCCAAGGTCACCCAACTGGCTTCGTGCCTAAGACAGAACTAGAACTCACGGTCTCCCGATTTCTAGCCTGATGCCTTAACCACTACACCAAACTGGCTCTCTTTCCTCTGCCTAAATCCCATCAAATGTGTTGAGCTGCAACTGAAAGAAGAAACAAACTGAGGAAAATTGGCTGATAACAGGAGTGGGAATTTGTAGCCCTCCAAATAATAATTTATTAAACTTGTATGCCACCCGACAATCAAACAAAGAAATTACAATAAAACATAAAAAATAAAGATGGCAAGATACAACTCAGTGATCAAAGGATTGGGTTGGGAGACAATTGATGTTCAGTGGGTGGCTTTGGGTTAACCTCTCAACCTAATTTACCTGAAGATTTGCTGTGGGGATGAAGAGAGGCCCCTTCCCACATAAATTGCTTACAGCTTCCCAAAGAAAGGTAGGATATAAATGAATGCAACAACAGCAACAGCAACAGCATGAACTGCAATTCAGAGCAGCTCAATTATTTATTTTTTCTCCACAACCCCCCCCCCCCCCGAAATAGGTTGAGCTGAGAGAGAGTGACTATCCCAGTCACCCAGTCAGCTTCTGCGGCTGAAAGTGGACTTCAATTTAGGGCTCCTTGATGTCATGGCCGGCGATGAGAGATCCTGGAAACTGTAGTTCAGCAGCATCTGGAAAGCCACGGAGGCCCATATTCAGTTACAGAATAATATTTTCTACTGCGTAAAGTGGTGACCTTTTCTCTTGAAGGTTTTTTATGTTGTTGGGAAATGCCTGCTATGATAGGAGGTTGCCTGCAGTAGGAGTGGTTGCTCCAGGATTAGGAGATGACAAAGCCCTTGTTCCTTCTCCTACTAATGAATGACACAAAACAACGTTTTAAAAAGGAAACTACCTAAAGCATTGGCATTTTTGACTTTATGGAATAATTGACTGGCAGGATGTCATCTCCACAATGACAGATCACCTGATTGCAGCAGCTGTTTGTAGATGTGCTACTGTATAGATCAGGGTTCCTCAACCAGGGTTCCGTGGAACCTTAGGGTTCCGCAAGAGGTCACCAAGGGTTCCCTGGGAGATCACGATTTATTTAAAAAATCATTTCAAATTCGGGCAACTTCACATTAAAGAGGTAAGTTTCATTCTTTATTTTCAGTTTAAGAACATTGTTAATGCTTATATACAGGCCTACCCAGGAAACAAATATACTAATTTTGTAACTTCTGGCCTATATTTGAGCCTGAATGTGCAGAGGTTCCCTGAGGCCTGAAAAATATTTCAAGGGTTCCTCCAGGGTCAGAAGGTTGAGAAAGGCTGGTATAGATGCTTCTCATCTCGAATATTACTAAGTTGCAGGAAGTCTGTTCCAGCACTGTCTCCAAAGACCTGCTCCCACGGCTATGCATGTGTAAGACTGTACAGTATGTGGGGGGATGGGGAAACATTAATTTTTAAATTTATTTTATTTATTTATTTTCTATCCCACCTTTATTATTTTTATAAATAACTCAAGGTGGCAAACATACCTAATACTCCTTCCTCCTCCTATTTTCCCCACAACAGCAACCCTGTGAGGTGAGTTGGGCTGAGAGAGAGTGACTGGCCCAAGGTCACCCAGCCGGCTTTCATGCCTAAGGCGGGACGAGAACTGTCGGTCTCCTGGTTTGCTATTGGCTCCTTCCCAGGGCTGAGAGAGAGAGTGACTGGCCCAAGGTCACCCAAGCCGGCTTTCATGCCTAAGGCGGGACGAGAACTCTCGGTCTCCTGGTTTGCTATTGGCTCCTTCCCAGGGCTGAGAGAGAGAGGGACTGGCCCAAGGTCACCCAGCCGGCTTTCGTGCCTAAGGCTGGACTAGAACTCTCAGTCTCCTGGTTTCCCATTGGCTCCTTCCTAGGGCTGAGAGAGAGAGTGACTGGCCCAAGGTCACCCAGCCGGCTTTCGTGCCTAAGGCTGGACTAGAACTCTCAGTCTCCTGGTTTCCCATTGGCTCCTTCCTAGGGCTGAGAGAGAGAGTGACTGGCCAAGGTCACCCAGCTGGCTTTCGTGCCTCAGGCGGGACTAGAACTCTCAGTCTCCTGGTTTCTAGCCTGTATGCAATGTTCCTTCTTTTTCTTTTTAAAACATTATTGTATGTATTGTTTTTAATTTGGTAATTTAAATAATATGATTAGGTTGATGTCATATCTTTATGTATGAGTTCCATTTGAATAAGCAAACAGCAAGTTTCAGTGTTGAGAGTTAGATCATCTATAGTCACTCTAAGCCAGAGTGCCAAACAACATGCACTTCCCCATACCTTGAACACCTGAACTTCAGCTGCTTTTTTTTTTCCAAGAGTGGGAATAGGAGGCGGTGGCCTCTGTGAGGCAAACCATTCCCCTCTCCAAGCCCTCTCCCCCTCCCCCCAAGTTATCCAAAATCGGCTTCCAAATTGTGACTGGGCTGCTTTGTGGGATTTCAAAAATGGGAATGGGAAGATTCTGTTTTCCAGCAATCTCGTCCCTCATTCCTCCCCCCCACAAAAAGCAATAGATTTTAAATGTTCAGCCCCTCCCTTCCTGCAAGGGACATGATCAAATGGCCTTCAGCAGCCTTTTGAATGGTCAGGAAGCTGAACTGTAGCCTCTTATGCTGCATACACTGGCCACCACTGTCGTAGTTCCTAACACTCTGCATGGAAATAATATTTTATTTATTTATTGATTTAATTTTTATCCCGCCTTTATTATTTTTATAAATAACTCGAGGCGGAGAACATACCTAATACTCCTTCCTCCTCCTATTTTCCCCACAACAACAACCCTGTGAGGTGAGTTGGGCTGAGAGAGAGTGACTGGCCCAAGGTCACCAGCCGGCTTTCATGCCTAAGGCGGGACTAGAACTCTCAGTCTCCTGGTTTGCTATTGGCTCCTTCCTAGGACTGAGAGACAGTGATTGGCCCAAGGTCACCCAGCTGGCTTTCATGCCTAAGGCGGGACTAGAACTCTCAGTCTCCTGGTTTGCTATTGGCTCCTTCCTAGGGCTGAGAGAGAGACTGGCCCAAAGTCACCCAGCCGGCTTTCATGCCTCAGGCGGGACTAGAACCCACAGACTCCTGGTTTCTAGCCCGTTGCCTTAACCACTAGACCAAACTGGCTCCAAACTGGCAAACATTTAAACATTATTGCTTCTGTGCAGAACCCCATTTTGCTTGAACGTTTTGGCTCCTGCTCAACAGCTTGAGGCCTATTAATGCAGGGCTTTCAAAGTGCCACCGCTGGTGACACACCAGCGGCAGCGGCGGCGCGGGGGGGTGTGCGGCAGTGCGCGTGTGAACGGCGACAGCGGCAGCCTCCGCTAAAACGCGGAAACACTGATACCGCCCTGCTGCT
Source organism: Charina bottae (assembly GCA_023362775.1). Classification (NCBI taxonomy): domain Eukaryota; kingdom Metazoa; phylum Chordata; class Lepidosauria; order Squamata; family Charinaidae; genus Charina; species Charina bottae. Next base: position 243,830,553 of record JALMGJ010000001.1, on the reverse strand, counting down.
GCCGCCGCCGCCGTGCACGCGCGCGCCGCCGCTTCCGGGTGGTGTGGCGACACACCACGCTGTGTGTAGCGACACACTTTTGTGTCGCGACACACAGTTTGGAAAGCTCTGTATTAATGTGTCTATTCTTTCCTGAAACCACTTTTACTGTCTTCTGTGACCACATCCTGTGACAGTAGATTACACAGATTGTATTGGGTAAGAAAACGGTTTTCTTTCCAATGTATTACACACCATGATGTTCTACTCCTAAAAAGGGGGCACATACATTTTCCTTCTGACTTTTATGAAAGTATTCCTAACTTTGGGTGCAATCCTGCACACAATTAGTTGCTTTAATTCCCAGAGTTGTTGTTCAGCAACATCTGGAGAGCCACAGGTTGCCCATTCCTACTTGATAGGATAGAACTTGCTACTCATTTGTTGGTAATCAAGCTGGAAGGTTCCTAGAGCTATCAGAAAACAGCTATCCCTCCTTGGTTAACACTTTTTTTGTGGAAGGAAAGAAGCTAAAACTAGACTTGTTGTGGCCGGTCATGGGTATTTCAGAGAAAAATAATAAACATTCCAGAATATTCCAGTACCCTGTATTCCAGAGCCCTGATCTCAATTACCATGTTCACATTATGTGTACTTCTACTTTTACTTTACATACTTCCCCTTTCTCCCAATATGGTACAAACTGACTGTGCATCTGATATATTATTTAACATGCATGTTCCCTAGAGATGCTCACCAGGAAACATTTAATTTACTGTAGTTTTTGAAACCATCCAATTTGACTGGTATTATAGCTATTCATTATGTTGCAATTGTTTCTTCAAATAATGCATTTCTAGAGGTAGTAAGTTTTCAGTGTAAATGGATAATTGTGGGAAATTTTTTCTTCCCACACTGCAAAATTGGGAACAGCTCAGACATTTGTCTGAGAGTCATCAACTGTTGAATGACGAAGTGATGAGGTATATGAGGTATATCTATAAACCAATTGTTAGATTTATTTTTATATAATTGCTTACTTGTTGTATGCTAGCTTTTAGGTTTGTCGCTAGCTTCTGGTGTCACCACAACACCCCACGTATAGAATTATCTGCTTACATAAGAGAAGAACAGTATTTAAGCCATTCTTCTTCAACCTGGTGCTTCTGGAAGCTAGTGCTGGGGTGGAGCGAGGAGAGATAATTGTAATGTTCAAATAATTCCAGTGGGAGTGAACAAGGTGCAGAGTAGCACAAATGGTCATGAATATATTATAGTAGTCATTAAATTAAAATAGGCCTATTTTCCATTTAACATATTTGTTTCATCTTTAGTAGCTTTTCATAAATCATGTTATCCAAAGCCTTCCTCTACATTCCAGTGACATTTGTTGTTTCTTTGTATATGGCCAGGCTTCTAACATTAAATAGATAGTAACTGCCGTGAAAAGGTATGAGCTAGCATTTTTCTTAATATTTCTGCTAGATACTTTTGCCATCTGTCTAATTATCTCATGTGGGCTTATCTCTGAGTTAATGTATTTCTGGCCACTGAAGCAGTATTGCTTATAGCAAGAATTTAACTTTCACTCTAGGTGTATTCTTCCTCATCACAATTTATACATAATTTGGTGAGTCTGTCTTCCAGTGGTGTTGCGGAATTGGGAAAATATGGCTGAAAGCTAATTGTAAGGGAGCTGTAGAACAATAGCAAGCAATAGCAGCTTTGGTTGTTGTGGGTTTTCCGGGCTGTGTGGCTGTGTTCTGGCAGTTTTGGTTCCTAATGTTTCGCCAGTAGCTGTGGCTGGCATCTTCAGAGGACAGGAGCACAGCTAGAAGATTCTCTCTGTGCCCAAGTGGAGGGTGTGTGTTCCTGCTGGTGTTTATAGCTGCTGAGAGGTCATTTACAAGAGATTGGGAGAGGGTTTTTTGTGGTGATTAGGGGGTGTGGTGCTGTCATGTGTGGGATTAGCACATCTATTGTGTGAGTTGTTTGTATATAGTATAAACAACTAGCAGCTTTCTAAAACCTATTTCCTATGCTTTCAGAGCTGGTTCAGTGGCCTATCACACTACCTACAGTTCTTATAGTTTTAGCTTATATATAAGTGTAATTCAGCCTCCAGGAATTGAAATGTTTCTTGGTTACGTCAATAAGGGTCTGCAGAGAAAACCTGTTCCTAGCCTAACTATTCAAACTAGTGCACAGCTGTTTTTTTCTTGTTTTTTTTTGGTCTGTTCTGGTTTCCTGGTTCCATGACACGCTGAAACTTTTTTTAAAAAATAAATTTTTATTAGAGATTTTTTAAAAGGAAGATAAAACTAATACAAACTAATATAAAGTAGGAAAAAGAAAAATCAAAATCAAAATCAAAGAGAAAGCTAAAAGTGCAAGAAAGGAAAAAAAGAAAAGAAAAATAGAAAAGAAAGAAAGAAAGAAGATACAAAGAAGTAGCTTCCGATCTTCTTTACATCGGTTATAAGTACAATTATAATAATTTACCTCTTACTCTATGGTTAAAACATAACTCTTTTTTCTATAATCTAGCCTGTCTAATCATCAAAACCATAAATCATAAGTTCATTTTTTCTGTTTTATGCAAAAAGTCCATAAGAGGTTTCCAGTCAGCAATAAATGTAGATATTTTTTCTCTGATCAAAGAAGTCAATTTAGCCATCTCAGCAAGTTCCATCATCTTCACTACCCATTCCTCCATTGTTGGTAGTGCCGAATCTTTCCATCTTTGTGCATACAATAATCTTACTGCAGTTACCATGTACAAAAACAAAGTTCTATGACTTTTTTCCAACTGTTTGTCCATCAATCCCAAAATAAAAACTTCTGGTCTCAATTCTGTATTAATCTTTAAAATCCTCTAAATCAGTGTGTGTATCTGAATCCAGAATTTTCTAGCTTTTTTACATGTCCACCAAACATGATAAAATTACCCTTCATGTTTTCCACATTTCCAACATAAATTTGAAGTACATTTATACATTCTAGATAGTTTTTCTGGTGTCATATACCAAGGGTACATAATTTTATAAAAATTATCTCTTAAATTGTAACAAAATGTGAATTTCAGTCCTTTCAGACACATATTTTCCCATTATTCCATCTGTATATTATAACCAACATTTTTAGCCCACTTTATCATACATTCTTTCACTTGTTCTTCTTTTGTTTCAAATTTCAAAAAAATTTATACATTTTAGCAATTACATGTTCATCATTTGTACACAATTCTATTTAAAAGTCAGTCTTGCAATGTTCAAAACCGTGAATTCTTTTGTCTACTTTAAATCTTTCTAATAACTGCAAATAAGAGAACCACTGACAACTATATCCCTCTGCCACCAGTTCTTCTCTTGATTTTATTTTACATTTCCCTTGACAAAATTCTAGTATCTCACAATAAGTTAGCCATTTGTGTTTGCCTATTATTTCTCATCTATAAAATGCTTCATGTGCTGAGAGCTACAAAGGTGTTTTCGGGCACAACATGGGTCTGTATCTGTTCCATATTCTCAGTGTGGCACATTTAACATAATGATTTTTAAAATCCACATTAACCTTGACTTTGTCGTACCACAAGTATACATGCCACCCAAATCTCAGGTCGTGTCCTTCTAACTCCAAGAGCCTTCTATTTCTCAGCAGCACCCATTCTTTCATCCAAACCAAACAGCAAGCTTCAAAATACAATTTCAAATTCGGTAGATCCAATCCTCCTCTTTCCTTTGCATCTTGTAACACCTTATATTTAACTTGTGGTTTTTTCCCCTGCCACACAAATTTAGATATACCCTTCTGCCACTGTTCAAATGGTGTATCAGTTGTCAAAACAGGTATTGTCTGAAACAAAAACATCATTCTAGGCAAGACATTCATTTTTATCCCAGAAATTCTCCCCAGCAATGAGTAGTTTCTCCCTTCTTAACCTGTCTTTTTTAACTTCATTCCAGGTCTTAACATAGTTATTTTGAAATACAGTAACATATAGTTCATATTTGTCACAGTGATACCTAAATATTTTACTTTCTTCTCAATCTTAAAACCTGTTTTATTCATCAATTCTGTTTGATCTTGTATTTTCATATTTTTGTGAACATCTTCATCTTCTGTTTATTAATCTTGAAACCTGCTAATGCACCACATTATTTTAATTTGCCCATTAATATTTCAATTCCCTTTAAAGGATCTTCCAGAACCAACACCAAGCCATCTCTAAAAGCCCTTAACTTATACGTTTCTTTTTTAATCTTTACTATTTCAAGAACCAAAATAAACAAGAGAGGAGACAGTGGGCATCCTTGTCTTGTTCCTTTTTGTATCTCACAGGGTTTTGTTAGATCACGATTAACAATTATTTGTGCTTTCTGTGAAGTGCAAATCTATCTTACCCATTTTATAAAGTTCTCTCCAAAATTCATATCTTCCAAAACTTTGAACAAGAAAGCCCAGTTCAAATTGTCAAAGGCCTTCTCTGCATATAAGAAAATTAATGCAGCTTGTTTTTCATTATGTTGCTCCAAATATTCCAAAGTGTCCAACACATTTCTAACATTGTCCCTTAACTGTCTTTAAGGTAAAACCCCGCATTGATCCTCATGAATAAATTCTTGCAAAATTATCTTCAGTCTATCAGCTAGAATCGTTGTGAACTACTTGTAGTCATTATTCAATAATAATATTGGCCTATAGTTCCTTGTTAAAGTCAAATCTTGTCCCTCTTTAGGTATTAGTGCCAAGAACGTGAGCTGGTGCACTGGGGGGGCCCACCATCGCCTTGTGATCTATTGAGTGTATGCAAGTTGGTTCAAGTGGATGGAGGGATCCCTACCCCTAACCAGGTATTCCAGAGGTCCAGGATTGGGGGCAAATGGACTGGGAATCTCTGGGGGTTGTAGGCTAGAGCTTGATATTGAGGTGGTGACGGGATGGGGATGCTATGACGGGAGCCAGAGGGTGGGCCATCTTCAGGGACGATGCCCCCAATGTTTAATACATGTGGCGTGTTCCGGCCCTCCGTGCTCAAACCCAGGTCCTGGACAGCAGACTCGTGGGGGCCCTGGTCTCCAGCTGCTGCTGCTTAACACCAGGCCAGTCAACAACAAGGCCTCCCTCATATGTGATTTGATCACAGAGGAGGGGACAGACCTGGCATGTATTACCGAAACCTGGCTGGGCCTGGAAGGGGGGTGCCCCTGTCGGAGATGTGCCCGGCTGGGTTTCGAGTATGGCACCAGCCGAGATCCCAGGGCAGGGGAGGAGGGGTGGCTATTGTCATCCGGGAATCTCTAGTGGCCTTCAGGGGCACTGCTCCACAAGTGACCAGTTGTGAGACCCTGTTCTTCAAGTTGGGCTCCCAAGAGCAGCTGGGAGTGTTGCTACTGGACCAGCCTCCCTGCTGCGTAGCATCCTCCCTGCCTAAGCTGCTGGAGGCCATCTCAGGGTTGGCGGTGGAATTCCCCAGACTTATGGTTCTGGGGGACTTCAACCTGCTGTCCCTGGGATGTGCCTCGGAGGCAGCTCAGGAGTTCATGGCCACCATGGCAGCCATGGGCCTGTCACAGATTATTCGGGAACCCGACTCGAGACAGTGGCCTCACTCCGGACTTAGTTTTCTTGTCAGAGCAGTGGCAATGTGATCTGAGGGGAGAGTTACATCTGTCCCCTTTGTCATGGTCAGATCATGCCCTGGTGACCTTGAGATTCTTGTATGCCACCCCCCTCCGCATGGAGGCTGGACCCATTCGATTGGTCCACCCCTGGTGACTGATGGACCTGGTAGGGTTTCAGAGGGAGCTGGGGGTTATACCTGAGGACCTGCTGCATGGTCCAGCGGAGGCCCTGGTTGCTGCCTGGAATAGGGAGGTGACCAGGGCCTTGGACAGGATCGCGCCTGTGCGACCTCTCTTATCCCATCAAAGCCGACACTCCCCGTGGTTTACGGAGGAGTTAAGGGTTCTGAAGAGGATTAAGAGATGTCTAGAGCGCCGCTGGAGGAAGACAAAGACTGAACCCGACGGAACACAAGCTAGAGCCGCTGTTAAGGCCTACCTTGTGGCAGTAAGAGCGGTAAAATGTCAGTATTTCTCCGCTCTTATTGCATCCGCAGAATGCCGCCCAGCAGCCCTGTTCAAAATCACCCGATCCCTTTTGCGGAAAGGGGGTTCAGAAATCCACCTACAGGGCCGTGCTGAGGAGTTTTCTGGGTATCTGCAAGATAAAATCGCTCGGATTCATTCCAAGTTGGACTCCAAGTGTGAGACATGGTCTGTGGAGATGCCTGGGGAACGTACTTACCCAGTTATCTGGAACAGTTTGATCCTGTTGGTCCTGAGGAAGTGGACAGGATCCTCCGGTCTGTTAATGCCACCACTTCCCAACTAGATCCATGTCCCTCCTGGCTGGTGAAAGCAGCCCGGGAGGTGACGTGTGGTTGGGTCCAGACGATGGTAAATACATCCTTGAGAGAGGGGGTGTTTCCGGCTGCCTTTAAGGAGGTGCTGGTGCGCCCCCTCCTCAAGAAACCATTGCTGGACCCTACTGTTCTGGACAATTTTCGTCCAGTCTCCCACCTTCCCTTTTTGGGTAAGGTGGTTGAGAAAATGATGGCATTGCAGCTCCAGAGGATTCTGGATGAAATGGATTATCTAGACTCCTTCCAGTCAGGTTTCAGGCCTGGATATGTAACAGAAACGGCATTGGTTGCACTTATGGATGATCTCTGGCGGGAGTGGCATGGGGGTAGTGCATCCATTCTGGCTCTTCTTGACCTCTCAGCGGCTTTCAATACCATTGACCATGGTATCCTTTTGGGGCAACTCTGGGAGTTGGGGTGGGCGGCGTAGTCCTGCACTGGTTCACCTCCTTCCTCCATGGCCAGTCGCAATCGGTGTTGATAGGGAGCGAGAGATCCGACCCGCGGCCCCTCCTTTATGGGGTGCTGCAGGGTTCAGTACTCTCTCTGCTCCTTTTTAACATCTACATGAAACCGCTAGGTGAGATCATCTGTCAACACAGGATGAGGTATCATCAATATGCTGATGATACTCAATTATACATCTCCATCCTGGGTGAAGTAAGTGATGCCGTGACCTCCCTCTCTAGGTACCTGGGGACTGTGGGGGTCTGGATGGGGAACAACAAGCTTCAGCTGAACCCTGGTAAGACGGAGCGGCCCTGGATTAATGTCTCCTCGGTACTCAGGAATTTGTCATCTTTAGTTCTGGATGGGGTTGCACTGCCCCAGACAGACCCGGTATGGAATCTGGGGGTCCACCTGGACTCACGACTCCTGCTTGAAGAGCAGGTGGCAGTCGTGGCCAGGAGAGCCTTTGCTCAACTTCGTGTTGTGCGCCATTTACAACCTTTCCTGGATCGAGAGGCCATTCGAACGGTCACTCATACCCTGGTCATCTCCCATATAGGCTATTGTAATGCGCTCTACATGGGGCTACCCTTGAAGAGTATCCGGAAGCTTCAACTGATCCAGTGCGGCTGCGTGAGCAATTTTAGGTGCTCCAAGATCAGCACATGTAACACCTTATGCTGCGTGAGCTGCATTGGGTTCCAGTCTGCTTCCGGGTCCAATTCAAGGTGTTGGTTATCACCTTTAAAGCTCTACATGGCATGGGTCCAGGCTACCTGAGGGACCGTCTCATCCCCATTACATCGACCGGCCCACCCGGTGATGCAGAGAGGGCATGTTATGGACCCCGTCTGTAAGAGAATTCCATCTGGCAGGGTCCAAGAAGCAAGCCTTCTCTGCAGCAGCTCTCTCCCTCTGGAACATTCTTCCCCCAGAGGTGAGGCAAGCCCCCTCTCTCCTGGACTTTCATAAAAAACTGAAGACCTGCTTCTGTCAACGCGCCTGGGGCGGGGAAGGAAATAGTCATTCTTGAGGATGGCTGGTACCTTAGAATGGTCCCTTATATACTGTATTATATAACCGCCCAGAGCCCCTCCTTGAGGGGGAGATGGGCGGACATAGAAATTTAATAAATAAATAAATAAATTCACGGACTGAAATAGATCTCTCTGCCATCTGGGTTTTATTGCATCATATATTTTTATCTTTTATTGTATTTATATTTAATGTATTATTTATGGTTGGTATTGAATTTTAAATGTTGTTTCTATTGTAAAACACCCAGAGTCCCTCCCTTGGGGGGAGATTGGCGGTGATAGAAATTTGATAAATAAATAAATAATAAATTAGTGCTATATTGGCCTCTTTCCAACTCTCTGGCAACTTTCCTCCTTGTAAGATAGAGTTCATCGTGTTTTGTAAAGGTTGTAAAAGTTCATCATCAAAACATTTATAATAAGTACCTGATAATCCATCTGGTCCAGGCACCTTTCCTGGTTTAATCTTTATGGCTTCAGAAACTTCCCTTATTGTTATAGGTCTGTTTGTAATCTGTCTCTGTTCCTCTGTAATCCTCAGTAAATTTTGTTTCTTTAGGTCAGAGCTTTCCAAACTGTGTGTCGCGACACAAAAGTGTGTCGCCACACACAGTCTGGTGTGTTGCCACACAACCCGGAAGCGCTGATCATCATCAGCGCTTCCGGGTTTTCCCGCGGCGACACACCAACTGCAGTGCGCAAAACCCGAAAGTGCAGCAGCGCTTCCGAGTTTTTGCGCGCTGCCGCACTTCCGGGTTTTCCCGCAGCGACACACCAACGCCGGTTGGTGTGTCGCCGCGGGAAAAACTTTGGAAAGCCCTGCTTTAGGTATTCATCTATTTTCTCCAGAGAGATGTCACTTCCTTTATACAAGTTGGAATGATATTGATGAAATGCTTTTTGCCTGGCCACACTGTCCATTAATACAGTTATCTCCCTCTTGTAACTTCAATATCATTTTCTTTTCTTTTTCTTTTCATAATTTATATGTTAGCCACTTCCTTGGTTTATTTGCAAACTCAAAAAATTTTTTGCTTTACATAATTAATTTTTATTTCCATTTCTCTTACTGTTAACATAGATAATTGTCATTCTAAAAGCTTAATTTGTTGAGAAATACTTACCTTCTCTGGAAATTTATTTTATTCTTCTTCTTTTCTCTTTAAAGGTAAAGGTTCCCCCGCACAGTCGTGTCTGACTCTAGGGGCCAGTGCTCATCTCCGTTCGTTAGTCAAAGAGCCAGCGTTGTCCGAAGACGCTTCCACGGTCATGTGGCCAGCATGATGCGCACGGAACGCTGTTACCTTCCCACCGAAGTGGTACCTATTCATCTACTTGCATTTGCATGCTTTCGAATTGCTAGGTTGGCAAGAGCTGGGGCGAGTGCGGGAGCTCACTCCGTCACGCGGGGCTAGGGTCTCGAACCTCTGAACTTGCAACCTTCCGATTGATAAGCCTGGCGTCTTAACTGCTGAGCCATCGCGCCCCCTCTTTTCTCTTTATCTCATCCAAAATAGCTTGTGTTTTCTCTTGACTCTTCTTTTTAAGTTCACTATTATGTTGTATAAAATAACCTCTAATAAAAGTTTTACTTGCATCCCAAACCATTCTTAAATCAGTGCCTTTACCAAAATTATTTTCTTTTTTTTATAAGAACTTTATTAATTTTCAAGGTATAATTAAAATACAAAATATAGAATATAGAAAAGCTAGAATATAGAACTAAAGAAAAAAGAAAAAAAAACTATAAAAGTGCAAAACAGACAGAAAACAGAAACAGAAAGTGACTTCCGACTTTCTCCAATACAGATATAAATAAGTTTACAAATATAGTCTCTTACCATTAGTTAAACCTTAGTAACATTATTTCTATCAAAATAAACCATTTAATCACTAAAATCCAAAATCAAAGCTTCATTTTTTTCTGACACAAGGTTGCCATGTAGAAACAAATCCAGAAACGGTATTTTCTCTTATCAACGCTGTTAACTTAGCCATTTGGGCCCGCTCCATCAGTTTAATAATCCAATCTTCCACTGTAGGTATTTGTGGACCTTTCCATCATTGTACACATAACAGTCTTGCTGCTGTAATCATATATAACAACAAAGTCCCATGTTGTTTCTCAAGCTGCTTCTCCATCAAACCCAAAAGGAACAGTTCTGGGTTTTTTTGTAAATCCACATTAAGAATCTTTTGAATATTAGCACATATTTGATCCCAAATTTTTTTTGCCTTCTCACAAGTCCGCCAAAGATGATAAAAAGTTCCTTCACCAAGAGAACATTTCCAACAAACATTTGTTACTCCATTATACATTTTTGACAACTTATCAGGAGTTAAATACCAGCGATAAAAGAAATTAAAATAATTCACTCACTATTGCTTCTTTCTGTGGCAACATTTTGTTTAGTCTCCATCTAAAAGAACTAGATTTTCTTTTATAAACCAAACTCGCTGGATTATGATCCAAAAAAGTCTTTTGTAATATCTCTACTTTAGAAACCTTAGTAACCAAGTCCTTAGAAATCCAGAGCATGTCTATTCTTGAAAAGGATCTATGTCTTTTAGAAAAGTAGGTATACTCTCTTGAATTGCCATTTTTCTGTCTCCATATATCAATCAGCCCTAAATTGTCCATCAAATCAAATAAAACCTTTGGTAATTTGCCTTTAGTGATTTTAATATTTTTCTCAGAAGTTCTATCCAGTTGTGTGGAGATCACTCCATTCCAATCCCCCATCAAACACCACCTTTCATGCTGAAACTTTTCTAACTTCAGAGAAAGCTGTGGTGTGGGTGTGGTGGGATTGGGTGTCTTACTGTTTTGTTTTGTGTTTGAATGAAACCACAATGAATAATCTTAAGGAATTACAATGTAAATCATGGTGGAATGTTATGTGAATTAGTGATTCCACACATACCCTTATACTAGGCTGACCATACGTCCCGTTTTGAACAGGACAGTCCCATTTTTTTTAGCATTTTTCAACTGTCCCGTCGTTTTGATAAAAATCTCAATTTTGTCCCGTTTTTTAAACCGGGCGGGAATGGCGTGGAAGGAGGATCCGAGCCGGAGCTGCCGAATGGAGGCAGCCTGGAAGAGGAAGCCCTCCCACCTATCAGCGCGCGGCAAAGGAGGGCGGAGAGGTGGAGAGGAGAGCGGACCAGGGGGTGGGGTTTGCAGGTGGGAGCCAATCGCGCGGACCAGGGGGCAGGGACCCCTGTCTTTTTCATGAATATGGAATATTACATAAGACCCTGTCCCGTTTTGCCATCCCGATGTCCCGTTTTTGTCTCAAGGAAATATGGACAGCCTACCTTATACTGAGCTTGCATTTTACCAACCCATTCCAAAATTTTTGGAAACATTTCCCAGATGTCTTCCTTCTCACTTTGCCTTTGACATATTTGCTTGACCTGCTGGAGCTATCAAGTAGCTGTGAAAGACATGTAACCTTTTGAAAGGGATAGAAATGTCATGCAGAAGTGCAGTGTCTTGTCTCTGGAGTAGAATTTCTTTGGTGGTCAGCATTTGATTATTGTTTTATTTTAAGGCACAGTGTTTAAAATAACTTATGTGGGAATTTTTGCCTGTTTTATTAGAAACCTTCAGACTAAAACAATCTGATATGAATGCACTTGTGTGTATCCAAGTCTGTTTGTCTTGAGCAAACACCTTTTTACTCACCAGGCAATTTCTCATTACAGTAGTTGCCATTGCAGTGGAGAAATTTGCTATACAAGAACTGCAGAGGCATTCTTGAACTTTCACAAATTTGTTTAACCTGATTTTACTAGTCTAATAGCAGGAGCTCTCCATCCAGAGCAAGTTACAGTTTTTAAAAGCCAAATACCATCTTGAATTGCACTTGACAGTGATTTCAATTTGGGTTAAGAGGTTTGGCTTTTTAATATTAATTTGTGTGGAATCCAGCCCAACATTCACAGCTTTCTCTCTGTATATTATCCTAAAGTACTTTAAGGGGCAAAAATGACTCAAGGTTGAATCAAGATTTGAACATTGGACTACTGAATCCAATGCTAGCCACTGCCACAACATGAAATATTATTTCTAGAACCTCACAGGGATTTAAAAAAAACAACCACAGAACAAACAAGAACAAAATGATTAAGTACCAAAGACAAAATCTGTCCCTGAGCAGTTAAAGTAGTAGTGTAACATAAGATTCTAGCCCAAAAGCTTTTTCACAGATTTATATAGTTTTCATCTCCAAACATCTGGAGGAGTGAACAAATTCTTCTGTAAAATTCCAGATGCGCAGTATTTCACAGTCACAATGAACTTTGGAGAATAGCTGGCCCTGTTCTTCTTCTTGTGGCCACCTCATATGAACAGTTGGGGGAGCACATGCTGAAACGTCACAGGCAGTTAACTAATTCACTGAGGAAATGCACAGAGTTTAAAAGATTACAGATTAGTGGGAGGAAGAAACCCTATATCGTTGTGACACTTTTCCTGCAAAAAAGCATAGAAGGAAGATAAACTCTTGTAGGCTGAAACCATAATCCATCTGCAGTTAACATGCACAACAAAAAATTTTGAACATTGGTTTGAGGCATTCTCTCCCCCCATTCCCTTTTCTGGTACTTCAGGTGGAAAGGAGAAATAACTATTTAAAGATATTACTGATCTGTGTTTCTTCCACCTATGATGAATTGCTTTCATGAATAAACTACTTGAGTAAATTTGTTACAGTCAAATATTGGTTAGAGCACTTAGCTTGTGAATCTTGTCTTTACCCTCTGCCGGAGGGGTCTGTAATTTAAAATATATTTTCCTCAATTACTACAGTGCAAGTAATGTCTTGGTTTTCAAGTACAGTAGTTAAATCAGAGTACTTTTAAACATATATTTGGTTATAAAAATTAGCTTTTTTATATTAGCAATGACTTACCAGGCTACCCTACAATTAGACATGCAGAAATGGTTATTACAGGTAGCAGTTTTGGATTTTGTAAGGAGGTGGATAATTACTCTTCAATTAATGTGGCTTTACTTTAAAGGGGAAGGTATATGTTTGGAAGCTTAAGGAAATTCAAAATATGGTGATCTGGTTGCAGCTTGATATGACTGGTTTACCATATACATTCATTCAGTTCATTCATAGGGTAGCTTTTAAAAATTATTAAAACAAGAGAAAAACCACAGAAATCCAACTTGCATCGATATTGTCAGGTAACAGAAAATAGCCCTATTATATTAAATAAGTAAAATAATTATAATTCAAAATTACATTCTCGTCTAGCTTTATTTTTTTAGGATTTTATTTTTCTGTTAAAATACTGTTGTTTAAAAGATTCTCTGCTGCATATCTGAGGAACTGCCAAGGTATCCCAGAGGTTCCAAAGCAACAAGCATTCAACATCTTTTCTTCAGTCACAGATTTTGTTGGATAAAGTTTTTGATCAAAATATGTAAGGTTAAAGTGATCTGCTACAACACTTTCCATTTGATTTAATGGAAACCTTTGCACATCAGTGTAATCATAAGAGCTGCTTAATGCAAGCATGCCCAGTCATGGCCATTGGTAGTTTCCAACTTCAAGCAGCAAACAACCCATCTGTGGTTTGTTTGTTTGTTTGTTTGTTTGTAAATGCAGGATGAAGGAGAAATTAACCACAAACTATACCCTTGGCTTGTATTAAGTTTGTTTATGACTTCATTCTCTGATTAGCTCCAACTAGAAGTATACTTCTATAAACAAACCACAGACAGTGGTTTGCTAGCTATGCTATTTGGGTGAAGAAACCAAGGGGAATAATGTAATGCTTTTCCACTAACCATCTTGTACCTTTAAGCCTAAATCATGGTTATTTTAATCACGTTGGTTGATGTAGCCATAGTGGCCTGATTCATAAATATTGCTAAGCCATAAACTATGGCTTACAAAGCCTAGTGGCGGAGTACACATATGAAGCTAAACCAAAACTAAAGAAACCACATTCCAGGTTAGGAATGATCTGTGAACACAGCCTTCATGTAGATATGAGCATCTGTGAAGATGCAACACACACTATATGAAGGCAAAACACAGTAAAAACAGGCCACATTTTTATATGCATTTCTATTCTTCAGAGCTTAGAGGTGGGGATCTCCCTAGTGCAGCTTCTTTTGGTGGGTCCAGTGTGATTTCTACTCAATTCAGAATATATTTGCCTCTTATTGTTAGTTCCCAGGATGAGAGAACCTCAGATGCAAAGCAGTTATTTTATTCTTTGCCAATTTATTTATAATCAACAGCAATCCAACTATCTGTCAATATAACATGTAACCTTTCAGGAAACATTTGGTATCCCAGGCTCACTTTCCTTATTTGTTGTATATACAATAACTGCAATTGCTTTCATTCTAGAAAACAACCCGGGCTCGACTGTATTCCAAGTGGAGCAGGAATAAGTATTTGCTTCCTCTCCTATGGAGGACTGTGGAAGAGCACGTAGCAGCACCCATGGGCTTCTCTTCCATGCTTGAGACTGGAGGAAATATGTCAGTACAAAAGGCGCTGCTCTCCCCACAGCCTATCCTTACTATCCTTGGCAGTGAGGCTGGTCTGTGCTGCTGCCCCCACACACCAGCGATTCCTTCCACATGCCGCCCTGGTTAATTTCACCCTCTCCTTCCCCCCCCCCAACCCACATGCCCCAAGAAAGGGCACCTTCAAAAGCAACAGTCAAAGTCCAACACAAAACGAACATTCTGTTATATGAAAGAACTGAGATAGGCCAAGAACATCTTAAGGGAATGTTGACCTTGTGGAAGACCCAAGGTCAGTATTCTCCTGAATAAAGCCACCCCAAAACAAACAAATTGACCACAGGAAATAAAATAACTCGTCTCTCCAACAGCCAGAGCACAAATGGCATGGAGGGCCAGAGAGCCCAATGATCGGATTAAGCAGGGCGGTTCTGCAGTGGGCCAACTGGAGCCGAGCAGGTCACTGTCCTCTAGAGATGACTCCTTCATGTGATCTAGAAAGTCCTTATGGGAGGTTTTCTTCTCCCAAGGAAAACACTACAGTACTTCCAAGCTGGAACCCCTCGCCCTGGCCTTAGCCTGCCACAGCAGTGGGCTGGCTATGAGATGGAGGCTCCTTTGCAAGAGGTAAACAGGCCATTTTCAAACCAGGGCAAGGAGGCTGTGGAGTTGAGCCTTATGATGCTTTGTTAGGTTGGGGCATATAAATGAGGAAAGCGCAGAAGAACTCTGAAGATCTACTTCCTGTAATAGCAAATACCACAAGTCAGCAGCCCAACACAGCTGTATTATGGTGTTGGCAGCAGTAACTGTGGCTGGAAGTTGTGGATATGGTATTAGTGGAACAGCAGCAGGAATAGCTATGTTTGCCTGCCATGAAGGATGGGAACAGACAAGCCATTACTCCTTCTAATCTAGCACATGATTCACATCAAGGCTGGCTCTGCCTGCCATTTGTTCATACCAGTGGCATACCTAGCATATTTGACACCTGGAATGGATCATTTTTAAACACCCCTCTCCTTCAGTGCTGAGAGCCAGTTTGGTGTAGTGGTTAAGGCACCGGGCTAGAAACCAGGAGATGGTGAGTTCTAGTCCCGCCTTGGGCACAAAGCCAGCTGGGTGACCTTGGGCCAGTCACTTCTCTCAGCCCTAGGAAGGAGGCAAGGGCAAACCACTTCCAAAAGATGCTGCCAAGAAAAGTGCAGGGGGGCGGTCACCAGGAGTCAAACTGGCTTGAACGCACACATTTTTTCCTCTGTTGCTGCTGCACCGCCACTGACTGCAAAATGGCTGCTCGGCATGCAGGCAGCAGTGACCATGCTGTACACCTGCCACTAGCCTCTTTGTATCTTCAGCAGCACCCCCATTATTGCCTGCACCCTGGGTGGATCACTCTCCTCCCTGTGCCCCCCTTTGCTACGCCACTGGTTCGTACCTCTGGTAAAAACTACCTGCTGGCAGGACAGCAGATTGAGAGACACGATGGTATAAGAGAAGGGAAGAGGCAGGCTCTTACAGCTTTGGCTTGGCTTTATTTATTTATTATTTCAATTTATTCCCCGCCCATCTCCCTTGCAAGGGACTCTGGGCGGGTTGGCCTGCCCTAGTACGTGGTTCCTGATGGATTATTTCTGAGAGAATGAAACATTTCATCATCCTGCTCTGTAAGAGACTACGGTAGTGATTACAATGTGTTTTTGGGCTCTTAAAGGCCACCACACTTTGTTTTTAGAGGGCAAGATTTTTTCGCTTGGTTTCACTGACAGTAGCCACGAAAGGAGGCCTGAACCAAACAGTGATGTCACTGACAGTAACCTTTCCTTTGCAATTCCTCACGCACAGTGTAGAACTTTTGAGACCCCCTTTACCCTTGAAAGAGGTAAGAATCCATATTTTTATGCAAGCATTTGAATGCTGGGCTTTCTATTCTGTTTCAGAACTTCAAAGTACTTCATCTCGTGATCCATTCCAGTCCCATCACAATTATCATGGTAGAACCGTTTGTGAAAATTGGCTCCCTGAAAAAGATGACTGTTTCAAAACCACCTGCTCGGTGGAGGGAGGTAGCTTCTGTTTCTCTTTCTCTTACCCCCAAGAAATATGTTTTTGATTTTCATAATCAGTACTTTCTTGAAACAGACTTCCATATAAAACTAAGTTGCAGTCCTATGAGAAGACTCTGCTCTTTGAGATGTTTGAATAAGTTCCGTAAAATTGATGTCACTACAAATGCCTCTAAATTCCAGTGTAACATTTAGTTTTATGGAGAGGTTTCATTATCACAATTAATAGATCTTACCTTTAATGGTTTTTTAAAATGTTTGCAAAGTAAAGTAACTAGCCATTAAATTGTTATCCTCCGTGAACTGCTAAACTGAAATTACTGGAGAATATCTTCCATTGATCAGCATTTTTCACTTTGTTTTGACATGATACTCTGAAGTGGTTGTGACTCCAGTAATCCTTTACTCCAGCCTAGCTGACATTTGAACACCATTATTTGACTGGAGAGACTTAAATCTTCATCCCACTCAAATCCACCTATTGTGCTCTCTAATTAAAAGCTCCATGTAGTTCACCTTTGGCTGTTTTGGGTTGTGTTTAGTAGTCTTCTAACAGATATGACTAATATGGAATCATAATGACAAATATGATTTAAGCAAAACCACTTGTATTTTCCTTTTATTGTTGCAATCCATATGGCTATTAAATATATTTCTCTCTCTCCCTCTCTCTCTCGATAGGTATGCATGTATGCATGTGAGAGACATTCTTTTAGCTCACTAAGAGACCAGATTTTTATAGTTATAGATCTGTGGAGGAATGGTGACCATGTTGAGTGGCTGGCATATAATATGCCAATGTATCATTCCAGCATAATGAATCACGATTATGCAGGAATCAAATCACATGGGTAGACAGATTTATGAGTTCACAGGCATTTGTGTATGTATCTCTCTCATATTCAAAATGACAAACTGCGCAATGAAATCAGCCCTGCACTTTCCATCACTGTGCACTAAAGAATGGGCAATGTGTGAAATATCCCCCCCCAAGAAAGCAACAGAAAGATAACATACTGCAGAGCTGTTCAGATACTCAAACACTATTGTAGGCTGTTAGAAGAGGGCATTAGAAGAGGCGTCAGGCTAGAATCTGCTGGAATACCCAACAAAGCATAAGAATGGAACATAAGAATACTGTAGCAGGAGTTTCAGAGTGCAACAAGGCCTATTTTAAAAAGGAAAAGGGGATAATGGCATCTAGAATATACACAGTTGATTACATATGGTGCTTAAGAGAAAAAAGAAAGGGCTGTGGAAGCTTTCAAAATAATAATAAAAAACACATTTATTTTCTTGCATTTTTCTTCCTTTTTTTTTTGGCAAAGACCACATGCAGTGGTCATAGGAAGAAGAAAGACCCAGGGGAAAAGCCATAGAAAATTCAGTACTGAAAAACTGCCAGAGGTCAAGGTAAATTTTCCTAAGAAAAATTAATGTTACAGTTCATCTATGCTTCCATTTGTATACTAACTCTTAATATCACAAAGTTATTTTTGATGGGGCATGTACTGTACATGGGTTTGAGGGATCTGATTGAAAGAGGCAGGACCACACAGTTGTTCATTTTCCCACTTTTAGTCGTTTAAAAGACAGTAAGAAGCAATTTCAGCCAAGCTTTATCAGAACAGTCAAGCAATTTCACATGCCTGGCTCCAAGCCTCACTAATTGTTTTGCATTCTTTTGTGAGCAATTCTCCCTTCCCAGGACAGTTATGTGTTTTAAAAGTGTAAGAAACGAGCACACTTTTTCTCTGTGCTCTAATTTTTAAGTCAAAGCCATTTTAAATATGAACCAGTTAGCAAGTTATACAGAAACGTAAGTGAGGTATGTACTGTACCTAGCATGTATGCACCCCTCTACATCGCTAAGTATTAGCATTTTTTTCTGTCTAGATCAGTGTTTTTTAAACTTGGCAACTTTAAGATGTGTGGACTTCTGGGAGTTGAAGTCCACACATCTTAAAGTTGCCAAGTTTGAAAAACGCTGATCTAGAGTAAAGAAAGAGTTGAAGGTTATACTGGTCTGCATCCTTCCATCAATCAGCCTGGCAGCTTGTTGTCTGCTAGCTTTTAACTTGCAGGCAAACCTTGATAATCTCCTCTGCCATGTTCATTTCTACTAGGAGCTTTCTGCATTGAATAGTGTAGGAATTCTGGGATGGTAGTACCAGAACTCCACGCAGCTTCTTATTAGTATGTAGCAGAGTAGAAGCGTTCCCATAAACTTGCACAAGGCTTAATCAGTTCAAAACACAAAATAAACACACTTAGCACGTTAATGTAAAGTTACATAAAAAAGGAGTTTACAATTTTATTGTAACTCACAGTTCCTTAGTAGAAATGGTCCATGCATGCGAGCAATTGTTTCTGACGTGACCCACATGCTTCTATAGTGTGGCCCACCTGGATGGAAGTATGAGCAATGTGGCAGCAGCCATAGCTGGCCCAACCTCCTTGGTAGGAGATCCGAGCAGAAACAGAAAGAGAAGGGAACAGGAAACAGGAAACTGGGATTCAGCCCCTCCCACACAAAGCAAGTAATATTAGGTTACAGCAGAGGCTGCCTCCTCCTTCAAGTTTGTGTGAGACATGCTTGGTTGAAACCCGAACTCTAACAAATATAAAGACCCTGTGGTGCTCCTCCTCTTCAGCACCTTTCTCTGGGTGGTGCCCAAACAATTATTTTCAGCAATCTTCCACTTGTCTACAAGCTAATACTGGCAAACCAACAATAACACTTCAATAGCCAATTGCTGCCTAAATCTGCTTTAGCCCTTTTAGCCATCACCTCCATTTCTAATCTTTTGCTGTTCAAGCTTCTCTTTCCCAGGATCCTTTCTGATGGTGTTTCACTCCACCTCTAATGCCAGTGTGGCATCTGACATTGGTCCAGTCCATCTGCAGCTTCTCTTTCTCCTATGAGAGCTTTCCTATGAGAATCTAAACTAAACATACTCTCAGCCCTTTATCAGCAAAGTGAGTACAGCCTGTTTTATTTGGGTGTCTGCTGCAAGGATGCATGAATATGTGAAGAACCAGCGGGATGCTTTGGCAGAGAGATGGCTCATCACAATTTTGTTTAACAGTTTTATATCTGTGTGTGTGTGTGGAGAGAGAGAGAGAGAGAGAGAGAGAGAAAGAGAAAGGGGTGGGGAGATTTGTCACATCTCTCTTTCTCACACACATATCTTACCCCAGAATTAATAGATTTGGGCTTGATAAATTTTGCATATTAAAATGAACCAATTCTCTTGTGCTAATTCTATATTGTTGAGATCTTTTATGTGGCTGTCATTGGGGGAATCATTTGGAGAATAGAGAAGTAGAATCTAAATAAGGTACAGACATAAATGTCATGTGATCCAGTTGTTTTTGATGCTGTCTGCTTATGTGAGAGAAGAAAGCTAGCATAGCATTCAATTCTCCACCTGCAGTCTAAAGAAGCAGAGTCCAACAAAGACTTAAAACATTTCGGCATGCACAAATTCTCTCTCAAAATGGTTTTCCCCTCTTTTACCCCAGTTATATTTAGCCCTATATTGCAAGCATACGTGTTCTCCTAAGCTCTCACAGTGAATAGATGTTTGTAGATCTTTTCTCAATTAATGTAAATTGATCCTTTGGCTAAATAAAAAGGTGTAGGTGAATTAAAAACATGTCTCCTATTTTCAAATTCTTCCCATAGCTGAGATGCTTTGAGATACTTTGTGGCTTTTCTGTACACAAAAGCCAGGACAATAGTCTGGCTGATCAAAGTATTGAATCCAGATGAAGTTTGACTTAAAATGTTTCCTCCGAGATGGGCAATTCCAAAGATCTCACTATTTTTTAACCTCATTTCTCCAGTGAGTCAACTGGGAATCTTTTAGCTAATGTATGAAAAAAGCACCTTCCTGCTTTAAAAGGTAAAGGTACCTTTTAAAGCAGGAAGGTGCTTTTTTCATACATTAGCTAAAAGATTCCCAGTTGACTCACTGGAGAAATGCAGACCAACTATTTTATAACTCCTACAAAAGTGAAAAGAATTGTCTGTTAGGTATCGGAAGGAATGATCATAGAAGATCTGTTACTCCTTTCACCAGAATGAAAAGCAGTGTTGTGCCACAAATTGTGCCCCATTGGGGCATGCATGTGACATCATGATGCATAAGGCAAAGGGGTTGGGCTGGTGTGGCAATGCGACTTATGTTACTCTGTCTGTCCTTAAAGCCTCCCTGCAGAAGAGATGTATGAGGTCCATTCCGAGGCTCAAATGTGAGACCACAACACTTCTTCTTCCAAATATTTTGGCTTCTGCTGTCCTTAGAGAGAACAGACAGGATCTTTGCTCAAAAGTGGTAGGGAAAAATGAGTCACTTTTTTTACAAGCAATGCTGGAAGTAATTTTGGATGCTTCACTGGGTTTTTTAGCCCATAGACCAGTGCTTTCCAAACTGCCGTCGTTGGTGACACAACAACGGTGGCAGTGGCGGCGGCGCGCGCATAGGCGCGCGCATACATGGCAGCAGCGCGGGTGGGCGCGTGGTGGCGGCAGTGTGCACGGCGGCAGCAGCAGTGGCGGCAGCGGCGGCCTCGCTAAAACGCGGAAGCGCTGATGGTGCGCCACTGCCGTCATCGCTGCCACCGCCACCATACACACCACTGCCGCTGCGCACGCCCCCACACCACCGCTTCGCGACACACTAAACTATGTGTTGCGACACACTAAAGTGTTGCGACACAGTTTGGAAAGCTATGCCATAGACTGTTAAGAACATAAAAATAGCCTTGCTGGATCAGACCAAGGTCCATCTTAGTCCAGTGTTTTGTTTCTCACAATGATCTACAATATGTCTTTGGGATGCTTGTGAGCAGGAGATGGAGGTAACCCTGATTCTGCTATTGTTCCCCTGTTAGCCCCAACCCAAAAGTAACATTGCATCTTCAAGATTGGTAGCCTCTCACAGCATAATTCCTATTGAGGTCAACTTTTAGCTTTAATAAATTTCAAGAAAGTCCCAGCCTTGTTTTCCCAGAACTCCTGATACATTGTCTGATGCAATGGATTCATAATATGAGAAAGGAACGGGGCTAATTCAGAAAGTCACCCATTTTAGTCTATTCAACATTTGTAATACAAGCCCTTCTAATAATATCTGGGTTTGATGTATTCTAGTTTGCTTGCGTACAAGGCCTAGGTAGTTTTTCCCTTTTTACTCCCCCTTTTTGTTTGTTTACTATCTTGTATGACAAACGTTGAATCTTTTCCTGTATATATTCTGGAGCTGGCATAATAAAGGCACGGTGCCGATGTGGACTTCAGAAGTTTCTTTATGGTCAACTTCGCTGTTCTCATTTCTCACTGTGGCAGATGCTGCTCGTAAGACCACGCTGAAGTGCCTACTCATTAGGAAAGACAGTTTATTCTGTGTCATGGAACTGTTGCTTGCTTGGAGACCTACTGTACAGTATAAGGTTCTTAGGAGAATGAAAACACAGGGAATGGAGCCTTCTTTTGGACTTTTGCATCAATGCCGTATGCCTGAATCACAGAGATTTTAATGGTCTTGCATAACATCTTGAGAGATAGCAATATAAGAGCGAGATTTCAGTGATGTTAAACTTTTCATTGTGCAGAACCTGAGGGCACATCTTGGGAGTCTATTGGATACCCTAGCACCTATGAGCAGTTCTTTGCTGACTTTTGCTCTACACTATATAGCTGTTGTAAAAATTAGAATGTTGGTGCTTTTCTTGATTCATTGTGCAAAACCTTGTTTACTTTTCATATCATCTTTCCCCTTGGATTCTTGAAAACAACCTTTTCCCAATCCTTTTCAAGATGCATCGGAACATGGTTAGCATTCAACAGAAATGTAATAAGCAAGGTGCAGGCAGTAGCTTATTGCAAGATATACCGAACTCAAACAGAAAACAGTATTTTCTCCCTATGGAAGCTTGTACAGTATGTTTAAATTGGGTATAAGTGAATATCGCCAGCGATGTTTCCTTCTAAAGCTTAATCTTATTTTCTAATGTGGCAGCACATTTTGACCTATTTATCGGTAAAAATGAGCCAGGCTAAAACTAATGAGCAGATTATTTTAAGTCTTTGGAAAAACTGTAAATAGCAATACATAAAAATGGCATTTCTTTGACAATTACATTATGGCCAAAAAGAAGTATTGTGCAAGGATGAACGAACACATATTAACGAATGAAAACTTTGTACACTTATTAATGCGCTCTGCTATTTCTCAGCTACGCTTATAAGAGAAGCTGGAGACATGGCATTCTTTTTAAATAGGAAGATAGTATTTATGTTCAATTTCGTATGTCACTCAGTTTTCGTTTCTGCTTCCAAGCAATGTTACAGGTAGACTGCTGTTAATAAAAAACTAAAGACTCATTTGTTGAGCTCAATTATTGGTGATGGTCATGGACACATCTGTGTAGTTTGGGAGCAGTACTGACCAAGGGGGTTTGCCACTGGCTTCTTGCAGTGTTTTGATTTTTGATTTTCCAATCTAGCCTTCAGCCTTCATATTCCCTGGAGAAACCCAAACCATGTACTAACCAGGCTTAGTTTTGAATCCAGGCATGGTTGGCCAGGTACTGCCATCGGCTGAGACACGATTAGTATTCATGTTTATAAACTGGTTCAATCTAATAGGGCTTCCAAACTGATGTACAGATGCTTTGTTCTGTTTTAATACAAAACAAAGGCAGGGATGCCTGTCTGCCTGTCTTCTTTATATATCTACAAATAAAGAAGTCAAATACTTGCAGCAGAGATGGTACTTATTGTCTTACTTTGGGAGGGAGCTCCATAGTTGGCTGCTGTTCCAGAATTGGTCCTGTCCTGTATTGTAGTTGAATCAGTTTCTTTTGCTGATGGAACATAAAGCAAGTTCTCTGGTGACTGTAGATCATAGGCAAGTTTATATGAAGGAATCAGTCTTTCAGAATCTGGCCTCAAGCCATTTAAGCTGTATAGATCCAGACTAACACCCTGAACTAGCTTGGAACTAGCTTGGAAATAGGAAACAGAGTCCCTTCTGGGAGTTGGGCGGTGAGAAATCGAATTAATAAATAATAAATAAAAAATAAATAAAAAAATGAAAGGCAATGTAGTTAGTTCAAGATGAGTGATGTATGGTCACTGAAGCACACACCTGGTAGTAGTAGCTAATGTTTGAGAATTTTATCCAAAGGTAGCTTCATACAGAATGCATTAAAGAAGTCTAAGCAAAAGATAATTTGGCCTGAATCACTGTGGCTTGATCAGTGATGTCCTAATTAAAAAAAAAAGTGAACCAAGAAAAAAGTGAGCATCCATACCTAATAATTTTATTGCCAATGTACTCTTTCTTACCCTTGTGAAAATTTGCAAGTATATTTGTGTATGGCCAAATGCAGGGACAAGGGATCTTTTCAGTGAGGTATGACATTCATATAGCAGATTCATGCATTGCTGTTTTATTGAGAGCTTGCTACTCCTGACTCCTAGATGGTGAATAACTGGTTATGTTTAAGAATTTTAGCCAAACACTGTGATTCAAAAACCAAGGGGGATTATTAGAATTATAACTGAGGAGCAGATAATACCAACACATTTAATTGGACACATTCAGTATTTTTAAAAGTAGTAGTAGTTTATTTAGACGTAAAAATCAAGCAGATTGCAAGCCTTGTTTGAAAAAAGCTGTCTTAAGCAAACTCCGCAACAGCCATTCACAGAAATTCCATCTCCCCAACTGCCTCAATCACGCAGAAAGTACTACTGTAGTGTATTGTTAATATTTACCAAAACGTGCTCAGAAAACAATGTAAACTTTCTAAGTTTATTTTAAATATGGATAGTGGTACTATTCTTATAACATGAATGACCCAAAGATCATCTCTTTTAGTTAATAGACTCACCATTGGACTTCAGCAACACATAGTCAAGAACCGCAGTAGCAATTTTTTATAGTCCTCCAGCTGCTGCAAAGAAGACTGGGAGACTTACCTCTTCCTTTTTTCTCACCTCCTTCCTTTTTTCTCCAAACTGTGATCAGTTTTTTTTTAAATAATCCATCACAGCATAACTCCTTCTCCTACCCCCAGAGGTGACGTTGGCACCCACTATACTCTTGTTCAGAAAGGCTGTTATAGTTCTTATGTTGTAAAGAATCTGAGAAACAACCACAGGTCAGGACCCTTGCCCCTCCTGGCTAGTGAAAGCAGCTCGGGAGGTGACATGTGGTTGGGTCCAAGCTTTGGTAAAAGCATCCTTGAGAGAGGGGGTGTTCCCGGTGGCCTTTAAGGAGGCACTGGTGCACCCCCTCCTCAAGAAACCATCGCTGGACCCTACTGTTCTGGACAATTTTTGTCCAGTCTCCCACCTCCCCTTCCTGGGTAAGGTGGTTGAGAAAGTGATGGTATTGCAGCTCCGGAGGATTCTGAATGAAATGGATTATCTAGACCCCTTTCAGTCAAGTTTCAGGCCCGGATATGGAACGGAAATGGCATTGGTCACTCTTATGGATGATCTCTGGCGGGAGCGGGATGGAGGCAGTGCATCCATCCTGGCTCTTCTTGACCTCTCAGGCTTTCCTGAGAGGAAATGGTTTTCATGGTTTTTATCAACCATGGTATCCTTTTGGGTCGGCTCAGTGAGTTGGGGGTCGGCGGCATAGTTTTGCACTGGTTCACCTCCTTCCTCCAGGGTCGGTCCCAATTGGTGTTGATAGGGAGCGAGAGATCCGACCCACGGCCCCTCCTTTGTGGGGTGCCATACTCTCTCCACTCCTTTTCAACATCTACATGAAACCGCTGGGCGACATCATCTGTCACCACAGGATGAGGTAATATCAATATGCCGATGATACTCAATTATATATCTCCGTCCCGGGTGAAGTAAGTGATGCTGTGACCGTCCTCTCAGTGCCTGGGGGCTGTGGGGGCATGGATGGGGAACAACAGGCTTCGGCTAAACCCTGGTAAGATGGAGTGGCTGTGGATTAATGGCTCCTCGGCACCCGGGAATTTAACATCTTTAGTGCTGGATGGGGTTGCACTGCCCCAGAAAGACCCGGTGCGGAATCTGGGGGTCCTCCTGGACTCACGGCTCCTGCTTGAACAGCAGGTGGTAGCCGTGGCCAGAAGGGCTTTTGCACAACTTCGTGTTGTGCGTCAGTTACGCCCTTTCCTAGACTGGGAGGCCCTTCGCATGGTCACTCATGCCCTGGTCATCTTCTATATAGACTGCTGCAATGCGCTCTACATGGGGCTACCCTTGAAGAGTATCCGGAAGCTACAGCTGGTCCAAAATGCGGCTGCACGGGCAATTCTTGATGCCCCTAGATCGGCACGTTACATCCCATGGTGACGGATGATCTCGCCCAGCGGTTTCATGTAGATGTTGAAAAGGAGCAGTGTCCTGACTTCGAGTGAAGGAAAACACGCTGAGACTTGGTGTTGAGGCTCTGGTGCTTTATTGTCCTACTCTACTAGACAGAATCCAGCTAAATTAAAATGAACTAGTAATGCTCAGAGAAAGGCCCAAGAAATCAGGACGGGGCCTTCTTTAGCCTCTTGGGAGGAAAGCAAAGCGATTCAGTACTACGCATGCATTTCTCCCCCTGGAGGGAGCCCCCTCCTTCTTCGCCAGTTATCTCCCTGACATGCGGAGAGAGTACTGAACCCTGCGGCACCCCACAAAGGAGGGGCCGTGGGTCGGATCTCTCGCTCCCTATCAACACCGGCACATGTTACTGTTGCCCCGCAAGCTACATTGGGTACCAGTCTGCTTCCAGGTGCAATTCAAGGTGTTGGTTATCACCTTTAAAGCCCTTCATGGCATGGGTCCAGGGTATCTGAGGGATCGGCTCGTCCCCATTACATCAACCCGCCCCACCCAATCATGCAGAGAGGGCTACAGACCCCGTCTACAAGAGAATTCCATCTGGTGGGGTCCAGGAGGCGGGCCTTCTCTGCAGTGGCTCCTGCACTGTGGAATACACTTCCCCCATAGATAAGACAGATTCCATCTCTGGTGGCCTTCTGAAAGCAATTGAAAACCTGGCTTTGCCACCTTGCCTGGGGCAGGGAGGGAAACAACCACTCCTGGAGATGGCTGGTCCCCTAAAATGGCCCTTTAGAGATACTTCAGCGGTACCACAACTATCATCGTCATCTGGATTTTATACTACTGTATATTTATATTTATATTGTATTGTATTTGATATTTAATTATGGTTATGGTATTTTAATGTTTTTATCTTTGTTGTAAACCGCCCAGAGACCCCCCTTGGGGGGAGATGGGCGGTGGCAAAATTTAGTAAAATAAATAAATAAATAAATAAATAAATATTTATATAGTCATGACTGACTACTTAGAACAGCCTTTCTCAACCTTTTGACCTTGGAGGAATCCTTGAAATATTTTTCAGGCCTCGGGGAACCCCTGCACACTCAGGCTCAAATATAGGCCAGAAGTTACAAAATTACTATATTTGTTTCATGTGTAGGCCTGTATATATGCATTAATAGTGTTCTTAAACTAAAAATAAAGAATGAAACTTGTCTCTTTAATGTGAAGTTGCCCAAATTTGAAATAATTTTTTAAATAAATCGTGATCTCCCAGGGAACCCCCAGTGACCTTTTGCAGAACTCTAGGGTGCCACGGAACCCTGGTTGAGAAACCCTGACTTAGAATCTCTTCCTTGTCCCTGGAAACTCTATGTAGGAATTTATACAGATATTTATTGGGTCAATAAATGGCTTTGTGCATTAGTGAAAAAAAGTAAACAGTCATAGTATAACATAAGACTGCATTCTGTGTCATGTATTGGTTGCAATTGGCCATAAATGGCAAACTCCGCTAGACAAAGTTGTGAAAGTGTTGGACTTTCTTCAATGTATGTCATTTAAGTCACATTTGTTTACCAAACGTAATGAAGACATTGGAACAAATCACCTAAACCTCCTTTTCTACACAGAGGTCAAAGGGTTTTTGAGAGGAAAAGTGTTGTCACTGTAGGAATTCTGATATGGTAGCATCAGAACTCCACGCAGCTTCTTATTAGTATATAGCAGAGTAGAAGCGTTCCCACGTTCTTGCACAAGGCTTAATCATTTCAAACACAAAATAAACACACTTCACACGTTAAATGTAAAGTTACATAAAAAAGAGTTTACAAGTTTATTGTAACTCACAGTTCCTTAGTAGAAACAGTCCATGCGTGCAAGCAAGTAATTCTGACCAAACCCACAGTCTTCATTAATGCGGCCCTGCTGCATGGAAGTATGAGAAACACGTGGCAGCAGCCATGTGGCTGGCTACCCTCCTTGGTGGGAGATTCAAGCAGAGAGAGAGAGAAAGAGAAAGGAAACAGGAAACAGGAAACTGGGATTCAGCCCCTCCCCCACACAGCAAGTGAGATCAGGTTACAGCAGAGGCTGTCTCCTCCTTCAAGTCTGTGTGTGAGATGTGCTTGATTGAAACCCGTTCTCTAACAGTCACATGTGTATGAACTGGAAAACGAGATGCTGATTTTCTTTACTTTTGAGCAAAAAGAAGAATTTTAAGGTTCCTGGTGCGTCGCTAAGTGTCCACGCCTCTTTATTTAGGGGCTAGGGCAATTGATTCTTTTAGATCCAGATATAATAGCACACCAGTGGATAAAGAAACTTAAAGCTTTATTATAAACAAAGTTGAGCAGAAGCACAGTTTAACAAGCATAGCATACAGAAAGAAATGCATACATACATACCAAGCAAACAAGGTGATACCTAATCTCCTATAGGTTGCCAGGAGCCCTCTAATAAGGACAGCGGAGATACTCCAAGGTGGCAATTTTCACAGCACCCAGCACTCAGGCCTGTGTGGACTCCCAAACTCCAAAGACAATCCTAAGGTTTTTATCAAAGCCTGGCTCCCAACCCCCGTGACCAAGTTTCCATGGTACTGAAGCTGCATGGCCTGACCTTGACCGGGATTCCTCATGTGGTCCAGCACCTGACCATGACATCATTCCAATAACCTAGGAAACGATCAGATAAACCAGTGCCCAAGCAAAACAATTTCTTATCATCCCCCCCATTCCAAGCCGCTAAAGGAGTGGCTGGAGGAGTGAACCTATGCTTAAACTTAACAAGCTGGGGACTTTCTCTCCCCCCACTTCCCACAGAGATATGTTCTAGAGGGCTGTTGGAGGGGTGAGCACATACTTCTTCTCTCCCCCCTCTCATGCCAAACAGCAACAAAAACAAGCCAATTAAACATTAGTATAACTCAAAATAAACTCTAATCTCCTAGGTGTGGGGGAAGAAAAATCAAAACATACCACCTAACTCCTCGAAATACAAAGATCTTCCACAGGTTGCCACTATACCTGGCAGATGATACTTGGTCTGCAAAGTTATCTTATTTAGAGGATGATTTTGAACATTTAAAAGGGTAAACTTCAGCATGTAAGGCAAAGCTGAAAATGTCTTTGTCTTCTTCAGCCAAAATTAATGCTGTGAGAGAGAAGTTAAGATTTAGACTGTGGAAAATGAAAGAGGACAATATGGACATGTTCCCAAATATTGTTGCAACAAACAACAGTGAAGTCATGCCACAAATTGCTGAGCATCTTGAAGAATTGGAAAAGAAAAATCAGTACTGTTTTCCAAATATATCCATTGAAAACTGTGACTGGTAGAGAAATCCCTTTATGAAGCAAAATCAAACCAATTCCATCTTAGTCTGACACAAGTGGAGGAATGAATGGATATATCTAATGACCTCAATTTGAAATTTATTTTTTATTTATTTTTTTATACTTCAACTTTTATTACCGCACCATCTCCCCCAGAGGGGACTCTGGGCGGTTTACAGTACAACAATTAAAATTTTTAAATATAACTACAATTTAAAATACCATTCTAATCATAACAGTACTAATAAATTAAATATAAAATCCAGTAGGCAATAGATGTTCTTTTAAAAGGGCTCTATGGCACCAGCCATCCCCAAGAGGAACTGTTCCCATTCCCATCCCACGCGAGGCGGCAAAACCAGGTCTTTAAATTCTTCCGGAAGGACAGGAGCGATGGGGCCTGCCTCACCTCTGGGGGCAGAATGTTCCAAAGAGTAGGTGCCACCACGGAAAAGGCCCGCCTTCTGGACCCTGCCAAACAAAACTCCCTTGACGACGGGGTCCGAAGCATGCCCTCTCTACATGATCGAGTGGGACGGTTTGAAGTTATGGGGATGAGACGGTCCCTCAAGTAGCCTGGTCCCATGCCATGTAGGGCTTTAAAGGTCATAACCAACACCTTGAATTGTACCCAGAAGCACACTGGCACCCAGTGCAGCTGGCGCAGCAGAGGGGTCACATGAGCCGATCTAGGGGCACCAATAACTGCGCGCACAGCCGCATTTTGGACCAGTTGAAGCTTCCGGATACTCTTCAAGGGTAGTCCCATGTAGAGCGCATTACAGTAATCTATATGGGAGAAGACCAGGGCATGAGTGACTGTACGGAGGGACTCCTGATTCAGGAAAGGGCGTAACTGGCGTACAACACGAAGTTGTGCAAAGGCCCTTCTGGCCACAACTGCCACCTGCTCTTCAAGCAGGAGTCGTGAGTCCAGGAGGACCCCCAGGTTCCGCACTGATTCTGAATGGGGTAGTGCAACGCCATTCAGAACCAAAGATGATAATTTCCCGGATCCAGAAGAACCATCAATCCACAGCCACTCCATCTTACCAGGGTTCAGTTGAAGCCTGTTGTTCCCCATCCAGACCCCCACAGCCTCCAGGCACTGAGAAAGGGCGGTCACTGCATCACTTACCTCACCTGGGATGGAGATGTACAGTTGAGTATCATCAGCATATTGATGATATCTCATCCCGTGTTGGTGGATGATCTCACCCAGCAGTTTTATGTAGATATTAAATAGGAGAGGGGAGAGAACCGAACCCTGCGGCACCCCACAAAGTAGGGGCCGAGGGTCGGATCTCTCATCTCCTATTACCACCGATTGGGACTGGCCCCAGAGGAAGGAAGTGAACCAGCACAAAACTACGCCGGCCACCCCCAACTCCTCAAGTCATCCCAAAAGGATACCATGGTCAATGGTATCGAAAGCCGCTGAGAGATCAAGGAGAGCCAGGATGGATGCACTCCCTCCATCCCGCTCCCACCAGAGATCATCCGTAAGCGCGACCAATGCAGTTTCTACCCCATATCCCAGCCTGAAACCTGACTGGAAGGGGTCCAGATAATCCGTTTCATCCAGAATCCTCTGGAGTTGCAAGGCCACCACTTTCTCAACCACCTTCCCCAAAAAGGGGAGGTGGGAGACAGGACAAAAATTGTCCAATATAGTAGGGTCCAGCGATGGTTTCTTGAGCTGGGGGTGTACCAGCACCTCCTTAAAAGCAGCTGGAAACACCCCCTGCTCCAGAGATATATTAACCATCGCCTGGACCCAACCACAGGTCACCTCCCTGGCTGCTTGGACCAGCCAGGAAGGGCAAGGGTCTAGATGGCATGTGGTGGCCCTCACACTCCGGAGGATCCTGTCCACTTCCTTAGGTACAACAGGATCAAACCGTTCCCAGATAACCGGGTAATGACGTTCCCTTGGCATCTCCCCAGACTCACGCTTCACGCTTGGAGTCTAACTTAGAACGAATCTGAGTGATTTTATCCTGCAGATGCTTAGAAAATTCTTCCGCACAGCCCTGTAGGTGGGTCACAGACTCCACCTTACCTAGAAGAGATTGTGTTATCTTAAACAGGGCCGTCAGACGGCATTCTGCGGACGCAATAAGAGCGGAGAAATATTGACATTTCGCCACTCTTACCGCCACAAGGTAGGTCTTAACAGCGACTCTAGCCTGTGTTCGGTCAGATTCAGTCTTTGTCTTTCTCCAGCAGTGCTCTAGGCGTCTCTTAGCCCTTTTCAAGACCCTCAACTCCTCCGTGAACCATGGGGAATATCGGGTCAGATGTGGCAAGAGAGGCCGCATAGGCGCGATCCTGTCCAAAGCCCCGGCCGCCTCCCTATTCCAGGTTGCGGCCAGTACCTCCGCTGGACCGTGCAATAGATCCTCGGGTATACCCCCCAGCTCCTTCTGGAACCTCATTGGGTCCATTAGTCGCCGGGGGCGGACCAATCGAATGGGTCCTGCCTCCCTGTGGAGTGGGGCGGCATATGAGAATCTCAAATTTAATTGGAATTTATGGAAAAGGTTCTTTATGATTTTGGATACAGGTGATGAATGAATACTCTCAGATAGCAAAAAAGGCTGTGGTAATCCTCATACAATTTTCAACATATTATCTGTGCAAGTTAGGATTTTGTGCACACATAAACATAAAAACTGAGAAAAGGGATAGATTACAGATGGTTAAGGATGAAATGCCAGTGTGTTTTTCCAGTATTCCTCCTAATATCAAAAGGACATATAAATCAAATTAAGCCCTAATATCCCTTAGTCTAGATCAGCCTTTCTCAACCTTTTGACCCTGGAGGAACCCTTGAAATATTTTTCAGGCCTCGGGGAACCACTGCACATTCAGGCTCAAATATAGGCCAGAAGTTGCAAAATTATTATATTCGTTTCATGTGTAGGCCTGTATATATGCATTAACAGTATTCTTAAACTAAAAATAAAGAATGAAACTTGCCTCTTTAATGTGAAGTTGCCCAAATTTGAAATAATTTTTTAAATAAATTGTGATCTCCCAGGGAACCCCTAGTGACCTTTCACGGAACCCTAGGGTTCCACAGAAGCCTGGTTGAGAAACCCTGGTCTGTGATGATGAAAGCAAAGAATCCTGATAAATGTCTGTTTGGTTGGTTGTTTCATATTATTTAAAATTAGAAATATACTAGTAATGGAGTATATATAGTAATTAAGCCATTTGAAGGCTGCCAATTTTTTCCCCTCATTTTTTACTGAAGTTGTAACTGCCACAAAGGATTTCTGAAAATAAACACTTTCTGTTCTCTTAGATTCTCACAGATTCCATGTCATCCAGAATTTCCATTTCATCCAGCAATTCAATTCATGGCTCCAATATGCATTCTTGATGCAACTATACTAGCAGAAAATGGAAGACACAGAATATTATAGGGTGCCATCAGAAAAAAAGAGAGGTTGAGGACTAGTGGCCTAGAGAGATGCTATTTTTGCAAGGTCTCTGGATTTTGTCTCAGTCTTGGGAGAGATAAGGGTTGCTTAATAACACAGTCAGCTTCCCAGCATGGTTGACTAGGTGGAGTTAGTTAAACTGTGCAAGACCATGTCTATTGAGAGATAAATTTAAACCCCCGGAGTTAATTAATTAGACTAGCTGATCTGCTTTTGGTGTTCCATGATACACAAACTCCTCATTGAGGGTGTTATGGAAACAGAGCCATACTGTGAAGCAATCTTGGATATTACAGAATTGAAAAATTGGGAAATTGGGAAACTGAAATTGAGAAATCGGGAAGCTGAAAAATTGGTAAATAAACTGAGAAATTGGTAAATAAACTGAAAAATTGGTAAATAAACTGAAAAATTGGTAAATAAACTGAGAAATTGGTAAATTTCCATCAAAGTAAAACCTAAAATGGCCTGCTGTTTCAAAAGGTAGAAGACAACAGGGTGGAGAGAAGAGAATAACATTCTCTGGATAAGGAGAAGAAGGTGTTTTCAAAATGACAAGTTTGGGTTGCTACATAGAACAAATATTCTTGAGGATGCAGTTAAAATTATGGACCCAAGGTGAAAGGGATAGAGAGGAAAAGATTGGAAGCAGCAAGAAAGTTGTTATAGTTACATGGTGATAATGAAGGCTTAAAGTGAGACAGTGGACAAGCTATTTTCCAGAGTTTCAATTTTTAGATTGGCACTGAAAACAAGTAAGCCTGTGTTAGGCACAATTTAGAACCGTTCTCCAGACAGTCAGTTCTGGCAAGAAAGATAAAGATACAAAACTGAGACTAAGCTGTTATTTGTGGCATTTGAGCACCAATAATCTAGTCTTACAAATAAAAATGTAAATGGCCTAATGGTTACAATTGCTCAGGCTTTAAAATAGCAGTTTTTCATGCACTCGTGACCATGACCATTGTTCTCAAGGCTAGTAATTCACAAAATGAGCTTTTAGTCATGCCATCTAGGGAATTAGGCTTTGGTGTTTTATCAGGGGATAAAGTGTTCTTTTGGGGAACTGAAGGCAAACTAATCTACCTACACATGAGAAAACAAGGTGGGTCAAGGAAAGAAGTACAAGATAGTGGTCTAGATAACAGGAGTCAAGTTTTGAAGTAAGCTCCGCGATAGCAATAGGTAAGATTCCTATGAAATAATCTCAGTAAATAAATGAATCAGAGGTCAATCTTGTCCCAAATCAAGTAAAGAAGGTTTTTGCTGTTTGGCTTTTTCACTTCCCTAAACTTTGCTACCAAAGTATGTAGTGTATAAAACTGCATACCTTAGGTAAAAATGAATTAAAATTAAAATATTTCTGATAATAGCATTAAAATATTGTTTATCTGATAAAATTGCTTGCCAAATTACATATATTATCTGTAACTGTGTACAAAAATGTAGACATATATTTATGTACATGGAAATGCATATGCATCTATTTGTAGATCAGGGACATGCACTTTTAAGAGGGAAAGATTAACAGCCCAGGTCCATTGGATTTAATTTAGTGTCCATTTAAGTTTAGCACATTAAGTATGATTATTTTCCGTTTATTTCATATATTTAAATATATACATTTATTTTCTTGTTCTGCCACTAGAAGTTGGTGGCAACTTTTGGAGAATGCTGAAAGCTTTCAGGGATTGAATGTGGCTCTGCTACAGAAAAAAGAAGACTTCAAACTATTGTGCCTGTCATGGAAAGTAAATCAGATGGATTCTTCAGTCCCTAGATATAGCATTTGCTCTGCAAGCAGAAAATCCTAAATTCAGTTCTGGTCATCTCCAGGGAGGGATGGGGAAGGCTCTGCCCATCAGTCTAATCTGTGAGTTAGATGGTCAACATCACATTGTAAGCACAAGTTATCTTACAGATACAACCTTCAAATAACCTTACTTTATCCAATAATTGTCCACTCTGCCTTGTATTGTAGGGTGTAGTGCCAAATGGCAATTCAAAAGAATCTAATATCTGATTGCAGAGTAGTAATTGCACATGAAAAATTCCAGAAGCCAAAAAGGATCAATGTAAAATCTGCCATAGTAAAAAGAAGAAAGTTTCTTATATTCATTATGGGTGCCTGCAATATGTTGATCAAGGCATGAGGAACTATCTTCCAAGGGTACTTCCAATTAAACAAGCTGTCTTCCATGGGGAATTGGGGTTGTTAGTCTGTTAATACTGTAGAGCCTTTTGTGTTAAAAAGTTACCAAGGTAGTGCAGAACAAATCTAAAAATAGAATAATGAAGAGATGAACACCAGCAGTAAAATCATTACAATATTACAATATAATACTAACACAAATATTTCCATAGAAAAATGAAAAGAATGTACAAGCTCAAGTTAGAGATGCAAGGCAACACCTCATGGTGCCAATATACCTACAATGTCTCACTTGGTGCCCACCAGACCTCTAGTGCCATCAGACTTTATCTCCGTCTCTAAATATTTATTTATTATTTTTATTTATTTAATGTTTATCCCGCCTTTATTATTTTTATAAACAACTCAAGGCGGCGAACATACCTAATACTCCTTCCTCCTCCTATTTTCCCCACAACAACCCTGTGAGGTGAGTTGGGCTGAGAGAGAGTGAAGTTAGTTAGTTAGTTGGCTAGTTGACTCTTTGAACGTGTGTGTTTCAGATTGCAGAGTTACAGTTATGTTGCTAACCATCTTATGAGTAGAATTTTTAGCTGTGATCAAAAGAAGTATCAAATTTACTCAAGTACAGACTCACTCCATAACTCAACTGTTCTCTAAAAACAAGTTAATGTATCCTAGACCAACCAGAATAACTTGATGATAGTATACTTATTTTCAATAAGAGGTTTTTTTGGGGGGGAGGTTTCCTTCAAGTCAGTCTTGACGCCTGGTGATTGCCTGGACAAGAGATTTCAGAAGTGGCTTGCCATTGCCTTCCCCCAGGGCTGAGAGAGTGAGTGACTGGCCCAAGGTCACCCAGCCGGCTTTTATGCCTAAGGCGGGACTAGAACTCTCAGTCTCCTGGTTTGCTATTGGCTCCTTCCTAGGGCTGAGAGAGAGAGTGACTGCCCAAGGTCACTCAACTGGGTTCATGCCTAACGTGGGACTAGAATTCACGGTCTCCTAGTTTCTAGCCTGATACCTTAACCACTACACCAAGTTGGCTCTCAATAACAGATTAGGATTCAGTAAAGTGGCAACATTTTAATAATATCAAATTAAGACATTCTCTCTCTCTCTCTCTCTCTCTCTCTCTCTCTCTCTCTCTCTCTCTCTCTTCATGATTTTTCTTTTAAATCTAGGAGTTGGTTATATTGCATACAGTATATGCATTTTGTCTCTTTACTAAAGTTTATATCTTTTAAGAAAAAAGAAAAATCAACAGTATTTTAGAAGAAGTACATTTTTACAATAGCTACTTAGTGATACAAACCCTTGAAATGACAAAGTACCAAACAAGCTAACCTCTTCCACTCAAAATGTTGTTCCTAGATGATCTATTGAAACACCTCTTGAAGAGCTTTAATAAATTTCCTTTTTAATTGTCTGAAAATGTGAATGAAGCTGGATAGCTTAATTTTTGCTTTTGCTTTTGCTTTTGCTTTTACTTCCAGGTTGGTCTTGATGTTGGAAATAACTGTTTGGAAAGCTGTCTGGTAAAGTCATCTCATTTTAATCCAGCCAGAGAAGAAGTAACATCTTACAATATACCATAGGTGTGAGAACACTGGATGCCAGTGTTGATGAGAATGATCACTTCAGGTGATGAAAATTAATTCATAAATTAACCATCTGATCTTATAGGGCAGAGCTTTCCAAACTGTGTGTCGGGACACGTTAGTGTGTCGGCTGCAGTGTCTGGGTGTGTCGTGGCTGCTGCTGCCTCCAAGCCCTGCCAGGATTCCGTGCAGGTCCTAGTGCCTGCCTTGTGCCTTGCTGCCTCCAAACCTGCCCTGCCAGGATTCCGTGCAGGTCCTAGTGCCTGCCTTGTGCCTTGCTGCCTCCAAACCTGCCCTGCCAGGATTCCACGCAGGTCCTAGTGCCTGCCTTGTGCCTTGCTGCCTCCAAACCTGCCCTGCCAGGATTCCATGCAGGTCCTAGTGCCTGCCTTGTGCCCTGCTGCCTCCAAACCTCCTGTGATTCCGCGCAGGTCCTAGTGCCTGCCTTGCGCCTTGCTGCCTCCAAACCTGCCCTGCCAGGATTCCACGCAGGTCCTAGTGCCTGCCTTGTGCCTTGCTGCCTCCAAACCTGCCCTGCCAGGATTCCACGCAGGTCCTAGTGCCTTCCTTGTGCCTTGCTGCCTCCAAACCTCCTGTGATTCCGTGCAGGTCCTAGTGCCTGCCTTGCGCCTTGCTGCCTCCAAACCTGCCCTGCCAGGATTCCACGCAGGTCCTAGTGCCTGCCTTGTGCCTTGCTGCCTCCAAACCTCCTGTGATTCCGCGCAGGTCCTAGTGCCTGCCTTGTGCCTTGCTGCCTCCAAACCTGCTGTGGTTCCGCGCAGGTCCTAGTGCCTGCCTTGTGCCCTGCTGTAAGAGTGTGTCGCAAAATGATGCATGTCTAAAAAGTGTGTCATCAACATGAAAAGTTTGGAAAGCTCTGTTATAGGGTTTATCTCATTATTGAGAAGAAAGATAATTCTTCTAGTTGAGTTAACTACTCTGTGTTGTGTGCTTAAAGCACGTCACTCCAGATATATCAGTACCAAGAGATCTTCTGACCTTGATCACATATATCCATCATGTTATGGCTCCTCAACTGTTAACATTTGAAGTAATTCCATTTAAAAGTATTATGTTTCTTAGATGATATGAGTTGATATGACAAACTTAGATGATTTGAGTAAGTATAAAAAACAGAGTATGGTGTTTGATATGTAATGGCTAATCCAACTAATCACTAGATGTTTCAGTCCCCAAGTAATGAATATGCCACAGTCAATTTTCAGAGAGAATATAAATAGTGAATACCTGTCAATTGTGACTTGTCTTTTGAATCAGACCTAAGTCCTTGAGAAAAACTGGCAGGGCTGTGAATAGATTCATAAAAGCAAAATTTGTATTCTTTGAACTATCTCGTGTGCCTTTCTAGTTTAAGATATCTGACTTTTGCCATGTAAAGATATGTATGTATATGTATATGAATGTGTGTGTGTGTGTGTGTAGTCTTTGAGTGAGTTTTTGACTCCTGGCAATTGCCTGGACCAGTCCCTGCAGTTTTCATGGCAAGGTTTTTCGGAAGTGGTTTGCCCATGCCTCCTTCCTAGGGCTGAGAGAGAGTGACTGGCCCAAGGTCACCCAGCTGGCTTTTTGCCTAAGGTGGGACTAGAACTCACGGTCTCCCTGTTTCTAGCCCAGTGCCTTAACCACTACACCAAACTGGCCTTCTGTATATTTATACAGTGTACTGACTAATGAAACATACATATGTAGTTTTCCTGCTCTTATGTGATCCCAGTGATTCAAATGGGGAACAACAGCTGACAGCAGATCTTGATCCTTATTTGAAAGTGGTATGTAGGGGAGCTTGTGTGTATG
Source organism: Charina bottae (assembly GCA_023362775.1). Classification (NCBI taxonomy): domain Eukaryota; kingdom Metazoa; phylum Chordata; class Lepidosauria; order Squamata; family Charinaidae; genus Charina; species Charina bottae. Next base: position 243,792,406 of record JALMGJ010000001.1, on the reverse strand, counting down.
TTGCAAGCTTCCATACCTCTGAAAAAGTGGGGGGCGAAAGCAAATTTAAATTGGACTCTTGTAAGTAAAGGTAAAGGTTCCCCCCGCACATTTGTGCAGTCGTGTCCGACTCTAGGGGCCAGTGCTCATCTCCGTTTGTTAGCCGAAGAGCCAGCGTTGTCCGAAGACGCTTCCACGGTCATGTGGCTGGCATGACGCACGCGGAACTTTTGTAGATTGAGGTAAAACTATTGGAATTATTTCCTTTATTTTCCCATAATTTATAGTCACAGCCTCCCCAGGTTTATTTTCTTTTCATCTTACGTTTCTGTGACTACTGAGCCACAGAATGATTTAAAGCTCCAATCCTCCACTTACTTAAGATCCATTTCCATGCAGATGCTTAGCACTTGATGGAGCATTCCTTACCTCAGTGTTAGAACACATGCTTTGCTTGCTTCAGGTTGCAGATTCAGTCTGGAGAGCTTTGACTTGCCAGTCAAAGCTAACATTGGCCCCAGTGGTGTGATTCATATAACCCAGAGCTTTCCAAACTGTGTGTCGGGACACGTTAGTGTGTCGGCTGCAGTGTCTGGGTGTGTCACGGCTGCTGCTGCCTCCGAGCCCTGCCAGAATTCCACACAGGTCCTAGTGCCTGCTGTGTACCCTGCTGTAAGAGTGTGTTGCGAAATGATGCATCTCTAAAAAGTGTGTCACCAACATGAAAAGTTTGGAAAGCTCTGATATAACCACTTCATATGTTCAAAGAGGAAACTTGCTTTCCCATGCTTTTAGACACATCATTTCTCACTGGATTTAGTTCTAAATACTAGCAACAAGTCATCAAGCAGTGAGGAAAGATACATATCAGATGCATCTATGACTCAGCTCACTGTCCATTGTAACTGCATTTATTTCCAAATAATTACTCTGGATCAAAAGTTGACATTGATATCACTAATAATTCTTAGCACAGCGAATGGCAAACTAGGTCAAGCTATCTTTATTTCCTGCTAAATATGACTGCTTATTCTGGAAACTGGCTCTTTTTTCCCCAAGAGTAGTGTTAATTATAAGAGGTGGAGAACACTGCCTTCTGTTCCTCATGTTGATGAGAAATGTGGAGGGAGAATGTGGAACTGCTTCTGTAGCAGATGTGGGATGAAGAAGAGGAGAAAGCCGCCACCATGTCGAAGCCAGGCTGGACACACCTAGGATCAGCCTCAAAGTTCCAGGGCTGCTCTTAAGCTAGTTTCCATTCTCCATGCTGCTTTTGCACTTCAGTCTGCCTTTCAACTTCCTGTTTCCCACTTCTCCCAAGAACTGATCTACATAATGGGTTTTATGTACATATTTATTGTCACTGAGAATTGGCTTTCCAAAAGCAATTAGGGAACAGATATTATTTTGGGATTTTTTTTCCCTATCCAGCTACAATCCTAAAATCTTTATTGCTATGATTTTGTTTCAGGAGCAGTGGGGCTGATATAGATCCTTTATGAACAGGATAAGTTTTAGAGAGAATATAGCATTCCCTCACTTGGGCTGGTGGTTTTCAAAGGAGGCATAAATTCCAAAGACAGCATCTGCATGGAATGGGTTTCCTGATCTTGAAACAAAATTGCTTTAAAAAAAATAAGGAAAGGGCTATAAAATTACGTCATAGGGACTGGTGCATGCAGTCTCTCTGATTGGGACTGCTATATATAGATTTTAATGGCTTTCTAGATGTCGTACCAACCTAAGAAGTCCACTTGGCCTCATTGTTAAGCATCTTCTGTGGCCTGAGCAAAACTTCAGCTTCATCTTGTCTTTAAAAATATAAAACCAGAGGATGGGGAAGGAGCTCGTACTGCTGTTGCTATGGCCTTTATCTGGTGATGGTACTTAGTGAATAAGGTGCAACATGGATTTCCTGTGATGGATGATGAAGTATCATTAGCAATATGGGGCACTGATATTTCTGCTCTGTCCCTGATTTTACTGGAGGCTAGCTGGAAAAAATGGCTATTGTTTTTTGTTATTCTTTGTTTTTGAAGAAAAAAATAACAACCACCTGGTCCACGGAAATATAACATTTATTTATTTGTTTTATTTATTTATTTGTTTGTTTGTTTGTTTGTTTGTTTGTTTTCTACCCAGCCTTTCTGCTCAGAAGGCATTCCCAAGCTAAACCACTGGAGGGAGGCAACTTAATCATTTCTGTGCGATTGGAAACCTTCCAATCAGTTCAGATCTCTGTTTCTTTTCCTTCTTGTTTTTTTAATGGGCGGCTCTGTAATAGATGTGCTCACTCTTCAATTCTGCATGGTGCTTTGTTTTTACATAGGATGATGTGTTGCTTTACCCTTTCTCAAATGGGAGCCTGGACATTCCCATGGTCTTTGTTCTCTTTTCTATACATCCTAGGAGATAAAGGATGACGGAAATGATGGGAGATCAGGTAAATAGGTAGATGTGCTCATGGTTAACTTTGGTGTTCAAGACTTTCTAAGAGAGAGGTTATATTGTTAAATGAGCTTAAGCTCTCTTGCATCCAGGTCATTTACAATCCGTATCTCCTTCTCTTCCTAATGTGAGCTGATCAAAATAGTGCTTCGTTAGTTAGCCACTTTTGTGGCAAGGTGTGTTTATTAAAAACGGTTGGTTTTTCAAACCAGCAACAGCCAGAATTTGCAATCAAAAGTCCAGTTGTTCCCACCATCATGCTCTGAGGAAATTGCCTGCTTTGTTCTCCAAACAGCTGGGGTAAATTCTGATTTTCTTGTTCAAAAAGAATGCATTTCCCACGTAGCCTATATCTTCTTCCTGTTTGTTCAGGGACAAGCTTGTGACTCATGTACAAAAGAATTCTGTGCCAAACCTGAATGAGGCGGGTGAGCAAAATAAATATCTGAATCTTCTGGCACATCATGAATATTCAAGATTTCAATGGATATTTTCATCATTATAATTTAAGGAAAGAACTGGAGCCCGATGCCTTTGTGTTGTTGCTGGACTTTCAGTTCTCTTCAGCCCCAATTCAGCCCACTGAACACACAATTTGGGGTTAATGGGGGTGGGGAGTAATGCCAACTTGAAGACCATGTAATGGCAACTTTCTGCTTTGAGAGTTTGTCCCTTTTCTTCATCCTACTACTGATTAGCTAATTAAACCATGGATGGCCATTTTGCAGAGAACATCTTACTTCTATCCCCTTTATTATAGCTTCTTGACCACTCTTATAAGGATCATGTTGCTGAAATTGGCTGCAAAACACCAAAGTTCATTAGTATGTTATTTCAGGGTTATTTACCAAAATAATAAGCAAAACAGTATAGTGGGCCCCTCCCCCAAATGAGCTGAAAAATTCAGGCTTACTTTCTACTATTGTATCATAGCATTATTGCCACACCCCTTCCTCCTTCTGGAGGCCAACTAAAATATAGACTAACACAGCTTTCCTCCTACAACACACACACACACACACACACACACACACACACACACACACACACAGAATGACCCTGGCCACAAAAGGCTTCCTCTCTCTGTTTCATATGCTGATCTAGGAGTAAATTCTTCTACTGAACTCCATATGACTTCTGAATATATATGCATGATCTGTGAATGGCTGTGATGAACATCTAGTTTTTAAATACATAATATGGTAGTACCTTCCACTGTCCCAAATAAATATGCTAAGCTTTGGAGGTGGATCAGGGAGCCTGTGGCCATTTAGATGTTAGAATAAAACACCCATCACATACAATTATTAGCTGTGATAATTGGAACTGATAGAGCCTGAGAACTCCTAGAGAATGGTAGTTCTCCTACTCTAGATTTACATTTTATTTGTACTTTGAGATCATTTGTTCCTCTGCATTCTACAGATTACAGTATGAAAAGAATCTTATTTAGTCATGACGTTTTTTGGAAATGGTATATCTAAAATAAAATTTCCTGAATGAGCCAGTGTTATTGCTAAAATACATTTTCAGTTTTGAAAACTTTTATTTTTCTATAGAAACCAGTAATTGATGGCTACCAAAATATCCAGTTATTTATGTGTTAGATTTATATTCTGCCTTTCCTCCACAAGCTCCAGGCAACATGTATCCCCCCCCCCAACAATAACCCCATGAATAGGTTGGACTGAGAGAAAAGACTGGGCCAAAATTCCCTAGCAACCTTGAATTCCTTTGGGTATACTTGAAGCTTAACAACTATATCAAACAACTGTATATATTTAGAGACAATATTTTTGCAACTTGCAAACTCTGGCTGATCTTATAGAATAGTTACTTTATTTTACTATCAAATCTTATACAATAGATAATAATTGGAGTTTCTGTAATTAACAGATATATTCTGTGGTTCAAAAATAAATAACCTTCCCATCTGGATGAATCATTTGTGTAGATTTGAAGGCTGTCCAGTAATGCAACACTTTTAGATAATGCTTTGAAATCTAATTAATAAAATAGTACTATATTTAGTACAGCAAGACACTAAAAGTGGATTGTTATACTATTTCAGAATCAGTAATACTGCCATTAAAATCACTACACATATACTTGTGGTTTCTAAAATGTGTACTGCAGCTAATTAGTAGACATCTGCTTGAGTTTTTGTTTCAGAATGATTTGCTATAATCTGGAACGTTAAAACTGAGGGAAAACCACTGGCAAGTTTGTTAATTTTATTTGCAGTGTTTGGAATAATAATTTTGGGAGATATTCAAAAATACATTATGTATCTGTTGAAAATTTATTGTTTTCCTCCATGCATCTGTATACAAACATGAATTGCAGATGTATATCCATAGAAACCCAGAGGCACATACATACTCATACTCCCCTCCTTAGTTTGTACACACAGACACACACATTCAGTGTGTAGATGCACCTGGGAAGCTGGGAACGAAGATTAAATGGTAGGAAAGGTAGGAAATAGTATCGTCTCCATCCCATTAATATTCAGAAGTTCCTTAAATATTTTACACATACATGGCAAGGACACATGCATCTTCCTCAGACAAGGACGTACAACTTTTCCCCCCATTATATGGTAAGAAGTTTTTGTGCACACCGTAGATGTTTATTTATTTATTTAATTTCTATGGCCGCCCATCTCACCAAGTGACTCCGGGCAGCAAAAAAAAAGCAATTAAAATAATGCAAACATGAAAATACATAGCTGAGAATAAAGCACCCATCATAATGACTAAATTAACCATGCAATGGGTCCCTGCACACCCTTGGAGCTCCGCGCCCGGGCACAGAGCCAGGTCTTTAAGGACTTATGAAAAGCCAGCAGGGTGGGGGCCATCCTGATCTCCGGAGGGAGAATGTTCCATAAGGCGGGCGCTACAGGAGACAAGGCACGCCTTCTAGGTGCCCCCAACTGGCAGTCCTTAGCTGACAGGACCCGAAGCATGCCCATCCTGCCTGGCCAGATCAGACAGGTAGAAACAACTGGGGAGAGATGGTCCCTCAAGTAACTTGGTCCCAAGCCATGAAGGGCTTTAAAGGTGAGAACTAGCACCTTGAATTGCACCTGGAAGCACAATGGCAACCAATGCAGCTCACAGAGTAGAGGTGTTACATGTGCTGAATAACTGGCACCATTTGCTACCCGTGCTGCCGCATTCTGCACCAGTTGACGCTTCCGAATGCTCTTCAAGGGCAGCCCCATTGTAGTGGTCCAGACAGGAGGTCACAAGGGCATGAGTGACAGTGAGCAGGGCCTCTTGGTCCAGGAATGGACACAACTGGCGCACAAACTGAGGTTGTGCAAAGGGCCTCCGAGCCATGGCTGCTACCTACTCTTTGAGTAGGAGCCATGAGACCAGGAGGACCCCCAGATTGTGCACTGAGTCTGTCTGAGGCAGTGCCACCTTATCCAAGACCAACGATGGAAAGTCCCTGGCACCAGAAAGTCCAAACACCCAAAGCCACTCAGTCTTGCTTGGGTTGAGCTGAAGCCCGTTGTGCCCATCCAGGCCCCCAAAACCTCCAGACACCAGGACAGAACGTCCATGGCATCACTCAGGAAGCCTGTGGTAGAGATATAACCCCAAACTGTTGGATGACCTCACCCAGCAGCGTCATGTAGATGTTAAACTCCTTTTATCTAACTATATATGAAGTAGACTTGATCTGATGCTCTCTTCTCCCCTACCCACATTTATTTATAATAGATTTTTTAAGTCACAGTGTACTTGCCCAGCTATTACAGAAACAGCGATCTAGGTCCACCTTTTCCAAGCTTGGTTCCCTTCATCCTTGATTGCCTTTATATTTATATTTTAATAGACTTAATATAGTTTAAAATAAGTGGTAGACTTTTTGTTTCTTGGAAGTGTGTTTTAGTGATCAGTGATAGTTTCTATGCTTTTCTTCTTTTGTAAGTTGCTTTGAATGGCTCTTCTTTTTGAGGGTAAAAGGTATATACATCCCATGACTGAATGAAAGAACTCTTGCTTGCTGGCATCTGACACTTTCAAATAATAGATAAAGGCCACTTATTGAGCTCTTTCCTTTCCTGATTGCTTTACAGAAGCAAATATTTTGTACACTGGTACACCGGGACATTAGTTTGTAGCTTGAATCATGTCAACTGGATTTCTATTTTCTCAGTGGAAACGTTTCACTCCTTATCCAAGGAGCTTATCCAAGGAGCTTATCCAAGGAGCGAAACGTTTCCACTGAGAAAATAGAAATCCAGTTGACATGATTCAAGCTACAGACAATTCCACCTGGATGACTGAGAACCTTCATAGACACCGGGACATTAGAGATGCCCAAATACAACTTAGTGATTTGCCTGTAGAAAACTCCATGTTCAATCCCTGGAAGTTGCTGGTAAGGCTAGAAAAATTCCTTCCTACCATCTTGGAAAGCAGCTGTCTAATGTGGTTTCATGAGTTAGTATACAGTACTCTAGTTTTAAAAAAATGTTAATGTGACTTATTTTAGCTAAGCTCTTTGTTTATCATTTCCTGGACACATTTAAATGTCTGAAATAGCACTGTTAAAATTCCCTGGGATATGTATCTTCTGGGCTCTTAGGAGCACAATAATTTCTCTTTAAATCATTCTCTTTACAAAAAATATAAACTTCTTACAGAATCAGGGCCATCATATTAGTATGAAATTAAATCAGCATAACATAGCATATAGATAATTCATCATATCTACATAAACGTATCAGTATGCCAAAGCTGATTACCTGTCTATCTGGGACAAACAAGCATGAAGGAATGAGCTGCTCTACTTTGGACTTAAACACTTAAAATTCTATGTATCTATGCTACTGAAACTAGGCAATAATATATTGTTTGGTTCTGGCTTTGCAAGTTGGGTGAACCCAGTTCACTGTAGCTTGTAAACCATGGTTTATTGCTTGGTGTTATGTATCAACCTAGCCAATTGTGTTTATTGAAAGCCATGGCTAAAATAAACCTAAGTGTAACACTTTCCCTCTGTGGGAAAGACAGTGTTAAGTTTAAAAGGCAAAATCTTATCCATACCTCTCCCCCAGCTTCAGGTTGTTTTCCCTACCAAAAACACCACTTGAGGAGATCCAGTTATACAACTTACTTGTCAAATGTTAATCTAGGCCAGGGCTTTCCAAAGTTTTCCCACGGCGACACACCAACCGCCGTTGGTGTGTCGCTGCGGGAAAACCCGGAAGTGCCGCCGTTGCGGCAGCGCACAAAAACCCGGAAGCGCTGCTGCCGCTTTCAGTTTTTGCGCGCCGCCGTTGGTGTGTCGCCGCGGGAAAACCCGGAAGCGCTGATGATGATCGGCGCTTCCGGGTTGTGTGGCGACACACCAGACTGTGTGTGGCGACACACTTTTGTGTCGCAACACACAGTTTGGAAAGCTCTGATCTAGGCCTTGAAGAAAATGAGGATTGAAGAAAAAACAAGGTACCAGATTTATTAATTGGGAGCAGGTAAGAAGCAGAGAACCTCAATAACTAATGAGGAATCTCCTGGGCTTCTCATCACTTGTGAAGAATCAGTTGTATCTTATCAAGATCTGGAGGTAATTGAGAACCACACAGGTAGTCCTCGACTTACGACCATTCATTTAGCGACTGTTTGAAGTTACGACAGTGCTAAAAGGTGACTTACGACCGGTCCTCACACAACCATCGCAATGTCCCTGCAGACATGTAATCATGATCTGGGCGCTTGACAACTGGCTCACACTTAGGACAGTTGCAGCATCCTTGAGTCACGTGATCTCCATTTGCAACTTTCCCAGCCAGCTTCTGACAAGCAAAGACAATGGGGAAGCCAGCAGGAGGTCACAAGTCGCAGTCATGTTTCACATTTCAGAAAAGGCCCCATGAGCTAGTGGGCACCTCATAGTTTTATCAGTCCCTTAGCTCAGAGGCTTTGAGTCTGTTTCATTGGCAGTAATCCTTTTTCTACAAGCTCTGTCTCTTGAAATTGTTCAAAGAAAAAATATATAAATTTGCTTGATTTTCATCCAAGCATTTCAACAGACACATATTCTGCGTCCCAACACAAGGAGTTAGTTCTAGCAAGAAAGCTTGTGAGTGGAGATTCCTTTTCCCTACCAGGTATGTTAATAAACAGAAACCTATCTCTTTTTTAAAAACATGAATTGCGAATATGTTCTTTCCTGTAAATTTTGAATGAGTAGAAATATTTGTTTAAACAAGTAATGAATATAAAAATAAAATATAAAATTAATTATAAATTTTATTAAAATCGAATTAATTTTACAGTCTAAGATTACTCTCTGCTTTTCTTCTGTGGCTTTTACTATGGCTTTTAGCCTTATATGGTTTGGGCACTCACTTTATATGGAACAATTGTGGAGTTTTACAGAAACATCCTTTTACCTCAAAACAGCCAAAGAAAATTTGATGTAACCTCCCACCTGTATTGGCCAGTTAAACCACTGGCCAGTTAAACCAATGATAAGCCAATGATTGGCCAGTTTGGGGACAAATATTACATTTGGATTGGAATCTACCCAGTCTGTTCTCATTGTTTCCTTCTAAAGATGGTTGGGATCGGAAAAGCCATACACGTTGGACTTTCACACTAGCAATTTATAGCATCTCTCAGCTGCTGTAATGATGTAAAGCTTATCCGCATTAGTGCAATGTATCACCACAGTGATAGGTTGGTAGTGTTATAAAATGCCAGGGGGAATATTCTCCAAGAACAGTCTTCCATGTTTCTTCAGGATATACTGAGTTTTCTTGGTTCTCTGAGCTGTCAATGCTCTCAATTCTTGGGGGTGATGCATTAGCATCAGCTTTACCACAAAAGACTGCTGACTTGCAGGAGGCCCGTCTTTTTAAGTGGACATGTCATAAATCCTTCTTCTCACGTGTTTGTTTGGGATTCTGAATTAGCAAGTTTTTTTTTATTACTGGTTCTATAAAGAACTATTCTTTGGGATTTTGAGGTGTGACCAAATTCATATGTGCTTCCATAATATGTAATGGTAGCTATGAAATCTTTGAAAGGAAGGGGAGAAAGAAGAGTGTCTGCAACTAAGACTTTCAACTCCAGTATGACTGATGAATTTTATGCACTGGTTGACATGAGCTCCTAAAAGGAAATTCAGGTGGTGCCATAAACCACCTTTTCTAGGAATTCTTTTTGCTCCTCGGTTGTAGGAATGGTGAGTGAAAGAATTGGTCACATTCTAGGGGAGATGAGTGTAAAAGGTAAAGGTTCCCCCCGCACATTTGTGCAGTCGTGTCCGACTCTAGGGGCCAGTGCTCATCTCCGTTTCTTAGCTGAAGAGCCAGCGTTGTCTGAAGATGCTTCCATGGTCATGTAGCTGACATGACACACATGGAATGCTGTTACCTACCCAACGAAGTGGTACCTATTCATCTACTTGCATTGGCATGCTTTCGAATTGCTAGGTTGGCAAGAGCTGGGGCGAGTGCGGGTGCTCACTCCATCATGCATGAATTTTATGCACTGGTTGACATGAGCTCCTAAAAGGAAATTCAGGTGGTGCCATAAACCACCTTTTCTAGGAATTCTTTTTGCTCCTCGGTTGTAGGAATGGTGAGTGAAAGAATAGGTCACATTCTAGAGGAGATGAGTGACTCTTCCTTAAATGGTTATTAAATAGCTGCTATATGAGTGAAAGAGCAGAAATGGCTACTCAAAGCCAGACCTTTTGAATGCTGAATTTCTAAATGGCCAAGCAGCCTTGGGCGCTGCTGCTTCATTTGCTGCATTGTGCGTAGAAGACTGTAACACTGGTAAGGCCTGTTCTTGCTTTCTGTGCAGTGGATAAGGGTTAGAACACTATAGCTTTGATCTGACTGTCAAGTGGATTCCTGAAAAACTATGCTTTATTGAGGCATTGACCAGCTCACTTTTGCACTCAAGTCAGGGCAGTAGACAGTCCAGGAGGGGACATAGACTCGCTCCTGCTCTCCATGTCAAAAGAGGAAAAAGAACTTGTGTTGAGTAGAGGTTCACTTTGTGGAATGGCTACAGCAGCATTAGTGGCTGTTACTCTCCTGCTGGAGATTCCACAACATTTTTAAAACAGCACATGAGAATAACTTTAGGATTTGCTGGTAACCGCAGTTAGCAGATCAGCAACTTTTTCTGATCGTCTTGTGAATTCTTCTATGGCCCCAAGTGCCAACTCCGCCCCAACTCTAAAATCCTGTGAATCTCACAAGCTTGCCAAGATTAACAAATACATATTGGGAGGCAGGAGTCCTGTTTGTGGAACTGTTGGACACTTTGCTGCCTCCATTTGCCACGTAACCAACTCCTGAGGTACAATATCTGTTGAGTATTACGGATCACATCCTTTCAGAATAAGTTCATGTGCCCCCTATGGCCAAAGTAGCTTCACAATCTTCTTGTACTTGTTACTATTATATTTCTAGTAATCGTAGCGCTGTGACTATTGTGACTGGCTCAGGGGCAGAGGATTTGCTGGTACAGAACTTGCTGGCATAGCCTCTTCTATCCTAGTCTGACATGCTGTCCATTAAGTAATGGTGGCCTTTGGTTCCAGGACACAGGTGTCTCAGAAGGACAGTGAGTTGTAGGACTGAGAATCACTCTTTATAAATGCCAGAAGGATTCTGGTAGCACCTTGTTGGACTAACATATTTTACTAAAAGATGTAAGCTTTCATGAGAAAGCTTATGCCTTTTAATAAAATGTGTTAGTCTAAAAAGGTGGTCCTATACTCCTTCTGATTTTTGGCTAACACGGCTCTCCTACAATCTCTTTAAATGTGTTAATTATAATAAAGACTCCAGAAAAACTAGTTTGAGGGAGTGAAAATATGGCAGGACCCTTCGTTTGGGGAAGAGGGGGCTAATTCATCTTAAATGCTGCGATCTGAAATGTAGAGGTGTGAATGGGGTTGGTGGGAGAGAGGCCATCTTCACTGCTGCCCTTGTCATTGTTTTTGCTGAAGGAGAACGTCACTTCAGTTGCTACAGTACCCTGAGTGCTTTAGCAAAGGGATGCACTGAGAGAGGAAGAAAGTGAAATGCATATGCAGAGCCACATGCTTTTTATAGAGACATTTCAAGACTATTTAGTTATGTAAGGCCCCTGGCTTACACTGTTTTACCCAAGTTCCTGAAGTTGTCAATAACAGTCTTGAGTCGAGGCTTGGAGATTTAAAATAACAGCATTTATTTTGGCCAAGACAAAGCTGGGTGGGGTTTCTACAGACATCATGGCAGTGAATGTCTGCGAAGAAACCCACACACACACATCGCAAGTTCAGTACTTATATAGGTTTCCCAGGTTCAATAAGAAAGCATCGTGAACCCTCTCCTAGTAAGGGCAAGGTTTCTGAATTTGCATTGCTAGCAGTAAGCATCCTAGAGACCTCCAGGGGCAGTCTGCATGTCTCCTGGTATGTTAAACAATCCTTAGCGAGCATTATCTATTCTCCTTGCCCTTTGACCTAATTTCTAACAGCAAGCAGTTTCCAAAAGCAGAATGGCGGTGGTTAAGCTAAGCTAACCCTTACAGTTAAAATAGGTGAGGTAGTGGAGCTGGGGAGGGCTTCCATATACAGTAGAGACCAAGAGCTGCCACCAGGTGAAGCAGATATTAATGAATCATAAAAACAGATTTAATATGAGTACAGATTTACAATCTCATGAACTGGCATTTTGCAATAATTTGGACCACTTCTCATAAAGTATGTGGGTTTTAAATACTGTGTTCCGACCTTGGTGAAGCTCTACACGTTTACATCCATTCCCAGGACAACAAAAGGAGTCATTCTCTTTTCAACTCATTGGTGGCATTTTGCTTTTGCTGTTCTTTGAGGAAGACGACAGTGAAAAGTGAATGCGCCATGGTCCAAGCCCCATTAAAAGGAGGAAATCCTGAACAGAAATTCAGTATTGATCTCTTATGATTTTCATGCATTCATATTACAGCATCCATAAGTAGCTTCCAAAGTAAACTCATATTTATGTATTAACTCATGTGCGTAACTTTGTTTTTTTATTTCATACGTACAGGTAAAATATATAGTGTGCTCTCTTTGGCTGGCTTAATTGAAGTGCCAAACTTGCTTGATTGACATCTGCAAGTAAACAGGAAGAAAAATTTGATGATGAATCAGATTTGGATATAAAGGAGCTTCGAAAAATATAACAGCTGACAACTGGGAGCACACAGATACTCCTGTTAAATACCATTCTTAGTGCATTTTTCCTCTCCAGATGTTCTGTGTCAATGACTGAAAAGCCTGGAAGGCTTTTAAATAAAAATCTTTTTTCTTATAATTTTATCTGATGTTGGTAAAATCTGGCCATAATCTTATCATCATCACTATCCACATCATCATCTGTGCCTACCAATTTAAACCCCTCAAAGGTTTTAACTCTTTTTTTTAAATACTTAATTAAAAAACAGTTCTTACGCCATACACGACATTCTGAGCAACAGTACTTTCAAAATAAGTCTGATGTAGCTAATAAGGATGCCCCAATCTTTTGTCAGAAGTACTTGGCAATATGTGGGAGGATGTTCAAAGCATTGCTGTTCCGATCAGTAAATTAGCCCCATCCTTTTCCCAGGCTCACATGAGTGCGGCTTTGGAGGCTCTGTCATCTGTCTCCCTGTACATGGACGTGAACATACTTAGTTTTGCTGGGGGGGAAAGCACAGTGAACTGGAATTTGGGTACACGCTTAAGAAACGCCTGGGGGCAGCTACAGGACTGACTGGTCACATTATTGTGATGCTGTTCCTGTCCTACAAAACACACAGCCATTTCAATACCCAAGCATTTTAATTTGTTGTAAATCAATTTTTAATTAGTTTTATTTATTGGGGTATTGGTTTCTGCTTTGCCCTGAAATCTTAAAAAAGATGAAGGGCAAAATAAACACATTTAAATTAAAAAAAATAAAACTCAAAGAGGGCACATTAGATAAAATATCCTGAAAGTAGTCAGAAACAGGGTGTTTGGCTTGTTAGTTGCCTTTGCAAATATATTTAAATCAAAACATGTTTTGGGTTTCTGACATTTGTAGATTATAAGACGTATGGATATCTACTGTATGGATGGCTATTGTACATTAATAAGGAATAATGTATTAAGTGATATAAATAGCATTGTGTTCATGTGTTTTCCTGAAGACTGACAGAAATAAAAACAATTCCCTATCCTGAGAAATGTATTCGCTCAATTTTAGTGGAGAACAGAAAAGTATAAGCCTTTAAGTATACTTAAAGTATAAATACAATATTTCATCCGAGTAGCTGCAGTAATATGGGATATTGCAGCCTTGTAACAATCGTGCGAACTGACCTGCCCAAAGTTAACTTGAGGATAGCAACTCTGGTTGCCCCAGCTATGTAGGGCCACCTTCAATCATTTCCCATGGTCAGGGGCAAGGGACCACAGAAATTGTAATCTAAAACTTGCTTCTTAACTACTTAGTGAGTTTTGGATTTTAGGTAAATTCCCCTGGACAATTGATTGCTGTACTTTAGTTATGTGACTGATGTATACTAAAGAGGAACCGCATGCCATAGACCAGGGGTCCCCAACTTGTGGGCCACGGCTCACTAGTGGGCCATGGCCTGTTAGGAAGTGGGCCGCGGGGCTCCCTCCTGCAAACCCTGCCCCCCGGTGTGCACGATTACCCTGCCCCCGGTGCACATGATTGGCTCCCACCTGCAAACCCCGCCCCTGGTGTGCGCAATTGGCTCCCGCCTGCAAACCCCGCCCCCCGGTGTGCGCAATTGGCTCCCGCCTGCAAACCCCACCCCCCGGTGCGTACAATTGGCTCCCGCCTGCAAACCCCCCCCCCCCGGTTCTGTGGAAAAAATTTCTTTCATGACCAGTCCCTGGTGCCAGAAATGTTGGGGACCGCTGCCATAGACAGATATTTTTAATTCTTCCTTCCACACCAAGTTGCTGAATCTAACTTTGCAATGGCTGGACCTGGTACCCTTACATTGCCTTGCCTTCTCCAGTCTAATGCCTTAGAGGTGTGTTTGATTTCAGCAACCCTGATTCTCAGTTAACATGACCATACTGGCTGGGAATTAAGAGAATTGGATACACCTTGATGACACTAGGTTGAGACAGTTGCTTCATCTCTTTGCATAACAATGGAAATACATTTACCTACAATGTGAACTTTCTGCTGTAGAAGATGTTATGAAGTAACAAAGGCAAATACACCAAAATGAAAATGGGAACAACCCTGTGGCTTCTAATGCATGATCGTGCTTGATATTGTTCAGGAAATGTGGTAGTGCAGAGATAGGACACCGTATATCCTGTAGTGGTTAAGGTTATTGTATAGATCTTCCTTCAAACTCCCCAGCAAGATTTATAAAGCTTTCTTTTCTCTGAACCATGGCACCTGTTGCTGGATTGTAAACGCTTCAGTTCCATTGAAAAGTTACTGCAATGATAAAATAAAACATTGAGGTGGCTATCTCTAAGAATTGGAGGAAAGGAGCAGTCTTTCAGTTTTGACCTTGAATGCAGTACCTGTTGTTGTTGCTGTTCAGGTATGCCGTTCATTTTATAGCTCTCAAGCAAATATTAGAATTGTTTCCCTAATAATTCTAGGACATCATCTACTAGGCCTATATATACCTTGTTCACAAGATTATTAATTAAATCTGAGACATTTCCTCATAAGTTATAGTGTGCTTACAAGCTCCATTTAAAATCTGTGCATATTCATAGTGCTATTTATTCATACCAGAAAGAACGAACCAGTATGTTTTTGTGCTAAATGTTATCTATTGATATCAGTATTGGATAATGCTTTTCTAAAAACGGAGTCCTTGTCTTAAAAACCTAAACGAAGTAAAATCTGATTTTTAAATATATCTTAAATGTTTAGCTAATTAGAAAGCCTAGATAAAAGGGAATGCTGATTCAGGTACAGCTCTCCTGGAATTTGAAGAAAAAGTAGACGTAGGAAACTCTCCTTTAGTTAACTGCTGAAGATTCTCTATGGCCTTAATTCAAAGTCACAGCACTGCAAAATTATTTTGGTTATATTTTATAGGTTGTATAGTCTTAAAGAGAGAACACAGCTTCCCTTTATCATTTAATTATTATTTTTTTTGTTCTGCACCATTCATAACTTTGAATAAACAAAGGTGTCTTGGGTTAGCTGATAATGAAACATTGAAGCCACGGCTGGTCATACTTACTAGCTGACTCTTCATAGAAATAATACATCAATTACCTTGTATGGCTGATTAACCAACCTTCTTATATACAAATGAATTTTTGTGGACTGACCAGACCCCAAACTATAGCTATCCTTGTGCAAAATCATGTTTATTTTTAAACCAGAATTCTCACATACACAGATAGGAAAACAATTCACACTGGCAACCAAATACTGTATGCCCTTAAGTTTATATGGCTCCGCTAGAAATCAGTAGATTTTTTTTCAGCACGCACCTTTCTCAAACTTCAACTTTTCTATTTGAGTGCAACTAATTTTTCTATTTGACAGCCAGTTTGGTGTAGTGGTTAAGGCACCGGGCTAGAAACCAGGAGACCGTGAGTTCTAGTCCCGCCTTAGGCACAAAGCCAGCTGGGTGACCTTGGGCCAGTCCCTCTCTCTCAGCCCTAGGAAGGAAGTAATGGCAAACTACTTTCGAAAATCTTGCCAAGGAAACTGCAGGGACTTGTCAAGGCAGTCTCTGAGAATCGGACACGATTGAACGGATTAAAAAAAAGCATTAAAAGGAAATGAAAGCAGCTATTTTTCAAGAACATAGAATATAGCCTTGCAAGATAATATTAAAATATCCATCTTTTCAAGCATTTAACCGATTAGCTTGTTTTCTTATACCTTGGTGTCCAGTTCTAAAACAGCCACTGGTCATGCTACATTAAGCATGATGGGAGTTGTAAATTATCAGCTGGGCCCTTGATTGGGAAGGCTGGTTTAGCCTGGGGTAGCCTACGGGTCGCCCTCCAAATGTTCTTGGACTGTGATGGCCACCATTTCTTATTGCTCGTTCTGGCTAGGCTGAGGGAGATGTTCAACCTCAAAGGATTAATACTTTGCCCATCTTTGCTTTAGTGCAACAAAACAACTTTGCTTTAAAATAGTAAAAAACAACAACCACCCTATGAAACTTTTTAATGGAAAAAATAGTACAGTCATCCAAAGGCCTCAAAGCTCCTTTAGACCACCATCTTCTTCCCTTTTTAACACGTTGATACTGGAGGGGAAAAGAAAATTTTGTGTCCTGGCTTCAACGCAGGCAGGCAGCAGGCAGGCAAGGTGCAGGCAATTGTAGGCGAGGCTTGCAGTGGTGTTAGAGGTGAAGCACCCGCTGGGGAGAGGGCTCAGTAGGAGATGCAGCAGCAGGGGAGCCAGGGAGAGGTGCAAGGCAGGTGCTGGTGCTGGTGGTATACCCAGCTGGTAGCTGTGTACCCAGCTCCTGCAAGGCTTGCAGAAACAAGGGTACGGGCATAGGCAGGCAGGAGCAGGTAAAAGCAGGAGCAGAGTCAGGAAAGAAGGAAGAGCATGCATGTGCACGGCAGCTTATTGGTGGCTGAAGAGGAGATGTGAAGCCAGGTCAGACACTCCATAATCCTAAGACACACAAAGTCTTGAAAGTGCTGAGGGAAAAGCCAGAGACTTGGTCTACAACACTCTGAGGTCAAGAACGTAGTAGAAGTTAGGAGCAATGAAGCAATGGGAGAGTCCCTGTGGGGTTTAAATCCTCAGCCACCGAGCGTGCACAGCTGAAGCTTTCCTTGCTCAGGGGTTATCAATGATGAGGTGCCAGGCTTGCTTGAAGCATCAGCGGCTGCCACTTACAAGGTGCTGACTGATGGGGCACAGGACTCCCAGGCCGTGGGGCTTCCTGGCACCCGTTTGGGCCAAAGGGGCATCAGTGCTGGCCCAGGAAGGACCTGCCGTTGCTGAATCTGTGGGCACAACGCCTGGTGGGGCCTGATCCACCCATGTCTTGGAGCCTGGCTCTGGAGCCATGACAGAAAAATTGAACATTATTAAATCAATTAAAGTTTGCTATAATTTAACTCTGAAGATATACTAATTGTGAATTATAAATATTCCGAGTATGAGTTCTTGTTGGCATCTGGGAAAATGAAAAGGAAGGTTGCTGGGTTTGGAATGGTGTTGTTTATGCAGCAACAAATATTTTCCTTGAGGGTAAATTTATACCCTGCATTTTTAGCATCCATGTCCTAAAAATATAAAGCCTTATGTATGGGTGGCAGTGATATAATAAGTCCCAACCAGTAGCTGGCAATAACATTTATATTAATAAAAAGTGATTAAAAGAAACAAGTAAAAAAAATCATCCTAATTTTTAAAAAAATAACATTAACACTTAAAACACCAGATAGAAAAAGCACTTGCCAACCCTTGCAGCCAAATGGGAGAAATGATTTTGGCTTCTGGCAGCAAAAATGGCCCCGTCTCAGCAGCTGCACTGGCTGGTCTTGAACACCAACTAGATCAGTGCTTGCGGGGCAACCTGTGCTTGAGAGCAGCAGCAGCCTTTCTCAGCCTAGTACCTGCAACATTTTCCAATAATTTTCAAAATTATTCAGCCAGAATGGTTGGCATAAAAGGAGTTGCCGTTTCAACGTATCTTGAGGACCAAAGATTGGGAAAAAGCTATATTGGAGATAAGTAATGATTATGTCTTGCTTAGTGATTTAGAGAAAGATGAATGTCTTCATCAGATGTGAGCCAACATGATCTACAAAATCTGCAAAACATAAACAGCCACTAGACAGCAAGAAAGTGTTCTGGGTCTCATCACTATCTTGTAACGGTTGTTCAGATTTTTGCAGTCCAGGTCTGGTATCTCCCTTTTAGTCTGATCTTGTAGTCTTTCAACTCTCTGAGACTGGATGCTTTGTTTCTTTTGAAGTAGCTCCTGATGTACACTTCGCTTTGATCAGCTGTCACTGTTGGCAGGAATGATATCATCACAGAGTTAGCCAGAACATCACTGCTATTTCTTAGGATGACAAGGTTTTCACGCTCCTGCTCCACTGTATCCTTTCAGTACAAATCACACTACGCTGAGGCCAATGTAGAAGGCCTTCCCAAAATCTTGGTTGTATGGTCTCAGAAACAAAGCAACAGTTTACAATAGTTGGATCCAGAGTGGCATTTAGGGTAGGCTGACCATATTTCCTTGAGAGAAAAACGGGACCCTAACCTACCCACGGCTCGCCAAAGTGGGTGCGCGCGCGTGGATGCACGCACGCACTCCGTCTAACAGCCTCGCCGGCAGCGCGGTCCCTGCGGTGCCCCGGCAAACGGGGCAGGTGGGCGCTCTCTCATTGAGAACGGGACAAAATGGACATTTTTATTAAAATGACAGGACGGTCGGGAATTGTTTACAAAATGGGACTGTCCCATTCAAAACGGGACGTATGGTCAGCCTAATTTAGGGGAATTCTGCTCATGTTGGAGATGGGACAGTCTTTGAGATTCCTTATTCCCCTCCAACACTCTTCATTCCTTTACAGCCCCCCAAACCTCTGATAAAGCTTCTATGGATGGTTGCAGGACCATCTGGAGTAAATGTTGTTCAGCTATATGTAGTAAGTATTTAATACATGTCAGATAGCAAAATGCCTTCATCCGATGCTGGGTTAGGATTGTGAGGTTGTGTCTTCATAGGAAAAGATGCATTGGGAGGAACAATGTGAAGGCGATCAGGAATACTATTAAATTATATACATATGATGCATTTGCTCCATACATATAACCTCTACAGAATCCTATGGAAGATGACAAGTGAGCCCTTCTCTCCACTATTATTATGAACAGCAAAATCAAGATTCCATACAGTGCATCTGACATTTTAAACAGTGGTCTATTTTCAGAAAATCAGTCTGAATTTAAGGGCTTGTAATACTATAACAAAAGATATCCATGTAACTATGCCTGGGTCATATATTTTGCAGTTGTCCACACACTGCAATCTTGTAAATCTTGCCTTCAATTTGCCAAAATCGTGAAGAAATGACAGTTGATATATTAATAGAGAATCTTATTATTTATTTATTTATTTATTTATTTATTTATTTATTTCTCACATTTCTTCACCGCCCATCTTGCCAAGCGACTCTTAGTTCAACTTCAACCTTAGTTGAATACCTACATGAGATAGTGACACTGTGGATTTAGAAATGATTAACTATCTTTTGCTACAGCCAAGATGGCATTAGCTCAACCCTGATTACATAATGGGTTAGTTTTCTAAAATTTAGATCAGTATCATCATGGCTAAGTAAACCAACTCTGTACTAGTGCATGATGGAAAACAAGATGATCATATGTTTGCTTGTCTTTGATATTCTTGTAATTAGAAAGTTTACAAGCCATGCATTGACAATTGCTTGATCGATACAATAAAAAGCCCCACTCCCCTCCCCCTTCACAAGGGCAGAAGCCTAGTCTTCTGGACTTTATAAAATGCTATGCCTACCAAGGATGGCACTAAATATATGCTTTCTTCTCTTCTGTGATGAACAGTTAAAAATTCATGCATGCCACTAAAATGGAACATCATTGTATTACATAACTGTACTTGTCACCAGACCAATCAATAATGACAGTTCAGCAGTGTATGATGAATCGTAGGCTGAACATACATCACCTTCAAAACCAAAACAACAAATACTGACAGCATTGTATATATAGGTGTAGAAAGCAGCTATAAGAGGAAAGGGTTTACCACACCAATCATAAGTGAATTAGTACTGCTTAATGGAATGTTCCTAGCATGATAAAATACTGTATTTTATGCTTTAAATAAATGAAAGAATATTTCTCTCCGTGGGTGCTGGTCTTAACTGAGAACTAATCTGTCTCACTGTTACACAACCACCATTCATGAATGATTGTTGGTTGCACCAGTGAAGAAAAATCATTTGAAAGAAGTAGAGAGCCATTTCTGGTAA
The DNA here is from genome assembly GCA_023362775.1 of Charina bottae. Classification (NCBI taxonomy): domain Eukaryota; kingdom Metazoa; phylum Chordata; class Lepidosauria; order Squamata; family Charinaidae; genus Charina; species Charina bottae. The sequence goes on along the minus strand of JALMGJ010000001.1, from coordinate 243,771,976 downwards.
TTTTTTGCCGAAATCCTTAAGAAATCTCACTGGATTTTTCTTTTCTTTCTTTCTTTCTTTCTTTCTTTCTTTCTTTCTTTCTTTCTTTCTTTCTTTCTTTCTTTCTTTCTTTTCTTTCTCTCTCTCTCTCTCTCCTTCCTTCCTTCCTTCCTTCTTTTCCTTCCTTCTTTCCTTTCCTTTCCTTTCCTTTCCTTTCCTTTCCTTTCCTTTCCTTTCCTTTCCTTTCCTTTCCTTCCTTCCTTCCTTCCTTCCTTCCTTCCTTCCTTCCTTCCTTCCTTTCTTTTTTTCTTTCTTTCTCAGAATGTATACAGGACCTCAAGGATAGACTTTGTAAGTATCAAAGCGTTTTTTATGCAGACTGCCTTGAACTGACATGTCAGCTGATTTCTCCAAGCTGAATTCCAAACTTTTTACTGCTGCACTGAATCTATGCAGCTCAGTGGAGATATTAATGTCTTGTTTAATGAAGTTCTGTACATGGCATATTTTACCCAGTGAGCTGTCTTGAAATATCTCTGTGCCTGAAGAGTATGAAGCAATGCCATTGAACAAAGAAAAGCAAAACCAATGTGGCTGATTGCTTTCTACTTCTAGAAACAGTGTGTCTTCCGTTGCCTGCGTGGGAAGACTGGTATTGCTAAATCTGAGACGTACAAGCACAGGAAAGGAAGAACGGACAAATCCTGGCAAATGGAAAGCCCTTCTAGCTAACCCACCACAATATTGATTTACAGCCTTTCTATCCTGCTTTTTTGCCACAAGACATCCCAAGTTTACAAAATTAAAAGGCAAATCAGAAACTTCAGTTAAACCAGAGCAGCATAAGCAACAGAGAAAAGCCACAGTCTTCACTTACATTTAAAAATGAGTAGCATCATGGACAGTCAAGAAGTCTTCAATATGGAATGGAAAATGTTGTTAGTATTGAAGCTTTACATCCAGGAAGTGGGATACAGGAGCTTGTGCAATCTATCTGTAAGCAAGAATTTTTTGGCCAGCCTTGGGTGCTGTGAAGTTTGATGGGGAAGTCAGAAGGAGGGTCTTCTGATATTCCCTAACAGCAAGCATATTGAGAAGAGGATTCCTTCCCAGCATTTTATCTTATTCATTTCATCAGTTGATATACTGCTTGCTTTATCAAAAACATCTGATAAAGTGTGGTTTGGGCTATTACAGGACTGAATCTAGACTTTTCTGATCAAAAGAGATCTTTCCAACCATGAAAAGTACAAAGCACCAGTATAGGATCCCAACTAGAAGAAAGGGTCAGATGGGCAATCCTGGCTGATTCTGCACTGCATACCTCAGGAATGCCTTTCCTATTGCTCCAGAGCAGTCTTTCCTAACCTGGCACCTTCCGTATGCTTTAGATGATAACCCTGAGTCCGCTTGGCCAGCGGTCCCCAACCTTTTTGGCACCAGGGACCGGTCGTGGAAGACAATTTTTCCACGGACCGGGGGGGGCGGGGTTTGCAGGCAGGAGCCAATTGCGTGCACCGGGGGGGGGGGGGCGGGGTTTGCAGACGGGAGCCAATCGTGTGCACGGGGGGCGGGGTTTGCAGGCAGGAGCCAATCGCACACACCGGGGGCGGGTTAATCATGTGCACCGGGGGGTGGGGTTTGCAGGCGGGAGCCCCGCTGCCCACTTCCTAACAGGCTGCGGCCCACTAGTGGGCCGTGGCCCACAGGTTGGGGACCCCTGTCCTTGGCTATGACAACTATAATTAATTTCAATACCAAGTAATATATTTTCCAAAGAATCCCATTCACTAATAATAACAATCATCTGGAACTTGAGTTAAGTAATAAAATAACAAAAGTGAATGATTTCACCCTGACATATGACAATTGGGGGGTCAGACAGGGCCAGATCCTGAATGCCTGAGAGAAGATTGAAGCCTACTAACTGTTAAGTCATAAGATGGCTTGTTTGACTTGGCTTAGTATGTTGTATAATCCCAGTCATTGGAGTTTATAAATAATGGTCTATATCTTCCACATGTACCAGGTCATTATGCTTTAGACAGTGAACTACAGTGTAATTTAAACACGTGGCTTAGGATGATGTACAAATCCAGCCACTGTATACAGGGTGAAATTACTGTTGGGACTCCTATATCACAGCCAGTTATAGTTTGTGTAATAACAGTTTGCTTAACCCACAACTGGCTGGGATCACACAACATGGTAAGCTATAAACCAAGTGTTATAAAGCACAAAGGCTGGGACAACACAATATGCTAATCTAAAACCAAACACAGCATATTATGGTTTAATGTAATGTGTGAACCAAAACACTGTGGGTATGAGCATCCATTGAAAAGTATAATGTGATGATGCAGTAGTATTTTAAGTTGTCCTTCCTTTCCTTTTTCTTCCTTTGCCAAGGAATGATCTGTGAAAAAAGGCCCGTCAGAGTTTATAAAACTGCAGCTGGTATAATATAGCAACAGCAGGATGATCTAACACCCTCCCCCCCCAGCCCTAGAAAACACAAATTCTGCACTTTTTCCATATTCCCATTAATCAGAGAGAAAAGGGATTCTAGAACTAATTTTAAAAGAGCTCAAATAAAGCCTGAATAATTTGCATTTAGAGAGAGTGGTCCTTTTGGTTTAATTGGGTTTACTGAATCCATTTTAGATGGCGATTGCTGCAAAGATTGAACATCCGCAGTCCTTTCCCCAAATGAAAGAGTAACCCTTGGAAACTAGTTGGCATGTAATACATTTCAATGCAGCATAATAGGGTAGTCGTGCAGGACTTTGAACTGAATGCGACACATTTCCTTAGTCATTCGCTTGTAGCTGTAATGACCGTCTACCTTGGCTGCGATTCCAGGCGGGTTCAACATTTGATACAATATATATTAATATATTCTCTACATAAGAAGTGGTCTGAATTTGGTGCTTGAAAATATAGTTAATTTTTATGTTCTGCAGCTAAATGAAGCTGGGGAACGAATTTATTTCTTCTTCTTGCAGAGGTAATACAGAGATCTTGTTTAATTAGAACCCTTGTCAGCAACTGTCACAAAAGACTTGAAGGACCAACCAGCCAGAAGCTTTATTGTTCTTCAGCAACCACAGAACAGACACAGGAAATACTTGACACCCCACTCTCCTGTGACAACTGAGTTCAGTGCCACCTAGTAGTAACTAAACTGTGTGATGCTGGGTGCTTGCAAGAGGGCAATTCCTCGTACTATCATTGTGCAGCTATTCTCCCAGAGTTTGCCCAGGATGCTCGGGCACCTGCGGCAAAGATTAAGATGGTGCTCTGCTCCCTTCCACTTCCAGAAGCAGACTGGAAGCAGATCGTGCTCCAGCTGTGGCCGCGAGTGAGGACACCCCTTCCCAACCCTTAGGGCAGCTTAAGAAAAGCAAGACAGGCGGTATGGCTTAAGTACAGGGAGGCGGGGCCTTCTGCGTTTCCCTCCCTAATGGATTTCTATGGGTAAGGGGAAAAAGTGAGTGCTAGGAAAATGTGAGAGGTTAGACACAGAAGATGTTATTGGGACCCCACCTCTTCAAATTCCATGTTGGAGGCAATATTCTTTAAACAGTTTTAATTTTTAAGCGTTTCTAATTTTTGATTCTATGTTTTATTGAAAACCTTTGAGAGACCTCATTAGTTGGTGGTGTAATAAATTAGATTTAATTAGAAAGGAAGGAAGACTATTTATTTATTATTGACTATAGAGGCCTGGGGGCGTGGTGGCTCAGCGGGTAAGACGCCAGGCTTGTCGATCGGAAGATCGCAAGTTCGGAGGTTCGAATCCCTAGCCCCGCGTGATGGAGTGAGCACCCGCACTCGCCCCAGCTCTTGCCAACCTAGCAATTCGAAAGCATGCAAATGCAAGTAGATAAATAGGCACCACTTTGGTGGGTAGGTAACAGCGTTCCACATGCGTCATGCCAGCCACATGACCGCGGAAGCGTCTTCGGACAACGCTGGCTCTTCGGCTAACAAACGGAGATGAGCACCGGCTCCTAGAGTCGGACACGACTGTGCGGGGGAACCTTTACCTTATTATATTATTGCCCCTGATGGTTAGGGATTATGGGAGTTGAAGTGCACACACCTAGAGGGCACCAAGTTTGGGACAATATGTTATATTTTCTGTAGTTCATTCTAACATGGGGCTAAGAATAGAAGTAGCTCTTCTGCGGCAATAACTGCCATGGTTCTTACTCTAGGCAGAGTTGCAGGAAGTCCTGGGAGAGGGTTTATGGTTTATGGCACCACCTGAATTTCCTTTTAGGAGCTCATGTCAACCAGTGCATAAAATTCATGCATGACGGAGTGAGCACCCGCACTCGCCCCAGCTCTTGCCAACCTAGCAATTCGAAAGCATGCAAATGCCAGTAGATGAATAGGTACCACTTCGGTGGGTAGGTAACAGCGTTCCGCGCGCGTCATGCCGGCCACATGACCGTGGAAGCGTCTTCGGACAACGCTGGCTCTTCGGCTAACAAACGGAGATGAGCACCGGCCCCTAGAGTCAGACATGACTGCACAAATGTGCGGGGGGTACCTTTACCTTTACCTTATAGAGGCCATCTGACTCCCAATGTCTCCGGATGGCTTACACCTCAAAAGTAGGAAGCAATAAAGGACAGGAAAAAGACATGTACATCTGGAACAGACAACCCAACACATCAAAAGGAAACTAACAGAGGCTCAACAACTGCGCCAAGCCTGGGAGCAAAACCAGGTTTTCAAAGATTTGCAGAACAGCTGCAAGGCAGAAATTGCGTAACTCTCTGGGGAATGGTGTTCCACAGGGCAGGCACCATGACAGAGAAGATGCACTTCTTAAGTCCTAACAGATTATAGTATTTAACTGAAGGGACCTGGAGCACAGTCTTACTGGGCAGGCAGAGACTATTGGAGAAAAACAGTCTTTCAAATACCTAGGCCCTATGCCACGAAGGCTTTATAGGTGATAATCAACACCTTGAATTGCATCTGGAAGCTAAGCAGTAACCACGCCAGCTTCCAAAGCAATGATACCACATATGTGTTTAACATGGTGTGCCTGTCCCGGCCTGCTGTAGTTTCTGAGTGGTCTCCATGGGCAGCCCCACATAGAGTGTTGCAGTAGTCCATTCATGAGGTCACCAGGGCATGAGTGACTGAAGGACCGCTCACTTTAGGAATAGGTGCAACTAGTGCACCAGCTGGACCTGTGCAAAGGCCCTCCTGGCCACAGTTGCCACCTGCTCACCAAAAAGATCCATCATATGTCCCATTGCTTGCTTTCCTTCTGTGAGTGCAATCACCTTCTATCCTGCCCACCTTAAGACTAAGAAGGACTATAGACCAGGATTCTTCAAGACCCTTGATTTATTTTACATAATGAAAGATGTATACAGTACACAGTGACTTGATCACCTTCAACCAGAGATGGGGAATGACTGGCCCACAGGACATCAAGTGAGGCCCTTGCTCTCCCTCAAATGGACCCACGTTTTCCCTTGAGGGAGAAAGCTGGGGTCTGGGTGAGGAAAATATAGAGCGGCTGCCAATTTCTTTCCTATACATCTGGGGGAAAGGCACGTGCCAGACAACCTGTTTTTCTACATCCAAAGGACATAGAGAGCAACGGTTCATTGTTTCCTCCAGCAAGGTAAAAGGAGTAGTGCTGGAGATGGGCTTAATAGATGCCAGATGATGCTGTCCAATCTACTGGAGCTGCATTTATATCCCTAAGCCAGAGCTTTCCAAACTGTGTGTCGGGACACATTAGTGTGTCGGCTGTAGTGTTTGGGTGTGTCGCGGCTGCTGCTGCTTCCGAGCCCTGCCAGCATTCCACACAGGTCCTAGTGCCTGCCTTGGGCCTTGCTGCCTCCAAACCTGCTGTGATTCCGCGCAGGTCCTAGTGCCTGCCTTGTGCCGTGCTGTAAGAGTGTGTCGCGAAATGATGCCCTGCTGTAAGAGTGTGTTACGAAATGATGCATGTCTAAAAAGTGTGTCACCAACATGAAAAGTTTGGAAAGCTCTGCCCTAAGCCATGTAAAACCACTCTTCCAGGTATACTGTATCAATACTTCACTCTGCAAGTCAAAGATGAATTGCTATCATCCAGTTCCTTCCTGTCTGTTTCTCTGCTCCTGCACAGGAATAGAACCTGCATGTTATATTAAGGGTTTCTGAAAATCTCAGATCTGGACAAACTATTTAGTAATGAGGTCCTCAGAATGAATTCAGCCAAACTTGCAAAATACAGTGTTGCATTTACCACCCTTTCAGAAAGGAAATCACACATGTACTTGTACAGAGAGAGGGACCAGTTTTTGCTATTTTACCATTCGACTTGTAATCTCATGATAGTTACTGCAAGTAGTTGTTGGTGCAAGTGTTTTTTTTTAAAAAGAACTAACTTTGAAATAGCAAAATCTCATGATACTGTCAAATCTTGAAAGATTTTTGGTGCTCTTGCCCAAGATCTTGCACGTTTTTATAAAGGAATACCACACTTGGCGAGTTCCTTGTGCCATGGTGCCCACAAGAGCTGCACTGCCAACTCCTGCTTCTTTGGTTGTTCTCGGATGCTTTCAATGACAGTGCACTGATCCACATAGAAGAATAGGTTGGGAAGAGCTATTGTAGCTGACAGAACCAAGACAAAAGTGATTTCATCAAGATGTCTCAAATTACAGGCTGTTCTGTTAGCTTTTAAAATGGAAAGCTAGAATTGTGATGAATGTGCAGGTCCCTTTATTTTCTTACCTGCTTCATTCTTATTTCTACTACTATTTCCTTTCCCCCCAGCACTTTCACAGCAAAAAGGAAAAAAAAATATTCACGGGTTTCCACTAATAATATTTTAGACATGCCATGTGACTGGTATAATACAGGCTATAGATATATTTTCCAAGGAGCTCTTTGCACACACACATACAGGATATAAGAGCCAGTTTGGTCTAGTGGTTAAGGCTCTGGGCTAGAAACCAGGAGGCTGTGAGTTCTAGTCCCGCCTGAGGCATGGAAGCCAGCTGGGTGACTTTGGGCCAGTCTCTCTCTCTCTCAGCCCTAGGAAGGAGCCAATAGCAAACCAGGAGACTGAGAGTTCTGGTCCCGCCTTAGGCATGAAAGCCGGCTGGGTGACCTTGGGCCAGTCCCTCTCTCTCTCAGCCCTAGGAAGGAGCCAATGGCAAACCAGGAGACTGAGAGTTCTAGTCCCGCCTTAGGCATGAAAGCCGGCTGGGTGACCTTGGGCCAGTCACTCTCTCTCAGCCCAACTCACCTCACAGGGTTGCTGTTGTGGGGAAAATAGGAGGAGGAAGGAGTACTAGGTATGTTCCCCGCCTTGAGTTATTTGTAAAAATAATAAAGGCGGGATATAAAATAAAATAATAAAATAAAATAAAATAATAAAATAAAATAATAAAATAAAATATAAAATATAAAATATAAAATAAATAAAATAATAAATAAAATATAAAAATAAAATAAAATAAAATAATAAAATAATAAAATAAAATAAAATAATAAAATAAAAGGTTTAAGTAGGCAACTGTTTGCAAGTAGATAACATTATACAGGTATAAGACTTAGGAGTCAGCTAAGGTTGACTGTGACCTTCCATCATGTTTAGTGCTCATTCAGGAATATGTAACTTGATTATCTAACTTGTCAGTTGTGTGATTTGTGAAAGCACCCAGAATGTTTCTTAATTTTTACTTTATTTCTGAAGTTTTTACAACATTTTATGTACAAGATGTTTTCTCTTTCCTGGGCTTTGCATTTTTTTTTATTATAAAACTGTTATTATATGTCAGGTGTTATTAACTCCTGACAAGGGTGTTTATGTGAACAAGGAGTAGAGTGCTTATTATCAATCCACTTATTATTATTCCCTTAAGACAGCATATTTGCTTCCTCATGCACACAACAATAACTGGAGATTTAATTGCCACTCTGGGATGCAAAAAATAACTGGAAGCACCTACCTCATCAACAGCGGAAAATGCCATCGGTATTTCTTTATCTACAGATTTTTTATTCAATTGAGGGCAGGCATCGTACTGGAATATCAGTGTTATAACAGAGTCCCAATCGTGTGAATGCTAATAGAAATCCTCCCTTTAAATTATGCCACTCAACCTGACAATGATAAAGGCTGGTGTTTACATACTCTCTTTGGGCTTAACACCCAAAATTCAATATATCACTGAAGAATTCTAGCTAGGAAGGTGACCAACAGCACCCACATGGAAAGAAGTCTGGAAGAAAAAGTTTTAATTCAAAACAGGAGTAAAAAAAACTGGAAGGAGCAGCAATGTTAGACTTCTACGGAATAAAATAACCCCCCTTTTCTTGCCAGCAATGCTTTTTATTGGTGGTAAATATTGGATCAAAGTTTTACAGGAGAAGAATGGCTGGTATGAGAAGTAGGCTGAAAGCCAACAGTTCTCAGGTCAGAATTAGTCGTTATGCGTGGTGGCTCAGCGGTTAAGATGTCAGGCTTGTCGATCGGAGGGTTGCAAGTTCGGAGGTTCGAGACCCGAGTGCCGCATGACGGAGTGAGCTCCCGCACTCGCCCCAGCTCTTGCCAACCTAGCAATTCAAAAGCATGCAAATGCAAGTAGATGAATAGGTACCACTTCGGTGGGATGATAACAGCATTCCGTGCTTGTCATGCCAGCCACATGACCGCAGAAGTGTCTTCGGACAGCGCTGGCTCTTCGGCTAACAAACGGAGATGAGCACCGGCCCCTAGAGTCGGACACGACTGCACAATTGTGCGGGGGGAACCTTTACCTTTTTAAACACTCAACAACTGCTCAGCTTCAAAGCCACCAAGCACCATGCAATGAATGAATCCCTTAATTCAGGGGGAGCAGGGGAGTAAAAAAAGGCGAAATGGCGATGGCAGTAGTTACAAGCATGTTTTACAAGCAGGCAGCACGTGTACAAAAAGGGCAGGTCTTCTATCACAATGCTACCATTGCCATCTTGCTCTTTTTATACACACCTCTGCAGACACCACCAAGGGGGAAGACTGCAAAAAACGCCTTCAGGTTTGAACCACTGTGGATATAAGAGTCAACTTACATAGGCAGTGGGCAATAAACTGTTTTGTTTGCTTCATTTTTGATTGCCATAAGTTCTCAGCTAGAATCTTATTATAGAAGCATGTTTGTGGTATTTCTTCTGAATCCTAAACTAATAAACGAGTCCAGTCGTGTCAAGTCAGAGCCATCTGCTTTTTCTATTCTCTTTCTTTTCAGTCTCCCCAGAATGTCCAACCTCATGACTGTACAACACCTCAACAGGCCAAAACCAAAATAAATGATGTACCAGGAACACCACACAGAATTATGGAAGGTTATGTAAGTCTCTAACCAAGTTTTTAAACCATCATTAAAGCTACAATCCCATTATACACTAGCAATTATTAACAATTGTTTATGTGTTGGCAATCCAATATGTCACTAAATAAGTAATAATTAACATCAAAGTCAAATCTCCTTTCAGACAAGCTTTACTCCTGATGACTGAATGGACACATCATTGTTGGGTTTCTTGGCATCAATACAAAAGCCTCCAGATTTGGGCTACAAACATTTGGAGGCCCACTCAGTGGTAGTAAAGAGTGTTTTATGCCTCTTTGCTTCAGTCTAGTGTTTTTTCAGGTTTTGGGAGCCTTGTTTTGGTAGCTTAACAATATGGAAGTGTATTGTCGAAGGCAATATGGAAGTGGCTTGCCATTGCCTTTTTGCAGGATATTTTTTGGATTATTTAGTTTAACCTACAGCCTTGGTTTTCCTTGGTGATTTCCCAATAAATAATGAAAAACAAATGTCCAGTGAAAGAATGCTAACATAATTGTAGAGCAGAACCATTAACATAAAAACAAGTCAAGAGAAGCGCGTATACACACACAAACACACACACACACACACACACACACACACACACACACAGCTTTCTTATGTTCATCTTCCCTATAAAGATGAAACTTAACAGGCCCCAGTTGGGAACTAATTCCAGAGGGATGAGGCTATTGCAGGAAACGCCCTTAATGGAATATGAGATACCAGTCCCTTTCAATTATCTTACTGTATGGTCAGGTTGATACAGGTAAAGGATGCTAACCATTTAAGCCTCAAATACTTTAAAGGTTAAAAAAACCACCTTTAGGTGGACTGATTACATTGTTGCAAGATTTGCATTATAGATGCAAAATTTTTTCTATATTTTTTTCTATAATGCAAGATTTGCATTATAGAAAAAAAGTACATGGAGAAGTGTTTATTGGGGCATTGAAGTTGGGGTCATTACACTGAGAGGGTTCAATCCTACCATTTTATCTTCTTGACTTGTTGAAATTGTTATGTATGAAAGGTTTGTAAAATTATTTTGTAGGGGAATATAAAACTATCAAAAGGATACTCCATGTCTGCACTGTGAAGCAGTTTAGCCAAGATGCAAATAAGTAGACCTTTATTTGTTTTGTTTGGTCTGAGTATACATAATCACTGCTCTCATTTGTATCTGGTTGCTTTTATAGAAACAGAATGCTAGTTTAGATATGCCTTTAATTTGATCCATCACAGTAAAGGTCTCTATTCTTAGATATGACTTCTCTAAGTAGATTTGGATATGAGTCCTTCACAGTGCAATTCTTTATATGCTTACTAAGAGAAATTCGTCCAACTGATTCCAATTAAGCTTTTTCCTAGGTAAACTGAATCTCATTGAATTTTTTTCCCTGTCAACACTGAAACATTATCCCATGGTCCAAATTCTAAATCTGTTCATCTGAACAGAAAGGGGAAAAAAAAGAATTCTCCAAATTTATTTATTTTCTAAGTCAAAGAATTATGGAAAAGTGAAACTAGGATATTTTCCCCCCAAAGTTGTTGAAAAAACAGTGGTCACAGCTTACTAGAAGATTTCAAATATTGTCTTATCTGGATCTAATCATGATCCTATTTAAGATTCTGCATTGTGTAGCTGGAATCCAAAAATGGGAAGTTACCAAGTTTGAATTGCTTCATCCACCTAATTTGTTTATGAAGCTTTCTTTTACGTAGTATCCTACCTTTTTAAACATGACCTTAAATTTTTATTTGCTTTCCTATACAGAATTTTAAAAAGGAAATAGAACACAAAGAAAAAATAAAAATATAAGGGAAAAAAGAAAACAAATGCATGTTCCCGTTGGGGGAGTTGGGCGGTCATATAAATTTAAATAATAAATAAATAAATATTGTAATATATATAGAAAGTTGTTCAGTTATGAAACATGCCCTTGTCAATCATAGGTTACTCTGACTGTGGTGGCCAAATGTCCCATTTTACTAAAAAATGGTATTTTATTTGAATGCATATCAGAGAATAGCTTTCTGCTTGAAGGCATCCTATATTTGAAGGGCTGTCCAGGGCAAATGGGATTTTACGATAAAATACTGCCAGGAGGGAAAGCTAGCTCCTTGGAATTTCTATCAAGCAATATAACCTAGGCAGCCAACTAACCAAGCACACAGGTCACCCGTCTTACCCAACATAGATGGATGACTTATATTTCTCTTCTAACTGCACTAATTATTTCTAATTGTTTATCTAGGTGTATTGGTATAAACCAGGGGTGGGGAACCTTTTTTCTGCCAAGGGCCATTTGGATATTTATAAAATCATTCGCGGACCGGGGGCGGGGTTTGCGGGCAGGAGCCAATCACATGGAAGGGGGCAGGGTTTGCAGGTGGGAGCCAATCACAAGCACCGGGGGTGGGGTTTGCGGGTGGGAGCCAATTGTCCGGAAGGGGCAGGGTTTGCGGGCAGGAGCCAATCGCGCAGAAGGGCCTGAGGTTGCCTTGGGAGGGCTAGACCAAATGATTTCGCGGGCCTTATACTGCCCGCGGGCCGGACGTTTCCCACCCCTGGTATAAAAGAACATATATGAACACATTTAAGCCAGTCTACTCCCCATTCATTTTACTGATGCATTTTCTCTTCTTTGGCAATGTATAAGTTGTTGTAGGAGGAAAGTTGTGTTAGTCTATGGCAGAGCTTTCCAAACTCTGTGTCGCGACACAAAAGTGTGTCGCCACACAGAGTCTGGTGTGTCGCCACACAACCTGGAAGCGCTGATCATCATCAGCGCTTCTGGGTTTTCCCGCGGCGACACACCAAAGGCGGCGCGCAAAAACCTGAAAGCGACAGCAGTGCTTCCGGGTTTTTGCGCACTGCCGCAACGGCAGCACTTCCAGGTTTACCCGCGGCGACACACCAACGGCGGTTGGTGTGTTGCTGCGGGAAAACTTTGGAAAGCCCTGGTCTATGGTGGCAAGAAATCAGGAGTCTGGTAGCACTTTTTCTAACAAATTGTATTAAAAGACATTGATAAGGCACTTGTAATCTGTCTCACATGTCCCCTGCATCTGTAATAACCAACCTGTCTTCCCCTCCCTTTACTCCTCCCATCTCCCCCTAATTTAAATCTTACATCAGTCTCTAGCTGAGGGCTTTCCAAAGTTTTCCCGCGGCGACACACCAACCTCCGTTGGTGTGTCGCCGCGGGAAAACCCGGAAGTGCCGCCATTGCGGCAGCGCACAAAAACCCGGAAGCGCTGCTGCCGCTTTCGGGTTTTTGCGCGCTTCCGTTGGTGTGTCGCCGCGGGAAAACCTGGAAGTGCCGCCGTTGCGGCAGCGCGCAAAAACCCAGAAGCGCTGCTGCCGCTTTCAGGTTTTTGCGCACTGCCGTTGGTGTGTCGCCGCAGGAAAACCCGGAAGCGCTGATGATCATCAGCGCTTCCGGGTTGTGTGGCGACACACCAGACTGTGTGTGGCGACACACTTTTGTGTCGGGACACACAGTTTGGAAAGCTCTGCTCTAGCCACTCTATGCATCTGATGTTGTCTGCCTTTTAATGAAATGTGTTAGTTGGAAAAGGTACTACCAGATGTCTTCTGGATTCTTGCAATGCATAGGGCATAGCTTTCCAAACTGTGTGTCGCTCGCGACAAAACCCGGAAGTGCTGATGGCGCGTCACTGCCGCACCTGCGGCGGTGTGCGCCACAGCAGTGGTACGTGCTGCGGTGGCGGCGACGGCAGCGGCGTGCCATCAGCGCTTCCGGGTTTTAGCGCGAAACACGAGGCCACCGCTGCTGCCGCACACTGCCACGCCGTCGCTGTTAGTGTGTCGCCAATGGTGGGACTTTGGAAAGCACTGGCATAGGGGCTCACCCTATGCATTTCCTTGTTCTCTTTTCAACTAATAGATCTTTCAATTTACATAGTATGTTGTAATATATCTTTGCATTTTGATAGCATTTTTTCCTATCATATTTTGGCTATTAAATGAGTACTTCAGGAAGATGTTGCTATTTATTGTGGAAACTTCCCTGAATTTACCGTAAGGTGATATCTAACAGGTATCAGTTTACTGACGGACTCTATCCTTGCCCTTCCATAATGCATCCAAGAAAGTGAGATTGGCGCAGGGGTCTGGCTTGACCTACTGGCATCCTGTGTTTGGTTTTTTTTAATTTTGTATCTTATTCCAGTAAAGTTCCTTAAATAATACTGTATTGTATGGAATGAGGTGTTTTCCAGTCTTTATATAAATGATTCCACAATTTAATTAAAATGAAAAGAATGCATCCATTTTTTTTAGTTACTCTACACTGCCGTGGACTCTTCTAGAACCTGATTTCTGGAAGGGAAATAAGAGCGAAATCACAGAATGAACCAAATTTAGTTCAAAGCTAGCATGAAGAAGAAGAGACAAATTAATCCCAAAATAGATACTTCTTGCTTGAATTTGAGGATGTTTTTAGATTAGTCCTGCTGGCAGAGAGAAATCAGGTTGGGCTGAAGCCATTTGTAGAATTTTAGTGTGCCAATTTCCAAAGCTGACCAGAATTCTTATTCATATAAAGTTTCTATGACACAAATAATTAAAAGCAGATTTTTATTTCCCCTCTGGAAAAATGTACTTTTATGGCCACAGGTCTTTCGTCTTGAGTTAGAATCCCTCTCTTTTACTGCCATCTTGTCTATGAATCCAGCAAGTACAAAACCATGATAAATGCCTGGTGCACATATACATACGTGTATTTATGTGTATGCACATCTAAGTATGCATGCAAAATTGTACCCTTTTTATAGGCTTCCCATTTTCGGCAGCAAGCTGAATTAGAATTTAATTGTTAGTTGGAATACTTGGAAAGCATTTAGCAATATTTTACAGACAATAAAACACTTGACATTCCGAAGCATAGCTATTTGGGAGTTATAAGAACAAACGTTATGAAATATTCATTGAATGGATTGCCTGGATAAAGAACAGTGCCAAATTAAGTTGATGAATTCACTCAACATTTGATATCTGGGGGAAAATGGAAAAGGGTTGGGACCTAGACTGAACACTAAACCATCTCTGTGTTCATTTTTTTCCCCTATACAGAAGAGCGAGCTTCAGACCGCATTCTAGATCAAGACAATACAACACTCAAAGAAGGCATGTTTAGGAATTGAATGACCCTAATTCAGCTTGAACAAGCCTTTCCTGCTTCCCTTTCTGCAGATTCATTTCCAAACTCAGATAAGGCATGGCTCCATCTGTTTCATTTTATAGAATTCTATTATCCATCTCTTTATAATTGTTATATATTATCCTCCAGATAGAATTATTCTCCCAAAATAAAGGTTCCTGAAATTTAGAAGGGGGAGGGAGGCACGCACGCACGCACGCGCACACACACACACACAGAGGACTTACGTACAGAAGTGTTTGTGAATCTAGTTTAAAAGCTGATCAGGTGAGGACACAAACTCACAACATCAGTGTGCAACTCAGGCACAGCAAGCCACTGCTTGGATCTGCCTTAATAAATTAGAAAAAAAACCCTGATTTAAGATCTAACTGTATGTTTTAGCACCATTTGACAACCACTGCAGTTTCCTACAGCTCAGTATTATGTTTGTCTACTTCAGATTATACTAGTGTTTTATCTTATAGAATATTTATTTATTTATATTTTATTTATTTTATTTTCTATCCCGCCTTTATTATTTTTATAAATAACTCAAGACGGCGAACATACCTAGTACTCCTTCCTCCTCCTATTTTCCCCACAACAGCAACCCTGTGAGGTGAGTTGGGCTGAGAGAGAGAGACTGGCCCAAGGTCACCCAGCCGGCTTTTGTGCCTAAGGCGGGACTAGAACTCTCAGTCTCCTGGTTTCTAGCCCAGCACCTTAACCACTAGACCAAACTGGCTCTCCAGAATATAAAAGATTGTCTCTAGGCTCAGATTCTGCACTAAGTAATTGTTTAAGAAACCATAGCTAGATGAGTTCACATATCATACTAAGCCATAATCTCTGATAACAACTGACAATAGAATTCACACTACATGTTAAAAACAAACAAACTATATTATGGCTTAATGTGATATGTGAAGAACCCTACCCATATGTCTAGCATTTATCAACATTCTATTCCTTTGTATCCTTTTCTGTAATTCTTATCCAAGATGTATGCATTTAAGATGGCATACATGAAATTATACATGAAATTATCAACAGTCACTGACGAGATCTGACCCTACTTAGCTTCAGAAAGGTTCCTATACTTTATCTGTAGCTTGAATCATGTCAACTGGATTTCTATTTTCTTAGTGGAAACGTTTCGCTCCTTATCCAAGGAGCTTCTTCAGTCTGAGCAAAGTTGGTAAGGGAATCCTAAATATGTTCCTAGGTAGCTGTGTGACCTTACACCTGGGGCTAGGTCATGGTTATATTGAGATGTAATTTTTAAGTCCTTTTATCATCTAATGGAGGGTCGTTAAAATCACCATGCTGCTGTTGAGCTTCTGAAATGGTCTTAATCTTCCTAGGCACAGAAGACAACACGGGGAGGAAGATGGGGGAGAGTTTGTGCCTGAGGCCCCCACCTCTATTCAAGGAAGGATTTTCCAAGTTGGCATAAATGGATTCCTTGACCATTTATGCCAACTTGGAAAATCCTTCCTTGAATAGAGGTGGGGGCCTCAGGCACAAACTCTCCCCCATCTTCCTCCCCGTGTTGTCTTCTGTGCCTAGGAAGATTAAGACCATTTCAGAAGCTCAACAGCAGCATGGTGTTTTTAACGACCCTCCATTAGATGATAAAAGGACTTAAAAATTACATCTCAATATAACCATGACCTAGCCCCAGGTGTAAGGTCACACAGCTACCTAGGAACATATTTAGGATTCCCTTACCAACTTTGCTCAGACTGAAGAAGCTCCTTGGATAAGGAGCGAAACGTTTCCACTAAGAAAATAGAAATCCAGTTGACATGATTCAAGCTACAGACAATTCCACCTGGATGACTGAGAACCTTCATAGTCCTATACTTTATGTTTCCTTGAGAAGTGGAACTGCTTAATGGCTTAATCTTGTCTGCCCACCACCAGTCAGTCCAAAGAGCCACATCCATGGCCAAAGAGAACAAAACAAATGAGGTGGCTAATTGAAGATGGACCTTCCCCCATTTGCTCATATAGTATACAGTATATAATTCCATGGATGAAGATATAAAGAAACTCGTTTCTGCAAATGTGTGGTGTTAGATGAGAAAGTAAGACCAAATATGTAAAAGCAGCAGAATTTTTTCTCAGCAATTACAAATCCTTAACTGTGTTTAAAGTCTATTTAGGAATTAGATTGAGGAGTTTTATAATGACCATCACTTGTGATTTATTTCCTGGGAGGGGGGGAGGGTAAGTTAATGTATCCTCTTTTTAATCCCCCCCTCACTCACATTTGGCATAAAAGTGGCTATGTTTGTATAAAGAAATAAGCCCAAAAGCCCAGTTAAGAAGCCCGTGTGCACTGCCATTTTAACTATTTTTGTAATTCAGAAGGGTGTATGGGGTGCCCAGGGAGGGGTAGCTCCTCTGGTGGAGGGGCCTGCCGTGCCCTTTTTAGGGCTGCTTGTTCACCTTTGGTCCCTACCTGGCGCTCAGCTCTCACCTGTGGCTCCAAGTAGCTGTAACACGCACAGTGGCCACACTCCAGTAAACCGTCTCAGCAGAAACCAGGTGAGGGTACCCGATGGGTCTGTGACCCTGGGTGAGATAGGGGATTTGTCTGTTCCAGCGGGTGAAGTCTGGCCCTGGCAGATTGAGCGGAGGAGACCAATCAATGGTCAAGACGACAGGCCCAGTAGGCGTTGTGGAGCAGTAAGAGAACAAGACACTTAGACGTCCTGGTCATCCACTGCAGCAGGAGAGGTCTCCAGCCGTCCGTGCCACTGGATTAAGGTCCCTTATGCCGAGAGTGGGACTGTCCCTGTGCAATGGCTGCTCCACTTAAAACTCCATCACACACAGGTTTCTGTTATGCAATTCATCTTCATCTACAACCCATCTGCAATTCATCTCAGTTTATTGTGTCTTCTTCGAACCCGAAGGACTACCTATATATGTAATTCAGAGTTTTAGGACTATTACTTCAGCAAAATCCCTCTGGTGGAGGGAGATGGGCGGTGATAAAAGTTAGATCAATCAATCAATAAATAAATAAAATCAAGAGCAACTGCTATTTTGAGTTTTCAGAAAACCAGAATTTTAATCTTCTATAAGCCTTGATTCCAAATTCCACTTCCCCAAAAGCAAAAACTGTAGTTGCTCCAGATTTTAATAACATGGTAACTTTAGCCTTACCTTGTTATCAAAATCGGAAGCAGCTACAATTTATGATGAGATGGTAGTAAAATGGCAGTATACACACTGTTTAACTGAGCCTTTTGGCTTCGTGTGTGATGAAAACAGCTAGTGTGAATCTATTAGACTCTAATTCCAACTCAGATTACAAACTCTAGAGAATTCAAGACATTATTATCTTCCTTCAAGGCTTGCAATTTAGGACTAACTGCTGCAGCAGTTAAAATACAACCAGCATTTCTAAAGTAACTGTTTCTCCTTTCATATTAAAAGTAATCTGGTGGTTAGAGTTTACCAATGACGTAAGACATTATTTTGCAGATAAGTTATTCCATAAAGCCTTCTATACATCTTGGTAATAATGCTAATGATGATAAGCTTTTTCTGTTTATTTCCTGAAAATCTTTTCATTTGTAACAATTTTGAACCGTTGGGAGACAATGATTCATCTAGTATGAGGAAATTGCTCAAAAGTAACCTGGAATGAAAAAGAACAAGATCAACTCTATATCCAAATAAGGCTACATTCAGGCATGAATGCCTACAGAAGATCCATTAGTATGATTTGGACTTATGAGTCAATCATATCACCACCAAAGAGCATAAAGCAGGGTGGGGTGGGGGGGTGCCTTCAAATCAGTCTTGACTCCTGGCGACTGCTTGGACAAGTCCCTGCAGTATTCTTGGTAAGATTTTTGGAATTGGTTTGCTACTGCCTTCTTAGGGCTGAGAGAGAGGGACTGGCTCAAAGTCACCCAGCTGGCTTTGTGCCTAAGGCAGGACTAGAACTCCCGGTCTCCCAATTTTTAACCTGGTACCTTAACCACTACACCAAACGGGCTCTCATAAGGGTAGTACTTATACAGAAGGAAGGTCCTCTTACACTTTTTGATAATAAAAGAATCTATTGAAACAAAGAACGGGAAGACATCATTGCTGAAAAACTTGGATGCCTTTGAAAAACAGCCTAATTTGTTGCTGATGTAATTCTATGTTTTTGTCTGTGACATCAGTTTGTGTAGGAAATAGTTGTCTAAAATTACATTATTAACAATTCAAATAGATCTTCAGCATGCATAATGGTTGGTGTAGTATGAGAACTTACTGTATACCCACACTAATGCACATGCCAAGATGCTTCCAAGATGAGCTAAAAATCTATTTTATAGGCTTGAGGAGGTAACTAAGTGTTGAAGACTGACATCAGTTCCTGTAACTCATGCTAAAAAAAAATCAAATGCTAAAAAATACATATTTAAATACATACATATTTACAGGGGCGCAGTAGTTCAGCGGGTTAAACCGCTGAGCTGTTAGTCTGCCGACCATAAGGTCGGCAGTTCGAATCCACGTGGCGAGGTGAGCTCTCGTCACTAGCCCCAGCTCTCTGCCAACCCAGCGATTCGAAAGCTAAATAAGCAAGTAGATAAATGGGTACCACTCACGTGGGGCAATATGCTGGCATCCTGTCGGGGAGTCGCCTCGGAGCCGAAGACGGAGCCAGAGATCGGGAGAAGCCGGAATGGCGGCTGAGGACGGCGGCAGAGGACGACGGATCCCCAGTTACAACTTCCGGGATGTCAGCAGCCGGCTCCGAAAAGCGAGGCATTCTGGGACTTGTAGTTCCGATGCCTGGAAAAGAAGAGCCGGTTCCCTCACCCCCTCCCTAATCGCGCGGGTATTGTATGATATGATTGTATAAAAATTGAAGTACATGATTGTAAGCCGCCTAGAGCCCTCCATTAGGGAGGGGATAGGCAGGGTATAAATAAGATAAATATAATATATAAATATATATTGCTTGCTTCCAATTTATATCTTATATATATCTCAATCTTCTTGCATGATCATCTACATAAATTAAAACACTAGATCAATAACCTACAAGGATTGAATGAAAACTAACGCCTTTGATGTTATACATTGCCAGCTGATGCACTAGAAGCTCTGATGGGTTTCTTAGCATTTGTTCTTTACTTCAATTGGCAGAAAGCTGCTATGAGAAAACATTGTGTTGCTATTGCTTATGAAATGGAAGCCTGCAGTGAGTGCTTGTCAGTGCACTTTAAGCAACACACTGCGATTGAATTGATAACCAAGAATCCCTCCAATTGAAATTCTCCACTGAATGCAAGGCATTTATGGGAGTGACTGTGATGACATCAGTACTGTGTCTTCCTAGGCCCAAAAATGTAAAGATGGCGAACTGGGAAGAGCTGATTTGCATGATCAAGAATGAAGTAGATGACTTGTGACCGCAACCAACAAGTTTCACATGAAAAAGCTCGAGGAATTAAAGACAATTGGTGGCTCACTCAGAAGGAAAGTGCTGTGAAGTGTGGCATTTCACAGGAATTTGTGGATTACAACATTGATGTTCTTCAATAGTGGAAGGTTTGTGTGAGATAGGTTCCTTGAATGCTGATAGCAGAGGTAAAAGCTTCAAGAGTTGAAATTTGTCAGCAATTGTTGTCACACTACAAGAATAAAGTTGAAGAATTTCTTCACTGCATTTTGACGGCCAACAAAACATGGGCTTGTCATTATGACTCAGAAATGGAGTATCAGTCCATGGAATATCATCACTATGCTTCACCTGCAGGGCAAAAAAATAAAATAAAAATCCAGGCTTTGGCAGTTACTGTGTTTTGGGACACAGATGGTGTTATTCACATGGATTTCCTTGAACCTGGCACCACTATAAACTTGGAGAGCTACATTGCAACACTCAAAACTTTGAAACAAAGATTAAACAGTATTCAGAAGCACAAGAAGGAAATTTTGCTGCAATATGACAACCTAGGCCTCATACCTCATTAGCCACCCAAGAGGCAATTGCAAAATTGGATCTCACCATCCACCATACCAGACTAGGCACCATGCAACTTCCACCCTTTCTCAAAATTGAAGGAATATCTTCACTGACATCTGTTTGACTCAGATAAAGAGGTGGAAAGGACTGTCAGGACCTGGTTGAAGAGACAAAGTGCGGAGTTCTTTTGTGATGGCTTTAAGTAGCTTGTCCATCACTGGCAGAAGTGTGTAGTGAATGAGGGTTTAGAGGAGTACAGAGATGGCTTTGAAGAAAATTATGTGACAATAATTTAGGTTAGGAAAGCTGTTAGGAAAACATGATCTTAGCCTGGAAAAATGGGAAGGGCTGAGAAAGAGACTTATGATAGCCCTGCCATAACTCTCTTTGACTTACAGGGAGAGAAGAGAAATATTGTCAGGTCTTCAAGATTCTTTTATTATAGCCTATATCAATAAAGTAGAGTTCTAGTATTTCTTGTGGTATCTGTTTCCTGACCAGGTCTACCTTGAAGGGCTGACAGATGGTGATTGTATGGAGAAGTAAATACAAGTAACAAAAAGCTCATTTCAAGGATTGTTTTCCAGTTTCATTTATCACAGTATCCCTATTTAAACTAAAATTATGGAGGTGGAGGCATTACTTTTCATCGAACCCTCATATAAAACAATAGTAATTCCTACCAGCTTTGTGGGTAAAGATAGTTCTGAATTAAATTGTGTGACAAAGTAGGGGTATCTTTTGATTGAGCTATACATGGGGCTACATTTCAGGCTGTGTTTTCCTATTTACTCCAATAATAGGGAGGTTTCTATAAAGGCACCTACACTGCACTTGCAGATTTCTGCCTGACAATGACATAAAAAGGCAGTCTATCTTAGGGCTGTATAAATATCTATAGTATCTACCTAAAAGGAAGGCAACTCTGATTTTTTTAAAAAAGTCACCTCTCAAAGGAAGAAAGATAGATATAAGCACAAACAAAACTCTATGCAAAATGCCCAGTTTCACCACCTCGTCAACCTAGAATTGCCAAATCCAGCTGAACCCAATCCTAGGGGTTTCCCTCTCCCCATAAATGTGTGCCTGAATAATTGTGTGTGTGAAGCTAGTTTAAAAAAGGGGAGAGTGAGAAAAAAAAAATATTGATTAAAATGGCTTGCCTATGAAAATCTGCATATATACAATTAATCTCCCCTCTGCATATGAATAGAATAGAATAATAACTTTATTGTCATCCCACTATACACTATACACCAAGTGCACAATAGAATGAAATTTCGTTGCAGTTGGCTCACAATTTCAATCAAACAATAAAATACTACTACTAATAATAATAATAATAAAAAACCATAGTTACTATAAAATATACATTCTTTAGCTCACAATTTCAGTCAAACACTAAAATACTAATAAAAAAAATCCATAATTACTATAAAATATACATTCTTTACACATCCAACATTTCACCTAAAAGAACTTATTGAAGCATTCAAGAATCCAATAGCCTGGGGGACAAAGCTGTTTCCCAATCTGGCTGTTCTACATCGGATACAGCGGAACCTCTTCCCAGAGGGTAACAAAGAAAACAAACCATGATGAGGATGAGGCATCACTGATGATCTTTCGAGCTTTGGACAAACAGCGTGCATGTGCTAAATCTTGGATGAGAGGCAGAGATATCCCAATTATCTTTTCTGCTGCCCTTACCACTCTCTGCACAGACTTTCTTTCTATATACCAATCACTGTATCACATGCAAACTATTATCACACACAGAAACACACAAATGTACATGTACATTTTCCTCTCCCTCCTTCTATCAATCTATTAACATATATAACACATCTCACATATTTAAGCAAGAGCTCTTTCCAGCTCTTGATGGTAGCAATCCCAGAGCCAACACTACTGTATATCTGGGGTCAGAAGCTAGGTAGGCTCAGGCCTGGTTAACACTTGAATGGGAGGCTGTCAGGAAATGCCAAACCATAAATTAGAGTAGGAAGTAAAACATTTGGATGAAGGCAATGGCAAATTATTTCTGTACTGTTTTCAAGAAAACTGCCTAGATAAGTCCATGAAGTCACCAGGAGTTGAGCCCAACAGTTAGGAGACTTTACATTTGCCTTTTCCTACTATCCAAGCTCTCCTCTATCCAAGCTAGGATGGGTTTCTTCAACTCTCAGGAGACAACCAGCTAAGCTGCAGCCTCTCTGGTCTGTGATTACTCACCTCACCTCACTTCATTTCTTTCTTTCTCCATTTAAACCTTGAATGTGCAACTTTAGCAGATGAAACAAGAAGGGTGTGAAGGCTAAAGCTGTCAAGACTAGAATGAAACGCCTGAGACCAGATAGGACCCTTTCAAAACACAATGCAGGTGCCTTCCATATCAAGGCCAAGAAGGAAGTCCATTACTACATAAGGGCAGGAAAAAGAGTCCGAGATTTAAATCCTGGGACTGTTATATATACTCAGCTAGATTTGGCAGTAGCTGAATTGCTTTGTTATTAGGGCTTCTTGTTACTGGGATAAAAACAAGTATTCCATTGTCTTGTCCTTGATGTTCCTGCTGCTACCTCAAGAAAAAAAAATTGCCCACCTTATGTTGTAATAGAACTTAGTTTCTGAGAATATGTGCAAAATGTTATAGTTTTAGCTGGAAGAAATGGTTGTTAATAGCCAGAAGTTGATGTTTTCTCACAAGGAGTTAAAAATTGGCAGATATTAGCAGATTCCCTTGAGCGTTAATCGTCAAAACTGTATGGAGGTAATTCCCCTGCTAAGGGGATGTCTTAATGTGAAGGCTTTTGTGAAATTAAAAAAAAAAACTATGGGGAAAATGAGAGAAAGAAACTGAGTTCATGCAAAAGCCATAATGTGGTTTATCTCAGGGGTCCCCAACCTGTGGGCTGCGGCCCACTAGTGGGCTGCGGCCTGCTAGGAAGTGGGCCACATAGCAGGTGAGCGGTGGTGGTCTGCGCGATTGGCTCCCGCCTGCAAACCCCGCCCCCGTCCGCCTGATTGGCTCCTGCCTGCAAACCCCGCCCCCATCCGTGCGATTGGCTCCCGCCTGCAAACCCCGCCCCTGGTCTGCGCGATTGGCTCCCACCTGCAAACCCCGCCCCTCCCGGTCCGTGGAAAAATTGTCTTCCATGACCGGTCCCTGGTGCCAAAAAGGTTGGGTACCCCTGGTTTATCTGGTATAAGCTTAGCAAAATGTGTGAACCTAGTTAGAGAAAGTGAACCCTGGCAGCTGGCCAATTAGTCTCTGCTTAAACATCTCAAGTAAAGGAAAACTTTGCACTTTCCAGAGGCAGTCTGTTCCACTGTCAAACAGTGCTTAATATTAATACATTTCTCCTAATGCTTAGTTAAAATCTGCTTCCTTGACATCTTCACTGCGACTATGCTATCTCTTTTGTATGGTGTATTGTTTTCCTAAGAAGCAACAGCAATATGTATGGGTTTTGAAAAGAAACAACCTTATTTATTAAAAAGTTTATATTGCATTTACTGTGATATATTGAATTCTCTCTCCAACACTATCTCTCAAGAACAAACTGGCTAGATTCTGGAACCAGTCTCAAGCAATTCTCATTAATACACAGTTGCACAAGTTTTAAAGGGACAGGTACTATTCTTACATCTTCCCTTTTAAAAAAACCCAGACATTAATAGTACTCAATAATTGGTATTCTGCTCTGCATATTGAGCTTGATCTCTGTGGAACCATCCAAAGGTCCTTTGTAACAACAGCAGTGTTAAACCTTTTCACCTTCTGTCTTTTTTTAAGTCTTTCTTCTCATTCACTTTGTTGCTTCCTCTGGTCTCTCAGGAATAAGTTACAAATACTTTTTGTTGCATCAACAAGAGAATCCATTCTAAATTAGTACTTTGTAAGTTTAAGGAACAATCTTATAAAAAACATATGCTTTTTGAATCCAAGAATTACCCCTGAAAATGTGAACATAACTGAGTTTTCAATGCCTGAAAATGCCTCAGAACTATTAAGGTAAAGGTTCCCCCCGCACATTTGTGCAGTCGTGTCCGACTCTAGGGGCCGGTGCTCATCTCCGTTTGTTAGCCGAAGAGCCAGCGTTGTCCAAAGACGCTTCCACGGTCATGTGGCCGCATGACGCGCGCGGAACGCTGTTACTATCCCACCGAAGTGGTACCTATTAATCTGTCTATGAAGGTTCTCAGTCATCCAGGTGGAATTGTCTGTAGCTTGAATCATGTCAACTGGATTTCTATTTTCTCAGTGGAAACGTTTCGCTCCTTATCCAAGGAGCTTCTTCAGTCTGAGCAAAGTTAGTAAGGGAATCCTAAATATGTTTCTAGGTAGCTGTGTGACCTTACACCTGGGGCTAGGTCATGGTTATATTGAGATGTTATTTTAAGTCCTTTTATCATCTAAAGGAGGATCGTTAAGATCACCATGCTGCTGTTGAGCTTGTGAAATGGTCTTAATCTTCCTAGGCACAGAAGACAAAGCAGGGAGGAAGATGGGGGAAAGATTGTGCCTGAGGCCCCCACCTCTATTCAAGGAAGGATTTTCCAAGTTGGCATAAATGGATTCCTTGACCCCTCTCTCAAACCTATTAATCTACTTGCATTTGCATGCTTTCAAATTGCTAGGTTGTCAAGAGCTGGAGCTAGTGCGGGAGCTCACTCCGTCACGCGGGGCTAGGGATTCGAACCTCCGAACTTGCGATCTTCCAATCGACAAGCCTGGCGTCTTACCCGCTGAGCCACCACGCCCCTCTCAGAACTATTACCAAAAGATAATTTTTGTTTAATCTAATTTATTATCCTATGCCTGTACTAAGCATTTTATCCATTATGTTTCTGTCCACCCTATGACTGCTATTTTTTGTTAAACAATATTTCAACAGGTTTTGAACTATATACCATTGCAACTCCCTCCCTCCCTCCCTCCCTCCCATCCATCCATCCATCCATCTTTAAAGCTAAAGAAGGTTCTTCCTTCAAGACAGTAGCTTTCTGCAGTATTTTTAAAAAGGATTTTGTCTCCATTTTTCATAAGCCCATTAGGTTACAGACATCTTGCACACAGTGGTTCTTCCCCTATGACACAATAATCCAGCTGCTCCTCTCCCAATTAGCTGACTCACCTTTATAAACCGGCATCGTAAGTACAGGTACCTGGATTCTGAATGCTGGCCAGTTTTACAGTCCTCCTAGGTAACATAAGGAATGCTAGGAGGCTGCTGCTTTCTCGGTCACTTCCCTTTGATCTGATCTGATGTGATTGTACTTCCTTTTGCTGGAGGAACATAAAAACACTGTATCATCATTGTGGATTCTTTCTAATTCCGCCCATGACTGTCCATTTTCCACCCTCCCCCCGGGGGAGTTACAGGGAGGTAGAAATTGCAGCGGCAGTAGAGATTATATTCCTATTGCCCATTTTTATGGGGCCTCTCTAGGACACTGTCTTGATTTCTGAAGCAGTAAGAACTAGTTAATTCCCGAAATACAAGTCTATATGATAGCTATTCCGTGGGGTGGGGAATTACTTTAACCACAAACTGAAGATCAATCAGTGGCCTGTTAGAACCAGTGAATTGAGCAGAGCTTAATGTTGTGTAAGCTCGTGGGCAGAAAAAGGAATATTATTTAAAAACACAGCCAGTGAGCATGTTAGAGAGATTCAGGTTCTTATTCTTACACTTTTAGCCCACCCAAGCATAAAGAAACACACGCTTAGACATTGCAGGTACAAAAAGTAAGTACAAAAGAGTTCTTACATTTATTCAGTCCAGGTACAGCCATTTCAGTAGAAAATTGGTTTCAGTTCTTCTTTCTGTTCCCTAAACTGCATACCTCTGGTCCTGTTTGCTGCCAGAGGCTGTGTGGAGAATGGGGGGAAAGCCTCTGGAGTTGAGGCCTAGCACATGGCCTCTCCATGGAAGGAGCTAAGGCACGTGGATCCTACCCCATCGGTGGAAGAATCAGAGAGAGAGAAGAGGAAGTGGGAGGAGCAACAAGCAGCTTCCTCTAGAAGCATAGAGTTTGCCTCCTAGGGCAATCACCCATATGCTAATGAGGCATGCTTGATTTTCCTTGCCAGATTCCAACACAAACAAGCTGTGTCTATTTGGAGCAAAATCTAACTCCTGTGGGGTTAATTGGATGGGCCAATTAACC
Organism: Charina bottae; assembly: GCA_023362775.1. Taxonomy (NCBI): domain Eukaryota; kingdom Metazoa; phylum Chordata; class Lepidosauria; order Squamata; family Charinaidae; genus Charina; species Charina bottae. Next base: position 243,745,316 of record JALMGJ010000001.1, on the reverse strand, counting down.
CCATTTTCTTGTTTGTACAACATGTTAACCTCCCAATCAAGTGGATCATGTGAAGAGGAACATTGTGACATCCTGAATTTATAGAGTTCAAATATGACTGAGTAGTTTGGTCTTATCTCATGGATATTATATGTAAGAATCAATTAATTTGGTCAACTGCACTGGGCAAAGTTCCACGGTCATCAAGCTTTACCAGGGTTAGAGTTCAGCTCCTGCAATTGCAACTGAGAAGAACATTATCTGAAATCTGTGATATATTCTAGCTAGCCATTTTCTAACCATAGTCACCAAAGGCTTGCTGTGGCCATTTTCAAACTTGAATATATAAAAAGTTGACTACACAAACGTAATACTTTTTCCATCCATAGGCTGAGCTTGAACATTTTTGTCCATGTTTCCATATTTGTGACAGTTCTGGATGCGCATGTTACAGGCTTCCAATAATCACTGTATTTATGCATGAGTGTTATACCAAAACTATTTTTAAAGGACAATTTGGACTATCCATTGTTGCTATCAAAATGCCTAACAATGGCAGTTGTTTCAAATAACTTTTTTTAGCTTTGCAAAAGCCTTGCCTACATCCACTGATTTTTTTTTTCTTTAAATGAGAATTCTAAGGTTATTAGTGGGCTTTGCCAGGGTTTTCAATACATCCGCTTACGTGGGTTCTATTCCTAAAATTCTTTGCATCCCTTTCCTTGTCTTGCTGGGGGTGACATGTTCAAGATTACTTTTATTCTCACTAGATCAATTTGCATCCCATTTTACAGATATTATTTCCCCCATGTAGGTGAGTCTTTTTCATTCTGAATGTACATTACTGCTTTTTAAATTTCAGACTGTCTGCCCAGGCCCTCTCTAGAGTTCATTATAACATCTGATCACATTCTTCCTTTACTTTAGCTTCTACCAGAATATATTTATCCTCACAGCCAGAATCTCATCATACTGTATATTGTACTTTTCTATGAAATACTTCTGGAACAAATTTTAGAGCAAACAGAACCATAAGAAAATAGTGTTTAACAAACGGTGTATTAAAGATCATGGCTTTGACCCATTTTAATGTACAGGAATCTACCCAAATCCTAAGGTTGCATCCAGAACTGAAAAAATACTTTTCATGAATATTTCCATAAAACCACCCTTGTGGTCAGTGAGAAATGCTTCCTTTCTGCATATTAAATTCATTTAGTCCTAGACATAATATGAATGGTGTTCTTTTTACCTGTTATGACAAATGAAAGTATTCTGTCAGTGAATTCTTCACCTTGTCAATACTTTTCCAAGTAACTATTTAGTTCCAGCTTTGCTTAATCTGCACATTTAATAAGAATCACCTCTATGCCCACATCTGTCATTTATGAAAATGACAGAATCTATTCCACTTGAGATCTTTTGGCAGGTTGATCCAAAGCCACCTAAAACTAATTTTGTTTTGCCCACATTTTACCATGTTGTCAATAAGGATTTTATGGGAGACCTTGTTGAAGGCCTTATAGAAAGCTCTGAGTGTAGCAGACAGGACTGTATTGGAAATCAATAGGAGCTAGCAGTTTAGCAAGTTGTGGAAATCCTTAGAATGGATTCATTTAGTGGGTCATCCAAATACCTGGAAAAGTGGCTATTTCTACATCAAAATGGGAGACTGGGCTATTTGTCTGGGCCCTCATTCATGCTGGTTGTACAAAACAAAAGGGCAAGTCTATCTGAAAGTGAACATGTGTGGCAAGATGAAAAAGTAAATTGTGGACAACAAATCACAAACATGTTATAGAGTCTACAGGTTTACACTCAAGGTAATTTTACAGATTGTGTGCCCTATAATTTGTTTTAACAGCTGTTATTATCAGGGTGATAACAGTGGCAAAGCTTTGCTCTGGATACTCAAGTAATATCAGTAGCTTGTAGAGTCTGCTATCATCTGGGCTTGTATATCAGCTGGGTCTCCTCTTATTTTATTCATCTATACACTAGTAATATCCAAGCTAGTTGATTGCTAATAATAATAATAATAATAATAATAATAATAATAATAATAATTGTTATTCTGTTCAGAAACTGCAGTTGATCCAAAATGTGGCAGTAATACTAATGGGACTTGTTTGCATTAGAGCTACTAGTCTGGGCTGCAAAAATCTGGATGACAGTTAGACGGTAGCAAAGAAAGTAGCCATCCAGATTTTTGCAGCGCAGATCAGGTAGCCCTAGTTTCATAGATCATAAGTATACCAATGCTTCAAATATCTTTGTTGCTTCCTGGTCTGCTTTTAAACCCAATTAAACTCTGTTTCTAACAGTATAATGGATTTCACTGGTGGAACAATTCTTTTTTTTCCTTCTCTTCCCTGAAGACACACATGTGGTTCAGGGGACCCTTGGGAGCTTATTTGGAGTGTGTGTTGAGATTGCAAAGGGAATGAGAGGAATTGTATTTCCAGGTTTGTGAATTTAAGCCCATCATGTAATGTTAGATGGAATCTAATCTCACATTTAAATATCTAAATGAGATATGATAATTTGTAGCCACTAGAATTTTTTGAGCTTGCTCTATCCGGCATGTCCGGTGAAAAGGTATGATGGGGAATGCGGTTCAAGAACATTTTTGCACTAAATGCTTTGGGACCAGAAGGCTCTTACCCACATTACATTACTTCACCTTCTTTGGATAGTTCTGCCATTTGAGGCTTGGCGTCTGGCAGAGCATTAGAGAGAGAATATTTTGTATAGTGGTCCCAAATTATAGAATTCCCAGATATGTAATGTTCACCAGGAATATTGTTTCTTAAGTCACTCAGCAAAATCTTTCCTGTTGTCATGAGCATTTAATGATTTTTATGATTCTGTCAAAGAATCCCTCTGAAATATAAGTGAATTTTCTCAGCTGCTTTTGTTTCACTTTCCACTGTATTAGTGATTTTAATAGGTGCAGGAAAAATCAGCTTTTGCACTTAAAAAATCCTTCCATTTCAGCATATGCATAGAAGTAAGTGAAAATCTGAATCATGCAAATGTAAAAGGTGGCTGTTATTCTAAGTTAATTACTGCAGAATAATGTGATTTGAGATATGCAGCTGAGAATCATATCCTAGCAATGGGATTATTCATAGCCAACAGGCAGTGATTTCTAAAGTATCAGATGAAGAGTTGGTTGAATAATGTCCATACATCTAAATAACAATGAAGATCAGTAGTTTTTTTTAAAAAAACCTAGTGTGTGTCAAGATGAGCGTAAGTGTTGCCCTACTGGATAAGACCCAAAGTCTAATTTAGCATGCTGTTCATAGCAGTTGTCATAAGAGAAACTGGCAACCTGCCTTTATTGATCATATCATTTGGCATTCAGAGGTATATTGCTCTTGAACATAGCTGCTCCACTTATGATCGATCTTCTATTAATTTATACAATCCATTTTAGTCTGGGGCCCTCCAGAGATTGCTGGACATCAACTCCCATCAAGCAGCCAGGCAATCCAACCTCTGGAAAGACAGATTCCCCATCCCTGCTTCTATCTATATTTTTAAAGCAATTTCAAAAAATGATTTCTGTTCTCTTCTCTGGAACGTACTTTCTCGTCCATGTGGACAGCATGGCAACTTTGAACACCCTCGCGGGGGCGGCAGCATTTTATGGGAAGCGACTTGCCAAAGTTGCCCGCGGGTGAGCCGCGCGGGTAATACCGTAACCGACTCCTTCGCTGAGTCCAGCAGGAGGAGGCTTCATCTCCGGGCGCGGAGCCTGTAACGGAGGGCGTGCAACGCGCGCCGGCAGTGAGGCGAGCCAGGCAGGCTCTGCGGGACCGTCTCAGCAGTCGAGCCGCTCTCCACCAGGCCAAAGAGGGCGCGTCGCAGGCGGTGCGACGGCCTGCTCTATGGAGGAGCAGGGGGAGGAGCAGGTGCCCCAGCCGACGGCGTGCGCCGTCCTTCTCCCAGGCGAGCTGGGGGGGCCGCCGGCGCTACCGCCGAGATGCACAGCAGCAGCAGCAGCGAGAGCAGCACGCCGGCGTCGCCGTTCCCTCACCATTTGCCAGCCCGCGATCGTGTCTGCGCATGACCCCTCCCCGCCGCCCGCTCCCTAGCAGGGGAGAAGGTTAGGCGGAGAGAGGATTTCCTCCGTCTTCCACATTGGCGGCTGCTCTGAGGCGACGCAGTGCAGAGGTGTGGGCAGGTTGCTCCGGCCTGAGCCGCCGCGGCGCCTCCTCGGCCGCCTGTCGGAGGGCGCGGGAGCCCCTGCCCGTCTCCCCGGACCCGTGGCGGCGTTCCCCGAAGCCCCGCCGTCGTGTTCCCGCGTCTGGGGGTCCCCGCTCCCCGCTTCCTCCGTCCCACTCCCGGCCATGACCGCGGCGGCGGCGGCGGCAGCGGTGGCCGGGTTGCTGGTCGTGTCTCCGCCGCCGCGCCGCCTCTTCCTCTCCCCAAGTGCTGCTGCCCCCGGCGGCTGCCGCCGGGCTCCTAGAAAGTAGCTTGATGAGTGTCCAAAGTAGCAGTGGAAGTTTGGAGGGGCCGCCATCTTGGTCCCGGCTCTCCACGTCCCCACCGAGCCTGCAGGGCTGCTCCGCGGCGGCGGCGGCGGCAGCGGCGGCGGCAGCGGCCGTGGCGGCCTCAGCGGCGGCCTCCCTGCTCCATAACAACACGCCGCTCAAGGAAGGTAAATAGCGAGGGAGGGAGAAGCGCTCAGGCTCTGCTTCCGCGGCCGGGAAGGGGAGGTGAGGAGGAGGAAGATGACTGACTGGCTGACTGACTGATGTGGGGAATGGGCCCTTAGGGAGGGAGGGGCACGGCGGTGTCAGTAGCATCAGCAGCCTCGGCAGCTGCCGCCGCCGCCTAAGGCCAGTCCCTGGCTTGCGGGGCCGTGTGCGCGATGGGGACAGGCGAGAAGAGGCGAGAAATGTCTTCCTTTTGCATCCGACTGTGGAAGGTCTAGACTGTGCCCCCCTCCCCAAGGCAGGCACCTCAGAAAAACTCCAGCCCTAATTTAGCCATTTATTCCAGACCCCCCACCCCTCAGGGTCGACTTAATTCCTTCCACCCTCTCACTTTTCAGTGGTGTTGGAGAGGGTAGATTTTAATGCCTCTACAGTTCCTTGACAAATCCCCGGTATAAGGGTCTTAAATTGATACCTTTCTCCTCTTTGTTTTTAAACTGTTTTTTTTTTTTTACAAAAGGAAAATATTTTGCAGATTTCGCTTTTCTCGGTAGTTGATTATTTCTCGTTACAAATGAAAAAAAAGGGGGACTCTTATTTTTTCTCCGTTGATGGTGATAATGGTGATGAACGTGGCTGTTGCTCAAATGAAAAAGGGTCGAATCGGTCTGGCATCATGGAGGTGCAGGATGGTGGAAAAGAGACAAAGATCGACGCACTTATTGATACTAGGAAGACACTTTCTTCAGCCATAGGTTTCTCACAGAAGGGAGGGAGATGTGTTAAAAACCAGGACAGAATAACTGCAACTTTATCCTTTTTCTCCATTGCATCTTATACGATTCCCCCCCTTTCTTCCCTCCCTCTTTTCCTTCCCCCACCCCTCTGGTATCAGAACGACAGTGAGAGAGCAGGGTGTTGTGGGTGTTTGCAGGGAATATCTGTATGAAGGTTATGTGCAAACAAGTCTTTTTTATTGTTTGTCCATTCCCCCCCTTCTTTCTTGCATTAAACTGTGTTGCCACAAGATGTAGCAATTATACTGCATATGAAATGATTAATTTTACTTAAAATGTTGGTTAGTAATGGATGGAAAGGAACTTTGATTCAACAACATATGGTATACTGGAAGAATGAATACTGCATATTCATGATTTTGGAATTTGATGGCTCTCTGACCATGGTGCTTACTCCAGTGAATTCAGTGGCTTTTGCCTTTTGTGTTGTATGTGTGTGTTTCTTAAATAAGCAGTTCCTGGGAAGTACATAAACTTTAAATCTGAGAAATATTGCATTGTTTTTGAGAAACTAGGTATTTCCAGTTCAAAATACACTTACATAATAAAGCAAATTGTTGGTATTTGTCAGTAACATCTTAAAATATTTGATCTGAACATAATTAGAATCCTGGTCATACATGGTGGAAGTATGTGCCCTCTTTCTCCATTCCAGTGATCAGACTTGCATCACTCATGTCACTTTTGCACACGTTCCTAGATAAGAAACTGAAAATGGTAAGCCCTGTTTGAAATGAAGGAACTATAGAAAATACCTGAAATTGTTTGGTTTATGTCATGTATTAATACAGTGAATGGTAGGCATTTGGTTCTTTGTGGTTTCTTTAGCTTTTCAAAGTTTAATTTCCCCAAAGTTGTATATATCAGTTTGAACTAGGTTTATTCAGCTGTTAACTCACAGTTGGCTAACTGGTTGACATCAATAGTATGTACAGTAATCTTTAATATTGGGTCAATCTTTATTTTTAGACCAAATAAAATAAACCTGTCAAACTACTTGTTTACATTGTTTGAAATACATAAATACACCGTATCCATTTTCTGGCTGCATTTCCTATTTGCAGTACTTGCTGTACCTAATATTTATCTACTGTGCTGAGATGTTGGTTTTCTCATTTTGTTAATTCAACTTGCAAGGCCATCATGGATAGTAATTGCTTCAGTAACTCTTTCAGAAGACAATTTACTGGCATTAAAGTTTATCTTCTGGCATTGGGAGCTAGAAATATTACTTCAGTGATACAAAGATAATTTCCATGTCACATGAGAAGTTTAATCCACCCTCATGCAACCTTCAGTACTTGTTATAAACCTATGAGTTCCCCTTGCATCTTTCATTTAAATAATAAACCTTATGAAGAAAAAGTGACACTGTAGAGCAGGGTGAACAATCAACAGAACTAAGGCCATATGTGGGTCTCAGATTAATTTAATGAAGGCCTTGTCCTAGAAGAAGGGGAAAAAAACTTTACTGTGGTCAATGACCAGTACATAATAAAACTCAGTAACGTAAAACAGGTTACATGCATATGCGTAAGTGTAATTTATTGGCCTAAATTCAAAGGTTCTCTACAAGCAGTGATTCCATACTTTGGCAATAAAAAGAACAGCCTGTCCTAACTTGCAGATTGGGTAGGGGGATGCAGAGAAAGTCAGAAGAAAATATTGAAAAGAAAAAATGGGACGACAGAAACAGAAAAAGGGTTAGAAAGAGCAAATAAATAACCCCAACTTTTGTCTCAGGCCCTGCCCACTGCTTGCTTAGGCCTCACCCACTGTTGACATGCTGTCCTCAATAGATCACTTCCAGAGGAATGTAGTCATTGAACAAAAAGAATTGCCTGCCCCTTACTGTGCCACTTTTAGAGTTGGAAGCATAATTTTAAACTGTAATTCTTTCTAGTTGCTCACTAGTCATGGACAATAAGTCTCCAAACTCTCTGCATTCACTTTTCAAGCATTTAAAGGAATGCACTTAAAACATGTACAGGTAGTCTTCACTTAATGACCACAATTGAGACCGGAATTTTGGTTGCTAAGTGAAGTGGTCATTAAGCAAATCCAACCCAATTTTGCAACCTTTTTTGCGGCAGTTGTTAAGTGAATCACCATGGACGTTAAGCGAACCATGTGGTCGTTAAGTGAATCATGCAGTTCCCCATTGATTTTGCTTGCCAGAAGCTGGCCGGGAAGGTTGAAAATGGCAACCAGGTGACCACAGGACACTGCGGCGGTTGTAAATGCGAACTGGTTGCCAAGTGCCCAAATCATGATCACTTGACCGTGGGGACACTGCGACGGTCATAAGTGTGAGAACCCGTCATAAGTTTTTTGCCCCAACACCGTTGTAAGTCCGAACCATCACTAAACAAATGGTTGTTAAGTGAGGACTATCTGTAACAAAAATGAACATACAGTAGTTTTATAAACCATAGCTTTTATTTAGGGATTTCTAAAAATATTTAAATATTTGTAATTTTCTGGAGTGCACATGATATGTCTAGTTTGGAAGATGCAGCTCCCTAAGAAAATATTTTTGTCTTAAATATGAAATGTTTCACAAACTGCAGAAGTAAAGATTTACGGTATTATAAAATCTCAGATTTTGAGAAAGAGACAGCATTTTAAAAAGTGACATAATTGTTCAATAATTTAAACATACAATTTTATGAGTGCAGTACATTTTTGACTAGGGCCTGCAACTCAGACCTCAATCAGTTGGAAGGTCATAGTATGCCTTCCAGTGATATGGTAATATACTTTTCTTAACCCAGATATTTTTTGTTTTGGTCTGATTTTTGAGGGAGGGCTTCTTGTGGGTGGTATTTAGAGGTGGGAGTGGGAAGTGGGTGGTAAACTGCTTCTTTCCACCCTTAAAATCATGATGCATTTTGGTATGATTTGGATATGTTTTGCGGGCCAAGTTAATGGAAGACATATGAGGGTTTGCCTTTCAGAGACCTTCATTCCCACACCAATTTCTTGATTTGCAAAGAAAATGAAATCATGCTACCCAAAATGGACCATTTTGTCATTGAATATCAGAATTGGGTGAGGGGCCATCCATGAGTTGCCCACCCTTGTTATATACTAATTCCATGCATGATTACTCAAAAGTAAATGCCACTATTTTTAATGGGGTGTGATTTCTATTGATTAAGGCTATGTACTGTGCATGGCCAAGAATATCAGAGGTACTTGCAACCTGTAAGTCATAGTAAGAACTACTGTATCTTATATTGGCAATAACATTCCAAAATCATAGGATGCATGAGTTTACAGAGTCTTCATGGCTCATCTAGTTCAGTGCAGGAATCGATTAAAACATCTCTACTGTTTATCCATCCCCTGTTTGAAAACCTCCTGCAAGGGGGAATTATTTTCTATGGGCGTTTGTGTGGGGGAGGACAAATGGCAAAACGTAAGTGACAATTCAGACATCAGGATGTAAGTATATAAGGTTGGTTTTACATGATGATGTCACCACGTGCATGTCATTTTGGCATCATTACTCTGTGCATAGATACTGCTGTTCATTGTTCTAGGCAGAGTGTGCCAGTGTTTAATATCTCTTACCTTCAGAAAATTCCTCTTAATGCCCATTAGTGACAGTATTTCTTCTGTCATCTATCTGTATTTATATAAAATTAGACAAGTGTATTGTTTTTATTATTGGGAACCTTCTGATTCAGTGATACCCATTGCACCACGAAGAGACTGACAATGAATATTATTTATTCAATTTTGGTGAAAAGGTGGTGCATATTTATTTGATACTTTTTATGTTATGAATTGTGATTTTTAAAATTTATTTATTTAAAAAAATTATATAACCACCCATCTTATGCAACATAACCTTGGGCGGCTTACAAACAACAATAAAACATAGAACCAGCCTAAAACTCCAAGTGCCCACAAAACAACACACCCCTCACATCTATAAACAACTTTACTGGGTTCCAGCCACACACTACCCTATACTCGTAAGAAAAAACAGGTCTTCAAGGCTTTTTGGATGCCCCAGATCTCAGGGGGAATGGTGTTCCAAAGGGCAGGGACCACTATCAAGAAGGCACATTGTCTCGGTCTCGCTAGATGGCAACATTTAAGGGAAGGGACCAGGAGTGGGCCCACACTATCTGACCTGGTGGAGTGGGCAGATACCCTCAGGGTCCCACAAATAACCTGGCTCTGTACCATTCAAGCTTTTAAAAGTGATAATCAGTACCACCTTCAATTGCTTGCACCCAGAAAGAAACTGAAAGCCAGTGCAGCTTGCTCAGCAGTGGTGTAACATGGGCAAACCTGGGGCGCCCAAAATTGTACACGGCTGCTGCGTTCTGGACCAGTTGTAATTTCTGCATGGTCTTCGAGGGCAACCCCATGTAGAGCATGTTGCAGTTGTTCTGTTTGTATCTGTTTGCCACCCAGACTGCCTTTGGTAGATGGGTGGCTGTATAAATATGTTCAATAAATAAATATTTACATTCTGCATGGAAGTCTGCTGTTTGTGTATTGGTAACTTCCTATCTAGATTATTGTATAATAGAGTTGTGTGGTACTCCAAATTCAATCCAAAAAGATAGTTCAGACCTATCTGCAGCTTTTAAAGCAGTCATATCCTTTCCAGGTATTAGGCTGCTGCCTTCTGTAGCTGGCACATGATTCTGGGGGAAAATGTAGCTGCTTTAAACCATTGCAGACATGTGCTATGTTTTTGTCCTATGTACTCTGAAGCACCTTTTTGGAATCATAGCTGAAACAGTGTATAATCTTATTGTATATTATTGTATATAAGGGGTAGCTGCAGCTGAGGCAGACTATAACAGCTAGATTGCTTTTCAGAACATCCTTTAAAATATACATAACATTGACTTTAAGGAAGTCATTCCTAATTTAGCTGCCCTTGATATGTGCAAACAAACTCCTGGAATCCTGGCCATTGCTGAGAATTCTGGCAATTGTAATCTGCACATCGTGAGGGAGTATCAAATTGCAGAATGGTATCAATTCCCTCAACAAATTGGAGAATGATGTTAAGTGGGGTGCTCAATCCCGGGTCATCTACTTTTGATTATTTTCATTAATGAATTGAATGATGAGGTAGAAGGAATGCTTATCAGGTTTGCAGATGACATAAAATTGGATACGATAGCTAATACCCTAGAAGGCACTGAAATTCAAAATTATTGTGATAGGTTATAGAAATGACCTGAAAATAACAGAATGAAATTAAAAAGAGACACATGCATAGTTCTTTACTTAAGAAACAAAAATCAAATGCATAAGTATAAAATGGGAGATAACCTCGTTAATGATATGTGTGAAAAATACCTTGCAATAATAGTTGATTGCAAAGTAAGTATAAGCCAGCAATGTGAAGGGGCTGCAAAAAAGACAAAAACAATTTTAGTTTGCATCAAAAGAAGAACTTCCAAATCATAAGAAGTAATTGTTCCTCTGTATTGTGTTTCAGTCAGATTTGCATGTTTGTATCAGTTTTGTTTTGGGCATCACATTTTAAGGACTCAGATTGGAATAGATGCCGAGAAGGGCAGCAAGGATGATTACAGGGCTAAATGATATGTCTTATGAAGAGAGATTGAATGAGCTGAGCATGTTTAAACTTGAGAAACAATGACTGAGCAGAATGTGATAGCACTCTTCAGACACCTGAAAGAGTGTCACATAGAAGAAAGTCAAGACCTGCTTTCTTTTGTTCCAGATTGCAGAATATGAAATAATTGGTTTAAGTTACAGGAAGAGCAGTTCAGTAGTGGAACCAATTATCCAGAGAGATGGTAGATGCCCCTTCATTGGATGTGTTCAAGTGGAGACTAGACAGCATCTGTCTGGAATGCTTTATTTGGGTTCCAGCACTGAGCAGAGTTTGGACTAGATGACCTAGTGGCCTCTTTCAGCACAATTTTATTTCAAAATTATAAATATTTTCAGGATATTTTAATGAAATGAGAATTGAAACTAGTTATGATCAGGATTAAGAACTAGTGTCTACTTTTAAGTGTCTGCAAACAAAATATTGGAATTGCATAGGATTAGTTGTGATGCTAAGAGGGATGCTATCATCTAGCTGAAAGTGATCATTTCTATAGGGACATCTGTTGCCTTTGATCTGCCAGTCATAAACTGTTGAGGTAGGTGAGTGATGAAAACATGCCCTTTCTTCAGTCATGGCATTTTGGGATGATGATGATGATGATGATGATGATGATGATGATGATGATGATAGTTGATCCTCATTGCTAGGGAATGTCTAATGGTAAAATCTGTAAAAAATTATTGTTCAGCAGCTACTGATAATGAATATTTCTTTAAATAAAAGAGTAAACTTCCAAATTTACAGAAAAATGCTTTTCAGAAAGAAGGACATTTAAATATATGAGGGAAGCTTGGCTGTTTGAAAATTAGTAACTGAAATTAAAAAGATTCCAGAGTGTGGATAAAAATGCTGCACTAAAACCAAGTGGATCAATTTCATGACTTACACAAATTTTGACACATCAAATTCTGGAAAATAATTTATATGATTAATTCATAATGTCTATGAAGGTTCTCAGTCATCCAGGTGGAATTGTCTGTAGCTTGAATCATGTCAACTGGATTTCTATTTTCTCAGTGGAAACGTTTCCACTGAGAAAATAGAAATCCAGTTGACATGATTCAAGCTACAGATTAATTCATAATGTGATTTGTTTGATTTTGGCTTAGGCTGTATGTACCCAGTCATTGGGTAGTTCACTAGATTTAGTTCACTAGATTCACTAGGTAGTTCATTAGATTTAGTTCACTAAAATGTAACCCTATTTAATGGTTTGGGAAAATAAAAAAGATGTGTGTTTTCCTGGTTGTGTGTGTGACATGTTAAAAAGCCAAGTTAATAATTATGCACCATCACCTTATACTCTGTTGTTGTATCTACAATACCATTTCAAGTTTACTGGAATGAGAATCTGAAAACAAGGTTAGTCATAGTAACAAATTTTGATTTTGTTGTTGATAACTATTCACAGAAGATAAAATGTTGGTGTGTGCCATTAGCTGGAGTTTTTGACTTCATATTTCTCAAAGGCCACTTCTTGCCCTGTATTTCCAATCTGGTTTGGAGACTGGAAGCAAGCCACAGGTTGTAGTACTGGAACCCTGGATTCGTTATTCACAGATACATGGCAAAGTGGTATAACTGCAGGGTCCTTTGGATTGACTAGGATGTGATATCTAAATTGTATCCAGAGGTCACATGATGAGCTAGGCTATGTTTTAGTTAGCCTTAACATGGCATATACACTTAAAATAGGAGGAGGAAGGAGTATTAGGTATGTTCACCGCCTTGAGCTATTTATAAAAATAATAAAGGGATAGAAAATTAATTAATTAATTAATAATAAACCACAGGTTATATTGTGATTGACATGCTCTTTCTTAATCATAGCGTATAACCTTATTTTATGTTGATTATTCTGGTGCGTCATCTGAATCTGGATTAATAGTAATTTGTGGTTAAGCAATCACTAGTCCACTGGGAGATCCACATAAAATGCACAAGTATCTGTGAAGTCTTTGCTGTTCCCACTTTATTTTCATTCCCCATGGACATGCAAGGGTTTTGTTTTGCAAACAAAGGGGCTGGAGGGAACAATAAGCCTTTCCTTACCTCAGTTGTCGTGGTGGCTTCAGCCCCAACCAGGCCATCACAGGTTATATTTGTTGATTTTTGCAAAAGAAAGACATTTGCACAGAGAAAGTTCAGGCAGTGCAAAGGTTTTTGGATTACTTATCAGAAAGGAGGGGGATTAATGAACTGTGGTAGGCTGTGGTTTGCTTTGGAATCTGGTATATGTTTACTGAGTGAATGCCTTAACTATTGTTATTGCTAGACTATAACTATGACATTCAGAAGTGTATAACACAAAGCAATCAGTGTATCTTAGAAATTTGTAAGTATCTTTTTATCATGATTGAAACTTTGACATTTGTATTCTGTTGTTGTGATTACTAGACAAATATCTTTCCTAAACTTTATATTGCAGTAGTCACCTCACAATTCACGTAGGGCTTAGCTTTCCAAACTGTGTGTTGCGACCCTTTAGTGTGTCGCAACACACAGTTTAGTGTATTGCACACAGTGCAATTTTAGTGTATTTAGTGTATTGCACACAGTGCACTAAGCTGAAATGTAGCTTGGTTAGTTTTGGCTTAGTGTCTTGGTGAACCCAACCATCGTGATTTGTAAATAATGTTTTCGGGCTTAGTATGTTGTGTGATTTCAGCCCATTGTTATTCAGCTTGAAAACCAAGCTGTACAGCACAATGTGTGAATCTATTTGCATAATCACTTAAGTGGAAAAATCTTGCTATATCTTGCAGTATATTGTATTATCTTAAAATATTAATTACTATTTCACTAAATCATATAAATTGTGGAGTCCTTGGTGCTCTCTGAGCCTTGTTGTTTTCTTGCAGATGTTTCATTGCCAGACTAGGCAACATCTTCAGTGCAAAAAGGGAGTGGGACTTGCTCTCTGTTTATATACCATGGCTTGTCCTGCTTGTGTTGGTGGAGGTGTTGTTCTCCCCTTAGGAGTTCCTTGATTGGGCTGTTGTTTGCTGCTTGGTTGATTGACTGAATTAATAGTTCCTTGATTAGGGTATATTGTGCTGTTTGATTGTTCCTCTGGTGCTAATCCTGGTGTTAATCTTTGCATATCTGGATGTTGATTGCTGGCAAGGAGATATTCTGGTCTTTTGGCTTTTCTATTGTCTCTCATGAATGGTATGTAAATGTTGTTTACCTCTATGTGTCTGCTGATGGATGACACATTCGTCTGAGTGCCAAGCTTCCAAGAATTCTCTAGCGTTTTTGGATTTGGCTTGGTTTAAGATGCTCACAGTTTCCCAGTTGAAAGTATGGTTGAGTCTGTCCATGTGTTGTGAGAGTTTTCATTGTGTCTTCTGACTGCTGGTTGATGTTCGTGGATGCGCTCTGCTAGCCTTCTGCCCGTCTGTCCTACATAGTGGCTGCTACAGTCCTTACACTGTATGTCAGGCCTTTCCAAAGTGCCGCTGCTGGCGACACACCAGCGGTGGCGGCGCGGGGGGCACGCGCACGGCGGCGGCGAAGGGGGGCGTGCGGCGGCGTGCGCGTGCACGGTGGCGGCACGGGGGGCGTGCGGTGGCACGTGCGTGGACAGCGGCGGTGGCAGCCTCCGCTAAAACGCGGAAGCACTGATACTTAAGGTTACTTAAGATGGTCTGAAGGGTTTTGGTTGGTTTATGTGCTACAGTGATGCCATGTGGTTGTAACAGTCTGTTGGTAGTTTCTGAGATGTTTCTGATGTATGGCAGTGTAATCCTTTTCATAGCTTCTGTTGGTTGTGTTGTAGTGCGTTGGGTGGTCAGGCACTTTTTGATAAAGTTGGGTGGGTATCCATTTTATTTTATTTTATTTTATTTTATTTTATTTTATTTATTTATTTATTTATTTATTTCTCAAATTTATATGACCGCCCATCTCCCCCAACGGGGGACTCTTTTTGCTGGAAGATGCTGTATATATCTGTTTCCTTTTTCTGATGATATGGGTTGCTGCAGTGCATTAGTGCTCGTCCGAATAGTGTTTTTACACAGCTTATCTTGTGGGAGGTTGGGTTGTTGCTTTGGTAATGGAGCACTTGGTTAGTGTGGGTAGATTACCGGTAGACTTGTGTTTCTAGAATGCCCTCCTGTCTGTCTGTCTGTCTGTCTGTCTGTCTGTCTATCTACAGTGGGGCAAAAAAGTATTTAGTCAGCCACCAATTGTGCAAGTTCTCCCACTTAAAAAGATGAGAGAGGCCTGTAATTGACATCATAGGTAGACCTCAACTATGAGAGGCAAAATGAGAAAAGAAATCCAGACAATCACATTGTCTGATTCGGAAAGAATTTATTTGCAAATTATGGTGGGAAATAAGTATTTGGTCACCTACAAACAAGCAAGATTTCTGGCTCTCACAGACCTGTAACTTCTTCTTTAAGAGGCTCCTCTGTCCTCCACTCATTACCTGTAGTAATGGCACCTGTTTGAACTTGTTATCAGTATAAAAGACACCTGTCCACAACCTCAAACAGTCACATTCCAAACTCCACTATGGTGAAGACCAAAGAGCTGTCGAAGGACACCAGAAACAAAATTGTAGACCTGCACCAGGCTGGGAAGACTGAATCTGCAATAGGCAAGCAGCTTGGTGTGAAGAAATCAACTGTGGGAGCAATAATTAGAAAATGGAAGACATACAAGACCACTGATAATCTCCCTCGATCTGGGGCTCCACGCAAGATCTCACCCCGTGGGGTCAAAATGATCACAAGAATGGTGAGCAAAAATCTCAGAAGCACACGGGGGGACCTAGTGAATGACCTGCAGAGAGCTGGGACCAATGTAACAAAGGCTACCATCAGTAACATACTACGCCGCCAGAGACTCAGATCCTGCAGTGCCAGACGTGTCCCCCTGCTTAAGCCAGTACATGTCCGGGCCCGTCTGACGTTTGCTAGAGAGCATTTGGATGATCCAGAAGAGGACTGGGAGAATGTCATATGGTCAGATGAAACCAAAGTAGAACTGTTTGGTAGAAACACAACTCGTCGTGTTTGGAGGAGAGAGAATGCTGAGTTGCATCCAAAGAACACCATACCTACTGTGAAGCATGGGGGTGGCAACATCATGCTTTGGGGCTGTTTCTCTGCAAAGGGATCAGGACGACTGTTCCGTGTACAGGAAAGAATGAATGGGGCCATGTATCGTGAGATTTTGAGTGCAAACCTCCTTCCATCAGCAAGGGCATTGAAGATGAAACGTGGCTGGGTCTTTCAGCATGACAATGATCCCAAACACACCGCCCGGGCAACGAAGGAGTGGCTTCGTAAGAAGCATTTCAAGGTCCTGGAGTGGCCTAGCCAGTCTCCAGTTCTCAACCCCATAGAAAACCTTTGGAGGGAGTTGAAAGTCCGTGTTGCCCAGCGACAGCCCCAAAACATCACTGCTCTAGAGGAGATCTGCATGGAGGAATGGGCCAACATACCAGCAACAGTGTGTGCCAACCTTGTGAAGACTTACAGAAAACGTTTGACCTCTGTCATTGCCAACAAAGGATATATAACAAAGTATTGAGATGAACTTTTGATATTGACCAAATACTTATTTTCCACCATAATTTGCAAATAAATTCTTTCCGAATCAGACAATGTGATTGTCTGGATTTGTTTTCTCATTTTGTCTCTCATAGTTGAGGTCTACCTATGATGTCAATTACAGGCCTCTCTCATCTTTTTAAGTGGGAGAACTTGCACAATTGGTGGCTGACTAAATACTTTTTTGCCCCACTCTATCTATCTACCTACCTACCTACCTACCTACCTACCTAAATTGTTATTGTGTTTGTGTTTGAGTTGTATTTTGAGATGCTACTTGTATAGCATTCAAACTACAGTATATAGATTGCCTGTCAAATAAAGGTTAGAGAATATAGCAGTATGACTAGTCTTTTTGCCTATTCTTAAATCTGAATCAAAACCACTGATGTGATGCTACATAATTTGAATTATGAACAATTATAATGAAATTGGAACTCAGAATGGGCTCTCAAAACTATTTTGGCTGACTGTGGTGTACAGACTTTGAATCTACAGCATAGAAATATGGACTTTATCTTACTCACTGTCCTTCATTGCTACAATTCTTACACTTGATAGATTCAGGTTTTAGCACTATGGTTAGCCTCCCCAGACCAGGGACTTGGCAGTAATTCATAGACCTCCAGATTTTACATGGCTGAGCTGTAGTCTCTCAGATATAGCTTGGTTTGATAAGTAGCTTTGTTGCAAACAAGCATAAAGCCAAACCAGACAGTTGATTTCCCATTGCCTGTATGAATGTGCAAGTACCTCTTACACTTCCTGTATGAACTACTGTGCTCTTATACACACAGTAGTTCAAACTGTAGCTTTTTCTTCCCATTCTTATCACAAGTTAATGGACTTTTATGATGTACTTGGTGGTCATGAAGTTGAGCAGTTGGTGAGTGTTAGATAGGTGCCAGCCATGACCTGAGAACCACTGGCTCTCTGCTTACTTCTCACAACATTGGTAGATGTGAACAAACCATAGGTTGTTTATATTCTTGATTATTGCCCTCCTAAACTTCATTCCAAGTGACGAAGGCTTGCTAGGTTAGTTGATGATCTTTGCCTAATTAAGAGAACGCAATTGGGACTGCTACATTTTTTGTTTCAGTGGTTGCCATGTATAGAGGGGAAATATACAGATCTTTTCAATCTTCATGGATAAAATATAATGTGCTGAACTTAAGCGTTTTTTGTCCTGGGAGAATTCAGTTCCCCAAAATGCTGTAGAATTAGTTCACAAGGATGATCATAGTCACTAGTATTAAACTTTTAAGTGGGATTCATTACAAATTTTAGTTTTAGGAAGCCATTTTTAATGAGCTTAGGAAAAAAACAAGAATTTCGTATAAATATATTACAGCCTACATATTGTATTACTTTTATATTATCTCCCCCTGCCCCGTGGATCCCTGCAGTCTACCAATGGTCCATAATTGCAGGTTGGAATTGTTAATATAATTAGGCCATATGTTTTTTTATATTCTTATTTTATGCCCTATAACACTCAGATAGTCACTTTTCAATTAATTTAATTTAGATTAAATATATTTTAATTTATAAGGATACATTTTCCTATTATGGAAAAGTATTAATTTTACCCAATAATTAGCATTTCTTGATTCTTGAAAATCTTAACAAGTTAGCTGTGTGTGTGTGTGTGTGTGTGTTGAAATTTCATTTTATTCATTGGGACTGTTTAGAAATAAACACGGGTAAAACTAGTGTTAGATTTCAAATAGAAGATTTTGCTTAATATTTTTGCATAACTTCATATTATTATAAGATACTAATATCTCTTAATATCTCTGCATGTGTACAACATTTATTTATGGTCCAAGACCAAACACAATAAAAGATCAGTATGCAATAAAATAACTATAAAAGGAAATTTTAAAATTGCAAGAAAATCCTAAAGCTATTAGCAGTTAATAGCATGAATGAGGACCCAGACGATTTCTAACAGCTATAGCTATTGATAAGAATTTTGCAACCTTCTTAGAGGTTTCTGAAAAGTGGTCACTCAGGAGAAGGGTAGCAGCCTCCTGGTCACAATGGCAATTAGAGTTATTAACAATTGGAAGTATTACATTTGATCACCTTTGGGTGAGTACAGTAGACATTTTAATATCACATGTGAGACAGATTCCATCTCCAAGTCTGAACAGAAACAAGTTCAGCTTTCATTTGGGACGCTTATATATCTGCCAATTGTTGCCCTTATAGGTAGTGCTCCAATTAGGGCCAAAGTCAGTAGTCTTCTATATGGAACATATAAGATATTACAGAAATATCTAGGGACAGACCATGAGGGAGGAGCTATTGTGTTATAAAAGGGATTGGAGATATGGCTCTGTCATTTTGGATATCTAGATCATGTGTACTTCAAGTGAAAAATATTTTTAAGCAGCTATATTTTTTGCAGTACAATAGATACTTGGGCTGCATGACCAAAGTTCTTGGATTATAAAGGTAAAGGTTCCCCCCACACATTTGTGCAGTCGTGTCCGACTCTAGGGGCCGGTGCTCATCTCCATTTGTTAGCCGAAGAGCCAGCGCTGTCCAAAGATGCTTCCACGGTCATGTGGCTGGCATGACACATGCAGAACGTTGTTACCTTCCCACCAAAGTGGTACCTATACATCTACTTGCATTTGCATGCTTTCGAATTGCTAGGTTGGCAAGAGCTGGGGCTAGGGATTCGAACCTCCAATCTTCTGATCGAGAAGCCTGGCGTCTTACCCGCTGAGCCACCATGCCCCCTTCTTGGATTATAGGTACAAACTAATATGTTTTGATTGTTGTAGAAACTAGTGGATTGTAAATATCAATATTTAAATCAATGTTTTTTTCCTTATTGTAATTGTCCTATTTGAGTCAATCCATGTTTGCAGTTTATAAGATTTTATTACTTTCAGTATACCTAATCTATTGAATTTTGTTATATTTGAAATGCTAATATGGCTCCATTTTCCAGCATGCTATATTAGTCAGTGAATTGAACCTTGCCAATCTTTGCCAAACTTTCTAGTCCATTATTTGCTTGCATTACACATCCAGAATATATAAGTTCCTGCTTGTTGAGCATCACTACAAAGGAAGAGCCAGTCTTTATTTGTTCCAGGATTGACTGATTGGTTCTACTTGTAGTCCATTGTACTCATAGTAATTATAATAATCTCAAGATTCATAATTTAAAGGTGTCTACCTTCTTTCACTCTTTCTCAGCGTTCAGTTTTCACAGTGGAAAGACTATTGCTGCTGCTTCTTGTAATAGAATTATCCTTATCCTTCATGACAGACATAATCTTGTGGCTATCTTCCAGATATTTTAGATTATAGCTTTCGTCATGATTTGGGGATGATGGGAGTTGTGACCCAAAGCACTTGTAGGCTTCCAGATACTGATGTAGAGTAGCAGAGGACTCATAGACAAAAAAGAAAAAGCATGTCAGATATGGGGAACAATTTGAGGACATTTAAGTATTACTAAATGGTAGTTAAGGTGATTAGGAAAAATTCTCATCTGAATTATTTAATCTTGATTCATAAGCCAAACAAGCTATATTTTGATTTAACATGTTGTAATAAACTCAACTAATTGTGGGTTATACAATTAAATCAGAATTAAATATCTAACGATTTAGCATCTTATTAGGCCTATGACTTTTGTATATCTGATAATGATCTTTTCTATTTTAACATATATGTTTAATACAATGGAAAGAGATGCATTATGCAGTACAGATAATGGTGCTATCAGATTCATGACCAGCTACTGTTCTGTCCTGGAGGCAGACACTAATGTGAAAAGTGTTGAATTGGAATTAATCATTATGTCTGACTTTGTGGAATTTAGTCTTCAAATTCTGAATATGACTAGCACCCTGACTCAACAGAAAGTTATTGTACTCCTCTAAAGTTGCAGTTATATTACTCATCTTGCTCTGTCTGTTTGTCACCAATGGCTCCTAATCAAAGAAAGATCATACTCTCAGATGGACATTTCACTCATCTAATGCAATTGCACTCTAGTCTAAAAATGTATGCCATAAAAGAGCTTTATTACTATTAGCTTTTTAGTTAATGATACAGTTTGTATGATTGTGTCCTGAATTGTTTAATAGACCTAGTTCTGACTACTGCAAATATTTGGTGTATCCTGAAAGAGCAAAAGGATATGAATGTCATAAAAGAACATTGTGATGTCAGCACATTAAACTCTATTACCCAATGTAAATTTCAGTGAAGGGAATTTATCACCTTTATGATAGTTGGCTACAGGCGTGCTATTTTAATACACAATGTTAAGTTTATCATGATTTGCATGATTTTTAGAAAAATAGAACAATATGCATGGTGAATGCCATCAGACACTGAGGTTAGTGTATAGCATTTCTGAAGTTTTGTATGTTGCTTACTTATATTCTTAAAGTCAAAATTTTATTGTGTATTCCTAGATCATTTGAAGTTATATTTAACAAGCTGATGGCTGAGATGCTGCCGTACTATACAGTACCAGCATGTTTACAGAATCAGTAAAAATACAGGTTTGTCCTGAGGAACTTAAAATTTAAAATTCAACATTGGAAAGCAACAGGAAGAAGATAAAAAACATAGGAATAAATGTAGTAGGATAAGGCTATACAGCAGAATTGTGTATATGCAGAATGTTTACGTTGAATTCTGCCTGTAGGAATAGAAGTGTTATGATATCAGATTATGGTTTCTTCAGGATGCTTCCCTGGATTATGGGTTTCTTTCTTCCTTCTTTTTTTTGAGTTAAGATTAGGTTTAGTTTTTGCTGTCCATATTTAAAATGGGTATATGAAGTGTCATTTGAAAACTGAGAAGCTGTGGCTAGTACTAATCTTAATATTTCAGCAGATCATGATGAGTGAAAACCAAAAGCTAGGGAAGGAGGGGATATACCCACTAGGACACTTTAGAGCACCATACCATCGATCTAAGTTGGGTCTCAGTTGAGCCCTATGTAAGGTGCCAGGATTTGCTTTTTTGTAATGGCTTGTATAAACTTTATATTGCTATACTGGAGATTTGACATCTTAGTGCTCTTTTTTATTCTAAACATCATTTTAGAAACTTTGCTTCTTGATAAGCAGTTGAAAAATTCAAAAAGAATACTGCTAGTGTAATTTTCACAGTTTTGTTTATTTAATTAAATTCTGGGAAGTGGATGAGCAGGTCACTAGAACAGGAAGAAAATTGCAGTCAGGCATCGAAAATGTATATAACATGCATTATTTACCTCCTACTTGATTCTGTTTCTTTCCAGTTGGATCCCACTCAAAATGGTAGTTGTGTCTCATATTTGTATAAAATGTGGTCAAATAATAAAATTCCAGGTAGAAAGACAGCAAAATTGACGTAGCATCTAAGGAAACCAACTGCTGAATCTTTTGCATGAGATGTTGCCATGGACTTTTTTCCCCAGTCAGAATGTAAAAGTAATTTTCTTAAATGTTAACTATGCTTCCAATTTCAGTTTAAAGCTATCTTTCCATTAAGAAAACATTGGGAAACATTGAGGGTGGTAATAGGACTTTGAAGGAGTCATAGTATCTACTTTGAGGTGAACAAAATAATTCACTGTATAGTAGCTATGTTAACTTGGAACTTCTTGTAATTAATTGTCCAGTACTTAAATATCATAATTGGCTCTTAAAATTGTTTTTACTTACAAAAGGTTTTGACCTATAAATCTCTGTTTTTACAAACTTGCCCAACAGTTGAGATGGCCATGGATGACTTCCTTTGGGTACTCCAATACTTGGAATTAGTAGATTTTTCATTGGATAATAGGACCTTTTCAGTGGGTATGCCCAGAAATACATATCTTATGTTCATTAATGCAATTCAAATATACAACTATGCATTTTTTGTTCTCTTACAAACAGTAGATGAAGTTTACCTGTAATCATGAGCCCAGATGAAAACCAGGTGCTTGATAACACCTGCACAAAGAAACAAATAGCATTTATCTGTTACTCACTGACCATAATAAAATTATTAACTATGATGATCAACTCTCAACACTAGGAATTCTGATTGAGGGAAAGGAACTTACATTAAAAGCCAATAGTGCTGTATTTGGACAGGTGGTTTATTTGATGGTGTGGTCATCATATGAAAACCTATTTTCATATTTTGTGATTCAGCAGAAGTGTTTAGAGGTCTTTGGTTATAAGGTAGCCAAAGCAAGATAATTGCTTATCAATGTAGAATTTAGAACCAATATATAGTAGCTGTATTGATGTTCTACAATATAAGAACATGTAGGAGCTTAAAAGATATTAGCTGATTTTTTTTTAATGTGGAATCCTCTAATCAAATAAATCTATCTGTTTGGAAAGAAAAATAAAAAAAACGGAAAAACTTCAGAGGGTAATCTCATTAGTTATATATGATAATTACTGCAGTATTGAAGATGTCACTGAACTGTTAAATCAGGAAGAAGCCAATACTAGATTGCTGCTCTTTGCCTGACACACAGCCAAGAAAAGTTATAAAGCGATTAGTAGTATCTTTGAGGGTATGTAACAGTCTTAACCATTGTTATCCTGTGTTACAATTATTTCCTTTGGAAATACGTATTTCAAAGATCAAAGAACATAAATATTAATCAGTGGCTTCTGCCACAAGACACAGTGTATGAAATATATTGCCCAGGCTACATGCTTTCAAAAGCTGTGACGTAATAAGTGCTTTTGCAGGTTGTGGTAAAACTGTTATAATCAAGCTTCTACTGGCTTGCCCAGAATTCCAGATAAAATTTTCACAACTTGGAGAAATAACAACTATAGTGATTTGATTTCACCATGTTATCTGTGTATCTCTAAGAAAACAGCAGATCTAAATTAGTTACTTTCTTTGTCCCGAAATACGTGATAGAATCACAGCCCTCTTGTTATGGTTATATACAACAGCATATTCATCATGCAAATCTTTGTTTGGAAAAATTACCTGTCCCAGTAGAGATGTCTGTGGGTGAAAGAGGTACTTATCATAGAATGGATAACTGGAAGAAACAGCATCTCAGTGCCTTCTGGAATTATTGTTCAGTTAGTGTAAACAGTCTTCAGAATACTAAAGAAATTGGAATTATTCCATAATTGATTGGTTATATGTTCTATCTAGGATACATTTCCATTATAGAGTAAATTTGGGAGTAAGTGAAGAGAGCCTGGAGTCAGAACTAAATAAAATGTTAACCCTGAATGCTTCTTATAACAGAGAACTTGTTCTATTTTGGGACAATTGGTCTCTGTGGTCTTATTATTTGATCTGAATAGCATGCAATTACTTTGCTATCAAAGTGCTTAGGATCCTTTTTTGTTTGAGAAACTAGATCAAAACACAGGCCAAGATTGCGAAGAATCAACTTCCTTCATTTTTAGGAAGAACAGTATTTATGAATGTTCTGTTGAAGTAATTGAACTTGGTAGATAATTCTATGATTTATATATTATTTATTAAAACTAAATTATGCTATAGTAAGTTTTCATATTGTGAATATTTTCAAGTTTGCTTTGACTTAATTTTTTGAGAGACATTTTTGAGATTTGGGTAGAATGAACAACAGTTACGGTATCTAGTGCTGTTATTACTATATATATATATATATATATATATATATATATATATATATATATTAATGTAAACTTTGTATTACCAGTCATGCAACATCGACAGGCAATATAGAATTAAAATTACATGTAAATATAAATAAAATAATATGAAAACATTAAAAAGCAGACATAAGCAATAGTGATAATTCGTCCAACTGCATCATGCAAGATGCCAAAGTGAATAAAATTATTTTGGTATGTGTTTCAATTTTAGCACAGTCAATGCATGCTTTATTTTAAGGGGAGGGTATTCCAGAATGTGAGTGCAGCAGCAGAAATGACAGTCTTCTAGGTTACGTGAAGTAGACGTTAACTGGTGTGGCACAACCAAGAAGCCTTCTGATTGCTGTTGTACTTGTTTGGCAGATCTATATGGCAAAAGATATTTTCTCGGGTTTCTGGATCTCAGGCTATTTAGGACTTCTTATAGCTATTTTTGTTTCTATGGTTTGTACTTGTTCCTTCAGTGGCAGTGAACTAGAACCCTATTCAGGAAAGCTGTTTATTTATTTGTTCATTTAGCCATTTTCCCCTTTAACTATCAGCTGTATGCCCTTTGATTTCCTTCACAGCCGTTAATGAACATTAACAATCCAATCCATTAATAAAATAAAATATAGTAGTTTGTATAAAGTAAGAACATTCTGTTTAAGGAAAAACAGTAATAATATGAAGGAAAATCTAGATATGAGAACTTCTGGACCTTCATCTAATCAAGGTAATTCTTACTGCAAGCCAACCGAGCAAAGACCTACTTTCAATAGGAGATATGTTTATGGTTTTTGGAAAGAGATGCATCCTATGCTCTGGATGGAATCCTAGTTTGATATCGTTAAACTGTTTTGTCTATGCCTTGGTACTGATTTAGACTTCAAAGGCTCCCTGCCCCCTTTAGGGGAACTTAGTTTTGAAGCAGTACATCAGAGATAAATTTATATCAGCATGACTGAATCAAATCTGTTCTTTGTGTTTATTATTAATTTATTCAATTTATATAGACGCCTATCCCACATAGGTGACTCTGGGCAGCTCACATAATTAAAAACAACAGCAAGAAACAGTAAACAAAATACAAATAAAATAACAGAAAACAGACAACCAGATTAAAAACCAGATTAAAACCATAAAAAAAATCAGCGGCTGAGTTACAATCCATACATCACTAGCAATACAACCATCTAACATTCTCCACACTACCGTACTGCCAGATCCCCAAGCTCTATGGCAAAGCCACATCTTCAGAGCCTTCTGAAAGGCCAGTACGGTCAGGGCCAATATAATTTCAGGGGGATGATGTTCCAATGGGCGGGCACCACAGTAGAAAAGGCTGTCTTCCTGGGTCCTGTCAGATGACACTCCTTAATAGATGGGACCCGTAACATGCATCTCCTGCCAGACCTAATGGGATGGATAGATGTTACCAGGGAGAGGCGGTCCCTCAAATAACCCGGTCCCGTGCCACGTACTGCTTGGTATTTGAAGCACTATACTTCGTTTCAGGAAAGAATATACTCTTCTTTGGCAGTCCAAGAATGGAATTACATTTCTTTTCTTGTAAGTTAATGTAGTAGTAATTATTTACAGTTTGTACAATAATTGTTTCACTTCTATCATGCCTGACATAACCAGCTGTGAAGACCAAAATGTGCAAGGAACCAAATCTTACATACAGAAATAATGGCATAGGTCATGGATTGGACCTTGGTCAATGTTTAGCTTTGAGAAATGTACAGGATATCATTTTTTCCGTGAAAATATTAGTAGCTTTCTTTTCTTCAGTCCCAACAGCAGTAACCGTAGGACATTATAATCTCAGCTGCATTTTGAGATGGAGCACCTTAGGGCTTATTTAGCTGTTCTTATGAAAAAAGTATTTTTCTGAACAGTGAACATTGCAATATTTCATATTGCAAATGATATGAAAGCAAAAACCATGGATTTATACTATTCTGGGACAATGTTATAGAATTGCACAAACATATGAAACAGTCTCCATGGCTAGGAAGCATTCCAAAATAATACAGTAAACTTTTAAGTTCCAATTCTATCTACATTTTCTGGTTATGAACTTCAAAGATTTCAGAAAGTTCTAATGCATATATGTCAATAACGTACATTTAGAAAATGTTACAATGGAAATAGGTTGAAGCTTGTACATACTTAATTCATCATAATTCTTGTTTTAAATCAGCTAGTTGGGAAAAAGTTTGCTAAGATTTTCTGAGTTCTTAGAATGCAATAACAGAAGCTTTCAAAAGCTTTGAAAAATTTGCAGTGATGATCCTTGGTGAGTGAGAACACAAATGTTCCAGACGAATTACTATTAAGAAAACCCTGTCAATTATTTGCTCAGTTGAAAAAAAATTATTGCGACCTTTAAATATTGTTCTCTAAATGAGATCTAATTAAATGCTCACCATATTTAAAAATTGTTCATGAAAGCTGGCAAAAGCTTTAAGCACCATTTTATCCATATCTAGAAAATATAGTGACATCAGAATTTGATAATCTCTAGCTCGGAAAAGGAATGAACCTGTGAATGAATTATGCCCCAAACAGAAATGAATCAGTAGAAGGAAGCTTCATTTTATTAAGTATGTAATCTGTATAAAAATAAATAGGTATGTGTGTGTACCTTGACATTGAGAATCATATATGGATCAAAACTCCAAGGGCTCCAGTATTAAGCCTTTACAGATAAAAGTTCAAGCTAAAGCCCAAAACTCTTTGGCCATCTCTTTACAAATCTAGTGGGTAGTTTGAATATCATTGGGTTAATGCCCAAGTTCAGGCATCAGGCATCAAATACCTCTGATTACATGTCTACTTCCTGACCTGAGCACTCTGTGTATGCCTTCTACAAGTTGCTCTGACAGAAGCAGCACAAGATATGCAGTTGTTTTGTTGTCTGGAGGGAAGCTCACTCTGATGCCTTAAAAGTGCTTTCTGGCCAGCGTAGTTGAAATAAAAGTAATCTACATCCTATTTTGCTAAGGCTCATCTCATTGGATCTTGGAAAGCTAAGCAGGGTTAGGGTTAGAGACTTTTCCTTTACTCTTTTAGGAAATGCATTGATTCTTGCCTTTTATTCTGAAATTAGCAAGGAACTCCAAGAACGTAACTGTATAATGCTGATAGGATAGATTGCCTTTGGAAAAAAAAGAATCCTGTGGATTTAAGTAAAGATCATTGTCTTGCCTGTTACTTGACCTGGAAAAGGAAGTAATAAAATTATTGTGACTAGAATAAGTGCAGAATTGGCAGAAATCCTGAAAGTTTGATCTATCTAGCAGTACTCTCATCAGTTTTTGCTTAAAACATGTAATGCTCAGAAAACATCATTTTCTGAATGGACAATTTATATATTTATTTAGAAAATTTATATAATTTTCGAGGGAGGGAGGGAGGGAGAGAGAGTGAGATACTCACAGCTGATATTTTGTGCTATACCTGGAAGTTGTACATTAAAACTATTAATGTTGCAAATCCTGACAGGCAAAACCACCATGCATTGTGTGTATTGGTGGTTTGTTGTCAAGATTGAAGCCATATCCACTTATAGTATATAGCAGCTGTAACAGCTTTATGTTTCAGAGGGAGAGAAATCACTTGGGAAGGGAAAGATTTCTTCAGTCTTGCAGATACAGCACCTCCCTCAGGCTTGTCCTCTCCCTGAACTATAAACAGCTGGCTATTATTTAAGAACAACCATTTCCCTTTGTAACCTGAATTTGTTATTTTTCTCTTTCTCCCTCACCTCTTTTCTTTTTTGTGTCATGTTTCTTAACATAATATCCCTGTTGGTAGGAATTAGTTTTTTTCATTGATTTTTATATAAGCCTCTCTGAGAACACTTTTGTCTGAAGAGCAGGATAAAAATGCTACAAATAAGTTGCTCTTTCAGAGAGACAATTTACTATTTAAGGTCCTATGGATATAAAGCATAATGAGAAAATACCCTGACACCTTTTGATTTGGATATAGGTGATCTGGCTGGTACTTCTGTCTGATCTGTACTCTAGTCCATAGGTTTCTGAGATCAGTTATGCAGAAGGACGATAGATGGTTGAGGATATACTGTAGGTAAGCAGTAACTACTATCATTCTTTTTCTAATGAAATTGTGATTGCACAAAAGCACCACAGAATGAACATCTAATTTTTGAATTGGAGTTCAGTAAACTAATAGGTCTATGTATGGAAAATATGTTTGTGTACAGAACAAACACATTGTGAGGCAGACGCTTGGCCCAGACCATTCTAGGTGGGTCACAGACCAGTGGACTAAAAGCCAGAGCATTTGGTTGTTCCAGATTTCAGCCAAAACAAAATCCAGAGGAGTCTTACAGGGTGAGTAGCACAAGGCTGATGCACATCACCCCTTTCTCCCTGCCTCATTTGCATGGCCTTTGTACCACTCCTTTTGTTCATGTTCCTAGTGCCTTCTTTTCCATTACCTCTGCTTAGCTTCCATGCTTGAATTCCAATGCAGCATATCTAACTGTCCCACCTATTCCTCTCCTCAGTCTTCCCAGCACCTTCCTTCTCCTGAGCCACCATTACAGTGCTTGAATTCAAGCATAGCATACCTGACCCACATCCTTCCCAGTGCTTTCTTTTCCTTTATGTCCCTTCAGGTGTATGTTGTCACCGTTGATAGCAATACCTTTTTCCACTGGCTGTTGTATGTGTTCTTGGTTCAAGCCAGGACAACACACACATACATTTTAGGCCATGTCGAGACAAAACATATTTTTTTGGTCTGAGCATGGACTACCTAAAACTAGCTGTTCCATGTGTTGAATGATCTGTGCACAGAACGTTTGCACAGCCTAGTAAAATAACCCTTGAGTAGCTACATAGCATCTTGTGGAAATTGATATGATTCTCAACTATACTTCTTCAGACTGCTGGGACAGTGTTAGAAGGAAGAGTTTAACATTTTTGAATGTGTCATGCATGTATTAATTTTTATATAGATATAATAACCGCCCAGAGTTCCCTTGTGGGGAGATGGAGCGGTATATAAATTGAAACATAAATAAATAAATAAATAAATAATATATACTGTAGATATATAGATATATATTTGTGCCGTCAAGTCGGGTTTTGATTCCTGGCTACTGCCTGGACTAGTCCCTGCAGTTTTCTTAGCAAGATTTCGGAAGTGGTTTGCCATTGCCTGCTTCCTAGGGCTGATAGAGTGACTGGCCCAAGATCACCCTGCTGGCTTCGTGCCTAAGGCGGGACTAGAACTCATGGTCTCCCAGTTTCTAGCCTGATGCCTCAACCACTACACCAAAATGGCTCTATATGTTTTAATCTAGAACATTTGTAATACAACTTACTTTCTGCAATCTTACTGTAGCAAGTGAATATTTCAGGGGAGCTCATTAAAAATATATTCAAGTATTGTACTCAAAGAACTCTAATACCCCGTTATGTTTCATGTTCATGTTGACTCCCATTTGATTAATAAGAGATGTTTCATATTTATATTTAGTAGTATTACCTCTTGAAAGAAGCCATACTGTTTGGAAAATTTTGTACTTGGAACACTGAAATTTAGGTGAAGATCTGCAAATAAACAAGTGAAAACAGAGAGTCATTAGAAGTAGGAATCTGGAATATGTAGAAGGCATTCTGCACAATATTACTTCTTTTTGACTTGCACAGATAAGAGGACTTCAGAAGAGGAAAGGGTACATATGAAGTTTCATTCAGATATGTTAAAATAATTAAAGCAAATAGTTGTGGGCCTCTGAAATGAGAAGAAATCCTGATTGGAAGAAAATTGATTGAGGGAAGACAGTTCTCAAGTGTCTATTTGGATTCCTGAGTTGTTTCTGCCATATCATCTGATTCAGGAATTATTTCTTCTAATCCTGTAAAAATGATATAGAATGCAATGCTGTCCTTCAAATACATTTTTGGAAACATTTAAAATTATTTAAATAAAAATAAGGTAATTATTTTAATAAAGATAAGGTAATATAATTGGTATTTGAATTATAGAAAATGAGAAGACCCATTGAGACCCAGCTGATATAGTGTTTACATTTATTTAAATATTTATTCAATCAATTTAGATAGCCACCCATCTTGACGACGACTTTGGGCAGCAAACAATAATAAAAAATAAAACAACTACATATACAAAAATTAAAATACACAGCAGCTGAGAAAACCAACCATCATCCACATAGCCAGGAGACAGGTCCTTTCACCCACTTGGGGCCCCAGGCCTGAGCACAGAGCAGGTCTTTAAGGCCTTACAAAAGACCAGCAGGGTTGGGGCCAACCTAACCTCCGAATGGAGAATGTTCCAAATTGTGGGCACTATGGCAGAAAAGTCTTGTCTTCTGGGCCCTGCCAGCCTGCATTCCTTAGCTGACGGGATTGGAGCATGCCCAGCCTGCCAGACTGGAGGTTGGACTGTGGCTGGTGAGACCTAGGTTTAAGTCCCTTGGGAAGTCCATACTGCTGGGAAAGGTGGAAGGAAAGAGAAGGGCTCTTTTACGCTGGCAATGAGTGCACCATTGGAAGACCTGAAGGGCCAGACGGGGGACAAATCTGTGATTGCTATCTCTGTGATTGCTAAGAGTTAACATCAACTTGATGGCACATAATCAGTCGGCCCTGGAAGCACAGAGGGTGTGAGAGATGGTGGGAAGCAGGCATGAGAGAACAAGTTCAGTAAGTGTGTGAAGAGGCAGCACAACCAAGAGGTGGGCTGTGAGGAGGAAACATTTCAGCAAGATTCACCCTTAATTGGCTTGCTATAAGTTTGCCTGGGAACATTTTCAATATTATGATTTTTCCCCTTAAGTAGCATTAAAGATGCTTTTCTGAAATCCATGTGGTTCTTGTTTCTTGAGTTTGCCAGCTATATGGGGCTTGGCACTGAGTGAGTTTCGACCGGTCACTTACTTTTGGCCCAACTTTACTCAGAATTGTAGAAAAAAAAATTAGAAAAGGAGTACTGTGTACATTGCCTTGAGCTCATGGGAGAAAGTCAAGATATAATTCTAACATACATAAAAACAAATAAATACAATTGTTCAAATAGCTATTGACTACAGGGATATATATATTTACATCCCTTTTGGCATAGGTACAGGTGAGATAGGAAAAGGTTTGTGTATTTTAATCTTGGTTTTGTCTGTATAAAGTCAAAAAATGAAAACATGCTAAACTGTTTTTAATCAAGGTGTGGAGTCCAAATTTGGTACAGATGACATTGAGTGTTCCAGTGCAGATCTGTGTTCTTAAGGCAATAATTAGATGTTGAGATGTTTGAAGCAGCCTTGTGTAAAACAAATATATTCATACTAATTTATTCTGGATATTAAATAACAATTCAACAATTGCAAGATAATGAATAATAAATCTTTTAGAAACTTCTCAGTTGTCTAGTGAAAGTAGAGTAACACTAATATAAAGTTGTTGGTGTTTTAAATGACTGTAAACTCTCCTGAGTGCTTCAAATGATACTTCTATAGTGGGACACTGATATTTATGTATGCTCTTTTCTGAAACAGAAATTGATGGCTTTGTTAGATTTTTTAACAGACTAAAATTAAGATATATGGAAGCATTTGGCTTAATGAGGGTATACAGTTGTTAATAAAAGCTAAGTTTGTATTACAACTTGAGAATGGACAGTTGTGGATCTTGTTAGCTTGCTAAATTAAAAAACAGCAAATTGATTATATTTATGTGACAATATATTAGACTATCTATGGTCTAATTGAAGTTGTAAGTTTTTGAAACTATAGGTAAGATTACTGTGTTGAGGTATAGATCTAAGTTGGAAGTACAGAGATATAAGACATTACATTAATTAAATATAGCTAATGTTTAATTGTTTCCCATGTTCTTATTAATTTTTCTTTTTGTTCACATTAAAAGTTACACTTGGGACTTAGGGATGTGTTCCAAGATTTTTGGGAAGTTCATTAACTTGTTGTAGGGCCTCAGATTGTAGATCTGTGTTCTAAACTATGCACAGATTTGTACATGTGTCAGTGCATAGTGGACCACTCAGTGAATCACAATTAAAAGGCTATTTTTAAGCTAACCAGCCTGTAATTTCCTGGATTCCTTTTTAAAAATTGGCATATTAATCATTTTCTAGTTCTCAAGAACATATTTAGAACAAATTTGTTAGATTAGCAATTTTGTGTTTGAATTCTTTAAGAACTATGAAATGGTTTCCATCTGGACCCACTTTGTTTTCAATTTGTCAGTAAGTTCTAGAATTTATAAACATTATTTACCTCAAGTCCGCAGAGTCCTTTGATGAAAAAACAGTTGTGTGACTAGAGATCTCTACTACATCTTTTGCAGAGAAGGCAAATACAAATAATTTATTTTACTTTTCTACAGTCTTGCCTTTCTTGGTTCAACTGCTTACAGTACATGGCTGTTTGCCATCTGCTGATATATTTGAAGTTTGTAAATTACTGAGTTTCATATTATTAGCAATAACCTCATGAATTCCCTTCTCCCCACTTCTTTGCATCCTTTATTACTTGTTTGCATTTCTTTTCTGCAACTTTGTGTTGTACATTGAACACAGGTGCCTTTTTACTGGAAAAAAGATATTTCTGGAGGAGGACTACATAATGCAAAATTTTATTTAAATTTTGGGGGAAATAGTAGAATTGTTCATAGTTACGTAAAATCATTTAGAGTTATGTAACAAATTAAAAATATTTTATAGGTGCAATGGATGAGCTTCATAGCCT
This sequence comes from Charina bottae, assembly GCA_023362775.1. Classification (NCBI taxonomy): domain Eukaryota; kingdom Metazoa; phylum Chordata; class Lepidosauria; order Squamata; family Charinaidae; genus Charina; species Charina bottae. Next base: position 243,712,297 of record JALMGJ010000001.1, on the reverse strand, counting down.
GGATCCAAGAAGGCAAGAACTGTTAGAGGCTAGATTTACCGGAGTTGTGAGTGGCAGTACTGGAAGTACGGGAAGCTGTAGCGTTGGAGCAAAGGTAAAAGGAATGTGGACTATACAAATTAAATTCAAGGGGTTGATTATTTGTTTCAATGAATATGGATTATTGCAGTCTTGAATTCATTAGGTCTTATTGTCATATAGCTGGACTTAGGAGCACTTTTAGTGTTTATCAAGCAAAATGATACAATGACCAACAACCCCTCATTTTTAGTGGGAGAGGGAAAGAAGATGGTAACCCTACTATTAATTTTAATTTTTCAGCAGCTTTTAATACTATCAACTATGGCATCCTGGATCAGCTGCATGATGTTGATATGGGAAGCAATTCCCGACTTATATTTCCTCTACAGGAACAAGTGTGCTATCTGGTGACCTTCATTGGTTTCTGTAGGACAGCAGCAAAGGGAGCAAATGATGAAATCATTTGAGCATCATGATACAAATACCACACTTTCATACTTGTGTCAGACAATGGGATACAAGTATATAAGTGTGGGATTTCTGTCAAGACATTATTGCATGTGCCCTCATTGTTGCACCATTTTGGCGTGTTGCAGACTCCACTGCTGACCAAACCATGGGTTGCTGAGAAGAGGGCATTCTCTTTACTGTTGCCCAACGTATTGGATAAAATTCCAGTGAGATTAGGCTGGCCTTTATTGTGGAGTGTTTTCACAAGAAACTGAAAATATTTTTATTTGCCTAGGCCTTAACGTGATTGTGTCAGCTGCTCCAATTGCTTGCTTATTTGTAATTGTTGGTTTTAAACTGTTAGTTTTACTGTTATTAACCAATATTTAATTGCATCTATTATCATTATTGTAAACAATTTTCCTTCTTTAGTGAAAAGTAGTATAAAATGTAAATGTAAATAAATTCGACGTGTAGAATCTCATTTCTCACATAATCCTGTATAATTAGTTTTAATTGTTACTGCTTGATCCACAACTCTTTCTACATATGTGATGACCAGAGCATGTATATATAATCTTTTTTTAGAAAACTTTATTAAAGCATTTTCAAAATATACATAAAAACTAAAAAGATTGAAACAAAGAAGCCTACAAAGAAAAAGAAACAGAACTAAAAAGGTGTGAAAAAACACAAAACAAACTACTACAAAGTGACTTCCAACTTTCTATAACAAAGATATACATAAATCAATATCAATCTCTTACTCCAATTCATATTATAGTAAACATTATTTCTATAAAGCATTTAAATTTTCATTACATTCCCTTCTAAAATAAAATTACCCTCCCAATTATTATGTACAGAGCTTTCTTCTTGTCAATTTCAAATTCTACAACCAGCTTTAAAAAGCCCAAATATTTGTCCAAAGTCTTCCAGCCTCTAGAGTTTAATTATCTTTCTTGATCATGGTGTGGTGGCAACACTGTCTTCTTATCTTCAGCTTTCGACAACTCAATTTTCCTTTGACTATTTAAACACAAGTCACCAATTCTCATCTTTTTCTTTGGAGAAACCACTTTACTCTTAAGGTAGTTTTCAGCCTTATCAGTTTCTCTCGATTCTTGTGACAATTTGGACTCCACAAATTCTGAGAAATGCTCCAAGACTTGAATAACAGCATTGTAGAGATCTTTAAATATCAAATTAATTTCCTCCATATTTCTTAACAGTAAGATAGATTATGGCGCCCTCTAGTGCCTCAGAAGAGGGGCGTGGTGGCTAAAGATGCCGGGCTTGTCAATCAGAAGATCGCAAGTTCAGAGGTTCGAATCCCTAGCCCTGCGTGCGGAGTGAGCTCCCACACTAGCTCCAGCTCTTGCCAACCTAGCAATTCAAAAGCATGCCAATGCAAGTAGATTAATAGGTACCACTTCGGTGGGTAGGTAACAGCGTTCCGCGCACGTCATGCGGCCACATGACCGTGGAAGCGTCTTCAGACAACGCTGGCTCTTTGGCTAACAAACGGAGATGAGCACCGGCCCCTAGAGTCGGACATGACTGCACAAATGTGCAGGGGGAACCTTTACCTTTTTTAGTGCCTCAGAAAGGTAAAGTCATTAACACTGTAATTGAACACTCCAGCCTTTTTATCTCCGGTGTGGCCAATCAGGAAAATAAAAAGTAATAACAAACAGCATTCCCATGGGAAAGTGAAAGCAAATAGATCAGAACTCCAATCCGCAGATTCAGTGAAGAAGAGAAAGTTTTATATTCCTCAAAAATCACTTTAATAAAAAAAAGCAATTAAAAAAATACTTTAAATCTCAATTTAACAAATTATATCTAAAAAGCCAAATTACCAAGTTAATAATTTTCAAAAATAATGAGAGTCACCAAGAGATTCTGCATTTCTTTGTTGTAGAAAGCCTCTTTTTGGTAAAATTAAAAAACAAAACAAAACAGTGCTGTAGAAATAGGGTGGGCAACTTTAAGGTCCGTTATGGCTTCAGAGCAGCTTGGGACGAAGATGATGGCCCTGCCTCCCAGCTGATCACTTACCAGTCGATCGCGAAACGCCGTTTTGCGGTCTTCTGGCTCTGACCAGCCGTCTGGGGAACACGGGTGATTACTGGGGTTCTCCTTAATCCGGAGAACGCTTCTGGGCTCCAAGGAAGCCTGCCTGAGCCCAAGAAAAAAAGCCACTCTGACAGGTCAGTCCGCAGACAGCAGAAAAAACCAGCTCAAGCTGCCATTGTCCCCACTGGAAGTCCAGCATGTGTGTATAATCATTGATTTTTCAAACCATGAAACCTACTAGTAATGCATTATTTGATATATAATTAGCAATTTCATACATTTGATGCCTTTATTTCTTTAGGCCTCAACAAATAATGAGAGTTCTAACCACAGCTTTGGCAGCTTGGGATCTCTAAGTGACAAAGAATCTGAGGTATGGAATAGTTAATATTTAAGTGAGCAGTTCTAACGTGAGTCTGTCATTTGTATAACTGAGCTCAGTAAAAAGGAGGGTTTCCTGTACATTTATAATTGGAATATTTGCATTAAAGATATGGAGAAAACTGCTGCACTCCTGTCAGAATTGATGCACTTACAGGAAGATTATTTCTAAATAATGTATTGTATCATTGTGAATTAACTGATTATTTTTTAAGCAAATTAAATTTTACAGAGAATCCTGAAAAAGTGTATGCTTGGATAAAATTATGAGCCATTCAAATTTTCTTAATATAATAGTTATGTAGGAAAGAATACACACACACACACACATCATGTGGGAGAGAATAATGTGAATAAGCTATGTATCTTAAGCTTATTTTAACCCATTGGGTGAATAAAGGAATATATGTTGTTTACAAGATTACTGGTTTATTATTCAGGGTACTGTTACGGATACAATCCAGTCTGATCAAATACCTGAAAGTTTTATTTTTAGATGTAAGAGATAACATTTTTATCTTTAAGTATTATAAATAAGAAAAGTCTGCCTTCCTGTATAGTATTTCTGCTGTTGTGGTGATTTAACACCTTTTTGAATCTATTACCTATGAGGAACTCTATTTTCACATTTCTAAAACTGTGAAAACAAGATATTATACCATGCATCTTCAGGATTTAGAAAATATTGAAAAATGCTCTGGTTAAGCATTCAGTTTAGTAAATAGTTCCGATTTATTTAGGTATTGACTATGTATGTTAGGGTTGCAGGGTGAAATCAGGCTTCTCACAGGTAGAGTTTCTTTTTCCTCCTGCTCTTTAACCTGATCTGTTCTGAAAGATTCCCAAATCCTGTAGGAATAGATTTTGATGGTGGTTGTGAGGTAGTAGGAAAAAGAGGCAACTACCCCCTCTCCTCTCTCTCAGTTAATCTGATAGAAACAGTTCTATCAGTTGAAGCATTGGGATTCAAACCACAGTAGTAATTTGAAAATGGCACGAACATTAATTTCTGATGACTTGTGATTTTGTTCAGACTGTTTGAATATTAAATGTAGATAATGGCTGCATTTGAAGAATGAACCAGTTTTACTTGCCTTGGGAGAGCGTAGATTTCTTTTAAACAACTCCTATGTTCCAGTGGGCACTTGGGGATTTTCCTAGCAATATGGCAGGCAGTTCTGTCTTGAGCAATTGTTGACCTCTGAAATGTGGAGACAGTGAGGGCATTGGACCTGGTTCTTCCCCCATGCACTGGCCAGGATGGGAGTTGAGCCCAGGTCAGGTAAACCAGACCAGGAAATCAACTCTACTGGAAGGCTAAAACTACTTTTATTGAGATTGGCTATAATAATAGAATCTTAATAGAATCTTGCAAGTCTTATTGTGCTAAACCTATCACCCTTCTTATACTCAGTGAATTAGGGAGATGTCTGCCTGAGTTGCTTCCGAATGTTATCTCTTTACTCTGGAGTTAAAAAAATGTTTTAGCCCTTTTGCCTAGGTAATGGTTCTTGTTTAGTTCTGTCAAGATCATCTTCCTTAACTCTCTGCAACTCTCTAAAGCATGGGAGTGCTGTGATGTCTTGATTGCGTGTGATGGTTTTAATTCTGAGGGATTCTTGCTTTATTTTTCTGTGATGCTGTTGTTAGCCACCCAGGGTTATATTGAATAAAATGGGCAGCCATATAAAACTTTTAAATAAATATATAAAATCTGACACACACACACACACACACACACACACACACACACACACACACCTCCAGCTGTGCCCTCTCTAACTGAAGATCCTGGAGGATTCCATCGTGAACCATGAACTTAGTGACCTGTGGGCTGGGAACTTGCCACCTGGCTCTGTCAAGCAGTGAAAGTTGAGAGAATGGTTGGATCTGGGGCATGATTAATGACTCCTTAAGAGAGGGATATTATAGCCTTGAAAGATGTGATGGTGCACTCCTGCCTGAAGAGACTATCTATAGATCAGACTGGGCTGGGCAACTTATGCTATGTTTTGAATCTTCCCTTTTTAGGGAAGATTTTGCAAAAGGTGGTTGGAATACAGATACAAGAATGCTGGATGAGATGGATTACCCTGTCCTATTGCATTCAGATCTCAGACCTGGATGTGGGATGGAAGGTGCATTGCTCACTTTTGTTGATGCCCTCTGTCAAGACCTAAATAAAGGGAGTACAGCTATCTTGGTGTTAGATCTCTCAGTGGCATTCAGTGCCATAGATCAGTATCCTTCTGGATCAGCTGCAAGGGCTGGGATTGGCATAATTTTGTAGTGATTGCACTCTTACCTGAGTGGGCAGTTCAGACAGTGGTAACGATGGATGAACGATCAAAGCCTTGGCTGCTGCTATATGAGCTGCTATAGAGTTTCATTTTTTCTCCCATGTTTTTAAATAGCTATATTGAAATGCTGAGATAGGTCATCCATCAGTTTAGGATGAGATATTATTAGTATGCTGATGATACCCTGTATTGTATCTCTAATCTGGGCCAGGCAGGAGATACAGTAGACCTCTTGATCTGTTATGTAGAGGCTGTGAAATACTGGATGAGACAAAAGAAGCTGTAACTAAATCTCAGCAAGTTGGAGTTGCTGTTCATCCAGTAACATTTGAGTTTGCTTGTATCCTGTATGCTGGCTCTAGAGGGGTTGTACCTTCCTTCTCAAAGGGGCAGGTCTGTAACTTGATGGTTCTCATGGATTCATGGCTCCTATTGGAGCACCAAATAGAGGCTGTGGCTATAGGACACTTTGCTTATCTCCAGCTGGTCTGCCTGTTATGTCCCCTTTTAGAGCGGGAGTCCTCAGTGACAGTTATTCATGCCCTCATTACCTTGCAATTGGATTTCTGCAGTGCAGCCTACTTAGGGCTGCCCTTGAAGACTATCCAGAAACTTTAGTTGGTACGAAATGCAGCAGCCCATATGCTGGTAGGCAAGAGCCACTAATACAGTTTATACTCCTATTGTGGGTACTGCATTATTTGCCAGTACAGTATGTTTCCATTTTTTCTTTCTTTTGTCAAAATTAATGTACAATTCCATTAACGAATGGAAAGGACTTTAAATGAGCTGTGTGGAAAGGCCCTTAATGTTTTTTGCTTATAACAAAATAGATGTATTTGTTTAGAGACAATATTTAAGGATATTTTCAGTATTTCTATACAAGCCTTTCATTTTTAATTTAAAATATCTGAGATAAATTCTGTGTGCCAATACAATGACATAACCTTGGTAATTATATAATTACTCACATATGGTAAATAGGTAATTACTCACATAGTTTGTGTTACAAAAGTAATATGTGAGTTATTGAAGTACAGTATGCTTTTTTTTGCTTCTTTTTGATACAGATATATGTAGACTAGTTGCTAGTTCTTATTCTTATTTATTGAAAAACATTTTTTAATTTTTTGGCAGACTCCTGAGAAAAAACAATTGGAGTCTTCTAGGGGTAGAAAAAGGAAAGCAGAAAACCAGAGTGAAAGCAGTCAAGGTATGATATATACAGTATTGAATCAGTTTGATAGTATGAATAGAAGTTATCAGCTGACCAAAATGCAATATTCAGTAAAGCTTCAGCTTTTTGAAGTATTAGGCATTGTTGTGAGCCACATCATCTCTTTCTGTTTCATGGTTCCTTTAATTATTCACATCTACCTTTTGTAGCTGGGCTGCCAAAAACAAAACAAACAACCCCCCCATAATTAATCTTATAGAAGAATTGATGTCTATCAGAGTTGTCATTAAGTTATTGATCCTAACAGTACTTTGAACAAGATAGTTCTTGGAGGTTTTTCCCCCCTAGAAATCATTTGAATGGCTCTTTACTTTTATGATTGCCCAGGTAAATTATCAACATTATGCTCATATTTTTCCTTCAAATATTTTTGGGACAAAATAAAATGTTAACTTAAGAAAAAGCTTCTCATGATGGCATTAAGTGAAGATTGTTCTTACTCTATAGACCTTTTAAATAAACTCCTTTTGGAAGAGAATGGACTGCATGGTTGGGTTTTTTGTTGTTTTGTTGTTTTGGTATACTTCTTTTAATAAGCATTTATGGCATGCCTATTGGCATCTATAAAGAGTCACACATTCTCATTTATTGTTTTGTAATAGCAAAAACACATGAAGTATCAGAAGAAAATGTTTTCAAGTTAAGGATTTTGATTGGACATTTTTAATTCTATAATTGGTAAATAGTATTTTGTATGAATACAAAATTTCAAAACTAGAAATTTGATCTGGTTGCTTCATTGTTAATTTAGTTCATAATATGCAGAGTAAATATGCTTTCTATGTCATTAACTTTGGGAAATGTGATGTTTTAGATGAAATGTAACTGCATATACTTACCAAATTTTTCAAAAGCAACTTATGTATTTAAATATAGCACAAGCCTTAAAATGTATGTGTAACCGTAACAATGCAGTTACATGTTTTTCAATATCTGAAAGAGAACAAGTTTTCATGACAAATTTGAAGTTTCAGTGCTGTGTACAAATTAGCTTTAAGAAAATGTTTGTGGCTTAGTTGCTATAATTTTAGACTGCCAAAAACTAAATTGAAGGTCAGGTATATAAATAAATAAGCCATATCAATAAATAATTCTAATGTAACAATACCAAAAAGAAGATAGTTAACCATTTGAGCAAAATCATAGTGGTATCAATAGTTTTCCAGAACTTGAAACTGAAATATCTTTGAAGATTAAAAGTTCTAGAAAAATAAATAGTAGATTGTAACATACTGTATGTGGTATGCAATCTGATATGGGAAGGGTATCCTATAACAGGAAATGGTCCACTTCTAAGTACCCTCCCAGCACATCATTTGCCATGTTCACCCAGAATAAGGATTTAAGATGTTAATTTAAATCCAGAAATTAAATAAATAAATAAATAAATATGAAAAATTGAGAATCTTCAGGTAACCTGTTGCCAAATGATTTAGAACGTTAAAGTTTAAGACCAGAACATCATATTGGACTGAAAGTCAGTGCAACCTATGAACTACTGTCATACTGTGATCCTATGGAGCAGTCCAAGTTAAAAATCTTACTGAATTATTGTCAACCAGATATTTCTGGAACATTTTCAGAGATAGCAATAGATACAACATGTTGCAGCAACTCAAGTGTGAGTTTATCAGTCTATAAGTAAACGCAGCAGGGTTATTTCTATCAGGATAGGTTTGCAATTTGTACATTGGGTTAAGCTTCAAAAACTGTGGATGGACAGTGCTGGACCCATTCAAAGAACACCTCTTATTGCAAACCTGTTCTATTTAGTCGCATGGTGAACCTGTCCAAAATACAGTAAGCCCATTCACCAATAACTCCTAAATAATACAGGCATCTTGTCTTGATTGAATTATTGGTCAGTGCTCATGCCTGGGCACTGATCCAGCCTACTTACTCCCTCATATGGGTTTGAGGAGCTGGAATACCCTCATATTGGTAACATCTCATTCTGGGTTTCCAGAATAATTTATTTTCCAAGATATCCTTACCACACAGGTTCATGTAATGTTGAATAGTATGGAAACTAAAATAAATCCTGTGGAACCCAACACATGGCTTCACCATACTACACTAGTTTCTGGAGTCAGCTGTCCAGATTAGAACAGAACTGTTGAACTACAGTGCTGCTAACCTTCAGTTCAGTTAACCTGTCCAGAATAATACCATATTGATGCTCTCAGAGACCACCATTATTTTCAGAAGAAATAATAAAGCTGTTCTCTCCCTGTGTTGTCTCCTGGGCAAAGATTGTCCCTTAGGATAACCAGTTTTGTTTCCAGAGCCAGGCCTGAAATATTAGTGGAATCTCATAATGTTTAACCTTGGAGGGACTGTCAGCAAATATTCACAACAAATAACCGGTTGAACATCTAAGGCAGGATTGAATGCTAGTTGCTCTCAGGTTCAAGCAGATCATAACATTTGATAGAAGTAAAAATTACAATGCTTTAGTCTTGTAAGAACCATAACTAATAAATAACTAATCCATTGCTTTCATGCTATAGTTAGAGTTTGGAAAGGTGGTATGAACAATAGCTAATTACAATTATTAGAATAACAACATGATTGGCCAAACATGGAAGCAGTAAGCTACTCTATTTAAAAACTCATGCTATTATAAATCTGTTAGTCAAGAATTGCAATTTTTTTTTCTACTGCAAACTAATTGGTGCTATCTTATAAACTTCAGCTAAACTAATATGCTGCAAGGAAAATCTTAGGAAACATAAGATACATTGTGGTTTTTTATTTTTCCCACTGTCTTTTTGTTAATCTTGATTTTGTTTCAGGGAAAAGCATTGGGGCACGTGGACACAAAATTAGTGACTATTTTGAGGTAAGTTCAATTTTGATATAAATTATTTTGATATGAGTTTTTATTTTGATTCTGATAAAAATATTCATACATTAAAATGTATTTGATAGGAAAATTGTCTAGTATCTATTTTTAAAAAGTAGTTTAAAAATTGAATCACATAACATGGCTTCATAGCATACATAAATATTCATGTACCATAACTGCCTAGAATACAAAATTGCAGCCAGAAGATCGAAAACAGCGTTTCGCGTTCGACTGGTAAGAGCCAGCTGGGAGGCGGGGACTTCACCACTTTCCAAGCTGCACTGTAGCCTTAAAGGGACACTAAGATCGGCCACCCCATTTCTAAATCACCAATTTGTATTTTTTTTTAGTATATGTACCCCAAGAGAGGCTTTCTACAGCGAGGAGAAGCTGGTTCTCTTGGTGGTTAGCATTATTTTTGGGATTACTTTTTTTTTAAAAAAAAATTCTTTTAAGTTTTGGATTTCATTTTCCTTCCAAGGGAAATTCCAAAGATTGAGAGTAAACAGTTGTCTTCCTGTTATTATTTTTGTATTAAATTTGAGGATATTAGCATTTTCCTACACATTGAATCGGCTGATTTATTTAAACACACTTTGGAACTCTTCCATATCTTCGACTTTCGCTGGTTAAACTCCTAGGGGGCGCCATAATCTACTGTGTGAGACATGGAGGATTTCAAACAGATTTTTTCTGACCTTCACCAGGATTTTAAACAGATTTCTTCTGACTTTTATCAAACTTTTATGCAAGATATCCAGGACATTGTGGAAAATATGAGATCTAAAATGTGCCATCAGGTTGGGGATGTGGTGGATGAAATTGAGGAATTTAAGAGCGATAGAAAGGTTTTTTTTAAGACTAAGAATGGGATTTTTATTGAGATGCTGGATGAAGATTGGATAATGGAGTTGGAGAAATCTAAGGGAGATAGTGATCTGCAAGCCATAAGTAAAATTGATCTCCTGGTGGAATGCCATGAAAAGAACCTGGAATCTTTGAGGGGGGCAGTTGGGCTGTTCAATTCTTTTAAGAGGAAAGCTCTGTGCACATTGTGGGGATATGTAACTGCTCTGGTTTATTTTGAAGTGGGATAAGCGTTGAAGAAGGTTCATCTGGTTTGCTTTAAGGATTTGATTGATGCTATTTGCCTTTAAAGATATGGAATTACTGTTTTGAATTGTCTTTGTTTTTGGGGTTTATTAAGATTTGGATTATTAAAATTGTTGTACTATTAAGTATAATAGCAGACAACTTATGTGCTTTTTAATTTGATTCTTATTATAGTAGACAGAAATGTATAGAATAGTGGTAGGAAGGGAATAATTAAATATGTTTTATCTTTTGGAGGGGAGAAAGATGTTTAGGAGGTTTATATGATTTTTTTCCTTTATTTTAATATAAGGGGGAGGAGTAACTGTACTTAGTGATTTTTATTATGTGATAAAATGGAATGATTTATAGAAATAATGTGGTGTTTTGGTTTAATATAGAGTAAGAGATTGATTATGGAAATTTTGTATATCCTTGCTGTTAAAAGTCGGAAGCCACATCTTTTGTAAACTTAAAAAAATTTTCTCTTGGGTTTCTGCACTTTTTTAGTTTTTTTCTTTCTTTGTAGTTTTTTTTTGTAGTTTTTATTCTTTTCTTGAAACCTAATAAAATTTACTATAAAAAAACAAAAAACAAAAACATGATAGGATGAGACTTTGAAGGTTGGATGCTAGAGGGAGCCAGAAGGAACTAAAGATTACAATTAAAGGAGAAGAACACTGAAATTTGACTTACTAATACAAAATGGAGCAAAATATTTTCACATTGGACATATTGAAGGATATTTTTGAACAATGGATCCAGAAGTTAATTTTAAGAGTGAATGCCTCTATATTAAAAGATGTTATGGAAGAGGAACAAGTTTTATCAGACAAGCCTGAGACTGATCTGAAAGTGGATTTAAAAATGACAGGCTACAAGAATGATATGGAAAAAAATGCTACACTGGATATTCAAATGAAACCAGCTGATGTCTTAATAATTAAAAGGGATATACTGTACAAATAACAAACCAAAAGAGGATAACTTTCCTATATTGGATTTACAAAAGAGACTTGTTAAAGCTTTGAAGAATTTTGTGAGATGGGACAAAGAAAAAATGAAAAGGAATCAAGTTCTAGGACATTATTTGAAGCGACTAAAAATCAAGATTGTTAAAAGTAAAAGGAATATAAAGTTGGTTTATTTGATCAAGATTAAAATGGATATGTTGTTATCTCTGGTAACCCTTAATGGACTTCTGCTGATCAGGACTGAACAACAAGACTGTAAGGATTTGTTTATAGATAAGAGATGGGATATGGGAAGAAGAGATCATGTGCTGTATTTTAAGAGAAGGTGATAAGTTACTAAAATTGTTTATATTTGTTGTGATGAAGGGAGAAGTCATTTCTTTTATTTTTCTTTACTATATACTTATTTTTCCTTTTCTATTTTTCTTATTTTCTTTTCTGCATTTTCTATTTTCTATTCTTTTATTTTTTAGTTTGTATTAGTTTTTATCTTTTTAATTGTAATTTTTAATAAAATTACTATAAAACAACAAATTTGTGTTAAGATCTTTGATAATTATTAAAAAGGCCAAGAGATCATTGACATAAGTAACAATTTATATTCAATTCCTGCTAACCAAATACCCTGAATATTACCCAAATGTCTTACTCAGCATGCCAAAGGTTCCACACCAATTAAATATTAAAGGAGAGAAGGGAGATCTTGATGAGTTCTACACTGCATCTTAATTACAAGGGAAATTATCCTATTTTAGTTAGCAGAGCAGAAGGATTTGAATAAAGCTCTCCTTATATTTTTTTAAACCACTCAGTGGGGTCCTTCTTCAGTAGTATCAAGTATCTCCTACAAACTTAGCAGTGCAACTAGATCTCTCAAATGGCCATAACAAAATTGGTCAACTGTCGGCATGAACTGGTCAACTGTCAACTGTCGGCATGAACTGCAGTATCATCAGGAAGCTGATGATACTCAATTGTATATTTTCAGACATGGCAAAGGACCAGCTTACTTGCAGGACTGCTTCTTCTCAGTGGTATCTGTCCCACACACTGCAACAGAGTGAGCATTCTTTAGTTCCTTTCCTTAAAACACTGCCATCTGGTAGGACCTAAGAGGTGTGTCCTTTCTGTTGAGGCACCTGCCCTCTGGAACAGTCTCCTCCTCCAACATACAACTGGTCCCAACTCTTTTGGCCTTTAGAAAGGAACTTTAAGCCTGGCTTTTCCTTGTGCATTGGAGTCAGGGTGATTGGATTTCCCGTCAGAAGATAGGAATTGTAAGTTCCTGATTGCCAATTAATGGCTGATTATTGTTTTATATTGTTTACCTTGTTTTTGTTTGATTTTGGTTTATTGAAGCTGCCTAGAGTCACACTCTTTGAGTTTAAATAACAACTTACATATTCCCCCTGTTCCAGTATATCTGCTTGGTACACTTTAATGACTATTCCATAATTAAGCATATAATTGATTGAGCTCCATTATTGTTTATATTAGCAATGGAGCCTTTAGCGCAAATAATTGTTTCAGGTTCTTTCGATTAATTTATCTTCATTCACAATCCAAAATTGCAAAATTATTTTTGGCCTTCAAACAGGCAAGCTAAAAACCAAGGCTTTCTTAGAAATAATGTATACTAAAACAGATGAGGGTGGATTGGGTATCCCTAACCTCAAGTTGTGTTATTAAGCTGCACAGCTGAGAGGTATTGTGGGAATTGTAACCAATTTAGGACCTGACTTGTGGCTTGTTTTGGTCTGAATGGCAAATTTCAAAAGGAGGATTAAAAGTGTGGTGTTTTATGCTGATCTTATTAAAAAGACTACCAATTCTACCTCTACTCCGTTTTTTAAGTCAACTATGGAGATTTGGAAACGGTAACAAACTTGCCTATCTGTCTTCATTTCACCACTTATTTTAATTATAGATAACCTTTTCAGCATGGAAATATTTGGAAAATAGGATAGTACAAAGGATGATTGGGTTAGAATGAGAGATACATATTTCAAGGCCCTCTTTGGCCTCTTGGAACAGATAAAACATTTCAGATTTCAATCTTAAATTGTTACTACTGCTACAGTAGTCATCTACTTTTTAATAATAATAATAGTAGTAGTAGTAGTAGTAGTAGCAGTCAGTAATATAATTTTCTGGCAGATATATGCTATATCAGTTCAGTTTGTTTGCTGATATGTGTGTTGGGCCTTGCAGAAAGCAAGAAACATATAGAAGCCAAACTATTAAAACTTGTTTATTACTATTAGTTTTGTGTTCTTTCTCCTTCAGTCATCCCAGTGTGCAAACAGTAACCAAGGATTCTATAAGTCTTAATGACCCTATATAATGAGTTTCTTTGACTTGGTTTAGATGTCATGCTAGAATAACAGTTTAGGGGCTTGTGTATTGTACCTGGAGATCATTGGTGCCTTCCCTTTCACTTCATGTTCTCAATTTTCCCTCCCTGTAGTTGGTATTTTCTTACAGTTCCTTATCGTGTTTAAAACTAGGTCCTTATAGCAATTTAGGAATCAAGTTGCATTAATTTTTTTCTCACCTGAGAATGTTGTGGCTCCTGGTGATAAAATCCTGGCTTCTCTTACCTCTGAATTGGTTCTTTGACTTAACTATGGCATAACATTTTCCAGAGAGATAGAACTCATTTTGCATTTAGCCAGGCCTGTTACCCTCGGCTTTGAATGACTGAGGCTGAAAAAAGTCCGAGATCATACTAGGCAGCCAACCTGTGAATGATTGGTGGAGAAGCTGGCTAAATTAACACGGCTGTCTGCATGAACTTAATTAGAAATCCCCATCTTCACCAAGACTAATACACAAATAGTTTGGCAAAAAGGTATTAGCATAACTAAATGTTCTTGCTGACTTCCTGTGCCCACATTAAGAGAGGTGTGTGCATTAAAAATGTATAGCTCATTTTTCCATTCAGTCATTGATAGATGGGCTGAATCCAACAGTACATAACCAGACTTCCCCTTGCGCTGTGTGATTTTCCTTTAATCTCCCCCCCCCCCCCGCCTCTTCCTCTGTATAGGCCTTGAAATCTGCTCTGTAAGGTTTCCTAACATTCTAGTACAGATATCTGGGGATGCACAGGGAATACATTTCCACTGATGGATGCTATTCGCCTTGTAGAATTATATTACTGGTAATTAAAGTTCAGCTTGGTTTTCATTGTGGTTGCTATATCTAGTACTTGATATCAGAAATTAGTTTAAAACTATGGATGTTGATTTACCCACTAGCGTTAAAGAAAATTTTATTGGGACATCTAATATTAATGTTAATGAGGTTTTCTTGAGCTATATCAAGCTTCATAAAGGCAAGTTTGTGTTCAGTTTTTTTAACCACACAGTTTTTGATTTGTGCTACTGATGCCCTTTCAATATACATGAGTTGAAGAGTCACATAGAACTAAAAGGGTGTTCATTTGATAGCCCAGATGTGCTAGCAGCGATAAAGTTAAGCCAGTGGAAGGTTCAACAAGCCACTTTGAGTATTATTTTAAACTATAAATGTGAGATAAAGTATTCTAAATATTTAAATTAAATTTTCTAACAGGAGTATTTATGAAAAAGCTACAGATATACAACCCCATATTTGTACAGTCCCCCTGGAGAACTTGGGGGGGGGAAACTGTTCTACTTCAATCTTATGCATTATGGAGCTATTGACCTATGGCAATTTCTTCAGTTTTAGTTCTGTGTGTATAAACTTGAGGCAGTTGTTTCAGTTTATATAGGGGGGTATGGTGGCTTTCTCCTTTCCCTATTTAATAGATGTTACATAATGCAAGAATTGGAACTGATGGTGTTCCAGAGGGCGTTCAAAGATCTGGCTGTTCTCCCAGGGCCCGGGCTAGGGTGGCTGGAACCCCTTGTGGGATGTGTTTGTATATATTTTTATCTCAATGTATAATTTGTTCTTTGTTTATCTTGTTTCTGGTTATCTATATTGTACTTTATATTGTCTGTTATATTGTGAACTGCCCAGAGTCACTCTGGAGTGAGGCGGCACCTAAATCAAACAAACAAACAATGCAAAAATTTTATAATAGGTGTTATTTGCATTTCTTGAGAAGATGTCTGTTTTTTTCAAAACAATTTCTTTTAATACTTTCCATTATGTAGAGTTTAAGTATGTCTAGAAGTTCACAGCATTCAGAATTAAACAGGAGTGAAGTTAAAAAATTAAAAAAATTAAAATCATTGTAAGAAGCTTTCAGTTCATGTCGTTGTTAATGTTACTTTTTGTTGCATTTAAAATCAATAATACTAACCTAATAATCAAGTTTTTTAAATAATCTAACTGTTACTAAAATACATGGAAGGAATTTTGCCTTAAATAGTAAATTATAATGGAGAGACAAGAGGTGATTATTTGCCGTCAACTGATGCTTGAGTAAATATACATCATTTTCTTTCCTAGTATCAAGGTGGAAATGGGTCTAGTCCAGTAAGAGGAATGCCGCCTGCAATTCGTTCTCCTCAAAATTCACATTCCGCCCCTTCTTCTGTAAGTTTAATTTACAGATATCATTGTGGTCAGCATCCAATGTAGAATTTCTTGTGCACCTTAGAAACTAACATTACACAGGCTGTGGGTTTTTATATTATGTTGTTTGAGCGAAATTGTTTATCCTGTTGTTTTATGTCTTTACTGACCAATTACTTGGCAATAAACTTGTACAGAAATAGAATTAATTTCCTTTGTTTGTGATGTTAGCATGAAGTACCTGCAAGTCAATGCTTATACGAAATGCCAGAAATCATATTATAAAGGGGCATTACAAGGAAATGTAAAGAAAGAAGACTAAAAATAAACTAAAATGTTAGAAGTTGTTACATAACCTAAATAAATTTAAAGTCCTGAACTTTCAAATGTGGTCCACTTTGTCCTACTGCTACTTTACAGTAGCATAATCTTGGAAGATGACAGCAGTTTCTTACTGAGGAGTTTTGTGGTTGCTTTTTACTTCATCTCCAAGAGGAAAACATGTGCAAACTATTAAAAAAATAAAGACTGAAAATTCAGGGAGAGAAGCTGCAATATCTAAAGGAGGTAAATAGTCTTTACAATTACATCACTTATATATGAGAGAAAATACCCAATTTTTTTTTAAAAAAGTGATTGTAGTTGTCAGTTCTACCTGGGAAAAATAAAGATTTCACTGAGAAGAATACCCATCTCATTTTTTTCCCCCTGCCCTGGGTCATATTCATTCAACACTGATAAAAGGTTTCCGCTTTCATTGTTATCATAAAAGAAACTATGGGTCTTTCACTATATATTTTACCAATTCCTTGGAGCAGTGCTTTCCAAACTGCCGCCGTTGGTGACACAACGGCGGTGGCGGAGGCACGCACGGCGGGGGGGCGTGGCGGCGGTGTGCACGGCAGCGGAAGCGACGGCCTCCCCTAAAACGCGGAAGCGCTGATGGCGCGCCGTCGCTGCCGCTGTGCACGCTACCGCCGCGCGCATCCCTGCGCCGCTGTCGTGCACGCCCCCGCTTCCGGGTTGTGTTGCGACACACTAAACTCTGCGTTGCGACACACTAAAGTGTCGCGACACACAGTTTGGAAAACTATGCCTTAGAGCAGTGCTTTCCAAACTGCCGCTGTTGGCGACACACCGGCAGTGGTGTGCGCGGCGGCGGCCTCACTAAAACATGGAAGTGCTGATGGCGCGCTGCTGCCGTGCACACCGCCGCCGCGCGTGCCCCTGCACCGCTGCTTTGCGACACACTAAACTGTGTGTCGCGACACACTAAACTGTCGCGACACACAGTTTGGAAAGCTATGCCTTAGAGCAACATTATCTTCCTTTCAGACTCACCCAGAAGCCTGAAATTAGACAAGCAGCTTTAATGAATAGCAGAGATATTCATTATAGAGATCCTGAGTCATTTTAATATGTTTTGCCATACAGATTGTTACCATCTATAACTGTATCCATGGGTTGTGCATCCTTTCTAGCCAAAAAACTAGCATAGTGACCAGCACTTATTCTTTGGTGAAGAAGATGTCCTTATCTGTGTGGGAATGTTTATGGCTGAATGCCTTTGGCTGTGGTTTCATAAACTAGGTTCAGACAGCTAAAAGTGGACAAATCAACTTTGTTCATCAACAGCAATAATGTTTCCTGATTATTTGTGTGGTAAATGCATTTCATTCCACATCCATTTTTAGTTACTTGAAGTTGCTGTGTTACATACTGAAACATGATTTCCACTTGTTATAATGCACAGTAGTTGCTACTGATAGAATTTGAAGCTAGGAAATGCTCCCAGTGGTTTTCCCATTGTGTCTCTCTATAGTAGGGGAAATGTAAGTCAACTAACTATTCTGCAAAAAGATAATACCATGGGAAAATCTCTCCAACAAAGTTTGGAACTCTCATAGCATGGTCATAGTATTTATACAGTATAAAGGTAAAGGTTCCCCCCGCACATTTGTGTAGTCATGTCCGACTCTAGGGGCCGGTGCTCATCTCCGTTTGTTAGTCGAAGAGCCAGCATTGTCCGAAGACGCTTCCACGGTCTTGTGACCGCATGACACGCGTGGAACGCTGTTACTTACCCACCGAAGTGGTACCTATTAATCTACTTGCATTTGCATGCTTTCAAATTGCTAGGTTGGCAAGAGCTGGGGCTAGTGCGGGAGCTCACTCCGTCACGCGGGGCTAGGGATTCAAACCTCCGAACTTGCGATCTTCCGATCGACAAGCCCTGGCGTCTTACCTACTGAGCCACCACGCCCCTTTTTATTTATACAGTATACTGATTTATAAAGTGATTCTTTCTTCAAGGTGAAGTGATTGTATTCAATGCAAGAAGAATCAATTTTCTTGATCTTCTGTAATGTTAGGTAGAGCCATTTCTTAGATGCTTTATTTTTATTGATTAAAAAAAACCACTTGACGTACTTTGCCAGTGGTATCTCCTAGTTTTTATAGATCACTGGATAGCTTTAAGTTTAGAGAATGAAAAATAAACTGCTTGCATGTTGTGTAACTGTCACCCATTGACCTGTTGAAAACCCTAATGCAGATAGGTAACCCTCACAATTAAAAGGGGGGTTAGTTTTAGTCCCAAACAGCTCAAGGCTTTATGGGTGTTGGAGAAGGAGGAGGAGGAGGAGGAGGAGGAGGAGGAGGTTGTTGTTGTTGTTTGTTGTTATTATTATTATTATTATACACAACAACGTGAAATCACAGCTGCCAGTTCTTTAGCTGGTGTTGGCCTTCATTTGCATCGAGTTCTTCCCAAGAACCTAGGATGTCGTAATGTATCGGCGCAGTATATGTGCAGATCCAAGCAGTGTGGCCTTTTGTAATTGACAGATGGAAAATTTGTCAATGTGCAGATTTTCTAAGTGCCGTCCAAGGTTTTTTCAAATGGCACTCAGTGTGCCAATAACCACTGGGACCACCACTGCCGGTTTATGCCATAATCTTTCAACTTCGATTTTCAGATCTTGATACTTTGTGATCTTATTCAATTCTTTGTCTTCTATTCTACTGTCCCCTGGTATTGCCACATCGATTATCCACACTTCCTTCTTTTGAACCACTGTTAAATCTGGTGTGTTGTTGTTGCTTTTATTATTTTTTCTTCTCCAGTCTTTGTTGGCAGCGGTGTCAATTTGATTGGACCAGTGTAGGTTCTCTCCCTTTTTTTCTGTCCTGTGAAAAATATCACAAGGTGGCAGCCTCCAAATCTCCCTTGGAGAAGCTGGGGGAACTTCAAAAATGTCTCCTACAAATTTGACACATCATTGATTGTGTGTTGCTTGCATATGGGTTAATTGACTTGTACCAGGAAATACATGAGTCAGTTATGTCACTGAAACAGAGCCATTTAATAGAGAAAAGTGATGGCAGGTTTTATTAGCTGTTCCAAACCCTGGTGGTGGAAGGGGCTAACTTCTGTCCAGGCAGCCTCCCCTTTCAAATGAAAGCTTTTTTATAAATATATCTTCCAGTTTTCTGATGAATGATAAATACTGTTTGAATATATAGGTTCGGCAAAACAGCCCCTCTCCTACGGCATTGTCTTTCGGGGACCACCCTGTTACGCAACCCAAACAATTATCATTTAAAATTACTCAGGTATGTATCCTGAATTGTCAGTGTCTGCTTAGTATTAAATATAAATGAAGGTATTCTGTTTCGTTAATCTCTTTCTCTCCATTCCACCTCCATGTTTCTGGAAGCACCATTACAATGAATCTGTAGATATTAAAATTAAACTAAAGCACTTGTTGCACTGAAATGCTAGGGGTAACTAGAAACAAACCATTCTTACTGACTGTGCATTTTCAACCATCTCCATTGTAATATCAGGTGATCTGCCAGGAGACATTTATTTAAAAATTACTGAAAACATTTCAGAACATTTGCTTTGGAATTTATTTGTTTTCATGACCTTGATAGTTGAGCTGGAAAATCAGGCAGTGACTGAAATGGAAGAAAAGGAGATGCTGGTCATTACTATCAGGATTATTTACTCACAATAAAAATAATACATAGGAAAGTGCTTTATACTAAGTGTGTGTGTGTGTGTGTATGTATGTATGTGTGTGTGTGTGTGTGTGTGTGTGTATATATATATATATATATATGAATGAATGAATGAATGAATGAATGAATGAATGAATGAATGAATGAAAGCAGTAGCTGTCCTTGGGGTTAGACAGTGTTTTTTTTGACCCTACCTATTTATGCCAGGTATTAAATCTGGACCTTCTCTGTGAAAACCATGATGCTGAACTACAGAACTGTAGTTTCCCTACTTCTGTATATAGATAAGCTTAATTTTTTTGTCCTTAAATTCAGGCATAATGATGGAGGCAAGAATTGAGGCAAGAATCTCAAAGCGCTTTCTTTAATACTGGAAAATTTTACTTGGCCATCTTTCTGGTTTTTTTAAAATTTCCACAGATATTCCCTATCCTATATAAGGATGGAAACTTTTTTAAAATACAAAATTCTCAGAAAGCAGAGTTGAGTATCTGCTTTCACATTCTGCACAGCATACACAGCTGTGATTATAAGGGTGTTTCATTTTCTGGTAAAGATTAGACCTAAAAATCTAGGTCAGTGGACACTTTATCTTGGATCCTCTTCATTAGTACATCTCTGTTTTTGTTTTTTGTTTAATCTCTAGGATTTCTGTTAAAGTTAAATTTTTGACTGGACCTTGAGCTGACTTTTTTGTTGACACAAATCACTTATGGTGCATTAACTTGTTTCTTGGTTGTTTGAGTCAAATAACAAAAGCCATTAAGATAGATTTGCACTAAAGGGGTGGGGTGATTGCCCTTTATTTTCCTTGGATTTGGGAGATTTTGGACTTTCTGTTATATATTGTAGAGGCTTGTAGTTTTTAATGCAGAGGGATAACCTAGACATCAGTCAGTGCTTTCTGAATAAAACATAGAAATTTATATAGTGCTCATTTTTTTCTCTGTCTTCCTAGGGGGAATTGTAATTTTGCTTGGGTGAAAGAGACCAGCAATAAATTAGAGGGCTCGGTTATGATATGCATTGAATTTGCTGGGCTTTCACATTCTCATCTCTCTTCCCCCTCCCACCCTCCATTTTTTTTATGCAGACTGATCTCACGATGTTGAAATTAACTGCACTTGAAAGTAATAAAAATCAAGACTTGGAAAAAAAAGAAGGCCGTATAGATGATTTGCTCAGGGTAAATGTGATAATAAGATTAATAGAAATATTGGGTTATCTGTGCTAAATTAATGGAGCAGAAGAAAATATATGCTGTTTTAAAATTGTAACTGATATAGTTGTATTTGACTCAAAATACAAAAACAAAATGGCATAAAATTTGCTTATCATGTTCTAAAAATAATGTCCTCCCACATTTCCATATGCTTAAAATGAATTCTTTAGCCTCACTTCTGCTGAGAATTATTTTGTAAATAAATGCCAAGGTTTTAAGAGAAGATATAACTGTACTTTTATTTATATGCAATTTATAATCAATATCCATAATATGTATACTTTTCTTTAATGCTTAGGCTAATTGTGATCTACGACGGCAAATAGATGAACAACAAAAGCTACTTGAAAAATACAAAGAAAGATTAAATAAATGCATTTCGATGAGCAAGAAACTTTTAATTGAAAAAGTAAGCTGGTTTGTATTTTATTTGTTTAGCATGTTATGGAAAGGACACTTTGCTTTGACCCTGTAAATCAGAGGATGGGACAGGAAGTAGTACAACCAAAACTGAGTTAGTAAGAGAATCCTTAGGATGAAAACGCCTACAGAGCTGCTGTGATTGATACCTTGTGGCAGCTTTCTCCTGACCTATCTGTAGTGTCATTTGCTCTAGTATCAAAGCACCTTATAGGTACAGAGATGGGGCAGTTTCCAACAACTGAATAAAATGGATAGTTTGTGGCTACTTTGACTGAATAAATGGATACCCCGTGGCAGCCATCTTGTGAAGTCCATAATTATTTTTCAACATTTCAGATTTTGAAATTTTTCAGATTTCAAAACATTTGTGACCCTGTAGTATATTCTTTTTAGCTTTGGTAATTTCATCTGATATCTAAGTAGTGGAAGCTGCTGTTTCTAATCTGAGAAAATCCAAACCTTGAATGAAGATGACTGGGTCCTAGACAATAAATAAAAGCAATAAAAATAAGTAGAAGTACAGTTATCCTTCAGGACCCTAAAACTAATAGTAATATTTTTGTTTCCTTTTTTATTTATTTTTTTCTTTTAAAAATATATATTTCTTAAGAAATTTTACAGAAAGGAATGAAAAAATTAGAAAAAGCAAAAAAAATCCAAAAAGAAATACATGAAAAACTGTAAAAACTGTAAAAACAAAATGAACAAGCAACTTGTCCCCTCAACCCAAACCATTGATTATATATCACATATTAAATATCAAACATATATCTAAATCTATTTTAGGAATAATAATAATAATAATAATAATAATAATAATAATAATAATAATTGTCTAACACTACAAAATACCATAAAATAAATGCCACAGAGGAACATTAGTTCATTTTTTGATTAGTAGATAAAATTGCCTTTTCAAAAACAGTTAAGTCACACCTCTTGAATATTTTGGTTTCCTTAGAGCACACAAGAAAAGCTGGCAAGCAGAGAAAAAAGTATGCAAGACAGATTACGCCTTGGGCATTTTACAACTGTTCGACATGGTGCTTCGTTTACTGAACAGTGGACAGATGGCTTCGCATTTCAGAATCTTGTAAAGTTAGTCAATGTTTTGTTTTTAAATTGCTAGTAATCATCAGTTCCCTGGAGTGGTTGCTTTATATTAGTTCAAACAGCTAGAGCTGGGACTGGTTTTATACACACCATATTATTCTGTTTTGAAAATCAGAGAACCAACCAACTTCCTTCCTTCCTTCCTTCCTTCCTTCCTTCCTTCCTTCCTTCCTTTATATTTTAGAAACAACTAGTTGAGTCTAATTCAAAACGAGAATATTGACCACTATTTGTAAAGATAATTATAAATATAGTCCACAGATTTCAAATTGGCCGTTGTCTATAAAGAGCTTGCTTGTCTTTTGTTAAAGGTCTCAAATCCACAATATAGTAGGTCTGTAAGTAATTAGTATGCATGGTTGCAATAAACCAAAAGCAACAAGTAAGATAGAAGTTAATGGAATATATAACTTGTTTTTAAAAAGTACAGTTTCTGCAGTTTAAAGACAATATTTTGATTTGCAGGCAACAGGAGTGGGTAAACCAACAAAGAGAAGATATTGAAAGACAAAGAAAACTTCTGGCAAAACGGAAGCCTCCACCTACAAATAATTCTCAAGCACCCTCTGCCAATTCAGAACCTAAACAGAGGAAAAACAAAGCTGTCAATGGAGCAGAAAATGATCCATTTGTTAGGCCCAATTTACCACAACTGTAAGCTCAGAACATTTACTTGGTAGTTAAAGACAAATGGATATATACAGGGGCATCTGCGGCAGGGTCAGCAATGTTAAAATGGCAGGCATGAGCAAGTGATCAAAGCCCTCCCTCCTTTAACAAGCTTTAAAAAGGGAAAGGGCTTTGATCTCCTGGTCATGTCCATCATTTTGATATTGTTAACACACACCCCTGAGGACACCACGTGTATGTGTCAATACATACAATATAAATAGACAAAACACCTCTCATGACTCTCTGCTACAATCTTCTCTCTCTGGGAATTCATTAGTATTAAGTGAATGGGGCCATGTATAAGGACACTGGGAGAAGGGAAATATAACTTTCTCCCAATTTTCAATGTCTGGTGAGCACTTAGGTTATTTTTGTGTGTGATCAACATTTTTTTTAATTGCTTGGTCTCTCCCATAAAACTCAGCGAGGCTAGGGAGGAACCTGCACTCTAGAGTTCTTCTGATCATGCTAATTATAGCTTCTCCCACCCCTCTAAAAAAGAACTTATTTCTTACATGATCATTTTGGTTGCAGAGATGTGATAAAATTTGTTTTCTATAAATACCCATATTTATGGAAATGTATAGCTTAGATTAGGGGGTGTGGTGGCTCAGTGGGTAAGATGCCAGGCTTGTCGATTGGAAGATTGCAAGTTCGGAGGTTCGAATCCTTAGCCCCGCATGACGGAGTGAGCTCCTGCACTCGCCCCAGCTCTTGCCAACCTAGCAATTCGAAAGCATGCAAATGCAAGTAGATGAATAGGTACCACTTCGGTGGGTAGGTAACAGCATTCCGCGTGTGTCATGCCGGCCACATGACCGTGGAAACGTCTTCGGACAATGCTGGCTCTTTGGATAACAAACGGAGATGAGCACCGGCCCCTAGAGTCGGACGCAACTGCACAACTGTGCGGGGGGAACATTTACCTTTACCTTATAGCTTAGATTAGACTAGATTTTAATGGTTGATTTCAAGAAGATTGTGCTGATTTCTGGAGTTAAGTATAACATTTGAATATAATTTTTTAAACAAATTCATAGAAGGATTTTATTCTGGATGATGCTTAAAATCTTGTCCATGATCTGTAGTTTGAGTTCTTTGAAAATACTATTTTTAGTGTAATCAGTGGTTTAGTGTTAAAATAAAATAAAGCGTGGTTCTTAATGGGTAATCCCACACAATTAGATCTCCAGGATCACTTCTCTTTTCCTAACATCTGAAGCTATTCAGACCAAAAATAGTGGAGATACCCAACAATACAGATTGGTATTTGGTTCTAGAGAGAAGAGAAAATAGAGGTGGAGGGGATGTAACTTGGATCATGGAATGCTTTATTTGACATCCAACTCTTGGTTATCCAGAAGGCAATTGTTTCCGGAAAGTGCTGCAAAATAGGGCTAGGTACACTCCAAAAGTGATTTGGGGAAAATTACTTCTGACTTTTCAGAAGCATAGCTGTCTCTCAGGTTCATTAAAGCAGACTGATTTTTTTTCAGGGTTCTGTGTGAACCTGAAAAAAAATGTGGCTGCTATAAAAGTTGCTTGAACTTCAGTAAGTAGATTTCTTAAAAAATTGGAGGACCTCGCAAATGTCTGAAAAATGTCAGACTATTTTAGTGAATAGCAGGGAGGTGCTATACTTGTGTCAGGTCAAAGCACAAGCTTTGTTGCATATCGTTTTCAAAGCATGCACAGCTGTAGTATAGAAGGTAGCCTTCTATGTATGTAGAATAGCAATGTGTTTTTTTAATATGCAATTATTTTCCATTTGATTTTTAATACTTTATTATTTGTACTTACCCTTGCAGGCTAACACTAGCAGAATATCATGAACAAGAAGAAATTTTCAAGCTTAGATTAGGACATCTCAAAAAGGTATGTTTAATACTTAAATGTAATCTATTTTTCCTAATCCAATCTTACAGATTTGATTAATTTGAAGTGCTGTGACCACACAAGAAAGCTACCCTACTAAACTTAGTCTCATATGAATAGTAATGTCTTTGTGCTATTTCATTTTGAATGTTTTTAAAAGTAACATTATGTATCAATGAAATACAATTATCCATAGGGCTGTGTACAACATACACAAGGAAAAGTAAATGTCAAAACCAACCTGCAATCTTTGGTAGATTAATTTCATTAATTTCATTTATTTTATGTGTTCATGAAATACCAGAAATTGAGCTAAACTTGAAAGGACTTGATTTCAGTATTGTTTCCTATTCTTGCCATTAAAGCATGCTTCTAAATCATAATGATCTTGTTCAGGGTTTTCTCCTTGAGAAGAAATCAAGAGCCATTTTAAGAGTCCCACTATCTACAGTGGGGCAAAAAAGTATTTAGTCAGCCACCAATTGTGCAAGTTCTCCCACTTAAAAAGATGAGAGAGGCCTGTAATTGACATCATAGGTAGACCTCAACTATGAGAGACAAAATGAGAAAACAAATCCAGACAATCACATTGTCTGTTCACAGACAATCACAGGCTGTTCAAAAGCCTCTTGGCAGTCTGTCGTCCACTGCAAACTCACCCACGGTCTTTTCACCACCTTAGGGTCCCCCTTCCCCTTAGTCTTTAGTAAATCAGTGAGGGGTAAATCCACCTGTGCAAAATTGTATATGAATTGTCGGTAAAAATTTGCGAACCCCAGGAAACTCTGTAACTGTCTCCTAGTTCGAGGTGGTTCCCAAGCCACTACATCTCGCACCTTTGCTGGATCCATTTCAATCCCTTTGCTGGATACCCGATACCCCAGATAATCTAATTGCTCCTTATGAAATTCACATTTTGACAATTTAGCATACAATTGATTTTGCAGTAACCGTTTTAGCACTTCCCTTACTAAAGACACATGTTCTTCTATCATTTCAGTGTAAACCAGGATATCATCTAAATAGACTAACACCCCCCGGTATGGGAAATCATGTAACACTTCATTTATTAAATGCATGAAGACCCCAGGGGCCCCCTCTCAATCGGAAGGGCATTGCTAAGTACTCAAAGGACCACAGCTGGCAATTAAACACTGTTTTCCACTCATCTCCCTCCCAAATTCGAACACGGAAGTACACTTCCCTTAAGTCTAATTTGGTAAAGATCTTCCCCCTTGATAGGTGGGCTAGCATGTCTTTCATCAGCGGTAAGGGGTATTTATTGGAAGTACAGATAGCATTCAACCCCCAGTAATCAGTGCACAACCTCAGTGATCCATCCTTCTTGGTTCTGAAAAGAACGGGCGCAGCCATCGATGAAGTAGCCGGGTGAATGAACCCTCATTCTAAGTTTTTGTCAATGAACTCCCACAACACCTCTAGTTCCTTGGGAGTCATGGAGTAGTTTAATTCTGGGCAATTCAGCACCTGGTTCCAGTTCTATCTCACAGTCCGACTTCCTATGAGGTGGGAGCTGGTTAGACTCCACTTCTCTGAACACCTCTTTTAAATCTCTGTACTGCATGGGGATGAGATCGTTCTCCTCTCCTGCCACTTCCCCCCACATCTCAGACGCTGCGCCTGTTAGCTCAGGCTCGTCCTTCTTCTCTCCAGGGGTTAACCCCTTATAACAGAGCTTTCCAAACTGTGTGTCGCGACACAAAAGTGTGTCGCCACACACAGCATGGTGTGTCGCCACACCACCCGGAAGCGGCGGCGCGCACGTGCACGGCGGCCGCCATGCACGTGCGCGCCGCCGCACGCCCCCCGCGCCGCCGCACGCCCCCCGTGCCGCCACTGTGCGCGCGCCCCCCACGCCGCCGCACGCCCCCCCACGCCGCCGCACGCCCCCCCACGCCGCCGCACGCCCCCCCGCGCCACTGCATGCCCCCCCCCGCGCCGCCGCCGCTGGCGTGTCACCAGCAGCAGCACTTTGGAAAGCCCTGCCTTATAAACTCCTTCGGTAAAAGTTAATTGCCCAGTAACCCAATTCACTTGGGGGTTCTGGGCTCGCAACCAAGCCAGTCCCAATACTACAGGTTGATCAGAAATAGGAGCCACTATAAATCTCAAAGTCTCTTCATGGCTTCCTATTCGCATCCGAACCACTTCAGTACAGTACTCTACTGGGCCCCCTTTCATCTCCGTCCCATCAGGTTGAATGAAAGTGATGGGCTCTTTCAGCCTTCTCACTTTCGGTTTCAGTCCAGTCACCAGGGCGGGATGCATGAGACATCTGGTACACCCCGAATCCAACATCCCCACTAGATTCGTGCTGCCATGACCCCCTAATGTCTCTATCTGTAATCTCACCAGCATTGCTGGGCTATTTCCACTCACCATGGAATCTTCGTGCCTATTTATAATCACCTGCCCTTCGCCTTCGCTTAGAACAGGCTCTCGTCGTTTCCCGCCGGCTGGAATTCTTCCACAGTCGAGTCTCCCCCTTCCGATAGGGCTTCATGAACCCTTCCCTCTGTCATGGCGGCCGTGGCTCCCTTGGTCTTCACCCCCAAAATCCTTGCACTGCTCTCTCCCGCTTTGCTCGTCATCAGGGTCTCAGATTGCAGGCAGCTGGCGATGCGATGACCCTCCTTGCCACATTTAAAGCATAATCCCTTCCTTGCCCACCACTCCCTTTCTTCTCCCCACAACTTACGAGCTCCCCATCTCTCCAAGGTAAAGGTCGGCACTGGGCGCTTTCCCGTCGTTTGGGCTCCTGCTGTCTCTTGAAGTGAATTTGCATGTCTTCTATTTCGCTGGCGAGACAAATCCATCCTCTTAGGGTCCCAGGGTCCCCCCTTGCTAGGGACCACTCTAGGATCTCTGATTGCAATCCCCCTTGGAAGTATTCAATTTTTTGTGATTCCGGCCAGTCTGTCAGCTTCCCAGCCAGCCT
Organism: Charina bottae; assembly: GCA_023362775.1. Lineage (NCBI taxonomy): Eukaryota > Metazoa > Chordata > Lepidosauria > Squamata > Charinaidae > Charina > Charina bottae. The sequence continues at coordinate 243,684,116 of JALMGJ010000001.1, read as the reverse complement.
CCTGAATTCCACGGCGTACTCCGAGACTGACCTGCTTCCTTGTTTAATATGCTGTAGGCTGGTCTTGGCTTTCATCTTAGAAAGGGGATCTTCGAACCTATCCCTCAGACAGCTCATGAAACTCTCAAAGTCCTCTAGCTCCAGAGAGTCTGAGTCGTGCAATTCTACGATCCATTCCATGGCCTTGCCCTCAAGATGGGTCGAAATGTATCGCACCTTGGAGCCTTCAGTGGGAAACAACCCCTCACATTCTTCCATGAATCCCCTCACATTGGTTAGGAAGCAGGCCAGACTTTTAGGGTCCCCAGCAAACTTCACCCTCAAGTCTCTCACCCCAAATGTCCCGTCTGCACTCGGGGTCTGTCTTGTCACCCCGGCTTGGGTTCGGCCGTGAGGGGAGCGAGTGGTTACCAACCTGGTCACCCCACGACCTCCCTCCATTTCGGATTTGTTGCTCTCTCCTGAGGATGTCCGGTCTTTCGTTGCTGCCGTGCTGGTCGTTGCCCCCCAACTCAGTTTCCGAAGGAGCTGCTCGACCGCTTCCTGCAGGTCAGATACACGTTCTCCCACGGAACTAATCTCTCATTCCATTTTCTCCATCCGCTGCTTCGAGGTTGACCACCCGGAGCGGGAGCCTCTTTCTTACGTTGTCACCCACTGGTCTGGATTCCTCTTTGCGTCTCCTCCCACCTCCAGGGACCAAGCAGGCTTGGTTCTTTTCATCCTGGTTGAGTTACGCTCTTGAGGTCGGTCGGGATCTTCAGCTTGACTCCCCGTTCCTCCAGTCCCCTGGTCTCTCGCCTGGTTGGGTTCGTTGGGGTTCTGAGGTTTGCCTCCCACCCCTCCCACTCGGCAAGATGCCTTCTCACGCTGAGCACTCCCGTGCGCTCCGACCAGAGCTCTCTTCTTCATCTTCCCCATCTCCCCCTCCCAATATCGGAGGGGTTCCCGCGGGTTCTGGATATTCCATTTGTGGACCTTCCTTGGTAAACTTGGAGTCTTTGGGTAAGGTCACCATATGGACTCGAGTCTTTCTGTGATGCCCTCGATCCGTTGACTATTTTGATGTATTCACAGAACTGCAAACATGTTAATCAAAGTATTGTGCCGAGCGATTCAGCACCCAGGATAGAGAAAAGGGCAATATCATCGCGTTAGTTGATTCAGACCCAGAAAGGCCTGGAAACAGAGAGACGAAAGGGAGGGTGACCAAGTCGTGAATCCTGATGTGTGTGTGGGGGGGGGGACTTGGAGATTCTTAAACTGTTGGTTGCGGGAGCTTTATTCACTTAAGTCTTTAACGTGCAATGGATCACTGGCTTTAATAAAGATTCCTTCATATCCCTGAGGGGCTTGCGTCAGGAACCCTGATTTAATAGTCAACGGATCGAGGGCATCACAGAAAGACTCGAGTCTTTTAGAATGGTATCCAAAAATACCATTTTTAGTCTCTGGGTTAGTGCCATATTTTTCAAAAATTCAGAATGATAGCTGCTGGTGTAGTTAATCAGTTTGAATTATAGTAAACAAAAAAAAACATGTTCTAATTTTGGATTTTTGTGCATTTTCCTTTGTGTCCACTGTTTTGTATTACTCCATCTGGATAAGTATGGTTAAAATGCCTTCAATGTGTAAAACAAATTGTGCAAACTTTTGCAGAATTCGACCAATCATGCTGGATTCATTTGATATCCTGTCAACCAGTGATACAATGATTGTATACCTGTGTTCAAAGTGCCTGATATACAACTATATACTAAATGGTTTTAATGGACTTCAGTTTGCACATTTTCTTTTGGTTTCCTGTCCTGCAACTTGTATGTGTATCCCAAATGTGCTGTATATGATATTCTAGGCCTCCAAAACATATTTGAAGTTTGGATACAGGTAGAGAAGAATAAGATAACCATTTTAATGTGAGCTGGCAGACAGATTGATGCAATCACCTAGGACAGTGGTTCTTAAACTGTTAGACCCAATTACCTCTTTTCCTGGTCTCAAATAATGTCAAAACAGACTCTATTATTTTACACAAGGGTCTTGGCGGCAGCAGCAGTCCCATACTGGATCCTCGACTCTCAAGCAATTACAGATTGTTCCATTACCCCCAGGATATGCTGAAATTACCCTTGGGTTTAAGAATACTGATCTTTAATGTTAGAATAACATCTTAAAATATTCAGAACTAAGAATGATAGATAACACAAGTCATCCTTAATATAAATATTCTCAAATATGAGAATTTGTACCTGAATATATGGGGTTAAATAAACAAAGGATGGATTTGAACATAATACAGTACTGAAAAATACAAAACAGCTTGTTCCAGGGGTTTACTGTAGGTTCTCAGGATTTGATACGAAAGACCCAGAAAAGCAAGAATTAGTTCAGCATTTACTTTCAATTCCCAATCACATTTCTTAGCAGAGCTGGCATGGTTATTTACAGTTGGAGATACCAAGCTTGGGTTCTTCCACCTCATCCTTCCCATTTCTAGATAAGGCAACTGTAGCTGCTTAAGATTCTAAATTGCAAAGTAACTGAACCCTTTTCCTCTACTTAATACTACGGTTCATAAATGTTTTCTGTCTAGAAAGAAACACACTCAATATTGTTGACAATAGATATGTGCATTGCTCTACAGGTAGTCCTCAGTTAACGACCACTTGTTCAGTGACTGTTGGAGTTACAACGGCGCTGAACAAGTACTAACAAGCAGTCCTCGAAGTTGCGGCCATTGCAGCACCCCTGCTTGTGGAAAGAATAAAAGAACGCCTACTAGGGTTACATTTTTATATTATCTGAGCTCTTTAAGATCAGTAACATCCAAAAAGAAGGTAGAGCAAACTAATTAAAAGAGATATATTTCCTTTTTCATTGTTTAAAATTGTTCATTTTTAGTTTCTCAAAGAATATCTTGACTAATTTTAAGTAATATGAATGGTCTGCCTCTAGTATTATCTGAGTTGAATCCCAGAGTAGATTCTGATTATCAGTTGTGTCCTACCAAGATTGTAAATGAAAAACATGTTGGAGAAATTGACACATAACAGCAACATACGTATTTGCTTGTCATCTTCAGTGAGTAGGACTAATTCTGATTGATCAGTCAGGAAAGCTTTACTTACAATTTACTTAGCTTTGAAACTGGCTGCATTTCAGTTTGATTTATATTCCTGTGCTATGAAAAAAGCCATAGAATTGGAAAGAATAATTTAGGCTATTGAGTACAACCTCCTGTTCAATGCAGCTATCCAAATTAAAATATTCCTGACAGATGCTGTCTGACATCTGCTTGAACACATCCAGTGAACAAGAGCCCACTCTTTCTCTGTAATTGGTTCAAAAGTTAAACTGCTCTTATTGTTAGAAAGTTTTTTCTAACAATCTGTTGCAATCAAGCTTCCTGTAGATAAATCTATTATTCCATGTTCTGCAAGTCTTGACCTTCTTTGATGTAACATCCTATCAGGTACTTAAAAAGTACTATCATATCCTCTCTCATTCTTTACTTCTCAACATTCTCAGTTTCTTCAACCTCTCATCGTATAGTTCAGTTTCTAGGTCTCTGGTTGTCCTTATTGCCCTTTGCTGAGCCTGTTCCAGTTTGTTTGAATCCTTTTGCAAGTGAGGTCCCCAGAACTGGACAGAATATTCAGAGGTGCTGGGGGAGGGGAGGAATGACCAAGATAGAATAAAGTAGAATGCTTCCTTCACTTCCCAGAATTTGGAAACTATGCTTCTATTGATAACAGCTAAAATTGCATTTGCCTTTTTTATACTCATATTTTTTTTGTAATTTACTATTACGATTAAATTAGGCATCCCCCATTCTATGCCCATGCATTTGATTTCTGTTTCCTAAATGAATTTTGCACTAGCTACTATCTACATTTCTTTTGTTTGTTTGTTTTATTTTATTTTTAACCCATTTTTAACCCATGTTACAGTTTTGAGTTTTGTTTCTGTCTTCTAGGAAATTAGCTATTCCACCAAAAGTTGTGCCATCTGTAAGTCAGACAGGCAGTTGTTCAACCACCTCATCCAAATAATTAATACAAATATTAAAGGGTGCTGGACCTAGGATTGAATCTTGTGGCACTTCATTCAATTTTTGCTCTAGTTTAATGTGAATATGTGACACATGATTGTGTGTGTGTGTTTATGTAAAAAATAATGTATGGATTTTTCCAAGACTTCTATATCCATTTAATCTGATGCTATCCAGCTTCATTAGCTTGCTAATTAGAATGTCATAAGGCATTTGAAAAATGTTTGGCTAAAAGCAGAATATATTATGTCTACAGCACTTCCACAATCAACTAAGGAATTTACTTGATCAAAAACAAGATAAGGCAGGGTTTTGTTCTTGACAGATCCATGCTTATTTTTGGTATTATCTACTGTAGAATCTTCCCAGGTATCAATGTCAGACAGATTTGTCTATAGCTCCCTTGTCCTACTTTCCCTTACTTTTTTTTGAAGACATGGACAACATTAGCTCTCCTCTATTCCATATGGCCATTCATTTGTTCTCAGATTGTTTAAAAGTTGTTAATTGGGATCTGTAAAAAAAATTGGGTCCAACAAATGAAAGTAGTAATTTGCTCATTATCTTTTATCACCACTGCAGTTGAGATGTGGGTAAAATATCGTTTTTTCCTTGTTCATTTTTGTAACCTATATTCTGCAGGAAGAAGCTGAAATACAAGCAGAACTTGAACGTTTGGAAAGAGTTAGAAATCTTCATATACGAGAACTCAAAAGAATAAACAATGAAGATAATTCTCAGTAAGCTTCTAGATTTTAATCTTATGTATTTATTCTCTCAGGCTTTACTGACTTTGGAAAAAATATGACACAAAAATAAGCAAAACATACTGTTACTCAGACAGTTTTTGGCTTTCTTTTTCCCTCTTGTTTTTCTAGAAGTAAACATAAAATAACACAAAATATATTTTAACTTTCTAAAGTAATCCTGAGATTTTTTTTTGGTTAAAGAAGCAGGATATATTTATAAATGAAGAATTGGAAAAATGGAAAATGTGCTCTTGTTCATTTTCATTCTTACCATCTTAAAACATATCTAAATAATGCAGGGAGCAGAAGCTTTTTACCTCACATCCACCCCCCCTTCAAGATACTTAAAAATCCACTATTTGGAGATTTAGTGAGCCAATTCATTCCTTTCCCACCTCCAGTACCCCTACCCCGTTAAATTCTTTATGTTTGAAGTTTGTGGGATAGTTCATAATAATTAATACTTCCAATTTCTTTTTATTTATCTCAAGAGGCCTCTGAAGTAGTAGAAACTAATATCTTGTTTTCAGATAGTCCTCATTTGCTGCCAAACTGATTTGGCATTAGACCAGCTGTGTTTGATTTTGGTGGGAATGGCTCATCCAATTCTTTCATGTAAGAATTGGATTAAGTTTCTCCAATTTCATGTGCAGCACTCCCATATGTCATCAGATGTCAGGGGTTGCAAAGAGCTGGAAAGGAGACTGGAAAAACTATGTTCCACAAACATGCATTATGTTATTTTTGTAGAAGGGATGACCCAAGGCAATGATTATCTGAGTATTTTTACAATAAAGAGCTAAGCCTACAGCTATTGTACATCTTGGTAAACCTTGTGTTATTCTATAGTATGAATATTGTCATTCATGGATCCCCAAGTTCACTGCTTATTCTATGAGTAAAAGCAATTTGTGAAGCAGTTATATGGGATCCCTTCCATAGTGTCTTAAATGTTTGCATTAAAATCCAGTTAGAAATCTAATTGGCCTGGAAACAAGTCTGAACTGACTGACTGCTCATTTTAAAAATCTGTTTTTAAAAGTACCAAGCACACAATTAATAAAGCAATACAATCTTGAGAGGTAGTAAACTCTCCTTCACTCAAGATGTTTAAACGGAGGCTGGATAGTCATTTGTCAGAGTCCTTCTTAGTTGAAGATAGTCCTCTTTCATCCCACTGCACTTGCTTGGGGGGGGGGGCTGTACCACTTACTGTCTCCTCAGTTCCCTTCAACTCCCACAGTAGTAGTAACTGCATGTAGTTTCTGAATGAACCTTTCAAGCAGTAGTTGGATTTCTCTGTTACTTTCATTTTCTTTATGCTTGTTCCATTTTACTTCATTCATTAATTAACATTAATTCATTTTGACTTTCTCCCCCCCCCCCCCCCCCCGAGATGAGTTGCCTAAGCTACTGGGGGGTTCAGTAGTTCAAATATGTATGCTCTTGAGAGCCCCATTTTAGAAGTGTATAAGTGTGGCAGCACATTAACCCTCTCCAGTGGAAATTTTATGTACTTGAGGGAATGGGTGCAATGTGGATATGCATCTTACCAGTAGTCCTTTACTAGCTGGAATAGAAATTGTTCAAGGAGAAGAGGAATTCAATGATGCCAGTCTTCTGGCTGAGCTAATAGAATAATGGTTCTGATTCTCATCTGCCTCTGCAGTAGCCAGATCCAGTGACTACTGGCAGATGCCATTTGATGATTAACTTACGATTCCTTCTTATTTTTAAACAGAGGGACACATGCAGGTGCATATTAATGTGTTCCACATTGGACTCCCCTGCATTATTCAGAGATGAAAATAAGTGCTTACACCTGCAGTAACTAGCTTTCTTCCTCCTCCTCCTCCTCCTCCTCCTCCTCCTCCTCCTCCTCCTCCTCCTCTTCTTCTTCTTCTTCTTCTTCTTCTCCTTCTCCTTCTCCTTCTCCTTCTCCTTCTCCTTCTCCTTCTCCTTCTCCTTCTCCTTCTCCTTCTCCTTCTCCTTCTCCTTCTCCTTCTCTTTTCCCCCCTTGCTTGTTTGAACATTTATTATAGATAGCACTAACTTTAAAGCCCTGGTTGTTTATAAACCACATTTGTGCTTAATTTTTGAAGGTTCAAAGATCATCCAACATTAAATGAGAGATATTTGTTGCTTCATTTACTTGGTCGAGGTGGATTTAGTGAAGTATATAAGGTAATATCTCCTTTTTTTTGTTATGAGTATGCATTGATTGCCAGCACACTTTTAAAGAAATTCACTTAAAACATTATTAGTATGTTTAAAGCAATATACTTCTTCCAGCACCATTATGAGGAGAAGATTAGAAGCATTTACTTTCATTTATGTTAACAACAGCATGCTGTTTCTTCTACACTTATCAATGACATAGAACTGTGGTTTGTTAACATGACAAATTTTATATCATAGATTATGAAGTTACCTTGTTTCAGCTAATTATAGTTAAGTTTAAGCATAATCTTGGATGAAACACTACATTGATGAGGATAAAAAAACACCTTTTTAATCATATAGTTGCAAAGCAGTTTACAAAACCAGGGTTATAATAACAAAAATCAAACTGTAAACATGATTAAGTGTATTCACGGTAGACAACTCCCAGGGTGTCCACTGAACTGCCTGATTCTCCTTAATTTTTTTTAAATTACATTATTTTTAAACCTAGGAGTAGTCATACTGCAAAGTAAACTGGTTGCCTTTAGCATGGTTCCCAGAATATTTATAGACCATCTGTGGAAGTGAAAATGTTTTTTCCAAACTCACTTTTGTGCTGTACTTACTACTATCATTTAACGGGTCTTGCAGGCATTTGATCTTTATGAGCAAAGATATGCTGCTGTGAAGATACATCAACTTAACAAAAGCTGGAGAGATGAGAAAAAGGAAAACTACCACAAGTAAGCATTTTTAAAAAATACTTGTTCTGGTGGCAAGTTAAAATGATACTCCAATGGTAATGATTAATGATTGCTTTTTTTCAAAAGGCATGCCTGCAGAGAGTACAGAATACACAAAGAGTTGGATCATCCAAGGATAGTAAAACTTTATGACTACTTCTCCCTGGATACAGATACGTAAGTATATAAAATAACACTTTTTTGTTTTAAGAGCAACTTGAATTATATTAATACTTTTAAAATCTAATTCATTTCATATTTTTCTTTTATGCTTGAACAATTAAATGGTCTTTATTATCTGGACTATTTTTGTTTCTCCACTTTTCAGGTTTTGTACAGTATTAGAATATTGTGAAGGCAATGATTTGGATTTCTATCTCAAACAACATAAACTAATGACAGAGAAAGAAGCTAGGTCTATTGTAATGCAGATAGTAAATGCACTGCGATATCTCAATGAAATTAAACCACCCATCATACACTATGATCTTAAACCAGGTAAGTCAGAAATATTAATACAACTTTCCTTATATATCATTTCTCGAAAATATGTCATTCTCTTCATGCTTATTAATGAACCAATTTGATGTTTTTTCTTTATTAAATCCATCAGGTTTGCATTGCTTAAAAGAGAGGTAGTGTGGTATAGTGTTTAAGGTGTTAGATTAGGACAAGGACAGCCAGATTCAAGTCCAACCTCAACCACGGAAGCTCACTTGGTCCTGTCATTCTCTCCCAACCCAACTTACCTTACCTTACAGGGTAGTTGTAGCAGGGAAAAATTGGAAGGGAGTGCTAAGTACACCATATTGCTCAAATTATGACCTAACTTGAATTACTTAATGTGCATATAGATTTAATGTGCTTATCTTATTGTGTTATATGCTCAACATTTTTATTTTATTTTATTTTATTTTATTTTATTTTATTTTATTTTATTTTATTTTATTTTATTTTATTTTATTTTATTTTATTTTATTTTATTTTATTTTATTATTTATTTCCCGCCTTTATTATTATTTTTTTATAAATAACTCAAGGTGGTGAACATACCAAATACTCCTCCCTCCTCCTATTTTCCCCACAACAGCAACCCTGTGAGGTGAGTTGGGCTGAGAGACAGGGATTGGCCCAAAGTCACCCAGCCGGCTTTCATGCCTAAGGCGGGACTAGAACTCTCAGTCTCCTGGTTTCTAACCCGTTGCCTTAACAACTAGACCAAACTGGCCATTATAGTTTTTATTCTGCGTTGTAAAATAACAGTAGCCTAATTTGCTTTCACTGCACAGAAACTTGTTAATTTCTGTCTTTGTTTTTGAATAGGCAGGAAATAATTTTATTTTGCTGGTTTATTTTTGGATTACTCCTCTGACAGTGGGTGCTCAAGATGATGTACAATTAGAAATAACAAAATGCAGCATCTACAGAGCTTATTCAAACAATCAAGAAAAACTGAAGTACAACAGAATTACAATGCAAATATCATTGCAGGCATTATTTTTCAGTTATTGAAGCTTTTGTTCTATAAAGTATTTAGTAAATGAAAACTATAAAATTTAGTACAAATAGCATGACATTATTACAATACCCAAAAGTGCATTATTTATTTAAAAACCCATCGTTTGGATTTGAATTTGTGAAATGTATAGCAATCATTATGATGATAGTTTTTGAAGACTTAGTTGTAAATAACTAGGTTTGCATGCATTCTGAGACTTTAAAGATGTTTGAGATATAGGAACTGCCTCTCACAGGTTTCAAGTGCTACATGGGATAGTTACATAAATAGTCAATTTATATGTGACTTATAACATGCCTGTATTTAAGATATTTCGGTTCTGTAAAATTATTAGGGCTGTTCAAAGCATTTGAAAGAGGAGCATCTCAGAACAAGCAAAGCACCGCTCTTTGAATAATTAAAGCTGTAAAGCTCGTTGGTTGCTTTGAAAGCTATGCCCTGTTAACTCTGTGTGTATGTGTAAGCATAGACCAGGGCTTTCCAAAGTTTTCCCGCGGTGACACACCAACCGCCGTTGGTGTGTCGCCGCGGGAAAACCCGGAAGTGCCGCCGTTGCAGCAGCGCGCAAAAACCCGGAAATGCTGCTGCCGCTTTCGGGTTTTTGTGCGCCGCCGTTGGTGTGTCACCGCAGGAAAACCCGGCAGCACTGATGATGATCAGCGCTTCCGGGTTGTGTGGCGACACACCAGACTGTGTGTGGCGACACACTTTTGTGTCGCGACACACAGTTTGGAAAGCTCTGGCATAGACGATACTTTCCCTGGGGCCATGAATGAAGCAGAGTAGCTAAGCCAGCATGTACTTGCATTGAGAGTTGGAACAACTTTTGAAGCAGCCGCATGAACCTTACAAAAGATGGGGGTGTTTGGGGCTTCCGGTAGGGGACATGGCCGACTGACCAGCTGTGTCTACGAGCTCCGCAGGCAGATCTGACAAAGTGGGTTTTTGGGGGGGCGCAGGCAGGCTTTTCCTGCAGTCCCAGAGCATTTTCATGGTTAGAAAACGCTTGGAATTATCCCATTTGTACTCCATAATGCTGTCCTGCAGCCAGAGAATCGCAAACAGCGTTCGCGACGGTCCGGTAAGAGACGACAGGAGACGGGGATTCCATCTTTTCCATGCCGTGTTGTAGCCTTAAGGGACATTAAGTTGAGCCCCCCCCCCATTTCTAAATCACCCAGTTTATATTTTTAATGTTTGTACACTAAGAGAGGCTCTCTACAGTAAGAAGAAGCAGATTCTCTTGGTGTTTATCGTTATTTTTGGATTAATTTTTAATTTTTAAATTTTTTTAAAATTTTTGGCTTGTTTTCCTGTTTAAAGATTAAGGAGAATTGAGAATAAATAATTGCCGCCCTGTTACTATTTTTGTACTGAATTTGAAGGATTTAATATTTTTCTGCATGCTGAAATTGCTGTTTTGGATTTTTCGCTTTCTGCTCACTTTCTCTAGCTACTTGGTAGCGTACTTTCTCTTGTCAATTTCACTCGAAAGTTTTTTATTAACTTATTAACTCCTATCTGCGTGAGTCAAATATTTAGGGAGCATTATAATTCACTGCCTGAAACATGGAGGATTGTTGCGAATCGGAGCAGACCTATAAAGAGATTTTTTCAGATTGGTATCAGAAGATTCTGCAGGACTTGCGGGACAATGGGGAAGAGATGATTTCTAAAATGATTTCTAAAATGTGTCATCTGGCTGAAGTTTATATGGAAGAAGATGGAGATCCTGTTAAGGATGAAGATTTTTCTACTGACAATAAAATTGAAGTAATTCCAGACGAGGACTGCATTTTGGTGTTGATTGGGTTAAAGAGACAGATTGAGCTGCAGATTGTTAGAAGAGCTGTTTGTTTTGACTCTCTTAGGGATTGTTATGGGAAAGAAGAGAATCTGTCTTGTGGGAATTTTTCTTCTGCTGAGAAGTCTGTGATTTTAAGGGGGGCAGTTGGGCTGTTTGATTTTTATAAGAAAAATGTCCTGTGTGTAATGAGATACATAAATGTTTTGGCTTATTTCGAAGTAGGGTAAAAATTAAGAATGTTTAATTGGATTGACAATGAGATTTTTTATATTTGCATTTTTTTTCTTAATGATTAGGATTAAGACATATTGGATTTTTTTTTAAAGATTTGTATGACTTTTAAGATGTATAAGGTGTCGTTTAAGATAGTTATAGTATTATTAATTATAAAAGTAGGTAATTTATATATTTTAGGGAGACATGTAAATGTTCTGGTTTACCTTGAAATGGTGTGATGGAATGTTTCTCTGAGGGGGAACGTGATGTTATGGAGAGCGCAGGCGAGGAAGGAGGGGACACCTTCCAGGGGGAGAAGCACGTTCACAGTGTCAAGGACCTTGGGCACCCAGCCAAGAGGGTCAGGCCAGATCTGCCTTAGGGTGCCTGGGCTTTTCCCCCTGAGAATCTGTCAGCCTAGCTTAGTTTGGCAAGATTCTGTGCAAAGTAGAAACAATAAAGATCTAGAGCTTCATTCCTGACTCGGCATTGACTTCGCTAGATATTTACTAAGGCTTGTTTGATTTGTAAGACTTATAAGATATCTAAACAATTTTTTAGGTTTAATAAGGTTAGGATTGTTGTACTATTATTAATTATAAAAGCAGACAATTTATAATTTGGTTTTTATTACAGTGGACAGAAATATATAGAATAGTAGCAGGAAGGAAATAGTTAAATAAATGTTGTATGGGGGAGGGAAGCCGATCTACCTACACACACACACACACACACACACACACACACACACACACTCTGTGTGTGTGTGTGTGTGTGTGTGTGTATGTATGTGTATGTATGTATGTATGTATGTATGTATGTATGTATATATATATATATTATATACAGTATAAGGGGAGGAGCAATTGCATACGTGATCTGGAAAGATTTATAGAAATAATGGGATTTTGGTTTGATATAGAGTAAGGGAATGATTGTGGAAATTGCTGTATATTCTTGCTGTTGAAAGTCGGAAATCACCTTTGTATGTAATCTTCAAGATTCTTTTTTCCTATGTTCTACACTTTTTAATTTTTCTTTCTTTTTCTTTTTCTTTTTTGTTGTAGTTTTTTTGCTTTTTTGTAGTTTTATCTTTGTCTCAAATTTATTAAAATTCTTATTAAGAAAAAAAACACAAAAGATTTGGGTGTTTGAATGATTCAAAGAGAGGTGCTTTATTCATACTCCTACAAATCACAAAACACCTCTTTAAATGCTTTGTTCAGCCCTAAAAATGATTACACTCTCATCATCTGAATGAAATATTGTTGAGACACTATAATGGGCTAGACTTGTTTTTTCTAATGAGATTTTTTCTTTTGATAGGAAACATCCTTTTGGTTGATGGAACAGCATGTGGAGAAATAAAAATCACAGATTTTGGTCTGTCTAAAATAATGGATGATGATAGCTATGGTGTTGATGGAATGGACCTAACTTCACAAGGAGCTGGGACTTACTGGTATATTGTTTTCCATTTCACAAACTTTTGTTTCTTGATTTATTAAACAAAAATAATGAAATTAAAAATAATATTTTAATTATTCTCATGGAATAAAAAAATATGTACAGTACAGTGGTACCTTGCTTAATTCAGTTTATATCTTAATGGTACAGAATTTATCTTCCATCATACTGAGATTAATAAAAAGCTGAAATGCAAATACAAACAGAGAAATGTTCACTGAAGTTATTCCAAGATTCATGATATACATTTAGGCTGAGAAACAACCGTCTTATGAAAAGTGTGATGTAGTTGTTAAATGTAAAACATTGTATTGAAAAGGGGAAGGCAAGCAGATATATTTGATGTGTGATCTGTGGTGGTCATTAAATTAATAATTAATAAATTAATTAAATTTAATTAAATTTAATTAAATTTAAATTTAATCATTGTTGAAATCATCAAAGTTTCACCAGTATTAGTACTCTGCAGATGCTTCAGGAAAAATGCTTTGCAACACATGAGAGCATATACATAAAGGAGAGGGTTTTTTCCCCAGATCCTTAAAGCAACATTGTATTGTGATTATAGAACTTTGTAAGCTATGCACAGATGTTTCCATAGGTATGTGTAGGCACAGCCATTTTGCTTCACTGAAAGAAAAAAAAAGCAAAGTGTCATGACTGTGCATGTGCATGTAGATGTGGCCATGTTTTGAATGTTCTCTGTCTATAAACTTGTATTTTGTGTGCATTCAGAGTGGCTTGTATTCAGATCAGTTGTGTATCTTACCGGCCTCCAGCCTGGGTTTTGGACTCTCTTATCAATTCACTTTCTAGTTTGGCCTACCATAATCTGTAACAATTCAGTAAATTTACCCTCTGATTTGTGCTTGCTAGCTAATCCAGAAGTAGAAACCACTGCTTGTAATAAATTCTGGTATACCCTTACTAATCCTCCCTACACTGAGAGGAATAAAACAGGGGTGCATTTTGGCTTCATACTCTAGAGAGATTAAAAGGACAGGATTTTCACTCTCCTAAAATAGCTATTAAACATCTAGCAGTCCTACTCCTTGCCGATGGTATCATTTGTTATAGGATAGAAATTCGTTTGAGGAGAGTATTAAGTGGTTTTGCACAATGGAGTAGAGATAATGAGATGAAGATTAATAACCTAAAATCAGAAGTATTCCTTTTTGCAGAGATCTAAATGTCGTCATCATCACTGGTCTATAAATGAGGTAGATATTGTCCAAAACATCAAATATCTGGGGGATGTTTTTCTTCATTCTAGAGCCTGAAACAAACACACCAAATATGTGACTCAAAATGTACAGCAGATCACTGCCACAATACTGGGTTTCTTCTGCACTAGAGGTGCCTCATATATTCCTGCAACCTTGCTCAGTTCTCTGATCTCCCTGCCGTAGAAATGGTCCAATCCAAATTGTAAAAACTATTTTTCAAGTCCCCAAATGCATATCAAATGCTGTCTTAAGTCCAGAATGTTGATGGTATTGCTGAGGATTTGGACTACCATGCTTATTTTTGGTTAAAGTTAAATCTAGTCTTATGGATTTGGTTCTTTGATACTGGCTAATTCCTCCATGGTGCCACCATTAAAAGATAAGCGGTGTTCATACGGCTTTTCATTAAGATCACTCTTGGCTTGAGTTAGTGATTCAGAACACCAAATAGATATCTTAGGTTCCGAGTTGCATCGGAAGAAATAAATTGCTGACATAAACCAACTTAGTATCTCTATGTCTTAACAACTCCTACACATAGAAGAGCATACTCATTAGTAAGATGAAATGCCTGACCCTCTGCAATGTTGTGTAGAAAACAGGAAGATTCTATTCAATTAGAGAGTCTGCCCTTGTGGATCTGGAGCAGTAGAGTTGGTAAACCATGTGCTCCAAAGCTGTGCACTTTGCTGAGATATTCACCATTCTAATTGCCACATTTCTTATCTTACTTGGCTGACTGAAAAATTGCTTGCTTCACTTTTACTTTCTAGCCTGGATATTGAGATATGTATAAAAGAAGCAAAATTTTGTGTAGTAGTTTGCAAAATCCAAGAAGAAAGATATAACTGATCCAAGGTGTAAACTCTGAATGTTTTAATTCTAAGACAGTTTTTTTCTTACTATTGTGACAAGCTTATGAGGCAACGAGTTTGCATTTTATATATATTTATGACTATGTTATGTTCTGTTGTTCTATATTCTGACTTGAAATAGATAAAAGCTGATTGTAATCCATGTTTTTAGTCAAGACTTTAGTTTTCTATAAATTCACTTTGAACCCTGCTAACGACCCAAAGTCTTTTAGTTTCTGAATCAATAATTCAGTTCCATCTAGTGGATTCTCCAAAGTAATGACTAAGTCATCAGCAAAGGCTCTTAGTTTATACACTTCTTTTTTGACTCTAATACCATGAATACCATCATCTTGTCTAATGTCTCTAAGTAACACCTCTAGTACCAATATAAACAAAAGTGGAGATAATGGACAACCTTGTCTTGTACCTTTTTGAATTTCACATGGTTTACTAAATTCTCCATTAACAATTATTTTTGCAAATTGGGGAGTATATATTGATTTAATCAATATATTTCAATAAAATTGAAAGAAACAACGGGATATTCAATGGAAGAAAAAGTAAAATATTTGGGAGTATATTTGACATCTAAAATGTTAAGCTGTTTAAGAATAATTATATTTCACTTTGGACAGATATTAAAAAAGACTTGGACCAATGGAAAAAACTACAATTATCATTGTTAGGTAGAATTTCAGTAATCAAAATGAATATTTTGCCACGAATTTTATATCTTTTCCAAACACTACCTATATTAGCATCAGAAGAACCTTTTAAACAATGGCAACGGGATATTTCCAAATTTATTTGGCAAGGAAAGGAACCAAGAATAAAATATAAAGTCTTGCAAGACTCAAAAGAAAGAGGTGGACTAGGTTTACCGGATTTGAAGCTATATTATGCTGCCTGTTGCTTGGTATGGATTAAAGAATGGATAACTTTGAAAGATGAAAAATTATTGAACTTGGAGGGTCATGAATTAAGATATGGATGGCATGGATATATGTGGTACGATAAAGTAAAAGTTAATGTGAACTTTAAAAATCATTATATTAGAAGATCATTGTTAAGAATTTGGAATAAATATAAACAAACTTTATGTTACAAAAGACCTTTATGGATTTCCACGCAAGAAGCATTTCACAGAACAGAAGTAAGAAATAAAGAAAAATGGCTGACTTACAAAGACTTTCTAAAGAAAGAACAAGGACAATATATAATTAAAACAAAAGAAGAACTTGCCCTAGAAGGATATACATTCCAATGGCTTTCATATATGCAACTTGTAGAAAAATTTAAATTAGATTAAAAAAAATTTGAATTTGAACAAACTAAATCGGAATTCGAGAAACAATTATGTGAGACAGATGACCATTTAATTGCAAAAATGTATAAATTATTGTTAAAAGGAGAAATGGTAGAGGAAAAAGTTAAAGATTGTATGATAAAATGGGCAAAAAATATTGGACATAATATACAAATGCAGCAATGGGAAGATATGTGGAACAAAGGGTTAAAATTTACTTTGTGTTATAATCTGAAGGAAAACTTTTATAAGATGATGTATAGATGGTATGTGACTCCACAAAAACTTGCAAAAATGTATGGAAATGTTTCCAACTTGTGTTGGAAATGTAAAAAAAAAGAGGGGTCTCTTTATCATATGTGGTGGACTTGTGAAATTGCAAAGAAGTTTTGGACTCAGATACATTCACTAATGCAAAATATTTTACAAATTCGAGTCCCATTTAAACCGGAATTATTTTTATTAGGAATATGGGAAGAACAAATGGGAAAACAATTTGTAAGAATTATGCAATATATGGTTACTGCAGCACGACTTGTATATGCGCAAAATTGGAAAAACCAGATTTTACCTACGATACAAGATTGGATGTTAAAATTGATGGATATGGCAGAAAATGTCAAATTGACATGTTTATTAAAAGAAAACTCAAACTGTTACTATCTTAAAGAATGGAAACCATTAATGGATTATTTGCAACATGCAGGTGGAGCAAAGCTTATTTGGGGTTTTGAAAACTAAAATATATATGGATTGATATATTAGACAGGAAATGTTTTTGTATGTTATATATAGAACTAGCATGTAAGAAAACTTTTTTTTTTAATTACTAAGACCAGAGATAAATCGGAAGTTGACTATATCTATGTCTTATCTTTTTTCTTTTTTTCTTTACTTTTCTATACACTTTTACTTCTTTCTTTGATTTGTGTTTCTGTTTCTTTTTCATTTTCACCCTTTTAACCACAGTATGTATATTTAAAACTCTAATAAAATTTGGAAAAAAAAAAGAAATAGATAAAAGCTTAGGTCAACAATATTGGGTCCTGAAGGTTTTTAATAGCTCTTTCAGTGCTATTATGACTTGCATGAACTTAACATTGGCAACATACATGCCATTTTAATTATGTTTGTGCTTAACCATTTTTGACTGGGTTTTTAAAAATTAGTCTTCTAGTGGAGAGCACGCCTGTTTACACTGAATAAATCTTTTCCTTCCTTCTATTCATTCAGGTATTTGCCTCCAGAGTGCTTTGTTGTAGGAAAAGAACCA
The DNA here is from genome assembly GCA_023362775.1 of Charina bottae. Classification (NCBI taxonomy): domain Eukaryota; kingdom Metazoa; phylum Chordata; class Lepidosauria; order Squamata; family Charinaidae; genus Charina; species Charina bottae. The sequence goes on along the minus strand of JALMGJ010000001.1, from coordinate 243,666,739 downwards.
CCAAAGATTTCTAACAAGGTGGATGTGTGGTCAGTTGGAGTAATCTTTTTCCAGTGTCTATATGGCCGAAAGGTAAGCACACACAGTTAACTTGGCGATTTTCCAGTACAGAAAAATTTGACTAGCGTAGTTCCCTTAATCAAGAATATGTACAAGCAGATACAACTATTCAACTTATTGTTGTTTATTCGTTCAGTCGCTTCCGACTCTTCGTGACTTCATGGACCAGCCCATGCCAGAGCTTCCTGTCGGCCGTCACCACCCCCAGCTCCCCCTGACTGCATTTCCCTTTGCTCAGAAATACTTTAAAATACTTTAAAATAGCATAATTTTAGATTTTAAGAAGTGTGTTTTTTAAACAAATATATGAGTATTTGGATATTTAGCATAATGAACTCTGAAATTTTTTATCTCTTTCCAGCCATTTGGCCATAACCAGTCACAACAAGATATACTTCAAGAAAATACAATATTAAAAGCCACTGAAGTACAATTCCCAGTAAAGCCTGTTGTGAGCAATGAAGCCAAGGTAATGTTAAGAATTCGACCATCCATTCTGATAGAATGCAATACATTCGAGGTTCAGTCAGAGAAAACATTTAAAGCCAACTGCAAACAAAATACATGTCATTTTTTGTACGATTTTTTAAAAATTTCACATGGGAATTCATACATTTAAAAGTAAATGCAAAATAGTTTTTTTACAAACTATTTCTGTGTTTTCACAAAATTATGTAAATCTATTATCAGATACTGAAGATTATTCTCTGGAATCTTGAAATGTTGATATGTTGAATAGAAAAAAGTGTAACTAAATGTTTATACCAGATTGCAACATCTTATTGTCTTTCATTAAAAATACTTTGAACATCAATGATTACAGAAGTCTTAACTAGATAAGCCAATTCGTTTTGTCCTATAATCTTCAATGCTAGAAGAAAATCCTATAGTACAGTTACGCTGCCATCAGTGTCACCTGTTTTAAAATTATATTTGCTATTGTGAACTAGACATCATGTAATGCTAAACCAGAGGGTGTGGTTTAAAATGAACACTACTCGTTTTCCAACAAGCCAGCTTCAAATGATGAATTATAAAGCTGTGATATTATAGTTTAAATCTTAGTTTAATTTAAAATTTAATCATAGATTCTTTTAAAACATCTCTGATTTAAAGGAAATGGCAAATCACCTGAGAGAGAAAGAAGGGAGTACACAACTTAAGTCTTTGCTTGGGCTCATTGATGTGCTTATGTATTTAGTATTAGGTATGTTCGCCACCTTGAGTTATTTATAAAAATAATAAAGGCGGGATAGAAAATAAAATAAATAAATGTTCTTATGTAATTAGTTCTAAACAAGTTTTATCTATTTCATCCAAGCTAGGCCAATGAAGTGGCTTGTTTTAATGGTGTTTATGTTGTTTTAAAAAAAAATCGGCTGTGGGATTGGGCACAGTTGATTTCTGGTCAGTTTAGCCATAATTTCTGACTAAACAGAGATAGCTTGTTTCTGGCTTGTTTAACCACTAGTGTTTGTGTGGAATCAAGTGGAAGTTTGTTCATGGAGCAGAGAATTCCCCCAAATTTAGCTTAATTGTCCATGTTAGTGGCCTCTTTATCCTCTTCACAAGGAGGGAGAACATTGCATTTTCTCTCTACTTTCCACAGAAGAGTGTGTTCAGTAAATGCAGGTGTGTTATTTTTGTGTGTAGTGGAGATTTTTCAGTTTGAGTCCCACCCAGGTTAAACAGGTTCTGTGAGCTTAGCAAGACTGGGCTTGCCGGGCACTTCTGGGCTTGGATTAAATGTTTTTATATCATATAGTGCTGCTTTTATCAACTGTCTCATCCTTGTCACTGTAGCCTATTACCTACCCTAATCCATGCTTCCATTCTTTCCTTCTGTAGTTTCTTTGCTCCTGACAAAATTTCTAGTTGGTAATATTCTAACTATTGCCAACAACTTTTCACATCTAAGAACACATAATGTACTTACTGTATTGTGAATGCTAAATCTGGAAACTTATTAGTACAGAACGGTCATAATGTTAAGTAAAGGCAATAGAAGTAGGATGTGAGGGCAATCTGGCTGCGACATCTGCCATCCCATTGATCCCCAGGGTTGATTCAGCTGATCTGGCTGGCTAGGTGGGCATCCTCTTCTTCCCTCACCGCTCCATGTATGTCCCTCCTGAAGCTGTGTGCTCGGTGGAAGAGGACAGCCATCCCAGATAGGAGTGTACCGATCTTTGGTCAAGGGTGTACGATAGCTGCGCTCCACTGCTAGAACCTCCAAACAATAGAAGTAAATGGAAAGCAATATGAAAATTATGTCAGTAAGGCTTCCTCTCATGAAGGTATGAAAATGGATATTAAATTAAGGGAATAAAAATGTACTTTTCTAATTATTCCATCTTTTTAACATTGAAAATAAGTCTTTCACTTTTTAAAAAGGTAGAACATTGCACATTGTTGATAAAGAGAATTGTATATCTATATATGCAAAAGAGCCTTCTGGTTTTAACTTATAATTTCAACCTATCATATAAAAGGTTGTGTGCATCCTACATATGGGATTATACTGGAATGGGCAAGCAGGCTAGTATCTGGAGTTGTGTTTACTACACACTTATATTATCCCAGCTCAACAAGAAAACTGTTATATGTATGGTAAAGGTAAAGGTTCCCCCCGCACATTTGTGCAGTCGTGTCCTACTCTAGGGGCCGGTGCTCATCTCCGTTTGTTAGCCGAAGAGCCAGCGTTGTCCAAAGACGCTTCCATGGTCATGTGGCCGCATGACGCGCGCGGAACGCTGTTACCTTCCCACCGAAGTGGTACCTATTTATCTACTTGCATTTGCATGCTTTCGAATTGCTAGGTTGGCAAGAGCTGGAGCTAGTGCAGGAGCTCACTCCGCACGCAGGGCTAGGGATTCGAACCTCCGAATTTGCGATCTTCCGATCGACAAGCCTGGCGTCTTACCTGCTGAGCCACCACGCGTGCAAATCACTGAATAATTCTACTTATTGGATAGATTTTTAGTATTGAGAAATTCTGAAGATAATATTATTCGTACATATAACGGAGAACCTCTTAATGAATCAAATCTTTTCAGTTTTAGAAGAAACAGTTTTTTGTTCCAAGAAAACACATTTATTAGTCAATCACTACAGGAGACTTGCATCCATTGGAGACAGTCTGCTGATAGAAAACGGACTTTTCTAAAAAATAGTTTTTATTAAAAGATTTTACATAGATAATAAATACATTCAAAGAAAACAATATGGTAAAGTAAATGTGAAAAAGAAAAAAAAGATAGAAAAGAGAAAATAAAAGAACAGAAAACATGAGAAATACTATATATATATAGAAGTGGCTTCCAGTCTTCCTCTTGGCAGTTATACATACAATTCTAATCAAACCTCTCTCTCTAAGATTACATCATAATCCCCTTCTTTCTATAACGTATTCTTTGTAATAATCAAAACCATAAGTCACAAAATCATTTTCTTTCTTACGCAAAAAGTCCATAAGGGGTTTCCAGTCATTGATGGATGTCAATAATGACCTTTCTCTAATCAAACAAGTCAGTTTGTCCATCTCAGCAGGTTCTGTCAATTTCATGAACCATTCTTCCATGGTGGGTAATTTATTTTTTTTATTTATTATTTAAATTTATATCACCGCCCATCTCCCCCAACTGGGGGACTCTGGGCGGTTTACAATAAAATCCAAATCTTTCCATCTTTGTGCATATAGTAATGTCACCATAGTAATCATATACTGAAATAATCTTTGGCTCTTTTCTAACTGTTTATCCATCAGTCCTAAAAGGAACAGTTCTGGCTTCAATTGAATATTAATCTTGAAAATCCTCTGTATCAACGAATGTATTTGAATCCAATTTTTTTTAGCTTTTTTACATGTCCCTTCATGTTGTTCACATGTCCAATGTATGTCACGAGTGGCTCGGAGTCCGAGTCGGAGGACAAGGAAGGGCAGCCGGGCCCTGGGACAGCTTCGGAGGGCGTGCAGGGGACGATGGACAAAGGTCCATCTGGGCAGGCAGAGGAGGCGGGGCTGGCTAACGAGCAGCAGGGTCAGGTGTTGCTTCTCAGCGAGGATGAGGACACGGGGTTGCCACCCCCTCCCAGCCCGAGAGCAAGGAGAGCAGAAAGGAGAGAGGAACAGCAAAGCTCGGAGAGGTTATGTGCAAGAAAGCAGCCCTGCCCTCCTAAATAAGCTCCACCCAGTTCTCCCTCTATAAAGAGGGAGCCGCAAGCCCAGACCGGTCGTTGGAGACAACCGTCTGCTTACCGGATTCTTTATGCCTTGACTCCTGATTGGAAACCTCGTGACTTGACTCTGGACCCTTGGACTTGCTTGACTAACCTTGTTTTGAATGTGAAATTCCTTTAAGGAAAGCTAGCGGGACCTTTGGGCTTGTTTCTGTAGAGTGTGTGTTTGCGCTCACACTTCCTTGCCACCTGTTTGTTTACCTCACAAGTTCCTCAGTAAAGTTTGCAACTGCCTCCCTGGTGTTCTGCGTGTGATTTAGGCTGGGACCGGACAGTTTGTCTCCAACCAAAAACCCCTCTCTGGGGAAACAGGAGGCGGTTGTTTGCTCAGCCGACACAAAAAAAATGGAGCAGCTTGTCACAGAAAATGCACAACTTGAATAGCAAGTCACTCTCCTTACAGCTCAGCTGACTCAGCTCCAGTCCCCGCCACCTTCCGCTACAGCAGCTGCACCCCCACGCCAAAAATGCCCAGTCCTTGTGCCGGAAAAATTTGATGGGACGCTAGCTCAGTTTCCCACCTTTTTTGCTCAGTGCAACCTTTATTTACATGAGCCTCCATCAGGAAGACTTCCCGACAGATCAGCATAAGGTGGGATTTTTGATAAGCTTGCTGTCTGGTCCTGCAGCTAGATGGGCCACCTCCTTGCTTATGCATCAGAGCCCCCTGCTGGACGATTTTGATGAATTTAGCAGGCAACTGCAACTTATGTATGAGGACCATTTAAAACCCAGACTGAAAATAGACGCATTAGAGAACTTAAACAGGGTCGCCGGCCAGTAGCAGAGTATATTAGCGACTTCAGGCTTTTGGCTCAGGATTTGAAGTGGAATAATGAGGCCTTGGTGGACCAATTCCAGGAAGGTCTGTCATCAGAACTACTGGATGAGCTGGCCTGGACTGAGTGCCCACCGAACCTTCAGGCTCTCATGCACCTGTGTCTCTGTATTGATGGCCATCTTCAGCAACAAAGGTCAAGGAGGCGCCCCCCGATGGCACCTTTGTTCACAACATCTCAGGAACCCAGGGAGCCTCCTGCGGAAGAGCCCGTGCAAGTGGGGGGTGCTCAGCCTCATCTTTTTTGTTGTTTATTCGTTCAGTCGCTTCCGACTCTTCGTGACTTCATGGACCAGCCCATGCCAGAGCTTCCTGTCGGCCGTCACCATTCCCAGCTCCCCCATGGTCGAGTCCGTCACCTCCAGAATACCATCCATCCATCTTGCCCTTGGTCGGCCCCTCTTCCTTTTGCCTTCCACTTTCCCTAGCATCAGCTTCTTCTCCAGGGTATCCTGTCTTCTCATTATGTGGCCAAAGTACTTCAGTTTTGCCTTTAATATCATTCCCTCAAGTGAGCAGTCTGGCTTTATTTCCTGGAGTATGGACTGGTTTGATCTTCTTGCAGTCCAAGGCACTCTCAGAATTTTCCTCCAACACCACAGTTCAAAAGCATTTATCTTCCTTCGTTCAGCCTTCCTTATGGTCCAGCTCATGCAGCCATAGGTTACTACGGGGAATACCATTGCTTCAACTATGCGGATCTTTGTTGTCAGTGTGATGTCTCTGCTCTTAACTATTTTATCAAGATTTGTCATTGCTCTCCTCCCAAGAAGTAGACGTCTTCTGATTTCCTGGCTGCAGTCAGCGTCTGCAGTAATCTTTGCGCCTAGAAATACAAAGTCTGTCACTGCCTCCACTTTTTCTCCCTCTATTTGCCAGTCATCAATCAAGCTCATTGCCATAATCTTGATTTTTTTGAGGTTTAACTGCAACCCAGCTTTTGCACTTTCTTCTTTCACCTTCATCACCTCGTCTTACTCAGGCAGAAAAGGACAGATGCAGGTGTGAGGGGTTGTGCTTGTACTGTGGGGGTCAGGGTCACCTGGCCACCACTTGCCCCTCCAAGAAGGCCCAACCTTCCTCGTCAGGAAACAGACTCGGCCCAGTCTAGAAGGGCAGCTAGGCTGGGCCTTGCTGGCAGCTAGCCAGTCCCAGATGCCCCGAGTTACACCTGCCAAACACCTGACTTTACCAGTCCGAGCCATGATTGATTGGGGGGCTACTGCAAACTTTATGGATGAAAAATTCACCCAAGAGTGGGATATTCCAAAGCATGCAGTAGACCCTCCTCTGCTAGTTAAGACAATTGATGGGCAGCCATTACACTCTGGGCCCGTGGCCTCAGCAACAGACCCCGTGCAAATGCAAATGGACAGTCACCTAGAATGGGTGGAATTTTACCTGGCATCTTAACCTCACTTTCCTATTTTGTTGGGACTAGAGTGGCTTCAGGCCCACGACCCCTTATCATGTGGTCTTCAGGGGTTATTACATTTAGCAGCCCTTGCTGTGAAGCCCGTGTGTTAAAAACCCTCGCTGCGGGGCAGCCGGTACTACCTCTTCAGGGCCTCCCCAGTCAATTTATGGACTGTGTGGATGTGTTCAGTGAGAAGGAGGCAGATCAGCTCCCACCCCACGGGCCCTAAGACTGTCCCATTGATTTGGCCCCTGGCGCCAAGCTTCCAGTGGGCTGCTTATACTCTTTGTCAGAACCAGAACTAGCAGGCCTCAGAGATTTCATTGCCAAAAATCTGAAGAAGGGATTTATCAGACCCTCCTCTTCTCTTGTAGCTGCACCCGTGCTGTTTGTAAAGAAAAATCGGGGGAACTGAGACTGTGCTGTGATTACAGGAAACTAAATGAGATTACCATAAAGAATCGGTACCCTTTGCCGTTAATCTCAGAGCTCCTGGAACGGTTGCGCAACACTCAGGTCTTCACCAAACTGGACCTACATGGTGCATACAATCTAGTACGAATCCGGGAAGGGTTGAGTGGAAAACTGCTTTTCGTACTCACTATGGGCACTTTTTAATATACGGTCATGCCGTTTGGGTTGTCCAATGCTCCAAGGGTCTTCATGCACTATATGCATGATGTGTTCCGGGACCTCCTGGATAGGTACATCATAATTTATCTGGATGACATACTAGTCTCCTCCTCTCCAGCAGAACACACCCAACATGTAAAAATCATGTTACAGCGCCTACAAGAACATAATCTCTTTGCCAAACTGGAGAAATGCCAGTTTGCCCAAACCACCATTGACCTTTTGGGGCATCGCATTTCTCCTACTGGTGTCTCCATGGAACCAGGAAAGGTCGAAGCATTCCAGACTTGGCAACCCCCACGTCGGGCTAAAGATGTACAACATCTATTGGGGTTTGCCAATTACTACTGTGTGTTCATACCCCGATTTGCTGAACTCACTGCACCCTTGACCAATTTGCTGTGGAAAAGAACCAAGTTTGCATGGGGCGAGACCAAGCAGCAATCTTTTGAAATCCTGAAGGAGGCATTCGCCTCTGAACCCATCCTCCAACATCCCGACCCCTCACGTCCTTTCATAATAGAAACCGACGCTTCGGATGTGGCTATTGGGGCAGTATTGCTTCAAGCAGATCAGCAGACTGATACCCTGTTCCCATGCGCTTATTACGCTCGGAAGCTTGCACCCTCAGAACAGAACTATACCATTTGGGACAAGGAGCTCCTGGCCATTAAGGAGGCTTTTGAGGTTTGGCGGCACCATCTGGAAGGGGCTCAACATACTGTTGAAGTGCGGACCAACCACCAGAATCTGGAACACCTAAAGACTGCCAAAAAACTAAACCAACAGCAGCTCCAGTGGTCACTGTTTTTTTTCCCCAGTTCGACTTCAAAGTGACGTATATTCCTAGGGGGCAGAATAAGCGAGCAGATGCCCTCTCCCATAAACCGGAGTACAGCCGCTTGGAGAACCAAACCCCACCCCGACCTATCATCCCTCTAGAAAAGTTTGCTGCTGCCCAGACTAAGATAGACCTTCTCCAGCAAATTCAGGAGCAACAGCAACAGGATCCTTACGTCAGAGCTCGAAGATAGGACCTCTCGCAGATACCTGGGAATCAGCCCACCCCATGGTCTTGGAAAGATGATATCCTGTGCTTCCGGGGCTGCTACTAAGTGCCAGCGGGCTTGTTGCGTGGCATAATCCTGCAATTATGTCATGACAGTCCTGTGGCCGGCCACTTCGGATCTTTTAAGACTTTGCATTTAATCTCTAGGGATTTTTGGTGGCAGCGCATTCAAAGCGATGTAAGTCAATATGTGGCATCCTGCCCCGATTGCCGGCAAGCCAGGAACTCCACCAGAAAACCTTCCAGTCTCTTGCTCTCACTTCCTACACCAAGGCGTCCATGGGCAGCCATCTCCATGGACTTTATCACAGATCTACCCACATCCAAAGGGGCATCGACAATCCTCGTAGTGGTTGATATGCTAACCAAGATAACACATTTCATTGCTTGTTCCAGGGTGCCCACGGCTCAAGAGACTGCACAGCTGTTTATACGCCACATCTTTAGACTTCATGGATTGGCCGAGAGTGTAGTTTTGGATCGGGGCCTGCAATTCACTGCCCGGTTCTGGTGGGCCCTTCACAAGAATCTGGGGGTCCACGTTCACCTGTCATCGGCGCACCACCTGGAGTCGGACAGAGGAACTGAATGGGTTAATGCCATCCTGGAGCAGTACTTGCACTGCTATGTGAATTTCCAGCAGGACAACTGGGCGGACCTTTTGGCCTTAGCAGAATTTGCATATAACAATGCGCAGCATACTTCCATTCAGATGTCCCCCTTCTGGGCCAACTACAGCTTTCATCCTCGGTTCCTTCCATTGTCCTCCCCAGATTCCTCAGTCCCCACTGTCGACCAGTTTCTAAAGGAATGACAAGCGATCCATCAGGTTCTTCATGAACAACTGGAGAAGGCCAAAGAGGACTACAAACGGTTCGCTGATCGATATCGTCAAACAAGTCCTTCTCTAGCTGTTGGTGATTTAGTATGGCTATCCACGAAACATCTTTCCACATTGTGCCCGTTGAAAAAGCTGGATCACCGTTTCTTGGGATCCTTTCCTATAGAAGCTGTCATCAACCTGGTAACCTTTCGGATTACACTGCCGCCCTGCATTCGTGTCCATCCTTCCTGTATTCCATCGATCCCTCCTGGTTCCAGCAGCTCCCGCCAGCCCGCATCGGTCTGTGGCACCTCCCTCCCAGCCCGAGAGCAAGGAGAGCGGAAAGGAGAGAGGAACAGCAAAGCTCGGAGAGGCTATGTGCAAGAAAGCAGCCCTGCCCTCCTAAATAAGCTCCACCCAGTTCTGCCTCTATAAAGAGGGAGCCGCAAGCCCAGACTGGTCGTTGGAGACAACCGTCTGCTTACCGGATTCTTTATGCCTTGACTCCTGATTGGAAACCTCGTGACTTGACTCTGGACCCTTGGACTTGCTTGACTAACCTTGTTTTGAACGTGAAACTCCTTTAAGGAAAGCTAGCGGGACCTTTGGGCTTGTTTCTGTAGAGTGTGCGTTTGCGCTCACACTTCCTTGCCACCTGTTTGTTTACCTCACAAGTTCCTCAGTAAAGTTTGCAACTGCCTCCCTGGTGTAATGCGTGTGATTTGGGCTGGGACACGACAACGTATATTTGATACGCCTTTATACATTCTGGATAATTTCTCTGGTGTCATGTATCAACGATACATCATTCTATAAAAATTCTATAAAAATTCTCAAATTTACATAATGTAAATTTCAACCCTTTTAACCACATATTTTCCCACCTATCCATCTGTATGTTATAACCAAAATTCTTAGCCCACTTTATCATACATTCTTTAACCTGGTCTACCTCTGTTTCAAATTTCAACAAAAGTTTATACATTTTAGCAATTATATGTTCATTATCGGTACACAATTGTACTTCAAATTCTATCTTACTTTACTCCATACCATAAGTCTTTTTATCCATTTTAAATCTTCCTGATAACTGTAAATGGGAAAACCACTGAGAACTATACCCTTCTGCCATTAGTTGCACTCTTGATTTAATTTTAGATTCCCCTTGGTGATTCTCCAATAATTCCTTGTACATTAATCATTTTTCTTTGCCTGTTGTTTCTCTTCTATAAAATGCTTCTTGTACTGAGATCCATAGAGGTGTTTTCAGACACAGCCTGGGTTTATATCTATTCCATATTCTCAATGTGGCATGTCTAATAAAATGGTTTTTAAAATCCATATTAACTTTGACTTTATTGTACCATAAATTTCCATGCCATCCAAACCTCAGGTCGTGGTCTTCTAACTCTAAAAGTCTCTTGCTTCTCAGCAACACCCATTCTTTCATCCAAACCAAGCAACAAGCTGCAAAATACACTTTCTATTTTTTTTCCTCTTTCCAAGTATCTTTGTTCTTTCCTGCCGTTCGGAAGACCCCTTAAGTTGTAAATTAATTGTATCCAAAAGTCACTTGACCTTCGAACGATCACTCATGCCCTAGTTATCTCCCATATAGACTACTGTAATGCACTCTACATGGGGCTACCCTTGAAGAATATCCGGAAGCTACAACTGGTCCAGAATGCAGCTACACAGGCAATTTTAGGTGCACCAAGATCAGCACATATAACACCTCTGCTACGTGAGCTGCATTGGGTTCCAGTTTGCTTCCTGGTCCAATTCAAGGTGTTGGTTATCACCTTTAAAGCCCTACATGGCATGGGGCCAGGCTACCTGAGGGACTGTCTCATCCCTATTACATTGACCCGTCCCACCCGGTCATGCAGAGAGGGCATGCTACGGACCCCATCCGTAAAGGAGTTCCATCTTGCAGGGTCTCGGAAGCGTGCCTTCTCTGCAGTAGCCCCCACCCTCTGAAATATTCTTCCTCCATAGGTGAGACTGGCCCCCCGAAAAAAACTGAAAACCTGGTTCTGCCATCATGCCTGGAACGGGAGGGGGAATAGTCATTCCTGGGGATGGCTAGCACCCTAGATTAGACCAAGAATGGTCCTTACGCTCGAGGACTGACAGAGAACTTTTAGCCATCTAGATTTTTATATTGATTGTTATTCGTAACTGTATTTTTATATTTATGTATTAGTGTTCCTCTTTGAATTTTAATTCTGGTTTTACTGTAAACCGCCCAGAGTACCCCTTTCGGGGGAGGTGGGCGGTAATAGAAATTTAATAAATAAATAAAAAATAAATAAAAGTGTTTAAGGAAGTGAGGCTTTTGTGGGTCATAGGCTACACAGTGGTTTTGAGCATGATGTTGATCCCTCGGCTCCCAAGCCGCTCAATTCAAGAATATACATTTTTTTCCTACAATTCTTATGTATTGCTTTTTATTCTGAATTTGCTTTCTATGTTTTTGTTGAAGATTATTATATAAATGATGATTGGGAGAAGTAAGTAATTTCTGCTTTATTTGGCATTATCTACATATTTCCAATAATAAGATTACACACGTAAAAGCGAGAAGCAGAGAGAAATGGCACAGACGGTAAAAAAAAAATTAAATGGCAATATAATATTGTATAGGTCAATAACTGATTTTGATTTCCCATCCTTTACAAAGATGTACTCTTAAATTAGAATTCAGTAGATTTTAGAACAATGTTACTCCCACCATTATAATGTGGCTGTTAGAAATACCTAATGCTCACAACAATTTATTTATGGCCTGCTTGTATTTGCTTAATAATACTTAGTGGGAAAACGTTGTTTTTAATTAGCATCTCTGTGTAGTTAACATATTATAGTTGACAACTCTGTAAATTAAACACAATATCTGTATTTCTTAGGAGGTGACTGAACAAATCTAGCCAAGCATGGCTTATTGAAAACCATCTGCTAAGTTCAGTACAAACTGAAATTTGAATCAGAGACTTCAAATTTGGTATTACGCTACATCAAAGTTTACATGAATGGGTTTCCATTAGAATAGTGGGACTTTTACCTACATGTCCTTCAAATTGAGGTCACCCAACTTCTAGGGCACATTTGGGAGATAGAAGGAAAAGGAAGAATACATTCTGTTGGTTGATATTCCATCAGCAAACTGCATTTAATTCAACACCATTCTGTCTGTTTTCCTCCCTTCCAGGCCTTTATCAGGCGCTGCTTGGCATACCGTAAGGAGGATCGGTTTGATGTCCATCAGCTGGCTAACGATGCTTACCTACTTCCACACATGAGAAGATCAAACTCTTCAGGAAACTTGCATATGACTGGACTGGCAGCCTCTCCCACGCCACCTATATCGAGCATTATTCCTTACTGAAGCATCTTCACAAAGGAGGTTTGCATGACACCTTCATGTAATTTTGCTGCAGTGGACTTTCATTTGGAAGCATTCTGTTAGCGTTGTTTACACAGCAGGACAAATTTAACGACGGTGTCTTTATACTGTGGCCCTTCAAAGAAAAGTCATTTCTGTGATAAGACTGGATCATGATCTGAGAAGGGTACATTTATTTCAGATGTTCACATTGAAAACTTTGAAGGACAGCATTGCCTGTTGCCTCCAAACCAGATGTACTGTTTTATTGAGACTGAAGAAAATGTGTGTTTGGACTTCTAGGGAGGGAATACTGTAAATAATCTTTTTACTTTAAAAAAGTTTTGGTTGATACCGGAGAGTTCTAATAAAGAGGGGTAGTTTTCATTATTTCAATAAAGAAGAAAATGGAGCACAGAACAACAACTCAGTGCCTGGACAAAATAAGGAAAAAAGCTAAATAAAAGAATCTTTCTTCCCAAGAAGTCAACATTTCAAAAACCAAAGTAAAGTTGAATGATACAGCTTTGTTTATTAATTTCTACGGATAGAAGGGATTTAACATGGGGTGGGGGGAAGTTGGTGAGAAGTTTTTAAAAATGTGTTTGTTGGTTGAATGACTGTATTTTCAAAGGGATAAAAATAGCAGTTCCAGTGAGGGAGCAAAATCTAGTTTGAAACTAGTTCAATTATTTAAGTGGCATTTTGATACTTAGCAGAGTTGTCAACTGATATCTGCTGCCCAGGCTTTTTGTGGAGGATTTACAAGGCCATGTATGTAACCAAAAGCAAATTGGTCATGTTTAATATTTCTATGCAGGATAATGACAAATTCCCTTCTAACTTTATTGTAAATGTATTGTACAGATGTCATATTTTCAGTTTAAAAAATTCAGCAACTTATTTCTGTACAAATGTTTAAAAGTATGGCTTTTTCTAATTGGATATTGTATTTTTTTTAAGTCTCATTGAAGGCGCTTTTAATTGCTGCTAAATGATGTTGCTTTTGCTTTTGCAAAAAAAACAAAAAACAAAAAAATCAAAACAACCTCCTTAAGGTGCAAGTCAGCTGAACGTCCTAGAGAGACTGAAAGTAGATAATTCATTAACAATCAAGGCATGTCAAACCGATCTTTGTTGGAACTATACAGTACAGTTCAAGTCAGTTTCCTGAACTGGAGCACGTGGATACTAGATGTAGAAGTTGTTTATGGTTATTCTCGGTTTCTGGAAGTACTGTCTACAAGGTGGGAAGATGTTCCTCTAAAGAGATGTCTCTTGTGGCTTGTACAGATATTTTAAAATGTGAAACATTTTCTAACTGCCTTGTATGGTAGGTTTTTTTTCCAGAATGCAGTATCTCTCTTTCATACAAGATTCCTCTTACTGTCATATTCATAATGCTGAATACTTGTATGTAACTTTGTCCATGTTGCAGAAAGGGAGGCTGTATTACCACAGGTTTTTCATTTAATATTGTACAGTTCAACTGTGGCTCTTGTTTCTGATGTTGCAAGCCATTTTGTTTTTGTTGTACATAAGGATACATTAACTGTCTCTTCAAAATGCTGCTGAAATTGTAGAGAATGTAGCCCAAACAGTAATAAAATAATGAGAGTTGAAATTTAAACTATTCTTCAAGGTCTTATTTTGGAACATAAACGACAGTTACAATGCTTTTCATTCACAATGCAAGGAGTAGTTTCCCTATGTTTCTCAATATAAATCCAGTTGTTTCCTGCTCAATTGTGTTTGATCAGACTACTACATTCTATCTTGGAGCCAGTCCATATATCATGCAGGATAATGCATTGCCTAATCAGAAATTGAAGGATTCTTTCTGTTGATGGAGGGAAAAATGAATTAGTAAAAGCATCCCATTGGATGAGAGGGCAATCTGGTATGCTTTGTACATTTATCTCCTTATCTCTGCAGCCCCACACACTATTTTAGAGGGCACTGCATCCCTCCAAAGCAGTTCTGTGAGGAGGGGAATCAAGAAAAAGTACCTGCTTTTCTCCTTCAGGATCATAAGGATTGAAGATTTTTCTTTATTGTAGCACACTATCCAACCCAAAGAAACAGCCCAGGTGGCTGTTACTTTTGCAATGGCATATGAAGGGAAGATTTTGCATTTTCTTGCCACAAGTTCTAAAAGCTTCAGCATACAGTAGGTGAAATGTGTATGCACTTTATCATACAAGTCATATGCTGTTTACATCTCTTGTAAGTAATGTGTGAAATGGTTCCTGTTATTCAAGAATGTTTAAAATCCTCTGATTTGTGAATGCAGTTATGTTTTTCAGCATTTGCATTGTTGCTTCTTGACCTTTCTTGCTTTCCACAATAGTAAACTTGCTCCAATTTTCCTTGTTTTCATTTTTCTGTGGAAATTAAATGAAGAACATCAGCAAAAGAGTGGAGTGCTGCCTAAGCTGAGTTGTGGGAGAAGTATTAAGGAACAAGAGTTAGGCTGATTTGGCCTCCATAATAAGCTGTTAGTAGTATGTACCTAGCCATCATGGCTTATAAAGCATGTTTTCTAGCTTCTAGTTTTAGTGTGAACCAGGCTGTTTGGTTTGTTCAACAGCTCACAGCTAAAATGTACCAGAGTTAAAAGAAATGGCAGAACAAATAAAAGCAGTATGTGCTTCTGTCAACTATCATCCTTCCAAGGAAGGGGAATATGTAGATGATGTCTTCTAAAAGCAAATTGTGGATCTTTCAAAGAGGCATGAAGTTATACTTGGGGGATACTTGAATTATCCTGAGATCTGTTAGAAGACAAACTCTGCCAGCCATAATCCTAAGAAATCCCTGAGTTTTAAAAAAGAAGTCACTATGTTGAAGGAAACACATATTAAAGATCTGAAAAGAAGAAAGGATATATGCAGGAAATTGAAAGAGGGACGGGTCACAAAGGAAGAGTACAGACAGATATCCCAGAACTGTAGAGCTGATGAAGGAAAGCAGAAACTCAGAATGAGCTGAGGTTAGTGAAGGATGCTAAGAATAACAGAAAGGACTTAGGTACATTCAAAATAAAAGGAAAGTATCAGTCAGTAAAATTTTAACTCTGATACTCTACAGCATTGCCTAGTTCATTCGTTTAGATTTGTGAGCAGGAATGGAACCATAAAGTGCAACTCCTCCCGTTATTTCTGATGCTTTTGAGCAAGGGGTATTTTTAATTGCTACATTTCAGTCAGGGAAGCCATCCCACGAGGGCTCCATTATACCTATGAAATCATATTTGCCCTTCTGTGTGAATTGCTCAAGCATATCATGTTTATTTCCCATATTCTGAACATTAATGTATAGACAATGAAGGCCATGAACATAAACGGTCAATTTTTTTTCTGATTTTCCTTGAAGCAGTTAAGAGGCCCCATTTCAGCAACACCTTCATTTTCTACAGTGCATGAATCTTTTTCTGAGGTCCTTGCTAAAGAAGTTTGTTTCTACCACCCTCCCCTACTAATTTAGTCCATTCTGCTTGGGTCAAATATGTTTTTACCATTATTTGTGAGGTGTCACCTTATGTGGACAATCCTGAGACCATAGTCTCAGAAACAAAATCTCTTCTGTCACCATCATTTGCATAGACAGTAATTTATTGTGGCATTCTTTCCAGTCCTCTTCAATGGACTGGACGGATAAGTAAGAGTAGCACCTGAGCCCTCAGCACTTTGAGTTTCCATCTGAAACTTTAAAAGTTTGTAGTGATATTGTTACAGCTGTTCTTTGTAGTATTGTTTGTTCCCACATACATCAGCAGTAAGAAATCATTGTTAGTGGACATGATAGGTCTTGGAAGTTGTACTCTTACATCATTAAACCTTGCTCCTGGCAGACAGCCCATGTCAGAAGCTGAGGGGGCTGATCCACCTATGTTTGCTTCAGTACCTTGTAGTAGAGAGTCATCAACTACCATGACTTTTCTCTTTGTCTTTATATCAGACACAGTTGCATTCTGTATGACCTTTAGGGATCTGTCATCTTGTCTCCGATTCAGCAGTGTGTCTTTCCCCGAACAATCAGGCCAGATGGGACACTAGACATCTCACTTGGACTATATCACCTCACTTGGACTATAGAATTTTCTATATGTTAAGCAATTTTTGTTTAGTGGTTAAGGTGCTGGGCTAGAAACCAGGAGACAGAGTTCTAGTCCCGCCTTAGGCACGAAAGCCGGCTGGATGACCTTGGGCCAGTCACTCTCAGCCCTAGGAGGGAGCCAATGGGAAACCAGGAGACTGAGAGTTCTAGTCCTGCCTTAGGCACGAAAGCCGGCTGGATGACCTTGGGCCAGTCACTGTCTCTCAGCCCTAGGAAAGAGCCAATGGGAAACCAGGAGACTGAGAGTTCTAGTCCCGCCTTAGGCACGAAAGCCGACTGGATGACCTTGGGCCAGTCACTCTCAGCCCTAGGAGGGAGCCAATGGGAAACCAGGAGACAGAGTTCTAGTCCCGCCTTAGGCACGAAAGCCGGCTGGGTGACCTTGGGCCAGTCACTCTCAGCCCTAGGAAAGCCAATGGGAAACCAGGAGACTGAGAGTTCTAGTCCTGCCTTAGGCACGAAAGCCGGCTGGGTGACCTTGGGCCAGTCACTCTCTCTCAGCCCTAGGAAAGCCAATGGGAAACCAGGAAACAGAGAGTTCTAGTCCCGCCTTAGGCACAAAAGCCGGCTGGGTGACCTTGGGCCAGTCACACTCACTCAGCCCTAGGAAAGAGCCAATAGGAAACCAGGAGACTGAGAGTTCTCGTCCCGCCTTAGGCACGAAAGCCGGCTGGATGACCTTGGGCCAGTCACTCTCTCTCAGCCCTAGGAAAGAGCCAATGGGAAACCAGGAGACTGAGAGTTCTAGTCCGGCCTTAGGCACGAAAGCCGGCTGGATGACCTTGGGCCAGTCACTCTCTCTCAGCCCTAGGAGGGAGCCAATGGGAAACCAGGAGACTGAGAGTTCTAGTCCCGCCTTAGGCACGAAAGCCGGCTGGGTGACCTTGGGCCAGTCACACACACTCAGCCCTAGGAAAGAGCCAATGGGAAACCAGGAGACTGAGAGTTCTAGTCCCGTCTTAGGCATGAAAGCCGGCTGGGTGACTTTGGGCCAGTCATTCTCTCTCAGCCCAACTCACCTCACAGGTTTGTTGTTGTGGGGAAAATAAGAAGAGGGGGGAGTATTAGGTATGTTCGCCGCCTTGAGTTATTTATAAAAATAATAAAGGTGGGATATATATATATATATATATATATATATATATATATATATATATATATAATTTGAATTTATCCCCGCCCATCTCTACCATGGTAGACTGGGCGGTTTACAATCAATATAAAAGATAAAACGTATACATTAAAACTACTATAAAAATAAAAAATAAAAATCCAAGAAATGGTCTGTTCTTAAAAGGAGGAAAACCACTAAGCCAACCATACACACACACACACACACACACACACACAGTGTGTGTGTGTGTGTGTGTGTGTGTGTGTGTGTGTGTGTATGTATGTGTATGTATGTATGTATGTATGTATGTATAACGGCCTAAATCACCAAGATCTCATGAGACTTGACTCTTTCCCAAGATTTTGGTTATTCAAGTGTCTGACAGTGATGCCCAGAACTGACAAGAATTTGCCAACTTTTGCCGTACGCTTTGTGGTCCTATGCACCACAATCTATAGGTGTCCCTACTGTTGGCCTTGCAGGATACTTAGTTTCTATTTTCACACAGAGTCATTGCACCTCAGAGTGCTTCTTTGAGAACAGGTTTTGCAGGCAACCAATATTGCAGCAACAAATACTATCCACAGAGGTAAATGTGCAAGGCCAAGGCTCCTGATGTCCTTTAATTGGCCCAGAGACTCCATGCAAGCAATACTATTGCAGCCATACTCTTTTCGAATTCTTGCTCCCCTTTAATACAATCACCAACTTGATACTATCCAGTGTTGCATCCATGCTGCCATTTACATTGGCACCCTTGAGTATCTTTACCTTGGGATCCAGTAAGGACATACAAGAATTGCAATGTATCCTCAGCCTCCACATTCTCCAAAGTAGTATGATTTGTTGGGAAGACTGGAGAAGCCAAAGACACATTTGTCAATGTTACTTCCAGATGAACTTGGGGTGGTGGAAACAATGAAGGCCAAGAACCCATTCCAACATACTGTATATCCTACAGGTATGTTTGCCTGTGCTTTCATTTCTATACATGCTGTCTTCAGCTATGCAAGTTCTGATAAATGCAAGATTTTTTAAATCCTTTATTTCTGGACAGTGATAATCAGCTCTATTTCCTGAGCCATTCCTACCTTATTTAGAACCAAGACAGTTCTTAGTCCCCATTCAGTGGGCTTTTCCAGAATTGATCACTTTGAAAGGAGCTGGAATCTCATCCTGATATGGTAGGATTTCTGCTTGCTTTTATCTAGATAAAGATTTGTTGGGTGCTCTGATAACAAATATCACTGATACTAGACATATAGATGGAATATATGAATATCTTTATTACGGTCTTTGTCCAGCCTTTACAATAAAATAAAATAGTTTAATCCAACAATTTGTTGTCAGGAAAAAGGGAAAACAATAAAACAGGGAAACAATTCTAATTAAAAGTTTTGTGGAATTGTATAACTTGATAAAACCCCTATCACCATGACATGTCCTAAATAAAGCTTTATTTTCTTTCACACCATCATCACCCTCCAAAAAACTTTCATACAAAAATTATACTCCTAACTTGAATTTTTTCCTTTAAAAGCATATTTTCTTCTGTACAAAGCTATCTGCTATCCAACAGAGAAAACAAAAGTCAAACTAAAAGCACACCAAAAGAAGATCTGTGCAGACTCAGATGCATTCCCTTAACAATAATAGGTTTCTACTCTACATGAGGTAGGTCTCTCTTTGAAGGGCTATCCAGTCCCAAACTGGTTTTTAAGATAAATGATCTTAGGAAAGGACTTTGAAGTTGTCTATTAGTGGTTTGCACCTGGACAATAGGCTCAATAAATACACAGGTCCCTGTCACAGGCCTGCCAACCATGTTGAGATGCATTGTATTTCTTTTTAAATTATAGTAATTTATTTCTTCATTTGTATCTAGATATATAAAATAGCTTATGCTCAATTTACGTAAATCACTGCCCTCTTTAATCTTTCCTCTTCTTTTTCTTAGTAGTGTTTCCTATTTTTGTCTTCAAGGAGAGGTGCAGAAAAAAGCAATGCAAAAAGTGAAAGGTTTAGATTTTTTTTTTAAAAAAAAGCAAGCCAGTTAACTGCATGAAATATAATAAACTGCAGCTGAAGCCAGAACATGTGAAAAAAATGTGGATATTATGAGAAGTTCCCGTAACATTAGTTTCACTGAAAGAGTTCTGTAAATCATCGGTATAACTAGTGCTAACAGTTGGATTAACTTTCTCTTTAAAAGATGAGGTCCACCATGGAAAAGGATTATTTAGTGGTTGTATTCAGAAAGAGGGGCATGGTGGCTCAGCGGGTAAGACGCCAGGCTTGTCGATCGGAAGATCGCAAGTTCGGAGGTTCGAATCCCTAGCCCTGCGTGTGGAGTGAGCTCCCGCACTAGCTCCAGCTCTTGCCAACCTAGCAATTCGAAAGCATGCAAATGCAAGTAGATGAATAGGTACCACTTTGGTGGGAAGGTAACAGCGTTCCGCACGTGTCATGCGGCCACATGACCGTGGAAGCCTCTTCGGGCAACGCTGGCTCTTCGGCTAACAAACGGAGATGAGCACCGGCCCCTAGAGTCGGACACGACTGCACAAATGTGCGGGGGGAACCTTTACCTATTCAGAAAGGCTCGCCTGGCACCTTCTCTGCACACATACAGGCAGCAGCTGAAGATCTTTCTATTGTCCCGGGCTTTTAAAATGTAAAATATTGGATTTTTATCTACTACTTTAATTTGCCCTGATCGCATAAAGCTACGGTAGCTTTCTTCCAGGACTCCAGAATGTTGAAATGATAGTCAGTTTTTGATTTCTCTAGAGCTACTCATTAGGCAAGATGTCAAATAAACAAGTTCCCTGTTTAATCTTTGCAAGTAAGAATGTGGGAACAGCAGAGGACTGGGAATAAAGAGGTGAGAAGGTGAGCCTTGTTTTTTTGTTTTCCGCAAACTCTTAAGGGCTAGAAGAGTTGACACCAATTGTTTTGGCACAGCTGGCTTCCTATCCAAACGTTGTTGTGCATGCACTTTATGGATATAAGTGAACTGCATAATAAGTTGAACTTTAGAGCCACCCAGGACTTTCCAGTTTCATTAATTATGCAATTTATCTGCTCTGCAATTATACCTGATACAATAATGTTTCTTGTGACTGAAATTGAGGCTTTTTATAAATTAGTGAGTGAGAATGACCAGCTTGTCAATTAATGAGATCTTTAAAACACACACACACACTGCTAAATACATCATCATTACTCAGTTCTGGAAGGCAGGTCACACAGCTTTCAGGAAACATAGCCCCTAATTTTAACATTTTCATAAGTTAAAATATTTTTTGTTGAACTGATAGGTTTCTCTTCCAGTTAAATATTCAATATCTCTTGGAATTACTCAAGATATAGGATGCACTTCCTACGCTGTTCTCCACTATTATTATTATTATTATTATTATTATTATTATTATTATTATTATTTCAATTTGTATAGCCACCCATCTCATCTAAGTGACTTTGGGAGGCTCACAACAGGTAAAAACAATCCAATAAAAAACAAATTAAAAACCAATATGCAAACATATAAAAACCATCCAAAAGCAAATTATATTTGATAATCAAATATCAAATCATAGCTGTCCTACTTCCTAGAACTATATTATTCTAAGAACTTTCTTGTTTTATCTACAGTATATACTACTAAAACTCTCATGTCTGTTTGTTTGTAACCTTTAACTGGGCAAAAATTTAACTCTCAGTGCAAGTTAGCTAATTATTGCAGTATGTTTGCTGGATCAAGACTCAGTTAGTCAGGAAAGAATTCTGACTCTGGGATGCCCCTTTTGTTGGGGGTAAAATGAGATACTGTTCTTAAGTTAACTCCGTGATAAGGATGCTTTTTTAAAAAACCCAACTAGTTTTATTTTACTGATTAATATCCTGACTGTGATTCAGGAAGGAATCTAATATATTTTTTTTATTTCTTTTCTCATGTCAATGTTTATTATTCAGTTCATATATCTTCTCTATAGTCATTAAAAGTTTCAGTACTATTTACTGAAATTCAGCAACTAGACAAGATTTAGGGCTACCATAATATGCTACAAAGATCTCAATGACTGCTACATGATGGAAAGAATTGAGTTTCCTGTATCTCTTTGATGTCATCTTCCAGTCATTCAGAGTTTTGCAACACAGATTTGGTAGCCTTACTTAGTACACTGCCATGCTGATTCAGAAGCCACAGACTAGCAATAGAGAGGTAAACCGAGAATTCAGCTTCTACTTTAGATGGATTAAGTCTCTTTTCCACAAATTAAGGTTTTGTAATTCCAGGGCATCATAGCTTGGTTGGTTCAACAGAATGACAGATAAAGGAATAGGTTAAAATGCACACATTACAGTAAATAGTTTGCAGATTTCACGGGGTGGTTCATCAGATGTGACATCTACAAAGCACCGACAGTAAAACGTGATGGCTGCAAATGTTTAGCAATATATAGAAGACCACCATCCTATCCAGCACTGCAATTTTCCTTTTAAGGTAAATGGACTTGAGCAAATCAGACTTCATAAATGGGGCAATAATCAGCTTGAATGGCAGGACAATTAATCAGCAGAATTGGCTGTGAAATCTCTGATTAATTAAATGCTTAACAAATTTAATACTGAAATGATGCCTTTTAAACTAATGCTTTCCCACTCAGCGGGTCTTGGTTTGTAATTAGACTTGTCTTAACATAATTGGAAATGAAAAGCTGCTATAGAATTTATCTTTGTGAAAATATGATAATAACTGAAAGTCAAAGTTCTGATTTACAAAGATTTTTTTTCCAAATATCTCTCAGATGAGACTTTTTTCTTTTCTGTCTTCGATGGCTGTTGTGGGTCTTCCAGGTTGTGTGGCTGTGTTCTGGAAGTTGTGGTTCCTAACGTTTCGCCAGCATCTGTGGCCAGCATCTTCAGAGGGCAGGAGCACAGACAGAAGCGAAATCTCTGTGCCCAGATAGAGTGGCAATGTTTTGTTTGTTTTCTATTTATAGAGCTAAGTTATAGGAGATTAGGTGGGGTTTTTTGTTGTGTTGAAATGTTAACAAGTGGCTGATGAGCGTGATTAGCATGTTCATTGTGAGAAGTATTCCCATGTCCTGGTGGTTGGACTGAGTTCGTTGACCTTTTGCAGGCTGTGTTTTTCAGGACTGGTAGCCAGGTTTTGCTAATTTTTAAACTTTCTTCTTTTTTATTGTAACTGTGCTGGTGTTTGTGAATTTCAATGGCTTCTCTGTATAATCTGGTGTAGTGGTTTTTGGTGTTGTCCAGTATTTCTGTGTTTTCAAATAGGATTTTGTGTCCCGTTTGCTTGAGAGCATGTTCAGCTACTGAAGATTTTTCCGGTTGCTGTAGTCTGCAGTGTCTTTCGTGTTCTTTTATCCTGGTGTGAATGCTTTGTTTTGTGGTTCTGATGTATACTTGTCCGCAGCTGCATTTTCTGTCTTCCTTTAGATTAGATGGAGAGAAGTGGCCCTAAGCATGGCCTGATCCCGTTTTTCCTCATCTCTTAATATTCAAATCAATCAGCCCAAAAGTAGAATGAGAGGAAAAGACTTCTGGCTAGAAAGTGTGATTTCCAGCCATTTTAAGCCCCAGCACCTTTTCTTATATAAATTAAGTTCTGCACTGTACTTGAAACCTCTGGTTTCAAGGAAAATACCTATCTACTGAATTTGTCTAGAAAAAATTGCCTGCTTCTATACAAAGGCTAAGACTGAATGCTACTCCACTGATTACTTTTTTTGCAATAAATTAGTGACTTAAGTTAAAGTACCCATAGTTCAGTTGGCAGCTTATTATTAACGTGACACTGGTGTCATTTTACCCATTTTATAGGGTAAGAATAAATGCTCCCCAAATCTTACTTTGTTACCATGGTGGGCTCTGTCTTCCCTCTCCCTTTCTTAAATTTCTCTCCTAAATTTTGATTGTAAACTGCTCAGAGTGGTGACTTGACTTTTGCTAAGGAACTTCCTCATCCTTGATGTATAATAATGGCAGAAACCAACAGCTATTTGTGAGGTGAAAGCCACCTTGTTTTGGCTACTGGGCTAAAGTATTTAGTCTGAAAAGCTATTGCTTGAAGGCCATTACAAAAATCCAGCTCCAATGGCTTGCTAACAATAATTTGAGACAAAGCCAGATTGAAGCTTTGGGGTGACAGAAATTCTGAAAATTCAGCTCTGCTCACCCTATGAAGCTTAGATTGTGTTTCAGATATTTATGGATGTGCTTAGAAGCACTGAATTCTGGGAACACCTGAAGCAGCTATGGGAACAAAGAAAATAGGAGAGGATTTGTAGCAATATAAACCACAGAAATGTCAATCTATTCATGGTAAATAATAAAAAATGAATATGAAGTCACCATATGTCCCAACCTAATCTGCATGTACACATTCATAAGTAAACCCAGAATATGTGAGTGGCATCTTTAAATGTTGAGTCACTGATTGCCGCCGACACCATGAACTTTATTCAGAAATATAAAGAAGTTGGAGAGGAATCATATATTAGAATTAAAACATATAAGGTTAAATAGTTTAATTAAAGGGTTGAAATAAAACCCAATATTTACACATTTGCAAATACCACAGACATCAATAATCTTAGTAACTACATCTAAAGAGTAGGGGGAACAAAAACAGAGAAGGCAAATGTCATCTTTATGTTTTCATTAACAAAATCCAATCCAGCATGGAAATGTTGAATATGAGATGCATCTCTCCAAGCCTGGCTGGCAGCTCGACAAGTCAGAGTTTCTCAGAGCTCTGAGCTCTGAGACCTGGCTAACTTTCTATCTTGTTTGCAGGGGTCTACAGACCACTGAAGTTTCCCCCTGGAGAAGGGGGAACCAGAAGATTGCTCACAGAGCCATTGTAATTGCCCACTCCTGTTTTTCTTTGTTGTTTCCACCGCGGAGAAGAACGGGGTGAATGCAATGGAATGGCCGAAGGAGGATCCTAGCTCTGCAGAGAACGTAAGTCTCTCGGGAGACACAAGAGTGACAGCCAGCTTTTAGATCACTTTACATTAGTTTTCTTTTTTAGATTAGTATATTTTTATTATCTAAAATTTATCTTTGGACTCCGTTCAAAATGTTGGCTAATTTTGTGTTTTCTTTGCTATAATTAATTTTGGTGGAAGTTTGATAGATTTTATTTTGGCAACATAGTGAACAAGTTTGTATTTTTCTGCCTTTCTTTTGTATCAGAGAAATTGGGACTTAAGAGACTTTGTTGGTATTTCTCACTCGACAAACTAACTGACTTTTGAGAAATTGTTTGTTTGGGTTAAGCAGCTTGCAGCCTGAAGAATAAAGAAGAATAAAGAATAAAGTATAGAGAATGTGTGCCTCTTTACCTTTTTTTTTTCCTACTTTTTTTTAGAAAGGACTATCTCTCATTTGGAATATATTTTCATCTTTCCTTTTACAAACTGTTTGAAATACTGCTCTGTGGAATTTTTCATCTTTTACTTTAAAAGCTTTTCTCACTTAAAGAAATAGACATTATTGATAAATAATAGAACAGCTGTTCCCTGCTCCCTGAGAAAATTCTTTGTTTTGGCTACGGCAGCTGATTACGGTTTGAACAACAAATACAATCAGGCGGGGGTGTAGGTGGAATGGCATTTCTCACAGCACTTCAGGATTTTAAGGAAGAAACCAGCAAAAAATTTTTGCAAATTAAGAAATCCATAGAACGTATATTAATAGTTTTGGTGGCTCAGGAACAGAAGATACAAGGGACAGATTTAGAAACAGAGGAAAGACCTTTCGAACCAGTAGAGAAACAGGGAAAGAGGACTTTGAATGTATTGGTACAGAAGAAGATTATGATATTTTACAGGAAGTGGTCTATTAAACGTTTGGGCATAAATACATTGTGGCAGCTGAGACAGGAAGATTTTAATATGCAAATTGATAGATATGGCAAAATAAACATTTTGACATCCCACATGAGTTATAGAAATAAACAAGTTGCATATTGTGATATTGGCATAACCTAAACAGGAGATTTATTGATATTGACTTGGAATGCAAGGTTAATGAAAATGCGGATTTGGTATTGTACACAGAGTAAGCGCAGATATGAGAAACTGTATAGATGCATAAAAACATGATATTTTAAGTGTAAGATACAAGATTATAAATATAAATATGTTGATATTATATATTACTCTTTCTGGAGATACATTTATGAGAAGACAATGAGATGATGAGATGGAATTAGAATGTAGGTTATTACAAGAATATGTTGTATGTATTAGGTTATATGTTATGTTAGGTTTTGTATTTTTGCTATATTATGTATTATGTTATGTAATATGTTAGATTATGTATTAATGGAATATATAGTCATAATATGAACAGAATATACTGTATTTTATTAGACGTAGATAAGGCCTTTATTTGTTATACTAATTGGACTTTATTGAAGATATAAATATAGATGTAAAAATGGAAAGAGCAAATGGAAAACATTTAATTGATGCAACAATGAACATTTGATTACTATTCCAAGGAGTAGAAACCAGAGATGGATTGTTGGAAGACATCAAGAAAGGCGAAACCTATATGAAGAATAGAAGATTGGATTATAGAAATCATAGGGTATATGACAAAGAAAAGTTTCTGTGTATTGTATGAAGGACTAACATTTAAAGTTAATTGTTGTACTTAAAGTTCAAGGATAAATTGGAGGACATCTATTTTCTATATTTTCTTTGTTATTTTTTGACTTCACTTTTTCTTTTCTTTTTTCTTACTTTGTATTTCTATTTCTTTTTTTTGTATCAGCTCTTAATATGTATTTTAAAATTCAATAAAACTTATGAAAAAAAAAAGAGATGCTTCTGGAGTGATATAGATGAGGTGTTTTAAACTTGTTGGGGAATGACACCAAACAGATGTCTTGGATTAGAGCAGATGGGGCAAAGACCTCTTAATACATTTGTTCCTGGTGAGAGTACCATTGCACAATGTGCACTGCAACTAGATTCTGGTGACTGGAGTCTCGGGGTCTTTCCCCTCATGGACCTAACCACGGTACAGAGACTTGAAACAGAGACAATAGAGGCAGGAAAGGGACTGGCCATGGGGATCTCATGGGGACAGCCAATTACCTGCCAGTATAGTGTTGGCCAACTCCAGAGTGGAGACCCTTAAACTCAGCAGTGGGGCCTTCAGGCTCTTCACTCTCCAGTCTCTCCCAAGGTGCTGAGCCACACACAGGTGCAGGAGGTTTCTTCTGCTTTCTGCACTTCCTATTCTTCCTTTGCAGCAATAATGCAAGCAAAAACCGCTAATAATTGGTCTGTTAAAGGCATCTGGGCATCCATTTCTCTTACATCCCATGATGATCTTGAAGTTGACTTCCATAGGCCATGGATTCCTGTGGGTTATCTTCATGACTTGTTCCATATTTCTCTTTCCCCCTTTTCCTACACTTTGAGGAATAGACAGTTGTTAATAAAAGTTCTCAAGTAGATTTTAACTTTTACAAAATGGGCTATATTACTTCTCATATAGTGAGCCGGAGAAACATCACAGATTAGATACATTTGTGTTTCATTTCTATTATTAAGAGCGACTTCTCCTGTTAATGAACGAATCTTCCTTCAGATTTCCTTGAATTCCATCCTTGTCAAATCCCCCCCTAATAAAAAGGGTACAGTGTTTCTGTTTCCAATTATCTTCTCTAAAGTTCTGTCTGGCCAGACAATTTTGGACATATTATGCAAAGACCTAGCTTTCTTGTTAAGTTTAAAAAGCTGGGGAAAGTGGAAGGAAAGAGAAAAAGAGGACAACCAGCAGCAAGTTGGATGGATTCAGTGGGTGCACTGTTGGAAGACCTGAAAGACCGAGACAGATAATCCTTTAGAAGCTCTATCTGTACAGTAGTCCTCGCTTAACAACCATTTATTTAGTGACAGTTAGGACTTACAACGGTGCTGAAAAAAAGACTTACGACCGGTCCTCACACTTAACGACCATTGCAGCATCCCTGCAGTCACGTGATCATGATTTGGGCACATGGCAACCGTTTCACATTTATATCCATCACAGTGTCCCATGGTCACGTGATCACCATTTTCAACCTTCCCAGCCGGTTTCTGGCAAGCAAAAGCAATGGGGAACTGCATGATTCATTTAATGACCATGTGGTTTGCTTAATGCCCATGGTGATTCACTTAATGACCACCAGAAAAAGGTCATAAAATAGGATCAGATTTGCTTAATGACTGCTTCACTTAGCAACTGAAATTCCAGTCTCAATTGTAGTTATTAAGTGAAGACTACCTGTATGGTTGCTAAGAGTTGACACCAACTTGATAGCACATAATCAACCATAATCAATCTGTTTCTTAGCAAGATGTTTGTTGTTTAGGAAAGTTATTTCCCACCTGGGTCCTTCATTCATGGGCATATTGAGATTTCAAATGCTCTGGGGAAAGCCATCTTTTTTCTTCCCTCTCCCCCTGCTCCTGCTAGAAAGCCAAGCTATCTGTTTCTTGATCTCAGAAGTAAAAGATGATTGCTAGAGTTTCTATTTTAGCCAGAGAGAACAAATTATATTCTGTGTAAAAGCAAAATACATTGTTTCTACAAAATGTGCACAGGTTGCTACCTGTAAATTTATGTCAACTGATTTTAACTGTAAACATACATTTCAGGGTGTGATAACCACCCTGTTAGTAGCTATGATCCTGAAAGCCAGTTCTTATGTTGCAACACCTGACCTGACCTATGCAGAAAGCAGGCTATGTTGTGTCCTGGAATGTATTATCTTTAGCCATCAGTTCCTTCCTTTCCCTATGTTCTAAAACTGGGGGAAGACGTTCTGTTTTCCTGTTAGAGGTGGGACTTCACTTCATTTTACTTTACTTTACACTTTACACTTTACACTTTACACTTTACACTTTACACTTTACACTTTACACTTTACACTTTACACTTTACACTTTACACTTTACACTTTACACTTTACACTTTACTTTTATTGTTTTGTGTTTTGTTTTGCTCTGCTCTGCTCCGCTTGTTGAAGGAGGAATTTGCATTGAGCTTTAGTCTGGCTTTTTTCATGTATCACCTAAAACAAGGACCAAAATTAAAACCCTCTCCAAGTGTTAAAAAGTGGTGTGAGACTGCATTTTAAAGAAACAAAGATGACTATGGTAAACTTGATATAAGGGTTGGATGTTTCAGCACAACAATGATCTGAAATGTATCTCCAGATCAACCATGATTTTTTTCTAAGAAAGAAAGATGTTGGAATGGCCTTTACAGTTTTCAGACTTTTATTGAACATCTGTGGGATGATCTCAAATATGCAGCATATGCAAGGACAAAGAAGAATATTTCTGAGCTAGAAGTGTTCTGTAAAGAAGAGTGAGAAAAAAATCCAAAAGCAAGATTAGAAAGATTATTTGCTGACTACAGAAAAGCTTTGAAACCATTATTTCTGGCAAAGGAGGTAGAAAAAAGTGCTGGCTGGAAAGTTATCCAATCTTCTGTGCCTACCATGTTCCCCGTTTCCTTATTCTGAATCTGTACCCTGCTGCACCTACAGTAAATAGCAAGCATGCATTTGAATTTGCAGGAAGATGTCATGTTTAACTGTATGCAATGTACAGGTTGTGTCAGCTTCTCTGAAACATGTGTTATTGGTTGAAACATATAATTTGACTGGGATTGCCTAAACTTTTGCATAGAACTGTAAGGACATTATGATAGTTCTATCCATGGAGACCCTCTATGTGCCTAATTATAAAAACTCTACTGGCTTCTCAATGTGGTGGACAGTGCAAGAGGACATAGATGAGTATCCTGCACCCCACCGCAACCCATGAGTAGGCATAGATCCTCAATACCTCTTGTAATGCCAATGAGGGTTTACAGGTGATATTGTTGAACTTTTAACAGCATGCTTAAACTGGCCAGTTTTGTGTGGACAAGAAAGCAACCACACAACCTTGCTCTGGAATATCCTTGATTCTGACTGTCCTCCCATACGTGTTGCCTGCTGATAATAATCTTCCCCCTGAAGTTGTTTCCATTCATCTCCAGTTTTGCTAATATGAAGCTGCTCTATTCCTCTTCTCTTACATTGTCTACCCCATGCTTTGCTTATGACTGGAGTTGGGTTTAATATATTCTGGATTTTATATTTTCAGAGTGGAGAGGGCATGTTTTATTTACCTTTTATCTCAGCTACCCCAGCTGTAACTTGAGTTGCACAGCAACTGATTGTCTTCCATCTCATTTCAGGTCATAAGAAAGAACATAATGGTGCATAATAGTGCACCTTCTCCTTTTAGTGTCAAATTAGCTTTGTGTTTTATGTTTTTCCCCTCCTTCTCTTACCCATCTGGTCTACCATCTTGCCTGAATAAGAGTTCTTGAGAATTTGAAGACTTGCTCACTATTTTGTGAAATTTGAATGGTCCTAAGAGAAATATTGCCTGATTAGGAGCTTTGTTTTTCCCTGACAGCACGTTATTCCTTAAAATTAAAAAGATCTGTCCATTATGTTTTTTTCCTTTTTCCTATTCATCTATTGTCAAGTTTGTTTTGACCTGTTTCTATATCTGTGATTTTTTTTGTCTGCATGAAAATTTCACATCAATTACTCCTAAGATTTTTGTTAATACTGGTGAAGGCAAATTTCACTAACGTTTTTTGTGTGCACTTTCATCTAACATGAATATTCTTGATTGAAGAATGACATTAGAGAGAGATTCTGTTTTGTTTTAATTTTAGTTCACATTCATATGAAAACTGCATACATTTCACCCTTTCTCTACCTGTTCCTTTTATGTTAGTTTTGGGTAATAATTTTTCAGTCCTGGAGGGCAAATCAGACATCTGGCAAATCATCTGACATAATCTTGAGAGTACAAGTTTTGAAACAAATCCAAGCAACTGGTTGAGTCATGCAATTGAACAAGAAGCATCTAAGCAGGCATGTGCATGGAAAACCTGTGACATCATTACTGGAATCTCAGGGAAGAGAGGCACACAAATTCAAGCTTGGTGGCAAGAGAATGGTTCCTTTTCGCGTGAATCAGGTGGAGGGTGCCCTCCTTTGATCAAACAAGCCACAGATGGGGTATGATAGTGGGGCAGTCTCTAAGAAAGTTGCTTCACAGGATTGGCCAAGATGCCTAAGACAAATGGCTCCTGTTCTCCAAAATCAAAATGTATAGAGCCACCTTATTTGGTACATAAAGAAGAACATTTCTCAAGTCCTTCTTCCATCCCCAGATGGAACCCCTCTCTCCCCACCCCTACCCCCCAATACCACTTAATATATGCTATCCTGATCAACAACCCTAGGCCTTCAGTAGGGAACTCAGTCTGCCTAGTAACGTAACTGGCCTATTGCTTTGATCTTGCTAGGACTCATCTCCAGCTCGAAGAAGGAAATCCATATTATTCCCCACAGATTCCCTTCTGTGTTTTGATCTGTTATAAACATTGAAAACAAGTGTTGTACATTTGGACAAATGAAAGCACAACTGGTGGGTATTTTTTTTTACCTCATTCAACCAATGTATACATTGCTTTCTGCCCTCTAAGGGGACAAAAATTCCCATATGTACATTAGCCTAAGAAGATCATGTGAGAAAGTGGTTGAGGAATTTGTGGCATTAAATTCCACAAACATCTCTGAGTTGTAAGGATAGACAACTGCTTTGAATGAAGTTGCCAGTTTAAGGTGGTTTCTACCAGCAGAGCTCCCTTCTTCTCCCTTGATCTTGCAGAGGCATAAGGGCTACAACCCCAGGATTCCAAGCAAGCAAGGCCAGGCCTAGAGCAACATGTTGGTGATGGAGAGGGGCAAGTCCATCAAAGTCATGTTCTCATTTTTCAACTTTAATTTCCGCTTATCCTGTTTCTGAATTAATTAGGGACTTTTTAAAAAGTTTGTAGTAAAATCTATATGGGGGGGCGGGGTTATGCACATTTCCTCTAATACATACAGTATATGTATTTTTGTTTGCTGTGAAGTAGGCACCAAATAGACAACTGCTCTGTGGAGAAGGATAAACCTTAAAATTGTAGGAATTCAGCAAATCAAGCATGCCTCATTAGCATATGGGTGATTGCTTTAGGAGGTAAACTCTGTGCTAGAGGAAGTTGCTTGTTGCCCCTCCCACTTCCTCTCTCTCTCTGCTCTTTCCACTGACAGAGAAGCAACATGAAAACTGCTCTCCCTCCATCTTGGCCACATGGATGGGCCTAGGAGATTCCCCCCCCCTTTCTTCACACAGCCTCTGGCAGCAAACAGAGCCAGAGGTATGCAGTTTAAGTAATGGAAAGAAGAACTGAAACCAATTTTATACTGAAATGGCTGTACCTGGACAAAATAAATGTAAGAACTCTTTTGTACTTAGTTTTTGTACCTGCAATGTCTAAGCATGTGTTTCTTTATGCTTGGGTGGGCTAAAAGTGTAAGAATAAGAATCTGAATCTCTCTAACATGCTCACAGGCTGTGTTTTTAAACAATATTCCTTTTTCTGCCCACGAGTTTACACAACGTTAAGCTCTGCTCCATTCACTGGTTCTAACAGGCCACTGAATGATCTTCAAAAATGAAATAACATGGCATGGATTGGGCAATTCCCTTAGCTGTTACACATCTGGAAGGAAAGCATTAATAGGGCAGGTGAGAACTTGCATGCCCCAGGCTCAACCAGCAGTTCATGCAAACTGTTTGCTAGGTAACGAAGGTTGTCCAATGAGGTAATTTACATAAAACATAATCATGGATAATAATCATGAATTGAGCCACTTTTATTCCACCCTTCAATAGCAAATATTTCTAGGGTGACTCACAGTATAAAGCAATAAAACCAATAAACCGAGTGTAACAGGGCATGTGCACACACAGAAGCACAAGTATGGTGGATTGGCTCTCTGGCTCCCATGAGGAGGATCTCTTAATCCTTCACCCTCTGTCCTAATTCATCCCCCCACAACTCCTCTGGAGAACCTATCTAGTAGTGCTGCCACCCGCCCCTTTCTCCAGGAAATCCATCTCTGCTTTGATTTTCTTGGGAGGAGGCAAGTGGCAATCCTCTGGCCTTTTCTTCGGTAGATAATCAGCTGGGAGGACATGTGCTAAGGCTGGTCCCCCTTTTTTTCCCCCCAAAATGAATGTCACTAATTCATTAAGATCAAGTCTTTAGTATCTATACGAAAGGTCAAAGAACTATACCCATATTATTTAGTACATATGTTAAAGGTCAAAGACCTTGGGAAAAACAAAAGGAAAAAGAAAGAAGAATTGGAGAATTACTTCTGAAGAATCTGAATTCACCTAACCATTCCCAGAAGGGGCGTGGTGGCTCAGCAGGTAAGACGCCAGGCTTGTCGATCGGAAGATCGCAAGTTCGGAGGTTCGAATCTCTAGCCCCGCATGACGGAGTGAGCTCCCGCACTCGCCCCAGCTCTTGCCAACCTAGCAATTTGAAAGCATGCAAATGCAAGTAGATGAATAGGTACCACTTCAGTGGGTAGGTAACAGCGTTCCGCGCACGTCATGCGGCCACATGACCGTGGAAGCGTCTTCGGACAGTGCTGACTGTTCGGCTAAGAAACGGAGATGAGCACCAGCCCCTAGAGTTGGACACGACTGCACAAATGTGCAGGGGGAACCTTTAACCATTCCCAGAACATATAACATACACACAAACAGCAACATCCCAACAACTCAGATCAAATTTCATAGGCTGGGGATTCTTTTTCTTACCTGTCTTTCAGACAGTTATAGATAAAATATGCTCCTATTCCTCCTGTTAAAGGCAAAAAATAAATGAATAAGAAGGAGATTTTTTAAAAAAACTCTCCCAAACATCTGAAAGCAAAAACCTTGCTCCTACTTGATTCCTTAACATTGGTTTTCCCAGGCATTGGAGGTCTCTGCTTACTGCCCAATTGGACAGGTCAGCTGGTATTTCCTTAGCTCTTTCAATAACATTTTGACTTTCAATTGGAATAGAATTATTCCCCATTCACTAAAGTAAGCCATCCTTAAAATAACACAGAGGATAAAACACACAGAGAGAGCGCTTCAGCATGAAATGAGAACAGCCTTATAGCCTGAGAAAATTAATATAATAT
Organism: Charina bottae; assembly: GCA_023362775.1. Taxonomy (NCBI): domain Eukaryota; kingdom Metazoa; phylum Chordata; class Lepidosauria; order Squamata; family Charinaidae; genus Charina; species Charina bottae. The sequence goes on along the minus strand of JALMGJ010000001.1, from coordinate 243,632,898 downwards.
ATAAATAAAAGTTAAAGTAATTTTTTTTAAAGTGTCATGCTAGCCATTAGTAGGATGAACATGTGAAATGGAATTAAATTGGGTTTGGTGATGGTTCCATCTAGCTTAGCCCAATATTGACCAATCTCACAGATGTATCACAGAGAGCCTTCTCCAGGCACCTCAGCCTGCTCTGCCCAGTCAGAGTCCCAATCAGAGCAAATCTGAGCAACTACCCATCAGATAGGGGGTGTGGTGGCTCAGCGGGTAAGACGCCAGGCTTGTCGATCGGAAGATCGCAAGTTCGGAGGTTCGAATCCCTAGCCCCGCGTGATGGACTGAGCTCCCGCACTAGCCCCAGCTCTTGCCAACCTAGCAATTCGAAAGCATGCAAATGCAAGTAGATTAATAGGTACCACTTCGGTGGGTAGGTAACAGCGTTCCGCGCGCGTCATGCCGGCCACATGACCGCGGAAGCGTCTTCGGACAACACTGGCTCTTCAGCTAACAAACGAAGATGAGCACCGGCCCCTAGAGTCAGACACGACTGCACAAATGTGCGGGGGGAACCTTTATTTATTTATTTATTTATTTATTTAATTTATATGACCGCCCATCTCCCCCCATGGGGAACTCTGGGTGGTTCACAATAAATACCTTTACCTTTTTTACCCATCAGGTAGCCTGAATAATTCCCACAATGGCCCAACAGATGTTCGAAGTGGCCCTCCCTACCCAACAGAGACCAGGTTACCCTAAACAGAGCCACTGGATGGCCATCAGTGGATGCAGTAAGGGTGGAGAAAGACTGGCGTTTTGCCACCCTCATCGCCACAAGGTAATCCTTAATATGGGCTTCTACCCCCAATAATATTGTGGGTAGGAACCAAATGTAGGGTGATCTTTGCTCAATAGTGAAGTGCCTGCTTTGCTTGCAGAAGGTCTCAGATTCAGTAAAGGCAAAGTTTAGGTTCCTGATTTCTCCAGCAGAAAGGCGCAAGTAGCCGACTTTAGGCAGACTGTTAGGACATGACATGACATGCTATCTTTTATCTTTTATTGATTTTATTGTTATTTATTGATTTGATTGTTGTGAGCCTCCCAGAGTTGTTGAGAGTTGGGCGGCGTACATGTTTAATAATAATAATAATAATAATAATAATAATAATAATAATCAGATTGTGCAAAGAAGCAGAAGAAACAGTAGATCATATACTCAGCTTGTGCAAGAAGATTGCACAAACTGACTATAAACAATGACATAACACAGTTGCCAAAATGATTCACTGCAACATCTGTAAAAATTATCATTTGCCAGTAATGAAAAATTGGTGGGAACACATAGTTGAACAGGTTAAAATATTGTTGGATTTCCGAATACAAATTGATAAAGTCTTGGAGCATAACACTCCAGATTTAACTGTGGTTCAAAAGAAGGAAGTGTGGATAATTGATGTGGCAATACCAGGGGACAGTAGAATAGAAGACAAAGAATTGAATAAGATCACAAAGTATCAAGATCTGAAACTCGAAGTTGAAAGATTATGGCATAAACTGGCAGTAGTGGTCCCAGTGGTTATTGGCACACTGGGTGCCATTCCAAAAAACCTTGGACGGCACTTAAAAAATGTGCGCATTGACAAAATTTCCATCTGTCAATTATAAATGGCCACACTGCTCGGATCTGCACATATACTGTGCCGATACATTATGACATCCGAGGTTCTTGGGAAGAAGTTGATGCGAATGAAGGCCAACACCAGTTAAAGAACTGGCAGCTGTGATTTCATGTTTTTTGTGTTAATAATAATAATAATAATAATAATAATAATAATAATAATAATATCACAAAATATAAAAACCTGTGAATAGTAGAACAACTGTGGCAGAAAAAAGCAAAGATAGTATCAATAGTAATAGACGCCTTGGGTGCAATTCCAAAACATCTGGAGCACCACTTGAACACCATCGGCATTGACAAAATCACCATCAGTCAATTGCAAAAGGCAGCTTTACTTGGAACAGCTTACATCCTGAGACGATACCTTTAATATTATTAAACAACAACATCTGCCTATCCCAGGTCCTTGGAAAGGACTTGATAGGTGGACAAAAATGCCAAATCCAGTCTAAACATCTGGCTGACTATGCGACCAACCATAATAATACATTACTGAAATGATGGTGAGGGTGATAGCCATATTATGGTTAGAAGCTGCCCTGGGAATCTGTAGCCCAGCAGTGCATTTAATGCAAATAAAATGTTAAAGTTTGGTCAACTTCGTGGCTCCCTTGTATAAAGAATTTCATTAAGAGTAGACTTATCATGTAAGCTGCAAAAACTGAGACAACCAACCTATAGACATAGCAACAATGAGAGTTTTCAGTATCTCTTTTCTTTTCTTCTCTCTCTCTTTTTTCTGTTGCTCATCTGGATTTTTGCAGCCCACTTTTGGGTGTCTGAATTAGGATGCTTTTCAGCTGGCAAGAAAGGAGAACCTGTCCATCTTCACACACTAATGCTGACTGAGCACTTTTCAGGTGTTCAGTAAATCCTTTGCCCCTTAGCATTTTAAAAGGGGAAGAATGGCAAGCCATTAAGTGGGATTTTTCTCCTTGTTAAAATAAGAGTGGGATGTTCCATTTTAAAAGTAACAGCTGCATGATGAGACAATTATCTTCAGTTGATGGGACGAATGTTTCAAAGGTGTGGATCTGGATCTGCAATCACATTCTGATCAATGAGATCCCGTAATGCAGTCATATCAGAGGTTTAGGCCTCTTTCCATTAAGCCCAGCCACTCTGATGTCTCAATTTTGCAATGAAGCGCAAAGCAGGGAGTCATCAACCACCCCTACCAAACATGACTTGCATGTAGTTCACAGTGCCTTCTTCCACTGATGACGATTCACAAGGAGAATCACTCACCAGGAGCCCGTCATGTTCTGTTACTGGATGGACAGCAATGTCCGCGGAAAAAAACTCTGCTTTCCTCATGGGTAAGGATGAAGATGAAAGCAGAGTCAATCTTGGCAGCTCTCCTGAAGACTCCCAGGAATCCTCTTGTCCTTGTAGAATATCAAATGATATCCTCTGCTCCGTTTTGCAATCTGATGCATTTTGATTTCTTGTTGCATTTTAATGTTGACCTTTATTGTATTTCAATGCTTTAAAGCATTTCCAATTTTGCTCTATATTTAAACACACTAGAGATCCTCTGTTACTAGGCTACTTAAGAATAGCCTGAATAAATATATGTGAGATGAGAAATCATTGGTTCAAAATGCCGTCCTGTAAAAATATTTTAAGTTGGCTAGCAGGGATCATTTAAAAAAATCTTAATCACTGTCTTGCACTGGGTCTGGGTCCAGTTTCAATGGATTCTTGGGGCAGAAGAAACAACTGGATGATTGGCAAACCTCCAATCTTATAATTAAAAGAAGATAAGCACTCTCTCTCTCTCTCCCCCTCCCTCCCTCCCTCCCTCCCTCCCTCCCTCCCTCCCTCCCTCTCTCTCTCTCTCTCTCCTTTTGTTAATGTTTCTCCTTCTTTCAGGATGTGGAATGATCTAAAACAGGAAGGAGAGGTTGGTGCCCTTGGACTGGCGGGGCAGAGACAGATGCTGGAGGCAAACGATCACAGTAAGTGGAGACAACCAAATGCAGGTCTTTTTGTCTTTTCCAGTCTTGAAAGAATCTAAGGAAAATAAAACGAAGTGGATCACACCTGCATAACTCTGAAGGAAGCTGAAGAAGTGGAAAATATATTCCAGAAGAAAGCAGCGATAAGCTATTTCTGTGTGGCTGCTAAGAAAACCCATGTAGTCATTAGAAGGGAAGCTTGATCTGAAGAAAGGTTTACCATTATCCAGAGTTTAGAAGCCTTCTTAACAAGAAGCTCGGGACAAAGTCTGTCAGTAAAACAATATTCCTCCTCCAGTACCATTCCTTTTTCTTTGGGCAATGTATTTTTCAGAGTTTATACAGTAGTTCATTGTGTACAGCCTTTTGGCTTATAATGAAGTTTGAGGCAGGGAAAGCAAAAGCCATTAAAAAAATTCTTAGCAGTTATCAGTTGCAAGCAAAAGGCAGGGATGATCCCCGCTTCTAAAAATCTGTGCTTTAGATTCAGATTTCTCTGATCCAGAAACCTGATCAGTACAAATCTCAGTGTTCTGAAAAGTAAGTCAAGGAAAACATCTACAAGATCCTGAATGCAACATGTTTGGTGTACGTATATACACATGTGCATGTGCATACACATATTTTCTTTTTCCCTTCCTAATTTCGTTCTAACAGCAAATTAGACCCATGCGTCCATGAAGCCATTTAAATGATTACACTTGCTTTTTTTTTAATATAGTAGAATGCTAGATAAGAATTGCCTGTGTGTATGTCTTTGTACACACAGTCATAATAATAGTACAGCAATTGCATTTTAAAAATTAATACCTATCATTTATTTATTTATTTATTGGATTGATTACCCACTGCGTTCTCAAGACGCTTGGCGGTTTCTGGTAATGAGAACATAAAAAATAAAACACCCATGGTAAAGATTAAAATTACAGATTTGTAAAATCATAAAACCATAAAACCATAGTTGCAATCATCCATCCTGGATGCCATGCATCACCATAAGCTCCCCAGAACAACTCCATTTTCAGTAGTTTCTGGAAGGCTAAAACTGGAGGGAAAATGTCACTTCCAGCTACTCCAAAGTATAGACATTGCCACAGAAAAGTAGTAGGTATCTTGTGGAAATGGGGACTAGTAGCAGTTTCTCCCAGAATAAACATGGCAGGCAGGTTGATTTTATTCGAGCACATGGCTCTGGAGATACTTTGGTGTTAAGCCTTATAGGCTTTATTGGTAACAACCAGGACCTTGAATTACACTCAGAAGCTAACTGGAATCCATTGCAGGGCTCAGAGCACAGGTATGATATTTTCATGGTGACAAGTGCCAGCTACTATAGGAGCCATTGTATTTTGGGCTAATTATAACTTCCAGGTGGCCCTCTAGGACAGAGCCATGTGCAGCACATTGCAGTAGTCCAGCCACAACATGTAAGGACATGAGTTACTGTTGTGAGATCCTCCCATGCCAGGTAAGATCACAGCTAGTGTACAAGTAGAGCTGAGCAAAGGCATCACTGACCATAAGCTCCACCTGCCTGTGAAGCAACAATTGTTAGCCCAGGAGAGTCCCAAATCATGGACCTGTTTTTTCAGGGGAAAGGCCAACCACTCAAGAGACTACACTGGAGCTATAAGATCCTCTCAATGAACAAGCCACAACTCTATTTTGCTGGGGTTCAACTTCAGTCCCACTGAGTCCCTGTTTTAGGAAATTCTCTGACACGGGGTGTAAAAATGGATGTTTCCAAAATATTACAGAACAAGAACCGATGGATATTTTTATGGGATCAAAAAAGCAATTAGCATCCTTCCTATTATCCGGCACTCAGTCAGAAAGAAAATGAAAAGCAACAGGGAGGCTCTGCCTTAATGTAGCCAGTGTTAAATGAGGGCAAAGGGACCCATATCCAGTCTCCCAAATTCTGTAACCTAACCCCTTTGTCAATACCATAACCTGCCTACTCTGAATCTGTGAAAATCATGCTTTCTTTGTGTGGGGTGTGTGAAGGTTTTGACATCCTAACAGCCAGACACTAGGACAAGATACGGGCAGCATATTCTTCCTGCCCTGGTCTGGGGATGTAAAGTTGAGTAACATCAGCGCTTTAGATGATGCTGCCCTTCAAACTGAGAGATGGCCTCTACCACTGGTTTCGTGTAGATATTAGAGAGCAAGATATGTGGAAGCAAACCTGTGGCATTCCACATCCTAGTAACCACCCAACTAATGTCTATGAAGGTTCTCAGTCATCCAGGTGGAATTGTCTGTAGCTTGAATCATGTCAACTGGATTTCTATTTTCTCAGTGGAAACGTTTCGCTCCTTATCCAAGGAGCTTCTTCAGTCTGAGCAAAGTTAGTAAGGGAATCCTTAAATATGTTTCTAGGTGGCTGTGTGACCTTACACCTGGGGCTAGGTCATGGTTATTTTGAGATGTTATTTCTAAGTCCCTTTATCATCTAAAGGAGGATCGTTAATAGATGATAAAGGGACTTAGAAATAACATCTCAAAATAACCATGACCTAGCCCCAGGTGTAAGGTCACACAGCCACCTAGAAACATATTTAAGGATTCCCTTACCAACTTTGCTCAGACTGAAGAAGCTCCTTGGATAAGGAGCGAAACGTTTCCACTGAGAAAATAGAAATCCAGTTGACATGATTCAAGCTACAGACCCAACTAATGTCTGTACCTCAACACTCCTGAATGGAACTGTCCACTAAGGAAGGAACAGAACCACTGTAGAACAGTCTCTTTCATCCCCAGCCCTTGCAGGTGGTCCAGAAAGAGGCCGTGATCATGGAATCAAAGGCTGCTGAGAGGTCTGAAAGGACCAGATGGGCACACTACCTCCATCCGGGTCCTAACAAAGGTAATCAACAATGCTCAGACCTGAGCGCTGACTGAAATGGGTCCTGATAATCCATTCCTTCTAAGGTGCTCCATAATTGCCCAGGGACCACCGTTTCAATAAAACCTTCCTAAAAAGGGGAGGTTAGAGATGGAATGGGCTTCTTTAGCGGGGAGGATACCACAGCCTTTGAAGACTGCAGGGCCCCGCACCCCTGAAGTGAAGCATTAAGAACCTCCTGAAAGTAGCCCAACGAACACATACCCTCCCCATGAAGAAGCCAGGAGTGGGAGGAATCCAAGATAGAGGTGTCTGAGGATATCCTGGAGAGGGCCCTATCCAATTCCTCAGATCCATAGACTTCGGAGAGGGCGACATCACCAACCAGGTCCCTGTAACACACATTAACTAAGCAAAAAAGATTTTAAAAATAGTTCTATAGAATACGTGGTTCATATAATAGTAGATTATGTCCCTTTCTGTTATTGTAGATGTGCAGGAAAATATTTCACATTTCTAATAACAAAATGTTCGACAAGCAGACTTATTAATTGGGTCCTAGGAATAAATTAATTGAGCAATTAATTTATGTAAAGCATTCAGCTTGGCATATATTAATTGTACAATTAATTTTATTCCTAAGCTCTTCCAATTCATTACTAAGGGTGCTTATTGCTTTTTTTAAATTAATAATATTAAATGTGGTGGTGCACATCATTGGTAACACAAAAGGAAAGTCATTCCTGTTAATGTTTTTCAGAAAATCATTGTTGCTTAGAAATAGTTAAGGATGTGACAAATCCAGCAGATGCCCTTCTTAGGCAATGTCGGGGATCAGACATGAGTTATATGACATTTTCATTGTGAATTAGATGTTTGCCATTATAACAGTTGATGTGCACACGGTTGCTATACAGATTAATTATGGATGTTTGCTTTTTTTAAATTTATATTTTTGATTCAAAAATTTATTTAGTGCAGCTACATTTTAACTTGCCCATATTTTTTAATACAAGCTGTTACCAGGATGCTTATCTCTTATAAAAACAATGAAATCCCACCATTCCTTGTAGAACAATAATTCACTTCCTTGACCTGTCATCCAGTGGATTTTATCAGAGACTTTCTCAAGCAAAGTTGGAGACTAGCTCTTACCATGTCATCTCTCTACTGAGATTTAATTGAAATATTTCCATTGTTAAGGGATAACTAATTTGGGTGCTAAAAGTAGAAAATTGTTTTTTTTTATTATTATTTTGCAATTATTTGTTCTGACTGGCAAATGTGTACAGCAAGTCTAATTTTGGAGATAGTTCAATCTTCTGTCTGGTTTTATGTGGCATTTCATTAAACACCTTCTTCCAAAAATCTAAAGCTTTATCACATTCCCATCAGAGGTGAAATAATGTTTCCTTCAATATGTTTCAAACAGTATCTCATAGATTTTTGGAAGTATAACTATACTTTTGAAGTTACTAATTTTTAAAAAAGAGGTAGATGTCTATTTGCAATCTCCATCACTTTTGATTTTGTAATATTGATCTGACACCACAAAAACCATGGCACTTTTTGTTCAACTTGCTCTAAGTTGTAAGATACTGAGTTTTTATTAAAGAAACATTTATTCTATAAAGACCTTTTCTATGGTTTCAATTTTATGGGTCTACCTTTATAGAAATCTGGATATATTATCAATGGAGTTAAGAGAGAAATGTATGGAATGAGTCCTGAAAACTCTTTCTCCATATTTGGCATATTACTTGTGGGAAATAGCTATTATGATAATTTGTTTTAAGAAGATCTGTTTGGGAGAGAAAGGACAAGTTTAAATTCTTAAGGAGGGGACCGCGGTGGCTCAGTGGTTAAGATGCTGAGTCAGAGGCCATTAAGGTTGACAGCTTGGCAGTTCAAATCCCAAGAGCTCGAGCTCCCGGCAATTTGTCCCAGCTCCTGCCAACCTAGCAGTTCAAAAGCATGCAAATGCAAGCAGATCCGGCAAATCCTTTCACTACAGAAGCACCTTGGTGTTTCTGACATGAAAAAAAAATTCTTACCGGGATCTGAATATTTTTCAACTCAATCCACTGTTTTGTTGACTCTTCCATTATAAAAGGAATAACATGTGCTGACTGAGTTGTTTGATAATATATTTTTAAGCAGAGTATGCACAATCCTCCTTTATTCTGCAGCAAATATAGAATATCTTGTTTTATTCTATTGTATGCTGATTTAAAAGAATAAAATTTGCTTTTTGCCAATTGGAAAGGATTTTATCAGGACTTTTAAATGAAATTTGCACTGTTACAGAGGACAGCAAGTCATGTTAAAAGAAAAGCACAATGAATTTGCTGGAACATAGCAACCTAGAGCAAACAGAATAGTAATATATAATAATAATAATAATTTTTTTTGAAAAATATCATTTTATTTACATTCAACATAAAACAAACACATAACACATAACAATGGTTACATTTATGTATATATATTTACATTTGATTTTACATAATCATTTTATTATCTTTAATATAATGTATCCTTCTTCCTTTTTTTTTGTCTCTAGTCTTTTCCCTCCTTTATCTTCCATTCTCTTCTAACCTATTCTCTCTCTATCTTTTCCTTTCCCTTACCTTCCATTTTGACTCTTCCCTTAATTCCTTTTCTCTTTCATCCACTCCCTTCTTCCTTTTTTTAACCCTCTCTTTCTCTCTCTAATCTCTTCTCTCACTTGCCTTACTCACTCTTTCTAACCCTCTCATCTCTCTATCTTTTCCTTTCCTTTGTCTTCCATTTTCATTCTTCCTTTTATCCCTTCATCCATTCCCTTCTTCCTTTTTTAACCCTCTCATTCTCTCTAATCTCTTCTCTCATACTCCCTCTTTCTCTCTCTAACCTCTTCTCTCCCTTCTCTTCCATTCTATCTTCTCTCCCTATCTTTCTTTCCCTTTTCACCCTTTCTACCCTCTTTTTCTTTCTAACCTATTCCTTCCTTTCTCTTCTTACTTTATATATGTTTATCACTCTTGTCTCCCTTTCCTTTCCTTTCCTTACATTATATTATTTATTTATTTATATATTTGTATCAAATTCAGTCTTAACTTTTAGATCTTTGTTTTATAATACATAATACATACATACACTTCATTAAAATTCTTCCAGTTTTCTTAACAAAAAAATCTTGTAAATACTTGATTTACATTTTTTCTCTTCTTATACCTCTTTTTTTCCCCTCGCCCCTCCTTTATTTGTACTTTTTTATTATTATTATTATTATTGTTATTATTATTTATTCTCTACTTGATGTTATATTCTTTTTGAATATACTTTATGAAGGGGTCCCATGTTTCCTTGTACTTCCCCATTTCTTTTCCTTTTATTAAATTTGTTAATTTGTCTGTTTGCATTAAATCCATTATTTTTATAATCCATTCTTCTTTTGTTGGAATATTTTCTTGTTTCCAGTATTGAGCGTATTTTATCCTTGCAGCTGTACTTAAATACTGAAATAAAACCTTTTGTTTTTTATTTATATTGTCTTCAATTTTGCCTAATAAATATAATTCTGGTCTCATTCTTATTTCTTTATCGAATATTTTACATACATATTTGTGTATTTTGCCCCAATATTTTTTTGCTTTTTCACATAACCACCATACATGGTAGAAAGATCCACTTTTGTTTTTACATTTCCAACATAAATTAGAATTACTCATTTTTGATTTAAATAACACCTCAGGAGACATGTACCATCTAAAAATCATTTTATACATATTTTCTCTTAGATCATTACTTAAAGTAAATTTTATATTTTTGACCCAGATTTCTTGCCAATCTTCATATGTAATTTCAATTCCTAAATTTTCCTCCCATTTTCTCATATATTTTTTAATTTTTATGTCCTTGGTTTTCATTTCCAGTAGTGTTTTATATATTTTAGAAATTAAATGTTCTTCCTTTTTTTCTAGTATATTATCCCAATTATTTTCTATTTTTGTAAATTGATAATTTTTTTCGTCTATTTTATATTGCTCTTTCAATTGGAAATATGTAAACCAATGACATACTATATTTTCATTTTCCAGTTCTTCCCTTGTTTTAAGTTTCTGATTATTTCCTTCAAATTTTAACAAATTTTTATATCTTATATATTCTTTTTTATTTTGACTCCCTAATCTGGTACATGTCTCCTGGGTTGACACCCATAATGGAAGATTTGGTAATAGTGTTTTTTTGTATTTGTTCCAAATTTTTAGCAACGATTTTCTTATTATATGATTATTGAATGCCTTATGTATTTTACTTTTATTATACCACATTTAACCATGCCAACCATACCTATTGTCGTGTCCTTCTAAATTCAGTAATTTTTCATTTTCTAGTTTTATCCAATCTTTAATCCATATTAGGCTGCATGTTTCATAGTATAATTTAAGGTCTGGCATTGCTAATCCCCCTCTATCTTTTGTGTCTTGTAAATATTTTAATTTTATTCTAGGTTTTTTCTTTTGCCATATAAATTTAGATATTTCTTTTTGCCATTTAATAAAAATTTGGTCTTTAATCATAATTGGGATTGTTTGAAACAAATACAAAAATCTTGGTAATATATTCATTTTTATTGTAGCAATCCTCCCCAGTAATGATAGCTGTAAATTTACCCATTTCTCAAAGTCTTTTTTAATTTCTTTCCATAAATTATCATAGTTATTTTTATACAAATCTAAATTGTTATCTGTTAATTGTATTCCTAAATATTTTAATTTTCTAACGTTTTGAAATCCTGTTATTTGTTCTAATTGACTTTTTTCTTCTTTTGTCATGTTTAAATTTATCATTTTGGTTTTCTGTATATTAATTTTAAATCTTGATAAATCACCATATTCTTGTAGTTTTAAAATTAATTTTTCTATTGTATTTCTTGGATTTTGTATTGTTATTACGAGATCATCTGCGAAAGCCTTTAATTTATGATTATCCTGTTTTACCTTGATCCCTTCTATATTTTGATCTTTCCTGATTTCTTCCAATAATACTTCTAGAACCAATATAAATAATAACGGTGAAATGGGACAACCTTGTCTTGTGCCTTTTGTTATTTTACATTCCTGGGTTTCTTCTTCATTTACTATTATTCTTGCTTTTTGAATCTTGTATATTGCTCTTATTGCTTTTATAAATTTTTCCCCAAAATTTCTATTTTCCAGTACTTTAAACATAAATTCCCAATTAACGTTATCGAAAGCTTTCTCCGCATCTAGAAATAATAACATTATTGGTTTTTCATTATGAACGTTTGCATATTCAATTAAATTAATCACATGTCTTATATTTTCTTTTATTTGTCTGTTTGGTAAGAAACCATTTTGATCCTGATTAATAATTTTCTGTAATATTTTTTTTAACCTTTCAGCAAGAATAATGGCAAATATTTTGTAATCATTGTTTAGTAAAGAGATTGGCCTATAATTCTTACATTCTGTTAAGTCTTGGTTTTCTTTTGGTATTAACACAATATTTGCTTCTCTCCATGATAATGGTATGTCTGCACCCTGTAATATTGAATTGAATAGAATTTTTAATGGATTAATTAGATGTTCTTGAAATGTTTTATAATATTCGGCTATGAAACCGTCGTTTCCTGGTGTTTTCCCTGTTTTCAGTCTTTTGATTGCATCTTTGATTTCTTGTGTTGTAATGTTATTATTTGTAAAATCTTTGTCTTCTGTTAATTTTTCTAGTTTGCATTTTTCAATATATTCATCTATTTTATTTTTTGATATTTGTTGTTTTTGATATAATCTGGTATAGTAATCAAAGAAAGCCTTTTTGATATCTTCATTCAATCAATTCTTTATTCTTATCTCTAATTTTTGAAATATTTTTTTTTCCCTTTTCTTTCCTTAATTTGTATGCCAGCCATTTTCCTGGTTTATTTGCCTGTTCAAAATTTCTTTGTTTAATAAATTTTAGTTTTCTATTCAATTCTTCTGTTAGTTCTGTTTTGATTTGAAGTTGCAATAGTTTTATTTGGTTTCTTAATTCCTCTTTTTCTTTTTTTCTTCTATTGTTCTTTTGCAATTCTAATTCTTTCTCTTTTATCTGTTCTATTATTGTTTCTATTTTTTTTCCTGTTCTTTTTTTGATAATTATTAAGTGTTATCAGTTGTCTTCTCATATATGCTTTGCTTATATCCCAAACTGTTTCTATTTTAACTCCCTTGTCAATATTCCAAGTAAAAAATTCTTGTAATTTTTTTTCTAATTCTTCTATATATTTTTTATCTTTAAGAATATTTTCATTCATTCTCCATCTATATATTTTGGTATTGATGTTTAGGATCATTTGAATTGGGCTGTGATCTGAGAGTGTTTTTGGTAGAATTGACATGTCTTTTATTTTATTTTCTAAGCTTTTAGATATCCAGATCATGTCAATTCTAGAAAATGAATTAAATCTATTCGAATAAAATGTATAGTCTCTTTTATTTCCTTTATTGTGCCTCCAAGCATCTACTAACATTAAATTTTTAGCCATATTAAAAAATTATTTTGGTAGTTTTCCTTGGTTTTTGCTAATCTGGTTATCTGATTTCCTATCTATTTTAGGTTCCACAACCCCATTCAAATCTCCCATTAACACCCAATTTTTATTCGCATGTTCAGAGAGGACATCTGATAATTCTTTATAAAAAAAAATTTGATTGTTGTTTGGGGCATAAACCCCCACTATCCAAATTTTCATATTTTGGCTTTCAATTTCCACTATTAAAAATCTTCCCTCTTCATATTTTAATATTATTTTAGGTTTAAGCGAAGGTTTTACATAGATTACTATACCATTTTTTTTCTTTTCATTAGCTGTTGAGAATGCTAGCCCTAGTTTTTTATTGTCCAAATATTTTGTATCCTTTTTTTTTATGTGGGTTTCTTGAAGACAAATGATATCTAATTCTAATTTTTTTAAAATTTGAAATGTTCTATGTCTTTTCACTGGTGAGTTAAATCCATTGATATTCCATGTTAAATTTTTAAGTTTACTCATCTTTCTTACTTCCCAGTTCTTTCTCTAATCGTGCGTGCAGAGAAGGCATGCTTCGGACCCCCTCAACAAGAGAATTCCATCTAGCGGGGTCCAGGAGGCGTGCTTTCTCTGCGACAGCCCCCGCCTTATGGAACATCTTGCCCCCGGAGGTGAGACTGGCCCCTTCACTCCTGGCCTTTCGGAAGGCCCTTAAGACCTGGCTCTGCCGCCTGGCCTGGGACAACGGAGGTGGTAGTGCCTCCTGGGGTTGGCTGGCCCCGTAGCAATAAGACCTATGCTACGGTCTCCAATCCATCTTGGATTCTATTTTATTTTATTTTATTTTTGGATTTATTTTTATACATTTTCTACTTTGTATGGTTTTAAATATTTTAAATTTTTAAGTCTTAATTATTGTAACCCGCCCAGAGTCCCTTGTATGGGAGATGGGCGGGGAATAAATTAAATAAATAATAAATAATAATAATAATAATCTCTTGTGAAATTCCTTTGCTTTGTATATAGAATTTAGTCTATATCTTTGTCCCTTATACGTTAAGTTAACTCCTTCAAAATTCTCCCATCTAAAATTTATTTTGTGTTTCTTTAATGTTTCTGTCAGAAATTTATATTCTTTTCTTTTTCTTAGTATTCCTCCAGGTATTTCTTTAAAGATAGTGATAGCATTACCTTCAATCTCAATTTTTTTGTTAAATGCTGTTTGAATAACCATATCTCTATATTTTTTTTAGAAAATTCTATCAATATGTCTCTAGGTTTCTTGTTAATCTTTGCATATTTAGAGTTAACTCTATATATTTTTTCAATTTCATCATCTATTTTCTCCTCCTCCCATTCTATCAAATCAGCAATCATTTGAATAAGCAGTCCTTTAATATTTTCTTCTTTGTCTTCCTCCACGCCTCTTATTCTTATGTAACATTCTTTTTCTTTCAATTCCAGTAGTGCTAGGCGTTCTTCCTCTTCTTCTCTTTTTTCTTCACATTTATCCATTTGTTTTTTAATTTGTTGTATTTCAATATTAAATTTTTTTCCTATAATATCCATTTTTTGGTCTATCCTTTTTTCCAAATCTTCTAATCTTTCTTCTAACACTTTTTTCACAGTCTGTGTTATTGTTTCTGTGGTTTTTATTGTAAAATCTTCAAATAAGGCTTTCAACCCTTCACCATCAGATCCTCTTCTTGGTTGTCGTTTTGTGGCCATATTTTTTCCAACACCTTTCTATTTGTTATTTCCTCCTTTTATAACAAGATCTATATTCTAACTAATTAATATATTACAATATTTTATATCCTTATCCTTATATATATTTCCACTATTGTTTTATCTTATTTTATATTATACACAAACATACAAACAATATAGTGCAATACTATACTTATAGGTTTCCTTTATATATTCAATATTACTTTTTCCAAAATGTCTTTAAGATAGCCACTCTTAATAATTAATTAATTGAGTCTCAGTTTTTTTTTTTTTTGAGAAGTACTTCTTCCTTTCAGTCTCTCTCGCTTATTTTTTTGTTAAGAAATTTTGGCTTCTTTTAGCTTTAATCATCCATTATAAAGTTGTGGCAGAAAAATCAACCTTCGTCAAACCGTTTGTCTGACTTAGCCCGTTGGAATTGCTTTTGTCCCTCTTACCACTCAGCGTTGCGAGCCTCCATTTCCCTCCGACATTGACAATAACGAGACAGCAGACAAACAAATGGAGTGAACTTGTCCAGCTCGAATCCCTTCGTGGTGGCTGAGGTTCTTTTCCAGAGAGGTTTTTCTCCACCTCTCTGGCCGATCTCGTCCCTTCTCCTTCCGACGAAATCGCTTTTTCCAAACGGCTGCAGAAAAACTTTTTCGCGGAGCTCTTCTTTACCGCGTCTAGTCGCTTTCTCTGCTCACCCGGAAGTCAATAATAATAATAATAATAATAATAATAATAATAATAATAATAATGCAAAATGGCATAGAAGATTTGGCCACAGAGATGAATTTCTCATTGAGAAAATAAAGGATTAATACTTAGCAATGGGACTGAATGTCAAAAACAAAATCTAATAGACCTAAGAAAGTTTTTAGGTCTCGGTGAGACAAAGGAGTCAACTCCACCTATTGAAGTTGGATGTCTAAGCAAAGGAGGAAGCCAAAGCAAGTTAGCAAATAATGAGCAGTGGGAAAGCTACTATTCATTGCAACTGTGAGTAGACCTGACATCACAATGCAGATATGTTGCTGAATAGAAAGGTCAGTGAGCCAACACAAGAAGACTGGACAGCAGTAAGAAGAGTCAGCAGATACTTAAAAGGAAGTATGGACTTTAACTTAAAATTGCCTGTAGCTAATGATCCAAAACCTTTTGGATATACAGACCTGGATTGAGATGGAGGTAAATCTGATAGGAAATCAACTACAGGATTCATCTTCTTTCATGGGGGTGCTTCCATCGCCTAGTGCAGCCAGAAACAAAGCGTAGTAACCCATCATCTCCAGAGGCTGAATGCTGTGCTGCGGAACATGCCAGGAACTTGCGTGGCTGCCCAAACCATTGCCAGGCTTCAGAATAAAAGAACTGCAAACACAGTGCAGTGCAGACCCAATATGAAACACATAGACCATGTTAAACTGCACTATGTGAAGGACAACAAAGAATTGGGTCCACTAAAATGGAAGTTTGGTGTAGGCACCAGGCTAGAAACCAGGAGACTGTGAGTTCAAGTCCCACCGGAGGCACGAAGCCATCTGGGTGACCTTGGGCCAGTCACTCTCTCTTAGCCCTGGGAAGGAGGCAAGGGCAGACCACTTCCGAAATCAGGCCAAGAAAACTGTAGGGACTTGTCCAGGAGTCAACATTGACTCAAAGGCATACACGTACAAAATGGATGTACTGCCCAACTGATGATATGGTGACAGAGACGCTTACCAAGTCACTTCTGAGCGCAGCACCGGGATGACCAAAGCCCCCTCCCTTTGGGACTGTCCCTGCTAATTTCGCACAATATTGTTTCCAGTGTCTCTGAAGAGTTCTGTGCCTTTTGATCCCAATACAGATAATGTAGACTGTTGATATTACATTCTTTGACCATTTATTTTTTACCTGTTGTTCATGTCTTTCTCCCTGCTTTGCCTGCCTTTTGTCCTATTTTGCTGATAAGCTGTTTTTGATGTTTACTGATGTTTTATAAATAAAATTAAACTATAATATTTTGCTAGCTGGTTGGAGTGGTGTTTATGCTTGCTCTGATCTGGATATAGGGCTTGACTGGGAGTGTTGCTGGATGCAGACTAAACCCACAGAAATTTTCCCACAGTTTTGGAGGGGTCTGGGGATTTTAAGGTTTAAATGTAGCACATTAAGACTCATTAATATTATACACGTATATGCACCTATTACAGATCCAACAATGGAAGATATTGAGGAAGGCTGTGTCAAACTGAAAAAGGATTCAGTGAGATACTAGAATGCAAAATGTTGAAAAATAGAGAAACCTTGAATTTTAGAAAAATTTGGATTGGGTGAACACAAGGTTCATTGATGTTTGCAAAGAATGTTCTTTGTTTATTGCCAACAACATCTATTTCAAGCAATATAAATGCAGATTCTACACATGGACATCAGCAGAATTGCAACATTGTGATCAAATACACTATATAATAAGAAACAGCAGGTGAAATATCCGGTGAACTATTTAAAGCTGCTAGAGAAGAAGCAGTTCAGGTGTTAACAGTTTCATCCCAACAAGTATGGAACAAGTCTGTGTAGCTTAGAGATTGGAAAAGATTGATGTCCTGGAGCTGACTGTAGTTCAGATCACGAACTTCTTATTGCACAATTTAGAATCAGACTAAAGAGAATAGGGAAGACCCACAGATCAGTTGGATATGAGCTCACTAATATTCCCAATGAACATGCAGTGGAGGTGAAGAATAGATTTAAGGGACTAGATTTAGTAGATAGGGTCCCAGAAGAACTATGGACAGAAGTTCGCAACATTGTTCAGGAGGCGGCAACAAAAAACGTCCCAAAGAAAAAGAAAACCAAGAAGGCAAGATGGCTGTCTGCTGAAACACTGGAAGTAGCCCAAGAAAGAAGGAAAGCAAAAGGCAACAGTGATAGGGGGAGATATGTCCAATTAAATGCAAAATTCCAGAGGTTATCCAGAAGAGATAAGGAATTATTTTTAAACAAGCAATGCGCGGAAGTGGAAGAAGACAATAGAATAGGAAGGACAAGAGACCTCTTCCAGAAAATTAGAAACATTGGAGGTAAATTCCAGGCAAAAATGGGTATGATCAAAAACAAAGATGGCAAGGACCTAACAGAAGCAGAAGAGATGAAGAAAAGGTGGCAAGAATATATGGAAGATCTGTATAGGAAGGATAATAATATCGGGGATAACTTTGACGGTGTGGTCAGTGAGTTAGAGCCAGACATCCTGAAGAGTGAGGTTGAATGGGCCTTAAGAATAGGCTGACCATACGTCCCATTTTGAACGGGACAGTCCCATTTTTTAAACAATTCCCGACCATCCCATCATTTTAATAAAAATGTCCATTTTGTTCCATTCTCAATGAGAGAGCGCCCACCCGCCCCGTTTACAGGGGCGCCACAGGGAAAGCGCTGCTGGTGAGGCTGATAGACGCACGCACGCACTCCGTCTAACAGCCTCGCCAGCAGCGATTTCCCTGTGGCGCCCCAGCAAATGGGGCAGGTGGGCGCTCTCACGCACACACCTGCACATGCGCTCATGCACGCACGCACTCCATCTAACAGCCTCACCAGCAGCGCTTTCCCTGTGGTGCCCCGGCAAACAGGGCAGGTGGGCGCTCTCACACATGCACGCATTCACACCCACTTTGTCCGGCGAGCCGAGGGTAGGTTAGGGTCCCGTTTTCGTCTCAAGGAAATATGGTCAGCCTACTTAAGAAGTATTGCTAAGAACAAGGCAACAGGAGACGGTATCCCAGCTGAACTGTTTAAAACCTTGCAAGATGATGCTGTCAAGGTGATGCATGCCATATGCCAGCAAATTTGGAGAACACAAGAATGGCCATCAGATTGGAAAAAATCAACTTATATCCCCATACCAAAAAAGGGAAACACTAAAGAATGTTCAAACGATTGAACAGTGGCACTTATTTCACATGCCAGTAAGGTAATGCTCAAGATCTTGCAAGGTAGACCCCAGCAATTCATGGAGCGAGAATTGCCAGATGTACAAGCTGGGTTTAGAAAAGGCAGAGGAACTAGAGACCAAATTGCCAATATCCACTGGATAATGGAGAAAGCCAGGGAGTTTCAGAAAAACATCTATTTCTATTTTATTGACTATTCTAAAGCCTTTGACTGTGTGGATCATAACAAATTGTGGCAAGTTCTTGGTGGTATGGGGATACCAAGTCATCTTGTCTGCCCCCTGAGGAATCTGTATAACAACCAAGTAGCAACGGTAAGAACAGACCACGGAACAACAGACTGGTTTAAGATTGGGAAAGGAATACGGCAGGGCTGTATATTCTCACCCTACCTATTCAACTTGTATGCAGAACACATCATGCGATGTGCTGGTCTTGATGAATCCAAGGCTGGAGTTAAAATCACTGGAAGAAACATTAACAATCTCAGATATGCAGATGATACCACTTTGATGGCTGAAAGCGAGGAGGAGCTGAGGAGCCTTATGACGAAGATGAAAGAAGAAAGTGCAAAAGCTGGGTTGCAGTTAAACCTCAAAAAAACCAAGATTATGGCAACCAGCTTGATTGATAACTGGCAAATAGAGGGAGAAAACATGGAGGCAGTGGCAGACTTTGTATTTCTAGGCGCAAAGATTACTGCAGAAGCTGACTGCAGTGAGGAAATCAGAAGACGTTTACTTCTTGGGAGGAGAGCAATGACAAATCTCGATAAAATAGTTAAGAGATCCACCAATACCTACAGTTGAAGATTGGATTGTTAAATTAATGGATTTGGCTCAGATGGCTAAATTAACAGCTTTAATAAGACAGCATTCTATTTCTACATTTATATCAATTTGGCAACCACTTTTGGAATATTTGCTTGTAATCGAAAAAAATGATGTTTTGATTTTGGGTTTTAGAGATTGAATGATTTGTTGTAATAGAAATAATGTTATGATAGGTTAATTAATTGTAAGAGATTAGATTTGTATAGTAACCCTATATCTGTATCAGAAAAAGTCGGAAGTCGCCTTTTTTCTTTTTTCTTTCTATTCACATCTTTACAGTTTGTTCTTTTTTCTTTAATTCTGTTTTCTATCTATTCTATAGTTTTTCCTTTTTTGTATTTTAACTATATCTTGAAAATAAAAATTAAAACGAGAGAAAAAAAGATAAAATAGTTAAGAGCAGAGACGTCACACTGACAACAAAGGTCTGCATAGTTAAAGCAATGGTATTCCCCGTAGTAACCTATGGCTGCAAGAGCTGGACCATAAGAAAGGCTGAGCAAAGGAAGATAGATGCTTTTGAACTTTGGTGTTGGAGGAAAATTCTGAGAGTGCCTTGGACTGCAAGAAGATCAAACCAGTACATAGGTAAAGGTAGGTAAAGGTTTTCCCCTGTACAGTCGTGTCCGACTCTAGGGGACGGTGCTCATCTCCGTTTCTTAGCCAAAGAGCCAGCAGTGTCCGAAGACGCTTCCACAGTCATGTGGCTGGCATGACGCGTGCGGAACGCTGTTACCATCCCACAGAAGTGGTACCTATTTATCTACTTGCATTTGCATGCTTTCAAATTGCTAGGTTGGCAAGAGCTAGGGCGAGTGCAGGAGCTCACTCCGTCACGTGGCACTCGGGTCTCGAACAGCCAACCTTCCAATCGACAAGCCTGGCATCTTAACCACTGAGCCATCGCGCCCCTCATACTCCCAATATATACCAGTACATACTCCCATGTCCCAGTACATACTCCAGGAAATAAAGCCAGACTGCTCACTTGAGGGAATGATATTAAAGGCAAAACTGAAGTACTTTGGCCACATAATGAGAAGACAGGATACCCTGGAGAAGATGCTGATGCTAGGGAAAGTGGAAGGCAAAAGGAAGAGGGGCCAACCAAGGGCAAGATGGATGGATGATATTCTGGAGGAGATGGACTCGACCGTGGGAGAGCTGGGGGTGACGACGGCTGACAGGAAGCTCTGGCATGGGCTGGTCCATGAAGTCACGAAGTCGGAAGTGACTGAACGAATAAACAACAAAAATGCAAGTATTCCCTCTTCCAGAAAGCCTCTCCTGCTCCGGAAAGCTTGAAAGTTGGTTTTTGTGTAAGTCACAATCTAAATGAAGCAATATTTCCTGAGCAAGGGGCAAACTGAGTAGTGGAGGTGGGACCAGCTGAACCACCAGATTCAGAGATGCTCAGTTTTCTGTGTGAGGTGTGTGGGGTGTGGCACCTACCCTTGCACTTAGTCCTCGGTGCTTCTAGACCAGTGTTTCTCAACCTTGGCAACTTTAAGACATGTGGACTTCAACTTCCAGAACTACCCAGCCAGCATGCTGGGGAAACACTGTTCTAGACTGATATTTCCAGGTGCCATTGGCAAGGCTGTACTACTGCCCCTTCACTCTTCTAAGCATACTGCCCACCTCATCTAAAACACCAAATAGCTGCCCACTTCCTAAGCTGTTGTCTTTATGCAAAATAAAAAATAAAAATCCCATAGTCAAGTTTAAATCAGGCCTTATGTAACCTACATAGCATCAATATCAGAAAGGAGATGTAAGTGCATGTACAAATTATTGAACCAATGCACTAATTGCTCAGACAAGTAAAATTTTGTTTAAGCTCTTATAAAGAATAGAGCCATATTTGGAAAGAGAAATGCCACATGAACAAACAGACACAAGATCAGATAGCTAACATAATATGGATAAGATAGAGCACAAATAATGTAAGAAGGAAGTTTATCTTTGCTTTACTGGCTCAGTAAGGCATTTGACTGGATAGGTAATTCCATAATGTGGAATATATTAATGCTAATAGATATGCCAGAATATTGATAATTCTTTTGAGGAATCTTTCCATAAAATAAACTCTGCTAAGAAAAAGGTTTTAAGAGATAGAGTGGTTCAGAATATGAAAGGGAAAGAGATAAATATGCATTTTGTCCCCATAATCTGTTTAATCTATAGTGAATTTATTATAAGGTTGGCAGGATTGGAAGAGATGACAGTTGGAATAAAACTGTTTGAGATAAACAAACAACATCACTTTGTTAGCCAGAAGTAAACAAGACTTAGAAAAGCTCATTATGAAAATAAAAATGGGAAGTTAAAATGTTGGGTTAATGTTAAATTTTAAGGAAAAAAAGATAATTTGAACCAGCATGCGTAATTACATTCGAGCTGATGGTGAAGAATTGAAGTAGTTGTATTTCCTAGGGTTCAAGAATAAATATGGACACTATTCTGGAAAAGTAAATAGGAAATGAATCCTAAAGAAGCAGCCAATGACAAATAGATATGAACACAAAGGATAATTATATTTCTATGCACAAAAGATCAGATCTTCAGGGAAAGTTTGAATACAAAGGTCCAACAAAACTAAGACTGGTGCCCTCAAATTATGGATAGTTACTAAGAATACTACTGTAAGAAGAATGAGTTAATCAGACTTGTACCAAATAAAGACTGATTGCTCCCTTGAGGTGATGATTAACAAGCAGAAACTCCTATATTTACATAAAATGTGAGTGGACATAGACTAGAAAAAACAAGTATACTTGGCAAGGTTGAGGGAACTAGAAGGGAAGAAATAAAGCAATGAAAGTGGATGGACAGAATCCATTTATTATTTATTTATTTATTTATTTATTTATTTATTTATTTATTTATTTATTTATTTATTTATTTATTTATTTTATTCTATAGCCGCCCATTTCAACAAGTGACTCTGGGCAATTTACAGGACTGTACCTGGAAGAGCTACAAATTATTATTAAAGGTAGGTTGAGATAGTCAGCATTGGTCCATGTAGTCACCAAGTGTTGATTTGATGACTTCTAACTGTGGAAGACATGTTGGGTAGCCATTTGGAGGATGTCAAGGAAATAAATCAAGGAACTTCCTCTTACCATAAAGAGTGGGAAGTGTAAATCAGGGTTTCCATTAAGCTGTGGAAAAGTTGTGATGAAGAGGAGACAACATTAAAATCTAGAGTTAATAGATTGGAGCAAATCAGAAGAAATCAGCTATTGAAAATGCCCAAATCAACTAAGGGGAGCTTAACCTTTTACTAAAATCTCCAGACTGCGACAGTTTGTAGGTCTGATTGATGGGTGTCAGGGACGTTAGCAGGCCATAGATCCTATGACTCCAAAGCCAGCTCTGTCCCACCCACAGAAGGCTACAGATATTATTTCAGCATCATGAAACCCAGTAACAAAGGTTGAAAATCTGACCTGATTCTTCCTATGCCCTAGTCCATAGCTTTCCAAACTGTGTGTCACGACACTTTAGTGTGTCGCAACACACAGTTTGGTGTGCCGCAACACAACGCGGAAGCGGCGGCGGGGGTGTGCACGGCAGTGGCACGGCGGCGCGCACGGCAGCAGCAGTGTGCACGGCGGCAGCGACGTGCCATCAGCGCTTCCGCGTTTTAGCGGAGGCTGTTGCTGCCACCGTGCACGCCCCCACCGCCACGCCCCCCATGCACATGCGCCCCTGCGCCGCCACCACTGCCGCCATTGGTGTGTCGCCAACGGCGGCACTTTGGAAGGCACTGCCCTAGTCACAAATTATGTGGGGCTTTGTAAGTAAACACCAGCTCTTTGAATATTGTGGAGAAGCAGATCTAGAGTCAGGGAAGTGGTTGAAGTACATGCAACTTACTGTCCTACCCTTTGATATTCATAGATTTAGCAAGGTTTTAAAACTATTTTGTTTATTATTTCTTGATGTCCTAATCATTTCCCAAGGAACCCCTCCATGGGAGAGGAGATCTGGCAGCTCAAGAGCTGCTCTCCCCACTCCCACCACACCCCTCTTGTGGCCATTGCTCCAAACCTTGGCCTCCCGGGATCTGCTGGTGTGCCTGCATGGTAAGGAAAAGGACAGCGGGCTCTTTGTCCCAGGGGGACAGCCATGGCATCGTTTTCCTACTGCCAAAAGATACACAGTATGACCCTGAAAATCAGTAGCCAGGGACCAGCAGCCTCACGTGGCAACTTGAGGAGCAGGATAGGTTCCTGCCCTAAAGTTACCACAAATATTAAGGACCGCAGACAGACTGCCCAGCAGGGCTTGTGCTGGAAGAAGCTGGCAAACCCCATTTTAGAACTGGCCCAGGTAAACAATGGGTACAGGCTGCTCCATGGAGGGTCAGGGTCAAGTTGAAGGCAATGCCATCTCTTTATGTTCTCCAAATATGGGATTGAGGCATCTTCAGTCCACAGTTAGCAGGTTGTCTGGAGGAGTCTGCTGAAGGAGAAGCAGCAGACGTGTACAATCCTCTTTGACTCACCCCCCTACACCAGACCTTTTCTGAATGGCTGTCAAGATGGCTTTGATGTCTATAGAAAAATATCTGTACCTACAAAAAAGGTGGGGGGATTCATTTACCTGGTAAACTAGTCAGCCTCCTGCCCTCTTTATTTTTATGCCAATCGCACAGCTGGGATGAAAGAAACATTCCCCCAATGCTTAGAAACTAATCATTCCATAAGACAGAGAAGATTTCAACTGCCTGTTTATATAAATACCGCAGCATGGCAAACCTGTTAAATTATTCTAATTAGCAGCTTTTACGCTTTCAGTCCTTTTGTTGCATTGCATGAGGCATTTTAATCCATTATTTGTTTGTGCAGCAGCTGCGCTTGACACGAAATTCCGGGGAAAACAGTGCATTAGTGACGGCACAAAGCAGCAGGTGAAGAGTCCCTGCTCTCCACCGCAATTCCCAAACTCTTTGTTAAGGCATCTTCTTTTCTGCTGTTCCGCGGGGGGCTGAATCAGCTCCTTCTAGCTCCTTTTGGAAATCTTGCTGGGGCCCCTCAAACTGCGACAATGGCTTTCTGAGGTGAGAAAGCCGTGGGGTTCTTCCTGCTTAGGTGGACAAATGGCAATTGGCAATGTGTTACTCATACTTCTGAGCGAGGTCTTGTGCAGGGGGGAGACACTGGCACAGCACAAGAAGAAGCACAGAAGTCGAGCCCCATCCCAGGCGCGTCCTCCTTTCCCGCCTGTCCACCATCTTGAGGCACCTTTTTACTCAACCATTCGGAATCATCTTTAGTTCTTAGTGCTTCAGAGATTATTTTTTTTAACAGTGTTTATATGTTAGATTCATACCCTACCTTTTATTCAAGAGCCCAAGGTGGCGCTAAGAATTTTGGTTATAACACGCAGATGGAACAATGGGAAAATATTTGTCTGAAAGGACTGAAATTCACATTTTGTTACAATTTAAAAGAGATTTTTAATAAAATGATGTACCTTTGGTATATGACACCAGAAAAACTATCTAGAATGTATAAAGGTACTTCGAATTTACGTTGGAAATGTAGAAAATGTGAAGGGTCATTTTATTATGCTTGGTGGACTTGTGAAGAAGTTAGAACATTTTGGGTTCAAATACATAAAGCAATACAAAGAATTTTAAAGATTAATATTACACTGAAACCAGAACTTTTCTTCTTGGGACTAATGGATAGACAACTAAAAAAGTCTTATGGAAGACTGTTTTTGTACATGGTAACTGAAGTGAGATCATTATATGCACAAAGATGGAAAGACTCTGAAATACCCACAATGGAAGAATGGCTGGTGAAGATGACAGAATTTGCAGAGATGGCAAAATTGACTTGTCTGATTAGGGCATTGCTTTCCAAACTTTTCATGTTGGAGACACTCTTTTTAGACATGCATCATTTCGCGACACACTCTTACAGCAGGGCATCATTTCGTGACACACTCTTACAGCAGGGCACAAGGCAGGCACTAGGACCTGCGTGGAATCCTGGCAGGGCTCAAAGGCAGCAGCAGCCACGACACACCCAGACACTGCAGCCGACACACAAATGTGTCGCGACACACAGTTTGGAAAGCTCTGGATTAGGGGAATGACTACATTTGTTAGTGACTGGAAACCTTTTATGGACTTATTGCTGAAAATGGGGAAAAAAAGAACTCATGATTTATGGGTTTGATGATGAGAAAGGGTAGAATATGGAAAGAAGGGGGCCACAATGTAACCTTAGAGAGAGAAGATAAAATATAAGTGCATTTACAACTGCTGTAAAGAAGATCAGAAGTCACTCCTTCATATCTTCCTCTTTTCTTTCTCTTTCTTTTCTTTTCTCTTTTCTTTTCTTTCTTCCTTATTAACTTATCACTTTTCTTTTACTTTTCTTTACTCTTGCTTTCCTTTTTAAAAAATCTGTAGTGTTTTTATTCTGTAAAAAAACAGTTAATAAAAGTTAATTTTTAAAAAAGAGCCCAAGGTGGCATGCTTAGCACTCCTTCCGTCTCTTCCTCCTGTGGCTGAGAGTGGGCAGAACCTGGGTCTCCCGGTGCCAGTCCAACAGCTGAACCACTACACCACACCGGCTCTCATTTGCAGAGCTTTGCATCAGCAGGAAGTTGGAGGAGAACCTCAGGAAAATGGCATCCTGGGTTTGACTTCACCACAAAATCAATCCCTGGGTGTGAAGCCATAGGCAGCCAAAGCAACGCCATCTATGCACAAAGTGGAGGTATGGGGAAGTTTGTAAACTACTAAAATCTTTCTGAGGGCAGCTTTCTCAAGGGGAAGGGGGCAGCAAAAATTGTATTGGGTTTGTACAACCAGAACTTACTCGAGTTCTGCTTGGACAAACTGACAACAAAATCAGGATTTCTCACAGTTGGTGCTAGAAAATGAAAATACAGATTCGATATAAATGTGGGACAAGAAATGAAGGAATTATCTAAAGCCAAGCAAGCTCATCCTTCCCATCAAAAATACTATCTTAAATTTAATTCTTTTATTGTTTAGGTAATGATAAAAATTGGTGTATTTATTTCTTCCCGACTCCTAACCCTAATGAAATCATTGATCGATTAGCCATGGAGAGATGTCACAGCAATTCATTTATCATTTTGGTGGGTCATGGCCCTGCTAAATTTGAGAACTGGCTTAAGGGAAGGAACTGCTTCTCCTTCACCACCCCAAAGAGAACCGGACATACTAGGCCACAGTATTTTGAGTGCCTGTTGGGCAGTGGATAGCGGAGGGAAAATCTTGGGCTTGCGTTTGGTTGGTAATACAAAATATTTAGTTGTGGATCTCACTGTATTATTAATTTGTAGCTTCACTTCCTTCAAGGAGAAACCATGGAGAAGCTAGATTCTCCTAGGATGCTGGATTTGCCTTCTACTGATGGCAGTGAAAGGGGAGAGGTGATTAGGATACAGAGACGCACACATCCTGTATTGTTAAAAATTATACAGGTGTGTAAGGGTGGCCAGTCTGGAGAGGACTTCTGGGAATTCCAGTCGCAACACATTCGTAAGGCGTTTGGGTGGGGAAGCCTGGTAAACAGAAGGCTTATCAAGAAAACTGCGGTTGCAATTTAATGTCCACCACCACTGGACCAGTTACAGCAGCCCTACCCGTCTTTGCATAGATAAGCAGACACCTGATGTTAATTTCACCCTGGCCTGCCACTGAACATTTGGAGAGAGAGAACTGTTCCCCCACAGGGCAGCTGGCAGAAACTGCCCATGGCTTCCTTGTGTGGCTGTCGGCAGCGTGTCTCACAGTCGGCAGTGTGTCTCACTGAGCTTCTGTCAGCAAGGAAGCCACAAGCAGCTTCTCCATGGAGCACCCCACGGGGAAGCCCCCTGTGGTTTTCTCACCAGGCTGTAGGCAACGCTTCCTCCCCGCGCTGCTGCTTCTGCCCTGCCTGGAAGCTGGGGCAGCTTCACCACGGAGCTGGCAGAACAGCTGCCAGGAGCCCTGCAGGGAAACAGCCCCTGGGGAAGGTGCCCCGGGGGCTCTTTTGCCAGCACCCACAGGCAGCTTCACTGTGGGAGGTGGGGGTGCCACTTCCACCCCACCTCCTTCCTCTGTGGGAAGGAAAGCAGCGAAAATGGCTCTCCAGCCACCCCTCGAGGGGGAAGGCAGGGGGAAGCAGGCCTGTCTGATGCCAACGCAACTGCACCGAAAAGGCCCTCTTCCCCGGCTTGCTTCCCTCCTGCGGCTGCTCCTGCCATCTGCGATCGCCAGGAGAAGAGGGAAGTGGGAAAAGCGGGGGACGACCGATCCTTTGCTGTCAATTCTCTAAACCCAGAGAGTGGAACAAATGGAATGGGTGGCAGTGGGACAAACATTAAAATCCAGTCAACTCGACTAGGTTCAATTAACACGGCTAGTTCCTGTATATTTAAAAATATGGCAGTTTAAAAATATGATTTAGTGGCAACAATGGGAGGTCACCAAGTGGTTGGGGAAGGGTGGCTTTGGGGGACAAATGCTGATTTATGCCTGCCTCTCGTTCACTTGGCTAAAAGGAAAACAACTGGTGGTCAATGAATCTCAGGTGTGGCACTATCTCCCGTGAGCGCAAAGGCTGGGGTTACAGGACATGCTTAAACAGAACAGCTACAAACCTCACAGCTGCATTTGCCCAGCATGTGAAGTATCCTTCCTTCCTTCTTTCCTTCCTTGCTTAACCTGTTAGAGCCCAGCCTGCTTCATTTGTTCATGATTAAAGGTATTGTGCAAACCCAGAAAGTAAATTAATCTAGTAATCAGGTTCTGTGTGTTGACTGAACACTCCCTATGTCTCCATTCTGCACACATGTCATGACTGAGAAATCCTCAAGTAAAATTGATTGATTGATTATGTGCTATCAGGTCATTTAGTAGCTTTCCAAAACCAACCAACCAACACAAGGAGAAACAAAGATAAACATTTTACAAGCCTTTTTTGTGTACTGATTGGGGGGAAAAAGTGATACTTTTCAGAAAAAGACCAGAAATGTGCTTAAGAAATCAATCATTAGTTTGAAATCAAAATGATGGAGTTTTTAAATGGCTTGCAGGCTTGATCTAAGGCCCAATTTATATACTTTTACATTTCAGTTATTTTAATAGGAGCAAATTATCTATGTTATATTATCTACAGTTTTGTTGTTTATTCGTTCAGTCGCTTCCGACTCTTCGTGACTTCATGGACCAGCCCACGCCAGAGCTTCCTGTCAGCCATCACCATCCCCAGCTCCCCCACGGTCAAGTCTGTCCCCTCCAGAATATCATCCATCCATCTTGCCCTTGGTCGGCCCCTCTTCCTTTTGCCTTCCACTTTCCCTAGCATCAGCTTCTTCTCCAGATATCCTGTCTTCTCATTATGTGGCCAAAGTACTTCAGTTTTGCCTTTAATATCATTCCCTCAAGTGAGCAGTCTGGCTTTATTTCCTGGAGTATGGACTGGTTTGATCTTCTAGCAGTCCAAGGCACTCTCAGAATATCTACTGTAGAATTAGCTACAGTACATTGCTGCATTTCCATAGGGGCTTTCACACCTTTCTTTGAAATGAGGGAGACCGTAGGATTAGAGCCATGCAGAGGAATCCTCACTCGTGGATTACAATGCTCTGATGTTGGAATCTCCATATTGCCCTAGGTTTACTGGCAATAAAAGGAAGGAAGGAAGGAAGGAAGGAAAGAAGGAAAGAAGGAAAGAAGGAAAGAAGGAAGGGGATTTTCCCCCTTCCTTCCCCCTCTCTTCCTCCTCCCTAGACAATTTCATTGTTTTACTGTTAAACTGTTTCAGTCTTGCACAAAACTAATAAAGCTAGCAGTGCCAGGCAAAGTGAGCTACTACAGTACATACATTTGATGGACCACCAAGACGGTGGTCCATGTTGGTGCAGCTTTTTAGGGAGACAAAAGCAGAATGTGGCAAAAGGAGCAGGCCGGGAATAGTAAGGGATGGGTGTGTGACAGCTTGAAACAACCAATCACTGCCTCTCTGTTTCTATCTACAGTACTCCTGGTCACCTGACTTTGCTTCTGAAGTGATGAATGCTGAAGTCTAACATACTTTACACATGTTGAGGCTAACCTTGGATGGGGTTGGAATAATGAGGGAAATACTACTTTAATAGCAGCACAGTCTCTGAGGACTTCCTTCTGTCTCTCTCGTGGGCTGAAGGCAACATGATGAGATGAAAGCAGTGCCCTGGGGTTAAGGAAATAAAAAGGATATCCCCTAAATACCTTTGTGCCATGGTAAGATGCAAGTCTTACTTAGACTCAGTTCTATTCAAAAATGTTCTGGTTTTTGTCATGGGTGTTTAAGGGCTGGGAGCAAACATTTGCTACCTTATTTGCTGGATAGTACAGGCCTGGGAAAGCAGCCTCTTCAAGAGTAGTCTCTACACTGAAGTAATAAATGCTATTCAGCTCCATGGAAGAACCATATAAAATGTAGCCTATTAAGTCTGAAGAGAAATTAATTCATTAATACGATACAGCAAGAGGGACTCCTGCCAAACTCATTAGTATACTTTCTTCATTCTTATTCAGTGTCTGCTTACACTTACTTAAAAATTACAGCAGGCAAGCAATTTAATGTCCTCCTTTTGGGTATTAATTTTCCTCTAATGAAAAACTAACATTCATGTATGTCTATGAAGGTTCTCAGTCATCCAGGTGGAACAGTCTGTGGCTTGAATCATGTCAACTGGATTTCTATTTTCTTAGTGGAAACGTTTCACTCCTTATCCAAGGAGCTTCTTCAGTCTGAGTAAAGTTAGTAAGGGAATCCTTAAATATGTTTCTAGGGTGGCTGTGTGACCTTGCACCTGGGGCTAGGTCATGGTTATTTTTGAGATGTTTGTTTCTAAGTCCCTTTATCATCTAAAGGAGGATCGTTAAGATTACCCTGCTGCTGTTGAGCTTGTGAAATGGTCTTAATCTTCCTAGGCACAGAAGACAAAGCAGGAAGGAAGATAGGGGAAAGGTTATGCCTGAGGCCCCCACCTCTATTCAAGGAAGGATTTTCCAAGTTGGCATGAATGGATTCCTTGACCCCTCTCTCAAACCACCTATCTTCTCTGTCTAAAATGTGAACATTAATGTCCTCAAATGAGTGTCCTTTTTCCTTTAGATGAAGATAAACTGCTGACTCTGGTCCTGTGGTGTTACTTCTCCTGTGTTGGGCCATCCTCCTGTACAAAGGTTGTTTGGTTTCTCCAATGTAGAGTTCAGAGCACTCCTCACTGCACTGGATTGCATACACTACATTGCTTTCCTTGTGTTTTGGAGTTTGATCTTTGGGGTGTACAAGCCTCTGTCTCAGTGTGTTGGTGGGTTTGAAATATACAGGTATGTGGTGTTTGCCAAATATCCGTTTGATCTTTTCAGACACGCCAGCCATGTAAGGAATGACCAGGTTCTTCCGTTTACTCTGAGTCTCAGCCCTATCTGTCGCTGTTTTAGGTCTGGTAGACTTAGATTTGGTGAAGGCCCAATTTGGATATCCACAGGCCTGCAGAGCTGTTCTCAGATGCTGCTTTTCATTCTTTTTGGAATCCATGGAGGTGGGGATGGTTTCTGCACTGTGTGACAATGTCCTGATGACTCCTAGTTTGTGCTGCAGTGGATGGTGGGAGTCAAACATCAGGTATTGATCTGTGTGTGTGGGTTTCCTGTAGATCCCTATTTCTAGCTTGCCACCGGTCCCAATGAGGACTTCACAGTCTAGGAATGCCAGTCTGTTGTCCTTGGTGTCTTCTCTGGTGAAGCTAATGTTGGCATCTAAAGTGTTTATATGGTCCGTGAAGGCCTGTACTTCCTGGGCCTTGATTTTGACCCAGGTGTCATCCACATACCTAAACCAGTGGGTGGGCACCGTTCCCTGGAATGTGTTGAGTGCTTTCTTCTCCACTTCTTCCATGTATAAATTGGCCACAATGGGTGACACAGGAGAACCCATGGCACAGCCGTGCTTTTGTCTGTAAAAGTCACCTCTGTATGTGAAATAAGTGGTGTTAAGACACAGGTCCAGAAGATGGCAGATCTGGTTTGGGTTGAGATGGCTTCTCCTTTCCAGGGTGCTGTCCTCTTCTAGTCTCTTCCTGACAGCAGATAGAGCATGAGTGGTGGGGATGCTGGTGAAAAGGGAGGACACATCAAAGGAGACCATAGTTTCATCTGTATCCAGTTTCAGGATCTTTGCTTTGGAAACAAATTCTTCCGAATTATGGATGTGGTGTTCAGAGTGTCCAACTAGAGGTGCTAGTATGGTAGAGAGGTGTTTGGCAATGTTGTATGTTACCGAATTGATGCTGCTGACTATGGGTCGGAGGGGTGTTCCTTCCTTGTGGATCTTAGGAAGTCCGTAGATGCAGGGGATGGCTTCTCCAGGATACAGACGGTGGTAGGTAATCCTATCGATGGAGCCATCATGTTCCAATTGTTTCAAACTGTCTATTGCCTTTTTCTTGTAATTGTTGGTTGGGTCTCTTTTCAGTTTTTCATATGTATGGTGATCCTCCAAAAGTGAGGTAATTTTATTGTGGTAGTCTGCAGTGTTTAGAACCACTGTACATCTTCCTTTGTCAGAGGTAAAATGGTGATGGTTTCATCTTTGCTGAGGGCTGTCAGGGCTCTCCTCTCTTGGACGGTAAGGTTGGGGGGAGGAGGTTGAGCACTCATTGAACATTCATGTAACGTCACTTAATGCAACAATACAGAACTTCCTTTAAGAATTAATTAAATGGAGCATTTCTGAGTACTGTACGGCATGCATAAATCCTCAACCGCCTGTTAATGAAGCAGCAACCTTTCTTCTTGTAGGCCTGAATTCAATTCAAGTACCCAAGTTCACTTGCCTTAAAAACAGCAGAGCTTTCTCCGTATTCCTACTTTCCTTCTAAGAATCATTATGGCACTAAGTTTCCTCAGAACACCTGAAAACATGTTTTTTCTTTGAAAGGCTCAACTGGTAAAGATTTAAATAAGCATAGATTTCTGAGAAGGGGGGGGGGGGAACCAAGCCGCTATCAAACAAAATAAAGCAAGTGATGTGGTTCCATCTAGTGGAGCAACATTTTTTCCCCCCAAGTCTAAGGAACTAAAAGATAGAAATGTGCATTTAATGCCGTTGAATCCTGAGCTGAATCAGGCCACCATAGAAGGAATCTTTGGCTGTCCAAGGCAAAGGAGGTTTCTGGCCAAAGTGACCAGAACGCAATACAGTATGGACTTTTCCAAAGCTTAAGAAACAATTCAGTAAGTTATTCAGGATGTTGAGGGTCTGCAGAAAGGCAATGGTATGATTTTTTTTAAAAGGCTACTTCATTTTTCCATTCCTGAGAAATACTAGAGTATGTTTGACCAGGTAATGATGATGGTGGGCCTCTACAAGGGGAAGCGTGTTTCCTGGGCTGGCACCCTATTTATGGAATTCCCTCCCCCGAGTCCCCACTGGCATCATTCTGGGGTCAAGTGAAGACCCTTCTACTTTCCCCACCCTTTAAACTGGCTTTTATTATACTTCAATTACATTTTAATTTATATTGTTGTAGTCTTTGAATGACCACCTTGCAGCTGCCTAGTTTATATGGTGTTTTTACTTTGCATTTTATTGTATATGTTTTTATTCAGACTGTATTTTTAGTATTTTATTGTAACCTGCCCGAGAGCTTTGGCTATTGGATGATTTAAATAAATACAGACTTTCTATCACAGAACTTTGTGGATGGATGTTGACTCCTATTACAACGGATTGGCTCACGTTTGCTCTGTATTCTATTAGTTGAGGCCCATCTAAGCAGGGACATACAACTTGCTTTGCTGAATATAAGAGGGTTTTTTTAGACTTGCAGCCATACCTCATTCTTTGAAGAATCCTTGATCTGGGTCTGACATTGTGACGTTTTCACAAGAAAAAAAAGTTTCTCTTCTCGTAGTTGTCAGTTGTTGGTCATCTTGTCAGAACCATCAGCATTATCACCTCTTGTCCCAATATATTTTTTGTCCTACTTATCAGAATATTTCCTCTGAATATGTTGTGTTCATTTTATATGATTTAAGGGATCGTTATCACTATGTTTTCTATGTGCTGTACTCGTGATAATTTCATTTCATTTCATATAGAGAGGCTGCTGTAAGCTAGGAGTACACTTACACATAAAGGAACCACAAGGAACCCTGGGATGGAAATAAACCTTGAAAATAAGACAAGATTTGATCTCACTCACCCTCCAAGGCAAACATCCAGTGCTTGCAGACAGGTGAGTTTTGCAGAGTTTATAGTTTCAACTCACTTCAGAAGCTCTGCTAAAGAGGGGCAGTGGTTCCCCCTTCACTAAATGTAGAGCCTTTTGTACAGGTAGAAGCTGCAGTAGCAGCTCTAGTGATGGTAGAGGAAGAAATACCTTGCTAGCCACTTCTGAAGACATCTCTGATGTTTTGGAGACATGGGTATAGGTAAGGAGTAAGAATTCTGGAGGAAGAAACAGCATCACATCTGTAACGCTGAACTGAATGAAACAGAGCACATTGTCTTATTGTTTTATATAGGCAAATGAAGCACTTGATAGAGCCTTCATGGGGCTCCTGCATGAGTATTGGAGGTATACTGAAGGTTGTGGCTTCAGGACAAGAGGACATCTCTAGCGGGACTGTCCTTGAAGAATAGAGATGTTTGATGTCACTTGCATTTAAAGTCAATGTGAGATCTGAACTTTAACATCTGCAGTAGAGAGACTCCTACTGGCAGGAAGGAAGAGAACTTTTGCTGCAATTTGTACCCTCCAGAGATGTACTCAAGCGTCTCCTATTTCTTTGGAGATGTCAGAGCTCAAGCATCTGCAGCAAAAGGAGGGACCCACAATAACTTCTTTCCCTGTTTTGTCAGAAGAACCATCATGTGGAATACTATCAAGGGATGCTGCTGAGAGTTTTTCTTCAGTACGCAGTACACTTTTTAAGTGTTTTTCATATACTACAAGTCGTGACCAGAGCACATTCAAATTTGTTATTTTTTCTGAGCTTGAATTACTGTTTGTTTGATGAGACTTGAAGTGTTATGATGGTCATGGTTACCTCCGTAATGGCAAATATTCATCTACCAATGTAGTCTTCATTTCAAGTCTTTGAGACCTGGCTGAAAAGTAGCCTCAGCCATTTTCTACAAGCCGAGTCACACCCACATTTAATTGTGTAACACTTGTCCTTTCACCAACCTAAATGCCCTTCTGGCAGGTTTTTTGATTTGTTAATTTGATCTACATCTCTGTATAAGCAAAACCAATAGTGGCATGAGTGTAGCTTTCTCCCGAATGAAGCGTAGAGTGTTTGAGGATCGGGACATTCGCAGGGAGACCAAAATACTTGTTTACAAAGCCATTGTACTACCAACCCTTCTGTACGCCTGTGAAACATGGACCCTCTACAAACGCCACCTCCAACTTCTTGAAAGATTCCATCAACGCTGCCTCTGAAAAATTCTGCAAATTACTTGGGAAGATAGGCGGACTAATGTTAGCGTATTAGAAGAAGCGAAAACCACCAGCATTGAAACAATGATCATCCAACATCAACTTCGCTGGACCGGTCATGTTGTTCGAATGCCTGACCATCGTCTTCCAAAGCAGCTACTTTACTCCCAACTTAAGAATGGAAAACGGAATATTGGTGGACAGCAAAAGAGATTCAAAGATACTCTCAAAGCTAATTTAAAAAAATGTAATATCAGCATTGAGAACTGGGAAGCCCTAACTCATGAGCGTTTCAATTGGAGGTCATCCTTTATTAATGGCGCTATGGACTTTGAAGAAGCACGAGTACAGGGCGAAAAGGAGAAAAGAGCTAAAAGGAAGGCACGTCAGGCAAACCCTCATCATGACCGTCTCCCACCCGGAAACCTATGCCCTCGTTGTGGGAGGTTGTGCGGATCCAGAATTGGCCTTTATAGCCACTTACGGATCCACCGTTAAAATTTTACCTTTGGAAGACAATCTTACTCGGCTACAAGTGATCGCCAATGATGATGAGTGGCATGACCCTGTTTGCTGGAAATCACTTAACCAATGTTTTAAAAACTTGCTCAATTTCCAGAGAAATCAGATTTCCATAAGGACGCAGAAATAGAAATCATCACGATTTCCCCCTTTCCATTCTTGAAACGGGTCATCACTGTTGCATGGGGATGTTTGAAGCCGTCTCCGAGGCAAAGAGATAGTTACTTCTCTCAGGTACAGTAGCTCAGAAGAGTTACTTGGAGGCAGTCAGAAGGGATGTAGAAATTTTATCAACCCTGCAATGCCAGACTGAGGTTGCAATTCTACAAATAACTGGGTTACATAAACAGACATAAGCTGTTTGAACTCAGTGGTCTTTTCAGTAAACATGAATATCATCATGTTGCTAGTAGGCAAGAAACATTTCACTTAAAATAGAAGCCTACTACATCTGTTAGCATTAGATACCCATTTACCTGTTTTGGGCAGAACACGCTGTACTCCATTTTCTGCTTTTCATTGCTAGTTATGATCTTGGCAATGATCTCTGCACCCAGATCTGAGGGTGCACTACCACCACAACAAATCCTTTTGAAAGGATCAAGAGTAACTGGAAAGGCAGAACTACTCCCCCCTCCCACCAGGATAGGAAATAGAGAATGTGTCTTAAGTAATGCTTTAAAGCAGAGCTTTCCAAACTTTTCATGTTGGTGACACACTTTTTAGACATGCATCATTTTGCGACACGCTCTTACAGCAGGGCAACATTTCACGACACACACTTACAGCAGGGCACAAGGCAGGCACTAGGACCTGCATGGAATCACAGCAGGTTTGGAGGCAGCAAGGCACAAGGCAGGCACTAGGACCTGCGTGGAATCACAGCAGGTTTGGAGGCAGCAAGGCACAAGGCAGGCACTAGGACCTGCGTGGAATCCTGGCAGGGCAGGTTTGGAGGCAGCAAGGCACAAGGCAGGCACTAGGACCTGCGTGGAATCACAGCAGGTTTGGAGGCAGCAAGGCACAAGGCAGGCACTAGGACCTGCGCGGAATCCTGGCAGGGCAGGTTTGGAGGCAGCAAGGCACAAGGCAGGCACTAGGACCTGCGTGGAATCCTGGCAGGGTTCGGAGGCAGCAGCCGCCGCAACACACCCAGACACTGCAGCCACACACTAACGTGTTGTAACACAGAGTTTGGAAAGCTCTGCTTTAAAGAGAAAAAGCAGTTAAGTGTTACACATACAATAATGTATGAGAGCAGAAGCAGAGCCACTGAACAAACTGCTTCTGGTTGCCTATGGAATCTTAATACAGCCTTCCATTCATGTGATGCCTTAAAATTAAATTTCTGGATGGGTGATACAACTAGGACATCATATACTTTAGATCTACGTTAAAATATTTAATGCTTGTTTCAGAACTACAAGACTGGAAAGCCATTTGTTCAACAATTATATTTTAAAAAAGAGTTGTATTAATTACTTGGATACAATTAAACTAAGCCTCCTTGCTCAGGCCCTTACTGAATGATCACAGGATTGGCTTTGAAGCTGGGTGCTATAAAATCTAATTGGCTACTTAGATGGGCCACAATTCATATTAATTAAGCTTTTAAGAAAATAAATATTCTCTGCAGAGTTGGAGAATCTGTGGCCTTCCAGCAGCCCAGCAAGGCCAGCAATAAGAAATACTGGGACAAAACACACGCACCTATTGTGAAATGTTTTTCATTCCAAAATTGTGTTACAGTTGTGTATTTGCTCCTGTTCAGTTTTAATAATATGCTCACTGAATGCTACAAGATAAAATCCTCAGAATTTATTGCCATTATGTAAGCTCTTTTAATACAACCTGTTTTACAAAAAAAAAGTCAAAAGTTTCGTCTTCCTGTTTTTGAGCTGTGTCCAACATTAAGAGGTTTCCTTTTGATTCCTTCACAATGCTTTTGACAGTGGGCTTATAAAGCAAAGCAACAGTGGTTAAGTTTAGGTAAGGACAGTAGCTCGACAGAAAGATCTGCATACGGGCAGATTTAAAAATGAGGCTGAATTGACAAGTCACATTCCGAAATTTTTAATAAAACAGCTCTAGTTTGAAGATCTTTATACTGCTAAAATGTACAACTTGGACAAAAGTAAATACTTTTACCCCTCACAATGTATTACCAAAGTTCTAATTCTTGCAAAGTACAAGAAAAAAGGTTTTCATATACCACAAGCATGAATTACTTGTTCATTTCTAAGAGAAGCAAATTTGTGGGGGGGAAAGCAAGCAAGGTGGCCTATTGAAGTCTGATTACACTTTTAAAAAATTCCTCAATTTTGGCAGCTGACACCTGCATATCCTACCTTGATATTTCCTTTTTACTTCTTTTAAATATAAGCACTTCCTTCCCCTTTTCCCCACCCTACACCAAGCCCATTGTAAAAATCTGGACCCTTAAGTCACCTTCTGTATATTTACAAGAATTCTGACAGCAAAATACAAACTAGCATGAAAGTAATGATAGTTTGCATATGCTGTTGTTGAATAAATATACCAAGCCCAATCCAACCAATCAGATGAAGTTATGATGATTCAGACACAGCTGGATCTGTGACCAAGGGTGCTGGCTTTTCACTGAAGGCAGTTATCCCATCGCCTCTGTCTTCGGGAGACAATGCCCTGGCAGCGGCAGCACTAGAAGCAGCAGTAGTAATCATGGGAGGAGGAACAGCAGTATCCAGGATGAGTGCAGAGGTTTGTTCCACATTTACCGTAGTGCCAGGATTCGCAGGTAAGCTTGCCACGGGAGGAGCAGAAGACAATAGATCTGTAGGCAGAGTGGGTATCTCATTGGCCAATGGGAACTGGGCAAGGAATTCCGGTGACAGAGGTGCAATTCCAGAGAGGTTGATTGGAGGCAAGGAAGGAAGTGGTGGAAATCCTAAGAACGTCAGAAGACAAAAACAAACTTGCAGTCTACTCTGCCATACACGTGTAAGTCATTAGTCTGTAGGACTATGTTATTTCTAAATAGTAATTTTAGCACACTGCACCTGTGTATTACAAGGCAGATGGTGAAGATGTTTACAAACAGCCAAAGAGAAGAAGCTTTCCTTAAGGCTTCCTACAGATGTGCAGAGTGAGCAGGATCTGCTTCAGAGATTAATTTCCTGGAGGTTCTCAAATTTTGCAGTGCCATGGCTCCCTCAAATGATAAATGAAAGTGTGACAACTAATATACTAATGATTTCATTAGGGTTAGGGTTGGGCAAGAAATAAACATACCACTTTTAATCATTTAATCCATCTATGATATAAAATCTTGACAGGACCTTCCAACTTCATTAAAAAAAACCCATTTCATTGGGAATAAACACTAAAACAACCTTCTGGCATCAATTTGCTGTGTGTGAGCAAGGTCCAAAAAATGTGTTACTCCCTTAAAAGTTCCTCATGACCCTCAGAGGATCATGGGCCACCATTTAAGGACTCCCTATTGCCTACAGATGGCCAGGTCTCATATTAATCAGAGCCCACCCAAGGCTCAGACGGCTGTCTACTTCTTATGGAGCAGCTATTTCATATGAGAATCCTTCCCCCCTCCCCCACCCAAAAGTCACATTCCTTTTTGCAATTTATAGAGTCCAAATGAATGAACCACCATTAGCCAAAAACAAGCAGACAAACTAAAGTGCATATGGTTCTGTTTTCACAGTACTCTGAATCCCGTCCCATCCAATATCTATTCATGAAGACTCAAGAAAATGACTTGAATAAAAAATCAATTTATATGTCAGGATTCAGAGCCTCCTGTA
Source organism: Charina bottae (assembly GCA_023362775.1). Classification (NCBI taxonomy): domain Eukaryota; kingdom Metazoa; phylum Chordata; class Lepidosauria; order Squamata; family Charinaidae; genus Charina; species Charina bottae. Next base: position 243,593,614 of record JALMGJ010000001.1, on the reverse strand, counting down.
TTTCTATGCAGTAAATGTAGTACTGTACTTTGTATTTACATAGGAAGAGTTTTATTCCACAGTAATACTCTACCACCAATAACAATGCATCAAAAAGAGCTAACATTACTTTCTATTCTTTCAAGTATGCCAATAAAATATTTATTTATTTATTTATTCCAATTTCTATCACTGCCCACCTCCCCCGGAGGGGGACTATGAAATATATGAAATGTTGGTTTAGTTAACGTCAAATCTAGTTTTAATTTTTAGCACGACAGCATCCTGACCAGTATTTTTGCTTTACATTACAAAGCCAGTACACAGGGTTAAAACCACTATTAGGAATCATGACTAATGAAGTTTCTATGTGCGTTATTCCAGATTTTATGGTCTCTGTTGTTTCAGAGTATAGCTTCAGTCAAGGATTGTGAGCATTCTGCACTAAAGATAAAGCAAGGTGATGAAAGCCTGCAGAGCATGGCTTCTGGAATTCTTCCCAAGCTCTTTACCACAAGCAGCCATAGGACGTGCCTGTATTTTCTTCTGCACAATGAACTAACACATGCCACAACCCCTCCACTCTATGGACTACAAGAAGAATAACCAAAAAATATCCTCCTTTCGCAGGATTCTCCATGGGATCTCAGGGTATTTTTTTTTCAGCTGAATGGGGTCCAAATGTGATGACACTGAATTGTACAGGCTCCAAACAAACAACTGAATGCCTTACTTATTACAAGCTTAAGATCATGTCGTGATTACATAAAAGTTGTGTGCAACTGGACTGGACTAAAACAGTTAGGCTGGCTTATCAGATGCCAGTTCAGAAATCTATCAAAACATACCAGGCTGCCCAATGTCTGCTAATCCAGGACCAGGAATTAAGTGTGGACCAGGTAAATTCAAGTTAGGGATGTTCCCCAGGTTGGGAAGTCCAGCAGGTAAAGTCATCAGTCCTAATAAAGATAAGATGCTAAATTTCAGAAGTTTACACTACTTGCAGAAGCAGAAAAAGTAAAGAAAAAATGACAAAGAAACTTAATTTATTTGAGGAACACTTTGAGTCTTTCCTAACAATCACAGTACGTTGGAGAGAGAACATGAGACACATGCATGCCCTACAGGATCCAGAAGTTCTTCCTTGGCCATGCGTATCACTTCAAGGAATGGGCATGGCACCGATGTACGGAAGCAGCCAGTGGGTGCCTCCTTTCCCCACATGGTCTAGTAGGAAGCAGTCTGTCTACAAGAGAGACAGCTATAGACTGTGAATGCTTCCCCCCCTTATAATCCTCTGTGTTATGCATCTTTAAATAAGCTTGTCTCAAGAGAACAGTTTCTTCTATGATGTTCAAAAACTTATATGAATACTGTCCGCAAGTGCCATAGATAGACAAGGGGTAAAGGGTCTTGTTATTTATAAACTGGAAAATGTTTCCAATAGTTTTACAGGTTTAACTGCTACAACAGTGCAGTTCTTTTATTTATTTTATTTTTATCCCTTTATTATTTTTATAAATAACTCAAGGCGGCGAACGTACCTAATGCTCCTTCCTCCTCCTATTTTCCCCACAACAGCAACCTTGTGAGGTGAGTTGGGCTGAGAGAGAGAGACTGGCCCAAGGTCACCCAGCCGGCTTTCGTGCCTAAGGCAGGACTAGAACTTTCAGTCTCCTGGTTTGCTATTGGCTCCTTCCTAGGGCTGAGTGTGTGACTGGCCCAAGGTCACCCAGCTGGCTTTCATGCCTAAGGTGGGACTAGAACTCTCAGTCTCTTGGTTTCTAGCCCAGCACCTTAACCACTAGACCAAACTGGCTCTCTTTCCTTACAGACCAGACATTATAGTATGTATTAGGATTCTGCAAAGACTACTCAGTCAAAAACTGTTAAAACATCCCAATCTAGTCTGGATCACTCTGAAGGTAATCCAATCATACAAGGCCTTCAGCGCTAACCTTAAGGTAGAGTCATTATACTCATTTAGGGCATTAAAAGACAAAAACAGCACTCTGATTTGAATACGAAACAAACCAGGAGTCACTGTAGCTAGTACAACATTGGTATATATGTTCTGGCTTACCTGGCTCCAATAACTGCAAACAGCTGTATCAAAAATAAGTTTGTCTGCATTCTCTACCAATATTTTACAATTAAATATATTGTGTTCTGATTACTGTATTTCTTTTGAAGTTCTTTATAGTATTTTAAGTTGCTTTATGCCAAGTGAATTTTAATTATGTTATCATCTTGTATGAACTCATGTTTTAAACATATTAACTTAACAAATAACTTTAGCTGACACACACCTAAGAGAGAATTGCTCTTGCAAAGTTCAGTTTATGTCAGATTCTCATCAGGACTGATTTATCAACTGAATTGTCCACTGAATAGACCATGGAAGCCAGTCCTGGAAGGTTTTCTTTAAAGAATTCTTAAATTAAGATCATTTTGGTTCTGGTATATTCATGTAATTTTTGTGTGTGCACGTATGTGCGTGATGTGTGCCTTCAAGTAAGTGCTGACTCCTGGCGACTGCCTGGACCAGTCCCTGCAGTTTTCTTGGCAAGATTTTTCGGAAGTGGTTTGCCCTTGCCTCCTCCTTCCTAGGGCTGAGAGTGAGTGACTGGCCCAAAACCATCCAACTGGCTTTGTGCCTGAAGTGGGACTAGAACTCACGGTTTCCCAGTTTCTAGCCTGGTGCCTTAACCACTACACCAAACTGGCTCTCTATATTCATATAATATGGAATGAAAATACAGTATATCGTTTTTTACATTTTAATTTCATTTTTATAATGTAACATCTATAAAAAGAGGGATGATTTTCAATTAATTAGAATTGTACATTTGGCCACATACATATTTATTGAAATTTATTTATTTGGTTGGCACATCTAATTCTCAGGATATTCTTACATCACCCCCTATCTTCAGCATAAGCAAATGAAGATTTACTATATCTAAAATTACGTTCTAGGAGAGGCATCTGAAAATTAACCAATGGTATTTATGACACAATTCAGATACTAAAAAACTTCCACTCAAGTGGTGATCTGAATGAAGAAAGAAGTTTCATAGTTTTCCATTTAAAAACATCCTTTTTACTGTTACATGCAAGAAAGTTCATCCACGTTTGTATCACGTACCTGGTAACGGAGCTGCTGAGTTAACTGGAGGAAGAGTTTGATTTGCTTGGGGAGGCAATAATGGTACTGTAGGAACACCTAATGAAAAATCATGCCATGTTATCTTTCAAATGCTATTTGGAACATATCTAGAAAAACTTCTGAGCAGCGAGGGCCTATCTACCTTGGAAGTGGCCTCTAGGTTTTCCAGCAAACATCTTTATTATTAACTGCTTTCAGATTTTTTTTTAAGATGGAGATGCCAGAGACTATGGACCTTTTGCATACAGAGCATGTCCCTCAATTTTAAATTTTGTTTTCTAAAAGGAATAAATAAATAAATAAATAAATAAATAAATAAATAAATAAATAAATAAATAAATAAATAAATAAATAACTAACTAACTAACTAACTAACTAACTAACTAACTAATAATGCTAATCCCCAAGTAATCTATTTTACCTTCTTGGGCAGATACATAATCTTTGCTACAAAATGATTTTGCGGGAAACAGTATTCCTCTTCTCATACTTCATTGGATTAAAGTGCTCAACACAGGTAGGTGAACATATAGGAGAGGTATAGCCAATGCTGGCTGCTACTGACTGACTACCTAATTTACATAACATTTGTCCAAAGAGATGATTTTTAAAACATTTCCTAAAACATTAAAAATGTAGAGAATTATTAATTTCTGTTTTGGATGCATTAGAGAGCTCCTAATATTTGCTCATTCATTCTCCTTAATGAAAAACCTTGTGCCACATTGTATGCAGTTCCAGAGTGTCCCCCACCCTCAGAACCAAATTATTGCAGGCTCACAAGACTATAGCAGAAAAAGAATCAAGTTGGCAGACTTCTATTTATAGAAACTGAGATTTTAACATCTGGCCTCTTCTGCAAGAACCAGACCCTTCTCCACCCAGCCCTCCAGTAATGCTCCATTTTGTAGCTTTATAGGACATTACTGTACATAGTATGTAAGTTACATAGACTGTCATTCACCCCTGATATAATTACATTTAGAAAACAGAACACTGATATCAGGATTACACAAAAGACAAACCTGTACTGAGCATGTTAGGGACAGCAGAAGTTGAGTTAATGGAAAGCCCAGCCAGGCCCTGTTCTGCTCCTGTAGTTCCAGGTGGCAGTGAAGAGGGGGGATTAATTGAAGATAGCTGCACCTAATTAAAAACAACACTGTTTTACCAAAGATCTGCTGCTTCTTAAGGTGGTACAAGGAAATAAATGCTTAGAAAAGGACATGCGTGTTGGAATAGTACGCTACGAAACAGGAATCTTATTCTGCCAGAAGTGCTTAGGAGAATCACGGTATAGGTTGCAAAAAAAAAAAAAGGATGACAACTTACTTCTGTAAAGCCATCTTTGAGTGGACTAATAGGTGTACTAGACAACTGCCCTGGAAGAGAAATTTTCTTTCCCTCTTCAAAAGGGCGAGTAGGTATTCGATGTAAGTATCCGTAGCCAATGCCACAACCTAGGCTTTAAATATAAAGAAAAAGAAATAAGACTAAGCCTAAATATGTTCACACCGACCCCATGCCAAAGGATCACCTTTGAGGAGTTGAATGGACAGAATTCAAACAATATCCTTAAGTAGCCATGTTTCTTTTTTGAAACTAATCGCAGCATGTGCACGATATTGAAAATAGCCATCAACTTTAATTCATTTTTAAGGTTTGTCCTCATTTCCAAAGCAGCTTACACAACTTTAGAGCAATTAAAAACGATTGCCACCAAGACAGGATAAAGCAACACTCTTAGCTAGAGTCATTTGAATGGCAGCATCTAGTGAACAACTCCAGAGAATAGCTTTCTGCGGCCAAAACTTTCTTTCTGATGGCAGCCTTTCTGTACTTAGCCTTGCCTAATCTCAGGGGAATACAGAGAATGTCTTCTGGCTACTTGTCATGCAAAAGGGAGCTGTTCTGCAGCCATCCCAGCACCTGGAGCTGAATGATCGACCACGGAATGAAACTGCTCTCAGAATAAAGCCTTTCAGGGACACCAGATATAGTTACATAATTATATAGAAATCCCAAGCCTCATGGGAATATAGAGGTATCCTTCTGCTTTCATTTTTCACATTTGCCTTTATACCACTCTCTTTTCAGCTAAGTAGGAGCAAAATGCAGAACTCTTGATTTCTCATGATATAGGGGCATTTTAATACATGATGAGGCTTATATAAACTTGAAGGGAGCTCATTATAACCTACAGGTCACATGGAGAATTATATTGTTATACAGCCAAGACAAAGAAACATAACCACATAAAATGGATATTTATTTTCTAAATTAACTGAAGTCTAGATGGCAATTACAGTATTCACTCAAGAGGCTGAAAATGAATGCATTTATTTTTAAAGTACTTTACATACTTTAAGCACTTGTGTTCAATAAAAGGGGATGAACAAAATCTTGCAGCATGTGAGTTGAGTTTTGGTATGAGTTTTACCATAAGATGTTTTATTGTAAAATAGAATCACACTAGCAAATCATTCGTCATATATTCTGCCAGTTCAAAGTGCAAATGGAGTTCTTCGCTAATCAACAAATATCTTAAAATGTTTAACGTAAATTCAGCCTATGGAAAAGTATTTAATCTACTTGTCATTGTACCTGCCCAGTTTGGTACAAATCTGATTGTGTGGGAACCACCCAGAAATAGTGCCATCATGGCCAGTTTAATCACACTTCATATCCCTTTTAAGGAAATCAGCTTACCTTCCCTCTCCACCCCATGCAGTGTTTGGGGTAATAACCACTTCTCGACAATTATCAGTATCAGTGTTGTATACATAAAGTTTTAATTGATTGCCTTCATGTGTTTCAATGAGAGAGAATAAATCTTCTGACTAAGGAAAAAACATATTTAGTTGACACTTTAATATCCAAGGCCTAGTATAGCCATGCAAACATAATTTTAATGTTCTGAAATTCAGAAGGAACTGGTCATTTTAGCAGATGTGAACATTCATTGTTTATTTCAGCTGATACGTAAAAATAAAGAAGACACTCACAAGTTATAAAATAAGCCTTCCTTTCAGTTTTCACTTGTTCCTTCTGCTCTTATAACAGCAATGCTTTAATTTCTAGGTTATGTATGTCTACTCAAAAATAAAGCTCAACAATGCTTATCACAAAGCCAATTTTAAATTATTATGAGCAACCTGATTTCAGTCTAAAATGGTAAGTCTTGATTTTTTAAATAAATGAAATACATATTTACCTCATTCATGACAGTATCTGCCCCAATAATGTAGTCACTATGAGGTCTAAGACCTGCAAGTGCAGCAGGAGAATTTGATTCAACTTCCTAGTTTCAAGACATAAAATTGAAAAATGGTGAATACTTTAACCAAACCAAGAAAAGTATAGAAGACAGATAAAAAAGGGAAAACTCTCAAATCAAGTTCAACTCCTGGTCACATCCATGCTGTTTTTAATCAACAGTAAGCAAATAGTTTGCCCTATCTTCTTTGAGGATATTTTTTCTATTTCCCAGTCTAGCGCAAAGTCTTGGGATTCCATGATGGCTTCCCATCCAAGTACTAACCAGGCCCAACCCTACTTAGCTTTCAAGCCCAGACAAGGTTAGTCTCTCTGGCTAAGCGACAGAAGATAAAATAGGACAACCGGTGTTTCCAATTGTAGTAAAACATTTTTGGGGAAAAAATTCAACACTTTATATGGAGGGAGGGAAAAAGAGGGGGGAGAGAAAGAGAGGAAATGAAATCCCAAGAGTCAATTTGGTTCAGATTTGCCCCCAACATTTGCCACATTAGCCCACATAACCATTAAAACACTTTTCAAAGTTTCCTTAACAAAAGAAATGTGCAGGAAAAAATACGCTGCCTTCGAGATGGAGAAGTTGTTGAAAATGTATATACACAGGTATATAACAAAAAGCGTAAGTTTGCACATTGATTGCTGTTTTTTGGGGAAAGGGGAGAATCCCATATAGAGTAATAATACATTAAATACATTGCTGTGCTGTTGAATGCTATCTGTTCCTTGTTAAAAAAACAAAACTGCCAGAAAGACATAGAAAAGCTTTATTTCTGGATATGCAACAAACTCTATGATGGCCATCACACTTTTTTTTACTGATACAGTTTTTAATTTAATGACGAAAGTGCAATAAAGAGACTGAATAAACTGACTGAATTATTTCTATGCCAGTTAGTATAAATAGGTGATAAATTCCCATTGTAAGTACAAGCATATTCATAGCTAAAAGGCAGTTAAAGCCAGAAGATTCTGCGAACAAAATCTGGAGTAAAGGATTTTCTTCTCTAAGAAGAACGGCGTTTCTACTTACCAGCACGTGCCACACATTCTCATTGGCTCCATCAAAGCTACAAAACCGAATGCTCACTCCCAGCAAGCCCTTTCCTCCCCACATGTTGCTGGGAGTTACGGATGTCTCCCGGAGCTCCAAGGTTTTGCTGCTGTAGACCAGCATTTTAACCGGCTTTTCCACATTGGCTTTCAACAGGTCCTTGAGCGTGTCGTTGTCTTTATTCTAAGAAAGGTATAAAGGTATAATTTGCTGTTCATTTGCAGTTATGTTCACACTATATAGCAATGTATCAGCATTTCAAGGTACTTGATAGAAAAACATTTTGCACAGAACATTCTGTACATTCTTAGCATTAAACTTATGCTTTTCCTAACATACCCAACTCTAACTTCCATATAACAAAATGGGCAGAAGCACGCTCTTATAATTTTAATCATTATTCATTCCTCGTAACAAGCCATATACTATGTACAGTACTAACTTCCTATCAGCATTTGCATGTTGATTGGACAAACAAACAACAAATTAACAATACCCCAGCTAACCTCTTAGCTTGTACAATGTGAACAGGTCTCAAGTTATTTTTTATGAGCCAAGAGCTCTTTTCAATTGGGAAAAGATTATTACCTCTCCTCCCCAGGCTTAACTCCATAACATGAGATTGTAAAGTGATAAATCTGGATTTAGGTTTTCAGGTACTGATGCAACAAGGCTAGTACCCATGTTTTAATTTGGGGATTCACTTACCAGCCTTGAACCATTAATAGAAACAATAAAATCAAAGAATGGCTCCAATCCAGCTCTATGTCCTGGTGAATTTTCTTGCACCTAGAATATAAACATTACATGGAAAATCAGAGGGAAAATATAACCGGTTTGATAGTCAGGAGGAGGAGGAGGATTATGATTCCCAGCATGGAAAACGTTAATAAAAGTCCATAAATGCGGTCATTAATCAAAGCCAATAGTATACTATAGGAGAAACAAACTTTTAGGGAGCCAAACCAATTTAAAAAGGCAAATATATGTCAACTCTTGGAAATAGCAGATGAATTATCAAGCCCTGTTATCAAGCCACTAACTCTGGACATACCTTAGGAAATCCAGTTGTAAGATGGGCAATAGCAATTTAAGGGCTGCAGCTTTTGAAATGTAGTTTTCAATAACTTTCAAAAGTTTCTGATTGTGCTGAGCCTTTTTTCTCAAAATATACAAACCAATCTCTGCCAAAAAAAGGTCTATTATTATGAATTCACCTAGAAATTTGTTTTGACCACCGCTATATTACATATGGCCAGAGATATTACAGTTATTCTGTATCTTTTTTGAAACAACAAGGAAAACAAGGTTCTAGCTATGAAATAAACAGCTATTAATGGTACAGGACCTAGAGATCTTAATAAAGTAATAAAAAGTAATAAAAGAAAGATAAACTGGTAAATATGTAGATCATATTTTAAATACCAGAGTTTATTAGAATAGTAGTGGCTCAAAGGGAAATTCTAACAAGCTGGCTAGACAGCTTAGAGCCAAGCCAAGATTTACAGAAGAAAACAAAGAGATTTACATACATTAGGACCTTGCAGTTTTTGGATTTGAGGCAAAAAGATGCTTCAGAGCATAGAGAGGTGAGAAGGGAGCATCTTTCTTTGACTCCTTAAAGCAGTCACACCTTTTCTCAAGATAGCTGCACTATAATCCCAGGAAACAACACACTTGGTTTAAGGAGTGCAGACAGATACTATCTTTGCACCCTGACACTCCTCTTTGTATTACACAGATACCTATTTCTGGTGATTAACAGGAGATGGGTGTTCATCAGGGTTTTTTTTAAGTACATTTCTTGAAGGAGAGATAGCTTAATCAAGCAAGTTGTGATTAAGGTATACAGATTGTTGAATCATCAGAAGACTGTAGTAAAAAAAACTGTTGCATATCAAGAAAACAAGTGACTACTTTATTCCTTTTCAGCTAATCACGGGAAAGCTTGAGAGCTCCATGAGGCCCTGAAGTCTAATAACAAAAAATGTTTTTTATTTCATTAATTAATAATATTTATACACAGCCTATCTACCAATGCCTTCAGAAATCTTGTTTAATCTCTTTTGTGGTCATTTTGCTGGAAAAATATTCCATCACAATCATAAACTCCAGGAAACCAACACAATCCAACTACACCTAAATTTGCTAGCACAGCATCTTCAATATGTATTATATATGCATACAAATTCTGCACTAGTAGAAGTATATATTTTATGCTATGTAACTCTCAGCCCTTCTTTTACAATAACAAGTGTTAACCATCTATTTTAAGGTTTAGTACAAGTGGTATTAGCATTGAGACAATTCCCTACATTCCATATCTGTAACTGCTCTAATTTATGCATACATTTGGAAACAAAGGGTAGAAAGGGAAGTCTTCGTGTTCTGAAGACTTTTTCTTCATGCCCACAAACTGTTCTGACCACCAACTGTCTTGTGGAAAGAATCCCTCAAGGAAAAGGAAGGAAGGAAGGAAACGACCATTAAACAAGATTGCTTAGCTGCATGCTGCCACCACGCAGGCCCATTAACAGCCACTAACCTTTGGGAAGGATCATGTCATTTTAAATTTGTTTTAAAATAATATTATATTATATTTATGATTGCCTATATTGTTCATGTGGGGGGGGGCCGCGATGGCTCAGTGGTTAAGACGCCAGGCTTGTCGATCGGAAGGTTGACGGTTTGAGACCCGAGCGCCATGTGACGGAGTGAGCTCCCGCACTTGCCCCAGCTCTTGCCAACCTAGCAATTTGAAAGCATGCAAATGCAAGTAGATAAATAGGTACCACTTTGGTGGGATGGGAAGCATCTTCGGACAGCGCTGGCTCTTCGGCTAACAAACGGAGATGAGCACCAGCCCCTAGAGTTGGATACAACTGTGCGGGGGAACCTTTACCTTTATATTGTTTATGAGTTGTTTTGAAATTGTTGTTATACTAAACAACAGGACTACCATCATGCTGAATGCTCCAGTCAAAGTTTTTGGAAGAAAGCTTGACTCTCCCATCCTCTAAAACTGCTGTCTCATACCTCACATGTGGGTATTAGCAGAGGAAATACTTTAAAATAAAAACTTGAATTTACCAATGCATATTTACCTAGGAAGCCCTAAAAGAGAAACAAATACAATACCCTGCTCCTAAGCAGTTTTGTTTCCAAAAAATAAACACTCCATCAAATTCACTATTAGTCAATAAATCAAAATTTGATTTAGTACATGATTTATAGCATTATTTAAACCGGGAATATGTGGTCTGATGGTCTGCAAGTATAAGAATGCATGAGAGGAAGGAATCTGTGAACATACTTGTTCTTCATTTGATAAATTCTAGTTGGCAGAACAATGGTAAAGAACTGACCTGGATCTCTAAGATGTGATAGGAAAGTTTTACAAATATAATTTCCAGATGCCACTAATAACTTACACAAACTCATTCAAATAACTTAAATGGACTTATTTGCAAGTCATTTCTAAAGCCATTTTCTTATTTTAGAAATTTTAGAATTCTACATGGCTAACTCTTAAGCACCTAAAATATTAAAAGTTGGTATTTAATCCAATTAGTTAAAGCTAGTGTGGATATGATATTTAAAACACAAAAAGTTTAAGAAGAGTTTTTGATAAGAAGGTCTGCAAAAGTGGCAACCAGTTTATCAATTACTAAATGCTGAAGACAGAATTTTTTTGGTAGTTCAGCAGAAAGCAAATGCAATAAAACATTTCAACATACAGTCTGCGTTAAAGGCTAGGCTTCAGTTCATTCCATTAAAATCGACTGCACTTTTCTCTTTAATTGGCTACTACAAGATTCCACTGAACTACTCAGAAACAACTTTTCAGGAGAAAAAGCTCTAAGTGAATTGATTAAATTGTTACAAGAAAATAAATCACCTATACTAAGAAGCCCCACAGCTACAGCTATGTATAGTTGATGGTTTTAGGGTACTGTACAACCATTCATTCTACCTGAGCTATAACTAAACAGGCCATAAGAAAGCAAAAACAATAATCTTGATGGTCTTATTCCCAAAATTCAACATGGAAAAAGTTATTTAACATGCAAATAATTTTAGGTAACAATATTTTCTTACTGTAAGTAATATGGCAAGTTCAAAACAGAATGCATAATTTTTCATTACTATATGAACCGTGAGAACCTCAGTTGGCTTTCCAATTACATTTGCAGAAATGTAAATATTCAGCAATTAAATGTCATATAAAGCCACACAGTAAAGGAAATATGCTTCCTTCCTGCTTATTTTCACCTCACCCAATAAAAATACTTTGCCACTTCCAAGTTCATGCCTTGGACAACCTCTAGTTATCTATGAGAAGAAAGGTAAGCTTCATCACTTTGTTCAGAAGGAAACAAGGAAGATGGAATGTGCTTCAAAGAACATTAACAAGGTTGGCAAATGCTCAAGATTAAAAAAAAAATCCCTTGTATATCTCTGGTTTAGTTCACCATTAACTTAATTGCTATTAAATGTACTAAAAAGGGTTCAAACTTCCCTGAGGTTATGTGTCTCTTTGGGGTCTTCAACAAACAGTATTTATTCTAAATCACTGCCCCAGGCAAAAAGTGTCTTTAAAAATACTAAAATAAGTTAAAACATGCAAAAATTTTACAAAAATTAGTTTAGCATGCACACAGGCAAAGAACTAACACATTTCTATATCAAAGCTAGTAAAGTAAATTGTTTAACCAAGCTCACATTTTTATTTTGGTCATAGACTAGTTAGCAGATTTTTCCAAACTGTATGTAGGAATGAACTGTATTTCATTTCATTTAGCTAAAGTATCTTCAGCATGATTTCCCCTTTTATGTTCTTAACCTAACATTTACTTAATTCATGTCTCCTGTCTGACAGATATTTATGCATACACCTGATATGCTGTTTTCTCTTCTGTATTGTAATATATTATTGTATCAAACATATTTATTCATGTATTCTCTTCGATTGGTTATTCATGTATATCTTCCTCAATAAATTTACATAGATGAAACAACATTGCACAGATATTCCAGATTTTTGAAGTATCCGCTTTTTGAAGTTTTGTCGCATTCTGGAGATCTGCCTACCGATATGTCAAATAAGGAATGTATGACTCTTGACATTCCTCATTTTATGGGTCCTTCCTGGCTCCAGGTTCCACTGATCCAAAGTCACTGGATCAGCCTTTCTCAACCTTCTGACCCTGGAGGAACTCTTGAAATATTTTTCAGGCCTCGGGGAACCCCTGCACATTCAGGTTCAAATATAGGCCAGAAGTTACAAAATTATATTCATTTCATGTGTAGGCCCGTATATATGCATTAACAGTGTTCTTAAACTAAAGAATGAAACTTGCCTCTTTAATGTAAAGTTGCCTGAATTTGAAATAATTTTTTTAAATAAATTGTGATCTCCCAGGGAACCCCTAGTGACCTCTCACAGAACCCTGGTTGAGAAACCCTGCACTAGATCCAGAGTCAGATTTAGGGTAAGGAATGTCAGATACTTCCTATTCCACTAGTTATCATCTTCTTTCTAGAATCCCTTTTGTTTCATTGACCTGTAACTAAGTATTTTTCCTGATTTTTTAAAATATTTAATTCATTAATATTCTCATACAAATTAAACTGTGCAGCTGGTGCTTCCTCTGTCCCATGCCTTCTTAGTGACAGTAGGAATGTCCTAAGCCATGTTCAGGCATTTGCTTGAAGGCAGAGGACTTAAGCTGGGTACTTGATGGGACTGCATGCAGTACTTTCTATTTGCTTTCCCCTATCTCCTTGGACTGACTCAAGAGATCTGAAGGGAAGCTGTATTTGAGTTTACTTGAACCAGATGGCTTCTATCCATGGCATTCAAGATACTGTTTAATTAGCCCCAGGCTGTATGAGCAGTTGTATACCTGCCTTCGAGCAAGCACAAATAGAGCTTCCCTTCCAAGGCCTAACAAACAGATTGGGAAAGCAAAGTTATGCTGGATGGAACATATGGCCAACTCTATCTGGTTCTGACCCTCATGTGAAGAGCTGTGATGTTTGTCAGATTTGAACCACAACAGAATCTCCTAGCTTTCTTGCTAAATGCAGCTAGTGAAGAATACTCCTATTTAATGTTGGGACTAGCATGCAAAACAAAAACAAACCAGAAATAAGGACTACATTCTGTCTCAATTCATAATAGCAATTTGCTGTGTTGTCCCTAGGTGTGTCAATATAAGACCTGAAGTTACTGAACTGAGGTAAGTTGGAGGAAAAAAGGGAGAACAGAGAATGCAGCAAACTGATGGCACCTCATCCCCCATTTAGCCACTATCTCACTCAGCAGTTTAACAATCTAACCAAGAAGGAAACTACAAATGCTCTTGCTGGCAAATCCCATTGTGATTTCAAGCAACAGCTTTCTCTATTTAGTAGGACTTTCCTGCCTGGCAGGAAAGTACCTTCTAAGTATGAATGTATTATAGCACTTCAGACAGGGAAACCCAGGAAAGGTATGTTCAATTACTACCAATTTCCATGAAAAATGAATGACTAAGGAAAAAATCTCAGGGGAAGGAGGAGAGGGAGGAAGAAGAGGACAACCAGTCAGATTGCCATAAATCCAATGCCTTTATATAGGAGTGTTCTTAATACATATCTAAATGTTTTTTATTCCGGAAGAACTGCCTCATAGCTGCCTAAGGACTCTCTATCAATAGCTGACTTCCTGATCAATGGCTACAAAGCACACATTGTGCTCCTCACCACTCCCAAATCTTAAGGATGGTCTCTGGCCATCAAAAATTGGCTCACCCTGCAGTAACTAAAAAGCTGCTTTCAAAATTCTGACACAGTGTTGAACTAATTATATAGACTTTGAGAAACATAAAATCTCAAACAAGGATGTAAAAGAGGAAAAATAAACTCACTCTTGACCATACTGAAACTTTACATTTTCCCCCACCTAAATAAATATTCTTCCTATTAAATACAATACATTCTGTTGTTTTAGTGCACCTTACTGATACTATTTATAATTTTTCCCATTACTTTCTAAATATTTATTCTTGATTTTTTTTATTGTTAGCTGTTTTGGGTATATCACAAAAAGAGTGACATATAAATGGCCTAAAATAAATACAGTTAATATAGTTTCTATGACACAGAAGCATAACTTTTCATTTGTTTCACCTTTTATTTCTTCTTCAACAGTCAAGATACCAAGAGCATAAGTTATTCTCTACCCAAGAGCTGTATATCAATAAACTCAGAAACGTAGGGTAGAATGTTATGGATGCACTGCTACACAAATCTGATCTCTATGTTTATGGGAAGAAGCTGACACAAATGTCCTCCGGGGCTACTGCTAGTTTGATATTAACCAAACTTGCTATAATCGACAACATGATTAGTTTCTCCAGTATTTATCAGAGCTTGAAGGAAGTATTTATTTCACACCTCTTGCTTAGAAACCCTTGAAATAGCAAATTACAGAAAAACTTTCTCTTGACACCTATTTACAGTGAAAAAAGTTATTTGAACCAAGTAAAGTTGTAATAATTCTGGGATCAGATGATGATAAAAGAGATGAGCAAACTTCACTAATCTGGAAGTTTTGACATCCTGACAAGCTACCATTTACTACTGTATTTTCATGGAATTCACTTGAAGAAAGTGCACTGAAAATGCTCAAACTGCATCATATACTTGCTTTTTAAAAATCACGTGTAATACTGAAAGCAAAAACAAACACCTCCACCAACATATAATAGAAATAAAATGAATCCCAAAATGTAGACCAACACCCATTTACTGATTACACCCAAAGCATGCTCACTGAAATTGTAAGTTTTAGGATATGTGAAGTTAAGACAGTAGAGACAGATTCTCCATTGTCTTTACTTGCATCTGCTAACATGCTTCAGTAATGGGTTAATGTGCACCAGTTATTTTAACTGCCAACATGGCTTATTTCACAATACTATGGGATTAGCTTGTTAGCTGATTATGCTCCGAAAGCTCATCGTTAAGTTTTTTAATTAATGTATTACTTCTCCAAAAACAGGAAAGACAGACTACATTTTATAGTGCAGAAGTGGCAAGATCACAGATTTTCCCAAGAGATACACATATTGTACATAATGTCTTTTGACCATTTGCATTTAACAAGCAGGTTGATCAAGGAATAGAAACATAACTGTCACACAGGATGGCTTGTCTAGCATACCAAATCAATATCGTACTCAAAACAGGAAACAAAGGCCAAGAAAAAGCAATAACATCATGAGGTAAACTCATGAAACAGACCTTGCATGAACCGATATTGCTACTGGATTCAGCAAGGTTTACTTGCTGAAACATGATGAATAGCAGATGGTTCTCCGAAGTCACTCAGCCCAGAGTTATTGGGAGTCTGAACGCGACTGACAGGAGATATTCCTTTCTCAGCCTGCCCATCTCCTCCTTAACGAACGGGCACTTCGTTTTCCGTTTCCATTTTCTCTGGCAACGCGCTCCTTTAAGAGAAGCGGTAAGTAGCAAAACTAATCTCTGGCAGGAATTTGGGTGGCGGGGGGGGGAGCAGATATCCCCATGACTAGTATTTCCGAAGCGACGATCCAAAAAAGGCTGAATTACCCTCCAAGTCATCACCCCCCCTCCCGGCTTTGTGGATTGGCATGATGGGGCTTGTAGTCCAGCACTCTTGAAAGTCACCCGTGAGACGTAACCATAGGGCGCCAGACGGCTTTCCCCTCCGCCTCAGCCCCCGGCATTCGCGTACTCCTTCCCGCTTCGCCCGCTGGGCCCAACCGCAGCCGCGGGATGCCTTCCCCTTCTCCGTGCACCGCCTTCCCACGTGCGCTCGCCCCCTTCCCCGAGTTATCCTCTTACTCGCAGGACGTGGTAGCCCTCGGTGCCCCCGCCAGGTATTTCCACGCTCTGCGACGCGCCCATGGCTCAGGCCCAGCGGCGGACGACCCGGGCCCGGCGCGGTGGCAGCGGCTTCTCCGGCGCGCAAACGGACGCGCGGCGCACCCGCCTTCCCGCGCCTGCCCCTCCCGCGCCAGCCGCCGCCGCCGCCGCACCAAAGACGTGGCACTCTGTCGGGCCGGGACGCTCAGTGCACAGGACGCTGGGAAGCGGAGACCTCAGTGGCAGCAGCTCCCCGACAGCGCCACCTGCTGGTCCCAGGGCGAAAGAGCGAGCCAGCCGCAAGCGCTTCGGCGCATGCGTGCTGCGAGGACACTCTGGAAAATAATTTTTCCTTCGCTCGCGATGCCTTCTGGGATCTATAGATAAAAGGCGGAAGGAGAATCAGCATAAACGCGCGGCCTGCCTGGTAGGTGGTTCAACGGAGGCCCGTGAGGCACTAAACTGGTGAGAACCATCAGTATGCAGCGTCACTTCGAGGCGGACTGTGTTGCTCCCTGGCGGTGAAGAAGATAAAATACTTGTTCGGTAATTGGCGCAGAGCCACGGGTACCGTAATTCCTCTATCCGCAGCGCAGATTTTGTGAGCCGGGATCAAACACAATTCACCTAAGGCGACCTTGTGTGGCTTGGAGCCTAAACAGGGTTGGGGGCCATTAGGAAATTCCAGGCTGTAGGCTAGACTGAGATGCTGGAAAAGTATCTCAAGGAAGAAGGCAGCCTGCTTCCATACATTGGCCAAGGAAACTACATGGAAACCACTGCTGAGTCTCAAGCTTCATTGGAGAGTAGCTTGACATTCACACATCAAGCTGCAAGTTTTTTGCAAGTGTTTTTGGTTTGATATGTTTTGAGGACTCAGCCAATTTTTTAAATATTATTTTTATTGAACCTTTGTAAAAAAAAGAAGATAAAAACTAATACAAACTACTATAAAGTAAGGAAGAAAAAAGAAAAGGAAAACAAAAAGAAAGAAAAAAGTGCAAGAAAAGAAAAAGGTTGAAATATAGAAAGGAAAGAAAAAAGATACAAAGAAGTGGCTTCTGATATCCTTCACAGCAGTTATAAGTAAAATTTTATTTTAACCTCTGTCTCTAAAGTTACATCATAAATAAAGTTACTGCAAACCATCTGCCACTTGGTTTTAATTTAAATTATATTTATTATATTTAGTGTATTGTATTTTATCGTGTTTTTATTGTATTGTATTATTGTTATAGCTGTGAACCGCCCAGAGTCCCTCCTTGAGAGGGAGATGGGCGGTCATAGAAATCTAATAAATAAATAAATAAATAAATAAATAATATGTATTGTCGAAGGCTTTCACGGCCGGAGTTCAATGGCTGTTGTGGGTCTTCCGGGCTGTGTGGCCGTGTTCTGGAAGTTGTGGTTCCTAACGTTTCGCCAGCATCTGTGGCCAGCATCTTCAGAGGGCAGGAGCACAGATAGAAGCAAAATCTCTGTGCCCAGGTAGAGTGGCAATGTTCTATTTATAGAGCTAAATTATAGGAGATTAGGTGGGGTTTTTTGTTGTGTTGAAATGTTAACGAGTGGCTGATGAGCGTGATTAGCATGTTCATTGTGAGAAGTATTCCCATGTCCTGGTGGTTGGACTGAGTTTGTTGACCTTTTGCAGGCTGTGTTTTTCAGGACTGGTAGCCAGGTTTTGCTAATTTTTAAACTTTCTTCTTTTTTATTGTAACTGTGCTGGTGTTTGTGAATTTCAATGGCTTCTCTGTATAATCTGGTGTAGTGGCTTTTGGTGTTGTCCAGTATTTCTGTGTTTTCAAATAGGATTTTGTGTCCCGTTTGCTTGAGAGCATGTTCAGCTACTGAAGATTTTTCCGGTTGCTGTAGTCTGCAGTGTCTTTCATGTTCTTTTATCCTGGTGTGAATGCTTCGTTTTGTGGTTCCGATGTATACTTGTCCACAGCTGCATGGTATGCGGTATACTCCTGCAGAGGTGCGGGGGTCCCTTTTGTCTTTTGCTGATTTTAGCATTTGTTGTATTTTTCTGGTGGGTCTGAAGACTGTTTGAAAGTTGTGTTTTTCCATCAGTTTTCCCATGCGGTCAGTGACTCCTTTGATGTAGGGCAGGAATACTTTGTTTGTGGGGGGCTGTTTTTCTTCAGTTGGATGTTGTTTTCTTGGTTTGATGGCTTGGTTTGAAACCCAATTTCTCAACAATGAACTTAACCATCTGAATTGGGTCCTACAGGCAAATGGCTATTCCAAGAATGAAATAAAAAGAGCCATCAAACCATTCCTCCATAGTGGGTAGTGTCTTTTCATCTCTGCATATAATAATCTTGCTGCAGTAATTATATATTGAAATAATCTTCCATGGCTTTTTTCTAACTGTTTATCCATTAGTCCAAAAAAGAAAAGTTCTGGCTTCAATTGAATATGAATCTTTAAAATCTTCTGTATCAAAGTATGTACTGTATTTGAATCCAAAATTTTTCAGCTTTTTTACATGTCCACCAAGCATGATAGAATGTCCCTTCATGTTGTTCATATTTCCAACATACATTTGAAGTGTTTATACCTACGAAGTTAATGCAAAATACTGCAGCCCATTCATTAAAAAGAAAAACAGAAATAGCGAACATAATCAGTTTTGGAAGTATCTCTCACACTCTGTTTATGCAACTCCAGGAGTTGTAACCAAACCATTCACATTTTAGCCTAGTGGTTTGCACAAATACAGCTGATAAGCTTAAGTTTATGGTTCAGTGTGTTGGGCACTGGTTTTGGTCATTAGGATCAATTGATGAAACTGTAAATATATTGGAACCACTGTACTTAAAGGACTCCATGCTCCATCACAAACTGCTCTGAGACATAGTAGCAGCAGAAATATATGGTGACCAGACACAAAGAGGTTTTCTTTTTTATGTATGGTTACTCTCTGTGGAATAGTGCCATCTTTAGAGCCTTTGACATTTACTTTTCCAAGTAAATATTGTGCCATCAAGACAATCACATTGCTGATTTATTGGTCTAGTGATCATTGATACTGTAACAGAATGTCAGCAAACACCTGATAACCTGGGTTGAATGTGAGTTTCATCAGCAGCAGAAGCCTGGATGGCAAAAAATACACCTTCTGGCTTTGCAAATGTTGCAAGAATCCAGAACTGAAGTTTGAAACAAATGAACAATATTTTGCTGTCAGGATCCTACATGTGTCAAGGCATGTGTGATAGCAGAAATGTGGTACAATATAGTAAAGGTAAAGGTTTTCCCCTGCACAGTCGTGTCCGACTCTAGGGGGCAATGCTCATCTCTGTTTCTTAGCCGAAGAGCCAGCGCTGTCCAAAGACGCTTCTGCGGTCATATGGCCGGCATGACGCACGCAGAACGCTGTTACCATCCCACCAAAGTGGTACCTATTAATCTACTTGCATTTGCATGCTTTCAAATTGCTAGGTTGGCAAGAGCTGGGGCGAGTGCGGGAGCTCACTCTGTCACGCAGCGCTCAGGTCTCGAACCGCCGACCTTCCGATCGACAAGCCTGGCATCTTAACCACTGAACCATCGCCCCCCCCCCCTGCCCGTGGTACAATGTAGGACTCTTATTTTCAACCCCTTTGTGAATGTCTCACTATCAGGATCCCAAACTCAAGAAACCTTTCAGTCAGTTCATGCTAAAAAGGTTCATTTATTAATTTATTAAGGATCAGAATACATGAGGCAAAGGCAAAGCTTCAAATGGCCAAATTGGCACACATACTTTGAAATTAAGAACATCCCTCTGACATCATTTACTATCTAATTAAAAACAAACCAGTTCCCACTCCAATTCGACCCCCTCCCTTCAGAATGCTCCTTAACAGTCCAGGTGTCTTATCAGAAAATGGCCAAGGCAGGAATGTCAAGGCAAGCGGTTGGTTGCAAGCAGCAAGGCTTTTGGCACAAAAGGAAACACAGGTCAAGTTCTTACAATGCTTGACACGTGTACGTATGAAACTATGACAGGAGAGCAGAGCTAAAGTGGAGGGAGACTGACACCCTTTATATGGGCAGATATTGTTCACACCGGAATCCTCTACATAGCTTACCCATAGCTCAATAAATATAGAAGAGCAGCCTTATCTTTTATTCAACAGATCTTTAAATACTGGAGTAGAAAAGAAAGGCTCATACTATTAGTCTTTTTCAGTCTGGTATTTTATCTACTATCTCTGATTTATTTTTATTGCTTTATATTTTTATTTGGATTATCTGCTCTGACAGCCTAAGCTGAAAAATGGCTAATAAAGAATTGAAATTAATGCTCACATATATTTGGTAGGATATTCAATTACTGACGGGGCTGTTCACAGGGTGATATTATAGATGTTGCTGTAGTAAAAGAGTTGTTATACTGAATAATATAAAGGCTATACAGTATATAAACATCTGCAGCTGATAATGCAATAAAAATACATATGCAAACTAGTAGAAAAATTGGTGTGGCCTATTTTTAAAACATACATGGAGTAAAGATAATATGTGAAAATCTGATGCAGACTCACTTGAATAGAATTTTTCTTTTGTTGTGTCTGTTGCTGTGGAGAACTTATTAAAAAAAATCAAGGGTTTATAAAAGTATCTGGTCAGCTTACAGTAAATATTAAAAACCAAAGTAAGTAATACATAAAATACACAGACAACAGGGAATCTATAAGAACTGTATAAAATTGCACATAAAAATCTAAAATAAAAAAGATCAGGGTTTTTAATAACCCTTCATGCTTATTGCTCAAATTAAATTTAATCTGGAAATTATTAGATACTAGACAACCCGTGATCCATTGGGTCATCGTTTCAGAGATATTTCCTTACCTAAACAGAGAAACAGAATGACCACGGGCAGGCAAAAAAGCGATGGGAGCAGGAGCGACTTCCGACTTCCTGCCGGCTTCCCCATTGACCTTCCTTATGGGAAGCTGGCAGGGAGCGTTGGAAATCTCGCTCCCTGCCTCCCTCCTTCCTCTTTCCTTCTTTCCCTCCCTTCTGCCTTTCCTCCCTGTTCCTTCATCCTTCCTTCCTTTCTTCCCTCCCTTCCTTCTTTCCCTCCCTTGCACACCTTCCCTGACCTGCGCTGCACCCTTGTACACCCTCCCTGACCCTCGTCGCACCTCTCAGGCACCCCCTCACTCCCTCCCCCACCCAGCAGTAGCCACTTACCTGCCTGCTGGCCTTGGCCTTGCAACTTCTTGTTGGCTTCCCCACTGACTTTGCTTGTGGGAAGCTGTCAGGGAGCATCAGCAATCACAATAAAGTTTAGACTACCTACCGGCTTCCCCATTGACTTGTGGGAAGCTGTCAGGGAGCATTGGAAATGACAATCACGTGACCACGGCTGACCATGGCAGCGTGGTGATGCTGAAGCAGTGGCAGCAGTGCGGCGGCACTGAAGCAGCCACAACTTTGCCAAATTTCAATCCCATGGGAGTAATGGGTCCTGGATTTTGGATGCATTTTGTAAGTTAGCCGATTTGAGGTACCTTGGTTCAAAAATTGTTGCCCTATGATGCACCGTTTTGCCCAATTGAAGGTTACAAACAGACAAACAGACACAAGAGTTTTAGTAGTATATGGATGAATCCAGACTGACAATGTGAATGAGTACTATTACAAGAAATCTTCACTTTGATACTGTCTTAAGGATTTTTCAATCACAATGTTTAAGAATTCTTGATATTAGAGTCCAAACATAGATATGAACAATCTGTGGCCCTCCAAATGTTGCTGCACTACAGCTCCCAGCGTTCCTTATACCTAGTCATGCTGGTTAGGGCCGCTGGGTTGATTCAGCAACACATGGAGGGCCTTAGTTCTCTCCTCCATCTGGAGCACCGCCAACTGGGGAAAGCTAGGGATCAAATCTAAGAACTTCTGCCTTGTCTGTATGTAAATTAAAACATGAACAATGGTAGCAAATTTTTGGAGCAATGGATCTTTCAATTTCATTCTATTAAAAAGCCAGCAGCTATAGTGAGCCAGAAATCCCCAATGGCCATGTTCCAATTTTTCAGACAATCATTTTCTAGATTTTTTTTTAATTGACAAGGTTGAAATTCTGAAGCTTATGTTGTGTCCAGTAGTAAGTCTAAGTTGTGCAGCAACAGAAACTCAGAGCCGAGGGGCCTGCAATAAGACACTAGAATATAAATTAGGCTAGACTAGCCTTTCTCAACTTTTTGACCCTGGAGGAACCCTTGAAATATTTTTCAGGCCTCGGGGAACATTCAGGCTCAAATATAGGCCAGAAGTTACAAAATTATTGTATTTGTTTCATGTGTAGGCCTGTATATATGCATTAACAGTGTTCTTAAACTAAAAATAAAGAATGAAACTGACCTCTTTATTGTGAAGTTGCCTGGATTTGAGGATTTTTTAAAATTAAATTGTGATTTCCCAGGGAACCCCAAGTGGCCTGTCGTGGAACCCTAGGGTTCCACGGAACCCTGGTTGAGAATCCCTGGGCTAGATGGTATATGCAAATGACAACCTGTTGTGCCCTTCATATTACACACAGTGAAATGATTTGAGGCTGCTAAACATTTTAATAATGGCAGGTATTCTTAGCCTACACCTATACTAAAATTGACTATGGGTCAAACATAAGAAAAGCTAATGGATTTCTTTGATGGCATATTACATCCTTTAGCACATACTGTATCACTTATAAAGTTTATAAAGCACATATCTAATTCAATTCAAAGTGTTGGTTATCACCTTTAAAGCCCTACATGGCATGGGGCCAGGCTATCTGAGGGACCGTCTCATCCCGATTGCATCTACCCACCCCACCCGGTCATGCAGGGAGGGCATGCTGCGGACCCCGTCAACAAAGGAATTCCATCTAGCAGGGTCCAGGAGGCGTGCCTTCTCTGCGATAGCGCCCGCCCTGTGGAACATCCTGCCTCCAGAGGTGAGGCAGGTGCCCTCCCTCCTGGCCTTTAGGAAGTCCCTAAAAACCTGGTTCTGCCGCCTGGCGTGGGACAAAGGTAGAGATAGTTCCTCCTGGGGGTGGTTAGTTTAATAATAACCTCCTTTTAAGATCCTACCACCCTCTGGATTTTTATATTCTTATTTATTGTACTGTTTATTGTATTTTAATGATTATTGATTTTTAATTTTAATTTTAACATTTATTGTAAACCGCCCAGAGTCTACCGTGGTAGAGATGGGCGGTGATAAATTTGATTAATAAATAAAAAAATAAATAAAAAATAAATATCTTTTACAGCAAAGTTATATTTTACCAAGATGTTCTGTATTACAAACTCTACATCAATGTTATAATACACTCTGAGAGCAGTTCTTAAATGTCATTAAAAGTAATGTGGGTTGGAGTAGACTTTGCCATCCTGGACTCATCTGCCATGAACTTCGGGTCAAGTACTACTATCAGCCAGGGATGTAGTTTTTCAATCTCTGTACTTTATCTGGTTTCAAAGAAGACTTTTTTCAAAGAAATAACTTTTTGCTTGTACAGTTGAAGTAACGGGAAACGCTTTTCCTTCTTGATAGTGCTAACACCAAACTCATATTTATTTATTTATTAAATTTTATTCCCGCCTTTATTATTTTTATAAATAACTCAAGGCGGCGGACATACCTAATACTCCTTCTTCCTCCTATTTTCCCCACAACAACAACCCTGTGAGGTGAGTTGGGCTGAGAGAGAGTGACTGGCCCAAGGTCACCCAGCCGGCTTTCATGCCTGAGGCGGGACTAGAACTCTCAGTCTCCTGGTTTCCCATTGGCTCCTTCCTAGGGCTGAGAGAGAGAGGGACTGGCCCAAGGCCACCCAGCTGGCTTTCATGCCTAAGGCGGGACTAGAACTCTCAGTCTCCTGGTTTCCCATTGGCTCCTTCCTAGGGCTGAGAGAGAGAGGGACTGGCCCAAGGCCACCCAGCTGGC
Organism: Charina bottae; assembly: GCA_023362775.1. NCBI lineage: Eukaryota > Metazoa > Chordata > Lepidosauria > Squamata > Charinaidae > Charina > Charina bottae. Next base: position 243,569,306 of record JALMGJ010000001.1, on the reverse strand, counting down.
TTTCATGCCTCAGGCGGGACTAGAACTCACAGTCTCCTGGTTTCTAGCCTGGGGCCTTAACCACTAGACCAAACTGGCTCTCAAAGACTGTTTTTAAAAGGAGGAATCAATAAATATGGACCTATGTACATGTATCTGAGCAGCTGCATTTCAGGAATAATTAAAGTTAATGAGCAGTGGTATTTGGTAGACCATTAAACCTTAATTGCTGTAATTAGTTTTGAATGGGCAGGTGCATTTACTGGAGTAACAGCAAGGCATCATAAGAATAATATTTAATTTCACAAATAGTGCCCTTTAAAAAATGTTAATAAAATAATTAAATGGAAAGCATCTCTCTATGCAAATAAAGAGTTATATATGATCTATTTAATAAGACAGATGGTGGAGCAGCCTTCTTGAATGCTGAGCAATTGTTGTTTTCCAAAAAAAAAACTATCTGCAGATCTTGTTGAAAAAGATCTGCTAAAGACAGTTGTGGATCCTTTAAGGAATCCACTCATTAAAGTTAATGCGGCTCTTTAAAATAGTGGCACTTTTTTCAAGCTTCCGCGGAAGAAAGCTGGGTTGCTTTAATGAACAGCAGAATGGTGCTGCATTTGCATAACATTGGAAGCACTTCTTCCAAAGTATGATTTCTTTAACAAGGTGATCCAATGCAAGTTTATTTCGAAATAAAGCAAATAGATCTGAGTGGGGCTTACTCCTAGGAGAGTGTGCACAGGACTGCAACTTCACTTGGCTTTCAAAAATAGGATAATAGCAATGGAGAATAAGCAGGCCTCCATTCCTTCTGAATACTTTGTAAAATATTAATGCAGTGCCAACAGGAATAAGGATGGAAGAAAACAAATCATGTGCAGTTAGAAAGGAAGCTCTCTTGCATCACTGTTTGACAAATGATCTGTTTGAGTTACAATATTCAAGAATGAAGACAACCATAAAATGATGATTAATTATGGGAGGATGTCATAAGCATAATAAGAAGGGGAAATTACAGAGCTACAGCTTGCCTTAGTCTCTAAAAACAAACTGTGGGACCCCTGAGAAATAACAGGGAGCTCTCAGCATGCTCAGGAACACCCTTCTTTTGCAAAAGTTCAAGAAGCCTGTAATGAAGGGCATACATCACTGCTCCAAAATACCAATTGCAGATTGAGCAGACACACTGAGTCTGGAAATGCTTTGAAATAAACATGGATAGGGGTGGAGGATATTTTTCTGCTAAGCCATTTACAAACTATAGTGACTGAGTTCCTACATCATTCTAAGCTAAAATGAATCAGATCATATTCTGGTTCAGCATAATCTGTGAACCTAGGCAGTTGGAGGTAGAACTTCCAAGAAATCATGGCTGATCAAAATCAATGGAAGAGGCAAATTTTATCTTAATCAAATAATGCATCAGTAGTACTAGAGTTTTTTTTTTTTACAAGAGCAGAATCTAGTCTAAATAAATAATATAGCTAGCAAAGGTAATTGGCTTAGAAGATAGAAATGTGTTACCTTATTATGTGTTAACATCTTACCCCCAGAGCTGAGGCGGGTTTCCTCGCTCCCGACCTTCCAAAAAGACTTAAAGACCTGGTTCTGCCGGCTTGCCTGGGAGGGTAATGCCAACAGTTCCTCTTGGGGATGGCTGGTCCCATGAAGCCCCTCCAGTATTACCATCTTTGCCATCTTTTTGGATTTTATATTATTTATTAATATTGTAAATTTCTATTTATGCTTTTAACTATGTTTTTTGTGAACCACCCAGGGTCCCCCGATGGGGGAGATGGGTGGTAATACAAATTTAAATAAATAAATAAAATAAAATAAATTATCCCCCCCCCCCAGTATGAGACAAGCAAATAAACACAAACTATATAAACAGTACTGTACACATTTCCAAGGCATCCTTCTCCAAATTGGGCACCCTCCAGTTGTATGGGCTTTAACTTTCAGAATTCCCGATCGGTGTAGTCACTGCTGGGAATTCTGCAAGTTGAGGTCCACACATTTGGAAAGCACCATGGTTGGGAAGGGTGTTCCAGGGCTTGACTAGAACTCTGACAAAACTTCTCTTGTTTTTCCAGTCATGTTTCAAATTTGATAAGAATCCATTATGGAATACTGTACTTTGAGCAGATGTTAATCCTTAAGGGGTTGAATAACAAACATTTCCTTCAAATCACGCTACCTGAGACAGAAGTTATGGTTTGTCAGGATAAAAAGTAAATAAATTGAAGAGGAGATTAGTTTATCTGAATGGCTATGAAAGAAAAGAAAATGATACTGAAGATGGAAACTTCTAAATTAGCCTGTGTCCATATAAGCTCCATTAACATTTGATGTACACACACACACACACTTCTCAGATCTCCTGCAGTTTACCTGGAACTGAGAAAAATTGACACTTTTGCTCAGAGGATTTCATATAGTAGAGAGTGCCCAATATTTGAAATTGTATGCCAAAGCATATGCAAATGCGAGAGTTGGGAATGGAGAAGGACTCCTAGAACCTGCCTTTCTCCTGGCCCAGAGCTTTCCAAACTGTGTGTCGCGACACAAAAGTGTGTTGCCACAAACAGTCTGGTGTGTCGCCACACAACCCGGAAGCGCTGATCATCATCAGCGCTTCCGGGTTTTCCCATGGTGACACACCAACTGCAGCGTGCAAAACCCGAAAGCGCAGTAGCGCTTCCGGGTTTTTGTGCGCTGCCGCACTTCCGGGTTTTCCCGCGGCGACACACCAATGCCGGTTGGTGTGTCACTGTGGGAAAAACTTTGGAAAGCCCTGGCCTGGCCTGTTGAAAGATTCCAAAGAAGGCAACTATGGAGTGACTCTCAAAAAAGAAACACAGGCAGGCTTGAGTTTTAGCATTATCAGGACCTTGGAGAGCTCACCTAACAAAAGTGCTGTTGTTCTCTGTACTCAGTTCAGGCTTAAGAAGGCTGGAAGAGTTAGGAGGTATGTTAGCTCTACCCCAGTTTGCTGCTGACTCTGAATTTAGAGCTCTGAACTTTTAGAACCATGCCTTTCCTGCACGATTAGGAAACTACAAGCTCTTACAGTATGAGAGGCTCTAATATTGTGACCGAGGAAACATAAACCTGAGTGCTGAGAGTTTCCCCTAAATCAGGATGACCTGGATTCAACATATTCTGAATCTGCTTTAACCTCTTTCTGGACTTCTCACCCAGGAACATGACATTCTCAGAAGCTAATTGGTAAATAGATCCTAAGATTTGGGGGGCGGGGCAAGATGGCGACGAGGCAGCAACTACTGGAAAGAGCTCCTTCTAAAGTTTTCTTTTAGAATTTTTTTCTCTGGCAGCCTGACATTGTGTTCTCTGCTATTAGTGCCCCGCTATTGGACTTATTATCTGTTTTTGTACAGCCTATTTTTAAATTTTTAAACTCTGAAATATATGTATATATATTTCTTAAATTTTATATATTTTATACTTCTAACTACTTTTAACCATTTCTACAAATACTCCACGCCAGAGAGGATATTTTTAGTCTAACTTATCAATATCACAAGTCAGGTTTTAAGAATGGGGAAAAGAAAAAAGAGTCAGCGTGTGCTCTCTGCTGCACAGACTTTATCTAAGCCATTGAAGCAACAGAGAATGGACGACTATACAACAAACAAAGAAACTGTTTCAGTAAGTAACTCGACTTTAGACTCCTTTACAAATAGAGCTACCTTACAGAATTCATTGGAATGGGACTTACAGTCAGAACTAGAAAGTCAGCAGCTCTCAGAACTTTCCTCCACCCTTGCAGAAAATGTTTCCCCCTCCCAGACTGCAGCGGCCTGCTCAGCAGCTGCTTTGCTTATGCAAGAGGGGGATGTTATGAACTTAAAGAGGGAGAACATAACAGACTTTATATCTAGACAATGTCTGCTAACAGCACACACGGTGATATCAATTTTTGAACTTTTAACAACAGTTAAAGATAAGGTCAACTCCCTGAAGGAGTCCTTCACAAAGTTTATTGAGAGCCACTCAAACAAAACAGAAGGAAATAGGAAGATTTCTACTACTACCCATACTGACAGTCATCACGGGGTTAGTACAGAGATAGAAGCTGGCCCTCTTTCCGAAACCACAAGGAAAGGAAAGAATGTCTGTAAAGAAAGCAGTCCCCAATTAGAAAAAGGACAGAGAGGAGACAAATGGAATTACTACTTACAAACCAATCAGATCACCCTGCAGATTTATGACAACAGAGTGAATAGAGGGAGATGGAGCGATAGAAGAGCTGTTATGCTATCATTGAGCCAGCTGCTCCGATGTGAACGTTCAATGATAGATTTAGTGCATGCTGATTGGCTGCCACACAGAAGAGATTATATTCCAGTTTTGCTAACTTTTAAGCAGCCTTTATTTCCTAGCATGCTTTCCAGAATGAAGCCCTTCCTGAACACCTTTTCAATATTCCCAATACGTGTCTTCGCCTCAGAGAAAGTGAGCCCACTCTTGGATCAGCCCCTTACAGAGAGTACTGCCACTTTAAAACCTAATTGCAGTAGCTCTCATATAACTAAAATCAAAGCAGCTGCAACAACAACGGCCCTGAGAAAACAGTGTAATAACCAACAAACTGTGCTAGCTACAGATAGTGAGACTGCGGAGGAAGAGCCAGAAGAAATGCTGATTGATTTATTTGGTGCGTTACCAGAACCGGAGCAAGTAGATATTATACAAAGACTGGATGAATTAAGGGAGGCACTGACAACAACACACTCTACAGTAAAGCCATTAATAAACTTGGCATCATCAAGCTCTCAGGACTGTGACAACATAGTCGTTCAACAAAACACTAACACCCTCACACTAAAGAAATGCTCTGACACACAGGCCGAATGTGAGGAATCCGAAATGGTTAATCTAATCTCTGATAGTCTGCAAAAAGTAAAAGAATGTCAATGTGTAGTGACTCCTAAGCATGCAGACTCTAAGGACATAGCTCATCTCTTGTCCTCTCCAGAGTCAGACCTACTTATAAAATCCTTGTATAAGGTGGATCTTCAAGTGCACCCCACAGGTAAGGATCTCAAAGCTCTGTGGGAATCAGAGGTGGATGCTGCAGAGATAATTGCCAAAGGTGAAGCTTCCCAGGCTCAACAAATAGCAGTATCACAGAGAAAGAGACAGAGGTCTGTCTTGAAGCCCCATACTACTGCTGAGGCAAACTTTGCTGCTGTTGCTGATGACTCACCAGGTATACAAAAGAAATTTACTCCACGGCCAGCTATATTTAACAACAAACAACATAAACTAATCGGTACTCCCACCACTCCTCACAATCACCATCTAACAACGGCCACTACAGAGAATACAAATTGACTGTATGTAGATCAGTGCAAGACGAATACCCTAAACATCTTATCATGGAATTTAGCTGGATGGCATCGATTTAGAGGTTTTAATCACTCCGACCCCTTGATAGGCAAGGATATTATTTTGGTGCAAGAGACATGGACTGATGATGACCTCCTCCTCAATGGATATTACTCATATAAATTAAAAGCGAGGCCAGGTAAAGGACCAGGGAGATTGAAAGGAGGTCTGGGTATACTTATCTCAACCTCCTTGAGAGTCGAGTCTATATCAATCCCCCCTCTAAAACATTTGGCTATGGCCCTCCTTCTTAAGTCAGGTCCAGACTCACTATTGATAATCAATGTTTATCTCCCTCCATCGCAAAGAAAATCCGAAACAACTGCCTTATGGATGGAGTTGGAACACTATGTTAGTAATCTCCTTATGGAACATGCAAATGCTAGGGTCTTATTAGGGGGAGACTTCAACGCGAGATTGGGTACGGATTATTATACATTATTTTCTAAATTTCATCAATACCCCCCATCGGAGGATTCCAATCTAACTAGTACCCCCCTCACACGACTTTCTAAAGATAAAGGAGTAAACTACGCTGGCCTTTGCCTTGCAAAGATGGCAAACAGGCTCAACCTTTTTATAACAAATGGCTCACAAGTAGGAGACTACCCAGGAGAAGTGACATTTATGGCTGGAGTTAGAACTAGCACCATTGATTATATCCTAACCTCCATGGATTTACTAAAATATATAAAACATTTTGAAATTTTACCACTTCTAGAAAGTGATCATTTACCACTCTGCATACAATTAAAAAGTTATTTTTGGCAGATGTCTCCCGGGGACTGTTTCATTCCTGCAATTTCTCCAGCAGGTCTAACAAGATGTCGGGTTGCATGGTCCCAGTCTCTCGATCAGAAGGTAAGGAGAGCTTTAGCAGAGGATAACTTCCAAAAAATTCAATCGGACTTCATATCAGCCAACTCCACTCAAAATTTACTAGAACTATATAACAACCTAGTACAAAATCTACAACCGCTACTGACACACGATCCTGATTTCTCAGTTAAGAGGCCTGCCCTTGCCTCGAAGCCATGGTTCAATAAGGATTGTGTGGAAGCAAAGAAAGCTCTTACCTCAGCTTACAAGATATATAAAAATGAGACTGGAAATGGCAACTCAACGACTCTTAAACATCTCCTCATTCTTAAAAAACAATACAAGCGACTTGTGACATCTAAGAAGAAGCAAGACACCTGGTCTACCTGGGAACGGCTCATAGAGGCAGTAAAGAATAAGAACTCTTCCCTATTCTGGCATTTAATAGCTTGCCAAACCACCAGAACTTATACTCCTCTAGACTCCCATATATCACCAGCTGCCTGGGAGCTACATTTCCGGAGGCTGTATGAAGATTCCTCCAGTGAGGTGAAACTGCCAACTATGAAGGACGTATCCAAATGGCACCCAGTTTCGGTGTCTGAAATTAAATATCTCATTGATCAACTTAAGACAGGGAAGGCTCTGGGCGCTGATTTCATCCCTGCAGAACAATGGGGAGTGGTGGACCCCAGTCCTGGCGGCGCTATTTACCTACATCGATACTACTGGAAATATCCCAGAAGACTGGGGTTTAGCGATTGTTGTCCCAATCTTCAAGAAGGGAAACAGAGATGACCCTGCAAACTATAGACCAATAAGTTTGCTAAATATAATTAGCAAACTTTATGCCAAACACCTACAAGACAAAGTCAAGAACTGGCTGGACCACAATAATTTGATAGCAGAAGAACAAGCCAGTTTTAGAGAGGGGAGAGGCACTATTGACCAATGCCTGGTCTTGCAGCACCTGATTGAAAAATATGTGTCTAATAGAGCGGCATCACTATATGCTGCCTTCATAGACCTAAAGGCAGCCTTTGACTCTGTCACCAGAACCAAGTTATGGGAGAAGTTGGAAGCCGCCTCAATTGATCGTAGGCTTCTCCATTTATTACGTGCCTTACATTCCAACACGACCCTCAAGGTTAGGTGCAACACGCAAGGGACTCTCTCTATGTTGATTATAGCTCAAAAGGGGGTAAAACAGGGTGCATTTTGGCCCCCCTGCTTTTTAATTTCTATATTAACGACATGGTTAAATGGATAAATAAACCAAACCACCACCACCCAAAAATAGGGAATTGCAGCATCGCATCGTTATTGTATGCAGATGACGCAGTAATTCTTTCAAGGACACCAGTAGGTCTTAAAAGAGCCCTGCGAGCATTGCTCCAGTACTGCAATAATGATAAATTGGAAATTAACTTTCAGAAAACTAAAGTTATGGCCTTTGCTAAAAGGCCAAAACTCCGTTCATGGTACCTTAATGGACATAAAATAGAACAGGTGACCATTTTTAAATATCTGGGTGTTGTCATACACACCACCGGCTCAAGGAATGCACATTGCGAACATGCAGCTGCCGTTGGTCAGAGATCAGCCAACGCCATTCTCAAATTTTTCCACTCGAAAGGAGGACATTATGTCCCAGCTGCAATTAAGCTTTTTCAGGCTAAGTCGCTTGCACAGCTATTGTATGGGACCCAGCTTGGACCCTCATCTTCTAGTTTCATACCTTTGGAGAGAGTTAAATCCAAATTTATAAGAGCAATTTTACAGATGCCTCGTTGTGTTTCTAACACTCGCTTACGCCTGGAGACAGGACTGGTAAAAGTTGAGTCAAGAATCTGTATAGCTTCCTTAAATCTATGGCTAAAACTCAACTTTTTTCCACAAGGCCTTGCACCACTAATTCTCCAAGACAAATTTTCTTCCTCATGGATCAAGGCTGTCGAATATAAGCTCACAAAATTAGGTTTTTCTCCATCTTCAATACTAGAGCTGGGCTACGACAAGGCAAAACAAAGCCTGAGACAAAGGGTAGAGGACACGGAGAGGCAAGCAGATCTAGAGAAAGCCCCGTCGTTTTTGGCTTCAGACTCTACTAGATATACTGTTACCTCTGCCAGATATCTCAGCCAGTTAGAGACATTGAACCACCGGAAAGCCTTCTCACTTGCACGATGCCATGTCCTCCCCTCAGCCGTCGTGGACGGCAAATATAAAAAAATTCCATTGGATAAAAGGCTCTGTCCTTGTAATTCTGGAGAGATAGAAACTACTGGACATGTCCTTCTACGATGTTCATTCTACAGAGATATTCGAATAAAATTTATTTCCCCGATGATTATGAGGTATCCGGGCCACTCTGAAACCGAATATCTTCAGATTTTGCTCAAAGATGAGTGGATTACAGTCACAGTGCAGGTAGCAAGATTCTGCGCAGCAGCACTAAAGAGCCGACGTAACTTAGTGAAAAACTTACCGTAAATATTTTACTTTCTTTTGTAACTATTCATTTAAAATTTTGATATTAACACTTAATTTTAATAGTTAATAATTAATAACCATAGGATGCCACAAGATATGGAACTCAACATAATGTAAAATAGGCTGTCTTCTTGATTTTATATACAAATGTTAAGTATCTTGCTAAACTAATTTTAGATATGGATTTTACTTCTTTTATTATAGCCGAGAACTTTTATTGGATACATATGGCGTATTTTTATTTGTACTGGTCTATGACTGTAATAAATTGAATTGAATCCTAAGATTTTAATAAGTAAGTTTTCAGAAGTGGCAGAGAAATTTCCCCAAAGCAGCAGTAATTTAGATTAAAATTCTCTACTTATTTACCTGGAGGTAACCAACAACAAGTAACATTAGTGAGATATTTTGGAACAGATACATATAGTACAGTATTCTTATGCTATCATATCAATAGTATGGTAAATCAATACCTGAACAGGTACTATACATTTGGAGGGCTCAATTTTCTGCGGTTTGAGACTTGGTCCAACTTTTTGGACTAAGGACCACAATACTTTTGAGAAGAATACTGGAGGTCCTTACGAATCAGTGGGACAGGGGCAAAACCTAAATTTGATTCCCTTAAATTAAACACATTCAACATAACTACACTCCATTACTTAATAAATTTCTCCTTCTAGCATATTCAAAATTAAAATTCAGTCTTGTGAGGTTCTGTTGCTGCACTCAGTGTCATGGTGGGCCTCAGATTATACATTCCCAAGTTGAAAGGCATTTTTGTTTTTACCAGACACTAGCATTTCTTCTGAACTACTCAGTTAGGTGGGAATTTATTTATGTATTTATTTTTGCAGCATTCATTGAGGTGAAACACCTACCAAGGAAATCTGGTTCTTGGTTTAACCATGAGTAAAAAAATAATAATGACACATGGTGTACTGCTTAAGGCACCAGGCTAGAAACCAGGAGGCTGTGAGTTCTAGTCCTGCCTTGGGCACGAAGCCAAATGGGTGACCTTGGGCCAGTCACTCTCTCTCAGCCCTGGGAAGCAGGCAAGTGCAAACCACTTCTGAAAAAACTTGCCATGAAAACTGCAGGGACTAGTCAGGAGTCAAAAACTGACTTGAAGTCGTCATCATCATCATCATCATCATCATCATCATGGAGGGTATGTATAATATTGTGATTTACTTCAAATCACATTTCTGATCTTCTTGTTTTTTTCCTGAAAAACACTAAGAAACTGTTGAACAGCTAGTTAATCACATTTTCCCAATAAAACCCTGATTTTGTTTTGAGGAGCAGAATATATTTTTTTTCCAGAGCCAAGCAGCCATTACTGTGTTGGAGTAAAAATAAGCATAATTTTGCCCAATAAATCTTTCCCTTGGACCCATCCTTTTCTTACGGAGCTTATAAAGACTTGTCTAATACGTAAGTCATCGCATGGTGGGAGTGTGGTACTGCCTGAGCTGAGAAAGAAAACAGAGGAATCTGCTGGAGGAATCGCTCCTTGTCCTAATTTTAAATTAGGCTTATTGTGTTTTGCATCAGACTGATGACTTTTTTAAAAGTAAAGTCTCCACAAAAGTAAAGTCTGCACACATCTCTCCAGTAGAGCTTTCTGTATGTTACTCTCTTGAATATATGAATTTTATGTAGATTTTTTCCTTCATATACACACTTTGTATTCCTTTTTTCTGAGAAATGCCCTGAACAAATAGAAAGAGTAAAAAAAATGAAGAATAATTGGATTTTGGTCCATTTGTTGGCTCAAAAATGAGAAGCCGACTAGGTTTGCATTCAATAGGAACTGAACTAATTCTTTAGATATTTTCTGAATTTGCCCAACTCTTGCTGTTGAGGAACATTTCCTTGCTCTATAAGGCACCTTGCTCTGTCTTTGTATTCTTTGGCCTAGAGTAGAGATGCACAAGTTTTGCTGGCAGAGGGCTGCATTTAAGAGTCAGATGGGGGGAGGACTTCCGGGGAAGGTATGGCAAACTGAAGACAGCTCTGTGAAAGCTGAGCCGATGACCATGGCAAAGACGAAGGAACCGGTGAGTAGACCAGCTCTTGGAACCTCTCCGGATAAGGAGAGGACGGGAGATCACCCACATGTGCTCCTGATGGCTGCTCCTTGCAAGGAGATCGCAGGACAGTGGTTATTTGCAGGTTTGAGTGCCGGGAGATGACGGGATCAACCATCTTGCTCACAACCGTGATGGACCCTTTTAAAGGACACTAAGTTTGCCAACCTCACTTTCTAATCACTTTCGGAAATTGCCTATTAACCATTTTAAAGCTATTTGAGACCTTTGGAATGACAAGTTTGAAAAGTCTTTTTTTTTTTTATATTAAATTTTATTAAGTTTTACAATACATAATAAAATTTAAAGTAGAAAAAGAAATAGAAACAGAAATACAAAATAAGAAAAAGATAAAGAAAAAGTGAAGTCAAGAAATAATAAGCAAAGAAAATATAGAAAATAGATGTCCTCCAATCTATCTTTGAACTTAAAGTACAACAATTGATTTTAAATGTTAGTCCTTCATACAGTATACAGGAACTTTTCTTTGTCATATGCCTTTTGATTTCTTTAATCCAATCTTCTAACCTTCATCTTACTGTCTCCCAATAATCCATCTTTGGCTTCCACTCCTTGAAATAGTAGTTAAATGTTGAATGTTCATTACTACATATTTATATCTTCAATAAAGACCAATTAGTATAACAAATAAAAGCCTTATTTACTTCTAATAAACTACAATATATTCTATTCATATTATGACTCATAACCTAACATGTTATGTAACTTAATACATAATTTAGCAATTCTTATAGTGTTCATACATATATATTTCTATAATTTAATTCTAATATATATATATATCTCCATAAAAAAGGAATTCTTGAATCTCAATTATCCATCTGTAATTTCCATTCCTTGTAGTAGTGTCCATTTAAACTAAATGCATAATCTATCATATCACTTAACCTAATAGCTAATATATCAATTCTTATAATATTCATACAATACATATTGATATATATCATCCTGTAGTAACCATCATTCTAATTCCATCATATCATTATCTTCTCATAAATATATCTCTAAGGAAAACAATATTCTATAATATCAACTTGTGTTTGTATTTAGCATCTTACATTTAGAATATCACTTTTTATATATCCATACAATTTCTCATAACAATTCAAGTCCATATTTTCATTAGCCTTTATATCCATACAGTTTCTCATATCTTCTGTTTAGGTTATGCCAAAATCACAATACACTGTGGGAGATTCGCAATATACAGCCTGCTCTTTTCTATATCTCATATAGAATATCAGAGCAACCTTCTCTCCCTTTCCACATATTTCACAACATCCATCCAACTGTGCACCCATATTTTCACTCTGTCTCCACTGCCACAACATATCTATACCAAGATTGTAGTGTAAAGCCTTCAGAATGTTCTTCTGAACTAATATACTCAAAATTTCCTCCTTCTGTTTCTCCTCCACTTGAAAAACATTTTTCCTTTCTGTCTCCGTTTCTGTTCTCTGTTCTTTCTCTCTGTTTTGCAGAGTTACGAACAGTAATTCCAACGACCTTTGAATATTTGAAAAAGCCTCAGTAATCTCTCTTCTGAGCTCCTCAGGTACAAGTTGGAAAGCCATCTTTCCTGTGTCCTTCAAATTAAAACAACAACCCTTCTAGTCAAAACAATAATCATGTAATCTGTCCATGGAATACTACCAGCAGAATCTATTAAGCAGAACGTTGTTGTTGTTGTTTTTTTTTTTTTAAAGTCAAAAGAAAAAAGAAAGTTCCAATAATCCAAAATACAGGAGAGAATAATATTTTAAACAGTTTATAGAAGGAGAAATAAAAAATATATTCCAAATGAAGCAAAATCCAACCAGGGAGGATGTAGAAAAAGACGACAAGGAAAAAAACACGTTACCCTGTGTTTTTATTCTTCAAACTGCGAGCTTTCGTTCTTCAAGCTGCAAGCTGCTTAATCCAAACAAAGAGTTTCTCAAAAAATGAATAGTCATTTAGTTTATCAAGCGAAGAATTACAAACAGAGTCTCTTAAATCCCTCTAATACAAAAGAGAAGTAAAAAAAAAATGCAGACGTTTCATTATGTTGCAAATATAGAGTCCATCAAACTTCCACCAGAATCAGTTATAGCAAAGAAAGCACAAAGTTAGCCAACATTTTCAACAAAGTCCAAAAAATAGATCTTAGATTTCAAAAATATTTTAATCTAAAAAAAACATTCCTAAAGTGATCTAAAAGCGGCTGGGCGCTCTTGTGTCTCTTCAAAGAGACTTGTTTCCCCTGCGAGAGCCTGATATATCTCGGCCATTGCCTTGCACTTACCCTGTTCCTTCCGCGGTGGAAAACTACAGAAAAAACAAGGGTAGGCAATCCCAATGGCCCCACGAGTAATCTTCTGGTCTCCCCTTCTCCAGGGGAAAAAAAAACTTCAGTGGACCACAACTTCTGCAATCCACGCAAGCAAGGGAAATTCAGTCAGTTCTCAGCTTCTCTGAGAAATCTGACTGGTCGAGCTGGCAGCCAAGCCTGGAGTCGACAAGTTTGAAAAGTCTTCATCGGGTGAGTTTACCTTCAACTCTGAACAAAAGAAAAATTAAATATAAGTTTAAGAACTTAAAGAATCTGAAATAAACAGCAAAAAGCTAAATAATATTTTGATCTAAGAAAGTTATAAATGGATTAAGGGTCCAGATAAATTTTGAATATTGACTTTTACTTTAAGACTTTGGAATTAATTATAAAAAAATAAACAGCTTCTCATGGGAAACAGACTTATTTTGGCTAGCCTGGCTATTGTAAGCCATAACAAAGATAAGTTACTTTATGATTTTAGAAACTGGACACTAGAGGGGACTAAAGATTCTAAGCAGAAGAAAAAAAATACAAGCCTGTTCTTGATGTCAGTTAAAACTGGTACTTACAAAATGATACAAAACATTATCACATTGGAAATAATGAAGGAGTTCTTTGAACAATGGAGCTAGAAATTAGTAGCCACAATATCAACACTGTCAGTAATGATGTCTGCTTCTATGGATAAATGATGTCTAAAAGATGTTAATAAAGGAATGACAGATGTAGAACAAATTTTATTTGACAAGACAGAGAAAGTACCGAAAGTGGAACTACAAATGATAGGCCAAGAGAATGATTTGGAAAAGGACACTTTACTGGATATACAAAATAAACTGGCTGAAGTTTTAAAAACTAAAGGGGAAATACAAATGACAAACCAAGAGAATTATCTGGAAAATATTTTCTTATTGGATCTACAAAAGAGCCTTGAAGAAATCTGTGCAATTGGATAAAGAAGAATTGAAGAGAAATCAAATCCTACAATAATCTTTGATTGAATTAAATATTAAGTCTGTTAGAAGTAAAAGAAAGGAATATAAAGTTGGTTTATTTGATCAAGGTTAAAATAAGACTTTTTTTTTAAAGTTCTGGCAAGCCTTTATGGACTTTTTGCTGACATCTGGATTGAAAAGTTGATATTTTATGGATTTGCTTATAGATAAGGGATGGGATATGGGATGAAAAGATATCTGTTTGTAATAGGGGGTGAAGACATATTAAATTTATTTATACTTGTGATGAAGTTTGGAAGTCATTTCTTTATATATTTTTCTTTTTCTTATTATATTCTTTTCTTTTCTTTTTTCCTGCATTTTTAATCTTTTTTCCCATTCTTTTCCCTTTCTTTAAGTTTAGTTTGTATTATTTTTGACAATTGTAATTAAAATTCTTAATAAAAATTATATTAAAGAAAAAGAGTCAGATGGGGGAGGATGGTTGAAGAGCATAATGGGTGGGTTGATGATGCAAAATGTTGGGGTTTGTATAATACCCAGAATTTACAGATAGATTAATTATACAGGAGAGGCTAGAGTTATCTAGGTGAGAAGTGAAATATTCTGCAAGTCATCCTATTAGCAGCCATTGTAGAAGGCATGATGTGACTCATATTACAGGTGCTATAGTTTAGTTGGGTGTGGCAGATAATTTGTTTGACCTATAATGTGATTGGTCAATATTTGTATAAAAGTAGTGAAGCTTTAGTGTTCACTCTCTTCTCGTTACTTCATCTCATCTGTATCTGTGTTGGACATTACTGGACTGTATTTTGGAATGTGTATGTATATAAAGTAAATAGACTATTTTATCTAATCTCTGTTTGAGTGTCTATTTACTGCTTAGAACGTATACTCTGAAGTCGTGGAGAAGCACTGGCCACCCCAGCATTGCGTGCTCTGACACAAAATTAGTAGGACTGCATTGGAAGGACTAAGATTTTCTGCCCTGTCCTCAGGGATTTTAATGGAGGAGTTGGGAATTTCTAAAGTTTTAGCTTAAAGTGTTCAGGTTTTAGAGCTTACAATAACTTTTCACTTTGTTTTCTACCTCAATATGGTAGAGAATGCTGCTACCAATTTTGACAGGGGGGGGCGTTAACATAGGGTGACCATACGTCCCGTTTTGAACGGGACAGTCCCGTTATTTTAGCATTTTTCAACTGTCCCGTCGTTTTGATCAAAATCTCAATTTTGTCCCTTTTTTAAACCCGGTGGGAAGGAGGACAGGAGGACAGGAAGGAAGACTGGAGCCGGACTTGCCATTGAAGGCAGCCCGGAAGAGGCCCTATCAGCACGGCAACTGGAAGCCCAGTTGCCACGTGCAATCCTAGCAGCAGAAGCAGCACCACAGTCCAGGTTCCTGCCTCCTTACCTGATCCTGAGATTGTCTGCCCAGCAGTGGTGAGGCCAGGGAAAGCAGGCACGGGAAGGTTGTGGAAAGAGGGTGCGTGTGTGTGTATGTGTGTGTGTGTGCGCACGCGCACGTGCACGCGCAGATTACTTGCTCAGCGTAATCGCACACACACATGCATCCCACACCCTCTTTCTCCAGCCTCCCTGCAACAGGTCTGGGTGCATTTGGTCATGGGGAGGCTAGAGAAAGAGGGTATGGGGTGCGTGTGTGTGTATGTGTGCGCATCTGATCGGGCTTGGCCGAGGGAGGAGAGTTGTCAGGCTGCTGAGCAGGAGAAGCCGGCTGCACTCGGCTGCTTCAGCCACACCACTCCGCCCCTTGCAGCCCGCTGAAGCTCCCCAGGGTGGCCGCTCCTGCTTCTCTCACACACACACACTCACAGGACAGACTGCCCTGGCAGGAGCTGACCATGCTGGGGGGCTTCAGCGGGTGGCGAGGGGCGGAGTGGTGTGGCTGAAGCCCCTCAGCACGGCCGGCTCCTGCCGAGGGCAGTCTGTCCTGTGAGTGTGTGAGTGTGTGTGTGTGTGCATCTGATTGGGGTTGGCTGAGGGAGGAGAGTTGTTGCTGCTGCCGCCGCCGAGCAGGAGAAGCAGGAGCCGGCTACGCTGGGGGGCTTCAGCCACACCACTCCGCCCCTTGCCACCCGCTGAAGCCCCCCAGCGCGGCCGGCTCCTGCTCAGCAGCCCGACAACTCTCCTCCCTCGGCCAAGCCCGATCAGATGCACACACACACACACACACACACACACAGGACAGACTGCCCTGGCAGGAGCTGGCCTTGCTGGGGGGCTTCAGCGGGTGGCGAGGGGCAGAGTGGTGTGGCTGAAGCCTCCCAGCACGGCCGGCTCCTGCTGAGGGCAGTCTGTCCTGTGAGTGTGTGTGTGTGCATCTTTTTTTTTTAATATAAAATTTTAATTTTATTTACATTCAACATAAAACATATAACACATAACAATAACTACATTTATGTATACATATTTACATTTGATTTATAATATTCATTATCTAATATATTTCATATAACATATCTTTATTCTAAATTATTTTCCCTGTTTCCCTCTTCCCTTCTTCTTCCTCTAACCCTTTTCTTCTCTTATGTTATATTACTGATTTATTAAGTATTTATTTCAAATTCAATTTTTGACTTATACATCTTTACCATACAATACATACGTACATTTCATTAAAATACCTCCAGTTTTCTTAACAAAAAATTGTGTAAATACTTGATTTTTCTTTTACATTTTTCTTCTTTCTTCTATATATATTCAAAAAGAATATAATATTAAGTAGAGATTAATAAACTATAAAAATAAAAATACAAACATGGGGGGGGGGGGAAAGAGATATAAGAAGAAAAATGTGTGTATGTGAATCTGATCGGGCTTGGCCGAGGGAGGAGAGTTGTCGGGCCGCCGAGCAGGAGAAGCAGGAGCCGGCCACCCTGGGGAGCTTCAGTGGGCAGCAAGGGGCGGAGTGGTGTGGTTGAAGCAGCCGAGCGCAGCCGGCTCCTCCTGCTTCTCCTGCTCTGCGGCGGTGGCAGCAGCAGCGAGTCTCCTCCCTCCCTCGGCCAAGCCCGAGGGGGATGAGGCAGTGGTGGGCCTCCTTCCCCTCCATCCCCGCCCCTTGTTCCCCGGCCGATGACGGTGCTGTGTACTCCGGCCTCCCCCAAACACACCAGCTCTGACGCACCATTTACTGGTAGAAGAAAAAAAAAACCCTTTAAAAAAAAATTAAAATCTGAGCCAATCACGCTAATGGGGGCGGGGTTTGCAGGCGGGAGACAATCGTGTGGGGCGGGGGCAGGGTTTGCAGGTGGGAGCCAATTGCGTGGACTGGGGGGCGGGGTTTGGAGGCCGGCATGGTGGCATAAGACCCTGTCCCGTTTTGCCATCCCAAATGTCCCATTTTTGTCTGAAGGAAATATGGTCAGCCTAGGTCAGGGGTCGGCAAACTTTTTATCCCGGGAGCCATTTTGGCATGCTCGTGCACATTTTGAAATGCTCGAGAGCCAGGGGGCAGGGTTTGCGGGCGGGGGCCAATTGCGTGGAAGGGGGCGGGGTTTACGGGCGGGAGCCAATCGCGTGGAAGGGGGCGGGGTTTGCGGGCGGGAGACAATCACGCACACTTAGGGCCTGCTTGTTCCCTTGGCGCGTCGCTCTCTTCGACGGGGGGGGGGAGCGGGCGGCCGGCCCTCTCCCCGGGGTCTGAGTAAGCCGCGACAGGCGGGCGGCGAGCGAAGCGTCGTCCCGCCTCCTCCTGCCGTTGCTTCGCACCCTCCGCTCCTCTGTTCCTCCTCCTAGCGAGGCGCCTCTGCCGTCGCGGGAAAGCCCAGCAGCGGCCGGAGAAGGAGGCGCTCCGAGCCACCTCCGCTGGGAGGTCGCGGCTGCCTGGGCGCTCCCGCCCTGCCCGGCCTCCCCTGCCGGGCCCTGGAGGGGCTCCCAAGGCTCTCTGCCTTGCACGCTCCCAGCGGGGCAAAGGCGGCGGGCAGGCGGCCGGTGGCCCGCTCCAGCCCGGCGCTTTCCGAGGGCTGCGCCACGCCACTCTGGCCGGCTGGAGAACCCCCACCCTGGGCTGCGGGAGGGCGGTTTGCCCGTTGCTCGGGCTTCTTCCGGGTGGCCTACCTTTCGGGCGCCCCCGGGGGGTGCGGGAGGCTCCTATCAGTCCCGCCACAGCCTCCCTGCCGCAGCCAGCTGACCGCTGCCCAGCTTGCCAATCAGCTGGCAGGGGAGGGTCCCGGCCTCCGCGCACTGCTGGCAAAATGCGGCTGCACCCGAAGGGGTGCGCCTCCCGAGCGGAGCGGGAGAACCTGCAGCGACGGGACGCCGCAGCCCTCGCCTGCTCAGGCCGTGGAAGGGGCAGCCCCACCTCGCTCCCGCAGCCCCTGCCGGCCTTTCCGCTTCCCATCTGGCGGCTCCCCGGCCTCCGCTTGTGCCTCCTGCGCCGAACGAACTCCATGCCCCACCACGCATACACGGACTGAAGCAGACCCTGGGACACAGGGATGGGCGGGGAGGCAGGCAAACAGGCAGGGCCGATTTGGCTCTCCCCCGGCGGACGGGCGGCCCGCGTCCTGGAGAGCCTCGCGCTCTGCGGAGGGAGAGCCTGGCGCCGCGGGAAGGGTTGTGCGGTGCCCGCTCGGCCTGCCTGTTTGCCTGCCTCCCCGCCCATCCCTGTGTCCCAGGGTCTGCTTCAGTCCGTGTATGCGTGGTGGGGCATGGAGTTCGTTTTCTCCTCCCGATTGCCCATTGGAAGGGGCTGCTGCCGTTCACGAGCTGAGCTCCCGCTTCCGCCTCCTGACAGATTTGAGATTTGGCTCTCCCTGGCGGACGGGCGGCCCACGTCCTGAAGAGCCTCGCGCTCTGCAGAGGGAGAGGCTGGCACCGTGGGAAGCGTTGTGCGGCGCCCGCTTGGGGCCCCTGCCGGCCTCAGCCCCTTTGGCGGGTGGGGTGGGGTGGGGAGGGGGGCTTTTCCTTTCCCTGGGACTGAAGAGGCGTGATGGGGCCTGGGGGCTTTTCCTCCAGGGGTCTCGGCCTCTCTAGTTCAGGGCGTCTTGTCTGCCTGCGGCTGCCCCACATGCGTTTGTGCGTGTGCGCGCCCGTGTTTGGCCACCCACCAGCCGGAGGGATGGAGCCGGGCCCCCTGAATGCCGAGGGGCCTGCGGGTCGGGCATCCCCCAGCTCCCATCCGCGGGGCTGCTCCGCCTTCGCCAGCCCTGAGCCTCGCTGCTGGACCTCGTCTGAGGAAAGCGCGTGGGGCTGCAGCGCAGGAGGCGCAAGCGGAGGCCGGGGAGCCACGGCCGCTGCCAGATGGGAAGCGGAAAGGCCGGCAGGGGCTTTCTCCAGCCGCAGCAGCCCCTGCAGCCACTCCTGCGCCGCCTCCGACAGCGCCGCGTCCCGGGCCAGCAGCGCCTCCCTGCCGCTCAGTGCGCTCGGAGAGACGGGCCTGAAGGGGCGCAGAGGCCGGAGAGGGAGCCCCTCTGTCTCCCTTTCTCTCCCTGCCTCGCCCGCCCGCCAGGCGCGGAAGCGTAGCCGCCTTGACGTCAGGCGCCCGGGTGCTGCACGAGCAGGTCGAACATGTCCCCGCCGTCGCCTGGGACCTTAGCGATGGCGAGGGGAGGGCGCCGAAGCTGCGGTCCGGGCTGGGCTGGGCTGGGCTGGGGCCGGATCCTGTGTTCCTGATGACCTTGTTCAGCCCGCCTCTCTGCTCCCCTTTGGCGCGCGCTGATTGGTGGAGGTGTCCTTCCTTCTGAGCCTCCACCAATCAGCGTCTCTGTTTCTTCCCCAGGGTTCGCGCTGCTTCCAGAGACCGGCTTTCCATGTGTCGGGCGGCAGACAGAGAGAGAGAGCCAGAGCCGAGGGGCCAAAGAGCCAGATCTGGCTCAAGAGCCGCCATTTCCGACCCTTGGCCTAGGTTAACAACCTGGGGGGAAGAGGATACCCACAAAAAAAGGAGGACTTGAGGCTTCCAGGGATAATCTATTCCTGTTTATTTGTTCTTCTTGAATCTGCCATTCTCTTATCTGGATCAATGGAACAATAAGTTTAGAGCGTTAAGTATAGAGAATTCTGCCTCTATTAGAGTAAGTGAACAGTATCCTGACTAAATTGATTTCTTCTTAATTCCACACTGAATTCCACACTGAAAAGGGGTTTCCAGTTTTGGAGTCTAGATATCTGACACTATTTTACTGACAAACAGATGTACTTCTGTTTACTAGCTTTTGAACTGTAGGAAGAATTCCAGCTTAAAACACTAATGGCTGAGAGGAAAAAACATGCAGTATGTTAAGACAGAATAAAAGCTGACTAGGGTTTTGTTTTTGTTTTTTTACTAAACAGGGTTTTTTTTACATGTGAGATTTGTTTGCATGGGATTCTTTCAAAAGATATAATGTTTAAGGCAATACAATACTACTGAGTATGGCTTTGCTACACCAACAATGAATGTGCCTAAGTAGCCATTTTCTGTATAAATTAGCAAGGGACTGAAAAATAGCTCCTAAAGGAAACTCTGCCAGGATTAATTGTGGAGGCTATTCTACAGACAAGAGCACCACATTATATAGAGAAAATAGAACTGGGATTACTATAGTGATTATTAGCTGAGGTGGCAGCTGGCCTGGGCCATCTCACGACACCATACCAGCAGGTGGAGAGGGAGAACGCATGAGAGGGGTTGAATGAAGCCTTTCACTCACGTTATTCACTGTCATGCCATGTTTTCTACTGTAACTGTCTTTGAAGGAAATCTCAGCTGGAGAGCTTGGATTCACATTTTTAATAGACCAACTCCTACAGCAAAAGACTCTAGATCAGATTTGGGGTTTAGGGGAAGGATATACTGTAAGTACCTTTTCACATCAATACGATAAAACTACAGTCATTTCAGTCTTAAGTTCAAATATCAACTAGAACTCAGGACCTTCCTGAAGCTGGAAAATTGTGAATAGCAGACGCCTGTCTGCAGGCAGCTCCTTCTTCCTTCCTTTATTTGATGCATTGATTCTGCCATATTTTTTTAAACAATGTACAAGGTAGTGTTTTTTTTCCTTTTAAGAAGAGAAAGTTACAAATTTGGTAATGCAACTAAAAGGCAAGAAAAAGAATCAGAAAGGCAGATGGAAACAAGCAAATTCAGGTAGCATTTCTTAACATTGCACAACTGATATTATTGTGAACAGCTGGAATGGAATATAGTAGCTGTTGACTTCTTGGAGAGGAGGACCCAAAATGGCCACTGGCTCTGGCCAGACTGTGGGAATTGGCTTTGCTTGCTGCTGCTCTCCTTCAGAGCAGCCATCTGGAAAGAGCTGGTGATAGGAAATGTCCTGGGAGATGACAAGCTAGAAAGAACAAGTGCTCCTTCTGACAGTCTGTTTTTCCCCTCAGCTGCATCAAGGTGGTATGGTCTGCAAAATATTAGAAAATAAAAAGGCCATAACGATTATTATGAGCAAATAGAAAAACAACAAGTCTGTTAGCATTAAAAATGGTAATGCAATATAAACTCAGAACTATGAAACCAATATATCACTGCTTTGAGGTTATATCTACTCTTGATTGATTGATTGATTGATTGACTGTATCCTTAAACCACCATGCTCTCAGTGGTTTCCTGGCACGGTGGAGCATAACACATACCATAAAGCACAAAATAAAACTTACACAGCAATCTCTTAAATTACCAGAATAATACTACTATAGGCTTCTCCCAACAATAAGATCTAACTATTAAAAACTCTCTTGAACAGTTCCATCTTCACAGCCTTCCTAAATATTGGGAGGGATGGCATCATATGGATCTCTGGGCAGAGGCTGTTCCAGAGGGAAAGGACTACCACAGAGAATAATTGACTTTGGCCCTCCCCCTGAATCTCTTGTTGGGGGGGACTGTCAGCATCCCCATGTGGGACATGTGAACTGGATGGTGTTGGAGATCCTGGCAAATCCAGCATGCCTCATCAGCATATGGATGGCTGTTTTAGGATGCAAGCTCTCCATGCTTTTGAGGAAGCTGTTTGTGGCCACTCCCACTTCCTTTCTCTCTCTCTCTCTCCTCCATGGACCGGGAGCAAGTACATGGCTGTGTGCTGCTCCATTCTAGGCCATGGATGGGCCTAGGAGATTTTCCCCCCTTTCTACACGCATCTCTTGCAGCAAGCAGAGCAAGAGGTATTAAGTTAGGGAAACGAAGAAGAAATGGAACATCATTTATCTACTGAAAATGCTGTACCTGCAATGAATAAACGTAAGGGCTCTTTTGTACTTACTTTTCATACCTGCTATGTCTAAGCGCGTGTTTCTTTATGCTTGGGTGGGCTAAAGGTGTAAGATTAACCTGGATCTCTCTAATATGCTCATGGGCTCTGTTTTTAAACAATATTCTTTTTCTGTACACAAGTTTAGCAGCTCTGCTCCATTTCAGTAGTTCTAACAGACTGCTGAATGTGCTTCAGATGGCTAGATGCTATTGGAAGCAGATGGTTTTGGAGGTATCTGGCCACCAAGCTATGTAGGGCTTAAACCAGCTTCCAGAAGCCTATCTGTAACTAATCCAGAGCCTGCAGGACCAGTGTAATATGGAAGTACTGCCTCTCACCTTCCAATAAGTGGCTGATGCATCAACTGATGCTTCTGGGCAGTCTTCAAAGGCAGCTACTACCAGCCCTTCAAGGTAGTCCAGATTAGAAGACCAATGCCATGTAGGTCAATGCTACTTTATTACAAAGCTATAGTAACAGAATCTTGCAAGTCTGAATGCATTTCCCCTCTCCTTCCTTTTATCTTCATGAGAACTAGGGAGGGCCTGTCTGAGACGTTTACTCACACTACATTCTTGCTCCAGACTCAGACCAATTTTGTCTGACCGTTGCTTTGGTAGTGATTCTTCTTCCTGTCCCTCAAGGCCATTCCCTCTTCCCTCTACAGCTATATGTAGTAATTTATATGGGAGGTGACAAGGCTATGAGTCACTTTCACCAGGGCCTCTTTCTCCAGGAAAGGACACAACTGGCGCACTAGCCTGAAGCTGTTTCTATCCATGGTTCTATCTAGCTGTAGCCGTGAGTCTAAAAGGATCTCCCAATCATGGACAAATATGGTCTTCACACGGTATTTACCTGCAGAAGCCTGAGACCAAGGCCACCAGCAATCCGGTCACCAGACTCTGGATTGAGACAGCTGGGTCAGAAGTGGTATAAGATTGCCGGTCGCCCTTTCCCTGGGACTTCCCCAGTGCCTCACATCTGTCACCACCACAATCTTTCCTCCATCCTTCCTCATTCCCCATCTCCTCCTATAGCCCCCTTCCCCTTTCCAATTAACGGAGCTGTATCTGAGCCATGCCCTCAGGACCTCATCCCCATCCCTTCACCCATCCTCCACTCCTCAAACAGTCCAGGTAGGCTGGCAGTTCTGCAAACTGCTCCCATCGGCCTCTTTGCTCATCTCCTCATTGCCCACCACCCAGGCTCTCAACTGGGAGAAGCCACCCAAATTATGCTGCTATGCCAGCTAACAAAATGGAACCGGACAGCCCTCATTCCCAGTGAGAATCAACTCAGCATCCTCCTCACAACCCAGGAAGCCCCAACCTCTCCCTGACCTTCCTCATATGAAGAATGAAGAAGAAAAACAACACTGCAAGAATTGCTTTCATAGACACCATAAAAAATAACAAGGACAAAGTCTGTTTCCATCCCAGTGTTTTCAGTCTTCTAAAAACCTTCAGACAAAACATTGCAAGGACCCTCAACCTTGTAAGCACCATGACAGATGTCTTAGCTTAACTAAGACAATTTTATTTAGCCTCTGGGAAAGCTCTTTTTATCCAGGCTTCTGTTTTCAGGGTTAGTTTTATCTGGGACGTGGCCCCTTCACTATGCATTTTTGAAGTGTTTCCCTTCTGTGTTTTCTTGAGGGAAGAAACAAATCACAGCCCTTAACTTTCTTTTTGTCTAAGATTGTTGGCTTTGTGAAGCCGGTGGTGATTAATTCTGTTCTGTCTTCCTGGCTGATATAGCTTCTTTTCCCATAGACCCCAAGGGGAAAGGTTCCTTTATCTTCCCCTACAAGGGTGGCTATTTATTCTCTATTAAAAACAGACTATTTGACATTTCACTGATCATCATCACATCCCTCTAAGGCAGCATTGCCTCTGCTGAAAATTGCTACAGCATCTTTTTCATGCTCCAAAGAGTGCTTTTTCCTCCCGCCTGCCAAACAAACAACAAACCCAGTTTCTAAAAACCCATGGTCTGTTTTCAACATGTGATTTGGGACCTTATAACAGAGTCAATGCTCTCCCCAGTTAAATCCCAAACGTTCCACTTCAAATTGCAATTCATAATGTGAATTTCGGCTATTCAGCCCTGGCTTCATTTTGTTTTCTCATATAACTAAAAAACCCAATAATTAGTTGTTGTGTCTGGCTGTATATTTAATTTTCTGGACAAGACCACTCTTCCCTGTTCTCTAATAAGTTACTGTGATGCATAGCAATGTACTTAGTATATTAATAATGTACATTTGATGCCTCTAAGAAATTTCTGCTAGTTCCGAATTCAGCCCTTAGGGACTGACTGAAGGAAACTTATTGGGCTAATGCTTAAAGTTCAATATTTCAAAGTCCTGGTGATTATCTCAGAATTCTTAAAAGACTTGGGAGTTAGATATTGAAAGTATGATCTCTTCTCACATGAGCTAGCCCATATTTTATATCCATTGTCAATATTCCTCTTTCAAATCTTGCGACATTCTGAATTGATGGAGAAATCACTCAAGAGGGGGCTTTGGCAACTGTGTCATCCTTTGTTTGGAATGAGCTCCCTGGAGACACTTGCCAAGCTGATGCCTTTTATCTGAAGATCATTCAGTGGCCCATTAGAACCAGTGAATTGAGCAGAGCGTAATGTTGTGTAAACTCATGGGCAGAAAAAGGAATATTGTTTAAAAACACAGCCTATGAGCACGTTAGAGAGATTCAGGTTCTTATTCTTACACTTTTAGCCCACCCAAGCATAAAGAAACACACGCTCAGACATTGCAGGTACAAAAAATAAGTACAAAAGAGTTCTTACATTTATTTTTGTCCAGGTACAGCCATTTCAGTAGAAAATTGGTTTCAGTTCTTCTTTCTGTTCCCTAAACTGTATACCTCTGGCCCTGTTTGCTGTCAGAGGCTGCATGGAGAAAGGGGGAAAAGCCTCTGGAGTTGAGGCCTAGCACATAGCCTGTCCATGGAAGGAGCTAAGGCACACGTGTCCTACCCCATTGGTGGAAGAATCAGAGAGAGAGAAGAGGAAGTGGGAGGGGCAACAAGCAACTTCCTCTAGCACAGAGTTTGCCTCCTAGAGCAATCACCCATATGTTAATGAGGCATGCTTGATTTGCTGAATTCCAACATTATCTACCTTGTTTGCTCAGGTCTTCTAACGTGGCCCTTGAAACTGGCTTTAGCAGGCTTTTTCAGTTGAGAGGATGAGATCATTCTGGTCCACTACAGCTTTTCTGCTGGTTGTTTGATATTGCTTTTAATATTTTGGTAAACCAAAAGGCAGCAAATAAATATTCAAAATAAATAAACTATTGGCACCGTACGGATGTCTGATCATTCCAGGGATTGGCAATCTGACATCTTCCAGATATTTCGGATATCATCCCTGGCCACTGAGTACTCTACACAAGGCTCACAGCATTATAGTCCAAAGCATCTGGGAGATAGCAGGTTGCCTGCACCTCTTTTAAACCATAGGTTAGTGTGGCAAAAATTAGCTGCAGAGAGCTTCATATTCTCTTATACTGCTCTTCTCCTCCAGGGTCATTATTACCTCCATAGCTTGTTTTATTATCAGAACTGACAAATTATAGTTAAAATTTTAAAAGGTTTGAAATTACAAATTTATTTTATTATTTTATGTTAATTTATTTATTTTATATTTTATTTATATTTTATTTATTTATTAATCACATTTTATACCCCGCCTATCCCCTCCCTATCAGAGTGGCTTACAACAATTGAAATTCATATATTAACAATTCATATATTAAACAATGTTATTTAACCGCGTGCTAAGGGAGGGGGTAAAGGAACCGGCTCTTCTCCCGTAGGCATTGGACTACATGTCCCAGGATGCCTCACTCCCGAGTCGGCTGCTGACGTCCTGGATGTTGTCAATCAGGATCCGTCGTCCTCCGCTGCCATTCACGGTATTCACGAGGTCATTCTTCGTTCCGAGGGCGACCCCCCGACAGGACGCCAGCAAATTGACCCACTTTAACATGGTACCCATTTATCTACTCGCATTAGCTTTCGAACTGTTGGGTTGACAGAAGCTGGGGTGAATGGCGAGAGCTCACTTCGCCACGCGGGATTCGAACTGCTGACCATTAGACCGGCAGTCTTTTACAGCTCAGCGGTTTCACCGCGCCCCATTTTATTATTTTATTTTATTTTATTTTATTTTATTTTATTTTATTTTATTTTATTTTATTTTATTTTATTTTATTTTATTTTATTTTATTTTATTTTATTTTATTTTATTTTATTTTATTATTTATTTTATTTTATTTTATTTTATTTTTATCCCGACTTTATTATTTTTATAAATAACTCAAGGCGGTGAACATACCTAATACTCCTTCCTCCTCCTATTTTCCCCACAACAACAACCCTCTGGGGTGAGTTGGGCTGAGAGAGAGTGACTGGCCCAAGGTCACCCAGCCGGCTTTTGGTCTCCTGGTTTGCTATTGGCTCCTTCCTAGGGCTGAGAGAGAGAGGGACTGGCCCAAGGTCACCCAGCTGGCTTTCGTGCCTAAGGCAGGACTAGAACTCTCAGTCTCCTGGTTTCTAGCCCAGCACCTTAACCACTAGACCAAACTGGCTCTCAAATTTATTCTAACCATGTAAAACCATGTAAAACAAGAGTCTATTTTTTCTTCCATCTTTCCAAAAATCTGCCTATGAGGGCTAACAGGCCATAGTTTTGGTGGCAAGGTTGCACAATGGTTCTTTGTTGAACTTACTGATTTCTATGACCTCATCAGAAGGCGGTGTTTGCATTTTATCTAGTGTCCCTTTACAAACTTGCTGCATAGGTTTTTACAACATGAAAGTGCTGTGATTTCTTTTTAAAGATTCTTCGTACTGTTGTTAACTCTGGGGCTCCTGCAAGCCTGCTCATATTTCCACTTTGCATAGATGCGGAACTGTCTTCGCTACACAAACACCATCACTCACCATCTGAAAGCTGAAAATAGAGGAAATGAAGCAAAATCAAACAGCAGCAAGAGCAGATCAATAGAAGCAGAACAATAATATAGTAATAACACAGCCGGTAGCATAAAATAAAACCATGTAAAGATAATTTCTTAATACGTA
This sequence comes from Charina bottae, assembly GCA_023362775.1. Lineage (NCBI taxonomy): Eukaryota > Metazoa > Chordata > Lepidosauria > Squamata > Charinaidae > Charina > Charina bottae. Next base: position 243,541,874 of record JALMGJ010000001.1, on the reverse strand, counting down.
AGGGTCCATATCACTGTTTTAAAAATGCATGATTTCTGAAACAGATGGGAGAAAATGTCCTGCATCTCTTTCTAGGTAAGCTACTCCATATTACAGGGCACTCCCACTGAAGCAGCTATTTCCCTAGCCCCTGCCAACTGTGGTAAAAATAATTTTTAAAAGTAATGAATAAGAAGTGCTTTGAGAATTCAAGAGCACTCTATCAATGTTAAGCATGATTATTAAATTGTTCTAATGCTGGGCGACGCATGCCTTGTTCCGATTCCAGGAACCAATTTTTCCTTGCAACAAACTGTGGAGCTTGATAATATTTCATTAACGGCAATTACTGACATTGTGAATATAAGTTTCCATCAGACTTTAGAAGAAGGAAAATTGCCACAATTACTTGTCTATTGATTCCTCCTGTACTGCAGATGTATTCAGATGAGGGTAATTTGGTAAAGGGCTTTGAGTTTATTCTAACCCAGATGGGTCATAAGAGAGAAATCCAGGGGAAAAAAAACCAAGCAAAGAAGACAGTCCCCCTCTGAGTGTGAATAAACATATGCCATTGCAATCCCAGGCAGATCTTGCAGAAACAGGGAGGTTTTTTTCCCCCATGAGCATCTAAAGCAACAAAAATGATTTTATATTTTGCAGGTTAACTAGCCAAGAGCAAACAGCTTGTAAAAGATAATCAAGTAGTCTTAAAGTATTTATGTAACTGAAAAGAATATGTTTTGTTCTCCAAATAAAATTCAAACAGAATACACTTTAGGGCAGTGAGGTTGGGGGGGGGGAGAGGGGGGGGAGAATGCCATACATAGAAGTATAGCCTGAAATATCAAGTGGTCATTCAACCTGATATATTTAACATTAGATCTTCATTCACTTTATTGAGCTCTGTTTTGAAGGATCATAAAGAAGTGCTGTAAATATAAGAATGTCCTCTGTATTCCTTTTGGATAGAGATAAACTGGGAAACGGGCAAAAATATTTTTTGTTTTTAAAGTTGAAGTGAGCCTAGAGGCAATAGTGACATACAGTATACAGAGAGGGATTTGTGTCTCAAGGGCACAATAGAATCCTGTGGTTCATTTCATCGGATGAATGCCAGTGGGGAAGAAAGATCTGGTGTGAGGGAGGGACATTTTAGCATTCTATTCACAAGAGGACTGTGTGCATTTGTGCACCAAGTTTGTGAAAAGAGATTATTTGATCTTGGAGGTGCTTTGACCTCTCACCTTTCCCCCTAGAAATGGCACACTGGAACTGGAACCGGCTTGTGTCTAAGAAAAACCCAGGTATCTTTGAAAAGTGCCCCTCTGTTATATCAGGAAAATATGTTTTACATTTTTAAAAAGTTCCTTTGGAGAACCTTCCTTCATGACATGGGAGCAAAACACACACACACACAGAGAGAGAGAGAGAGAGAGAGAGAAAGAGAGAGAGGGGAGATATAGAAATATAGAGATATGCAGTGTACAAGTCTAAAGGACTGAAATAATTTTAAAAAAAAATTCTGTTGGGTGCTCTTTGGAATAAGACAAGAAGAGGGCCATGTTCTCAAATGTACGTGATAGGATTCAGGTTTTTTTTAAAAAATATCTGTTTCATGACCATCCTGCTGGGGCTTTGGGATATAACCAAAGACGTTTGTTGTTAGCAAGTGCCATCTATCTGCCCTAAAGCTCTCGGAGCAGAGAAATAGAGATGTTAAATTTATGTCATGCCCCATGTAAAAATAGAGAAATTCTGCCCCTTCAGGAGGGAGGGTGAAAGTCATGTAAAACCCCATACATGGGGGCATGACATCATACCTATATCTCTGTTCTGAGAGCTTAAGGGAAGGTGGACTGGATATACCATTCTGAGAGCATCTATATATCCCTTCCTGCCCCCACTAAGTGCCAGGACGTGAATAGCTCCTAAAGGTAGTCCTCACTTGCCAACCTCAATTGGGACCAGCAACTCCATCACTAAGCAATGCAGTTGTTAAGTGAAATGTCATGTGACTGTGCCGGCTTACAACATCAGTCCTGGCTGTGGTCATTAAGCGAACCACCTGCGGTCGTTAAGCATGATGTCACATGACCATGACTTGCGACTTCCTGCCAGCTTCCTCATTGATTTTGCTTGTCGGAAGCCGGCTGTGAAGGTCTCAAATGATGATCACGTGACTGCGGGACGCTGCAACGGCCACAACTTCGAGGACCAATCGTAAATGTCCCTTTTCAGTGCTGTTATAACTTTGAACAGTCGCTGAATGAGTGGTCAGTAAGCAAGGACTACCTATATAATCATTAAAAGTGTGAAGGTCTGTGAGTTCAATTCCCAGTAGAGGGTTTAAACCCCATAGAATAACATCTGGCTACCTGCATCTGAAGAATCCCAATTTGGGACGAAACTGGTCACATGGTGCCTCCTGGTGGTCAATGGAACTGAAAAATACCATCTATCTGTTGTCTAATAAGACTTAACGATAGGATACTTTAGAGCAGAGCTTTCCAAACTGTGTGTCGTGACACAAAAGTGTGTCGCCACACACAGTCTGGTGTGTCACCACACAACCTGGAAGCGCTGATCATCATCAGCGCTTCCGGGTTTTCCCGCGGCGACACACCAACAGCGGTTGGTGTGTCGCCGCGGGAAAACTTTGGAAAGCCCTGCTTTAGAGTATTCAGAGTGCCTCACCAAGATTCTCACAATAGCCTTGTATAGCTTCTGTAGGTGTGTTCCAGCTTAGTACTTTAGGGGTGAATCTAGGTGTGCTTAATGCTCCATGGAATCCAGTCTCAAAAATATAATATGCGACTGCATGAAAAGAATTGAGATTGTTCACTGGATTTGCTTTTTCTTCTCTTGCTCTAGACAGGCTTTTACTTACAAGGCAACCAAGAATTCATATATGCCAGTTTCATGATTTGGAATTGAGACCAAGTTGAGAAATGTCAAGTTTGCAGCTGCCAGGGGCTTTCAAAGCAAATGACTCAAAACAGATACACACAAAAAATCGGTTTTTCTATTTCTTATATGTTCTTTGTCATCCCCTTCATAAATTACATCCTAGGTAAAAAAAAAAAGTAGAGTTGTTCTGGCAGTGTAACTTATTTCCTTTTCACCAAATTATCCAAATTTCCCTAAAAAAAACCCTGCTGTGTAATGCTTAGGGGGTGTTGTGTGTTAATAATACCTTTTTGGCCCAAGGCAGCCTCTGTAGTTTGGAAGGGCTGGACTTTGGGGAGGGACTTTTGTCAGAATTCTTTACAGATGATTCATAAAGTTTTTGTTTGGCCTTTGTGTGTCGCTTCAGTTCTTTGCAGTACAGCAGCTGCGTTTGGGGGATGATGGTCGAATTGACAGAGAGCTGAAGACCAGCAGGAATTTAAGTGCTCTGGTAAGCAAAACGCTCACTGACACCCTGAGCAGATTCTTGGGGTTTTATACATAAAACCAAATGGCTGCCCTTTGACCCTCTGAAGAATTTGGTACTGGTTAGCCTGCTTCCTATGACTGGTATGCACAGAAGCTTTCCATATGTCCTGAAGCAAACAAGCTAGCCCTGAACAAAAACAACCTATCATTTAAACTCTCCATGGGACCCAAACATTTGCTATGATAGCAGCACTCAGTGCTCCTGCTTCACCAAAGTGTAAAACATTGATGATCTCATGAAATTAACTGAGAGCCATTGGTGTAGTGCAGTGTTTCTCAACCTTAGCATGCTGGCTGGGGAATTCTGGGAGTTGAAGTCCACACATCTTAAAGTTGCCAAGATTCAGAAACACTGGTATAGTGTATAAGGTGCTGGGCTAGGAACTGGGAGACCATGAGTTCCAGTCCTCCCTTAGGCACTGAAGCTGGCATGGTGACGTTGTGCAAAATAAAGGCAGAATTTAACTCTAGTAATAATAATAATAAAAAATACCTGAAGGATCATTTCTCACCACAGCATCAGTCATTATATAGAGATTTAGATTTCATAACAGAGTTCAACAACCAGGAAAAGCATTGCTGATTTTATTGCAGAGCTGTGTTGTTTATCACAATATTGAAATTTTGGGAACTGTTTGGAAGAGGTGCTGAGGAATCACATTGTATGTGAAGTTTGTGATGAAGGACTTCAACAGAGACTTTTGTCTGAACCAAAATAGACATTTGCAGTGAAATTGCACCAGGATAGTACAGGATACTGAAGATCCCAGCTGTATCATGTTCAGAATGTGTAACAAGGAGCAGTGCTTGTAACAACATTAACCAAGGGCCAGGAGCAAGATGGAAACGGACTCTGGATCTGGACTATCCATAATCAACAAACACCTTTTACATCCAATATTTTTACAGGTGCCTCTTCCCAAATTGTTGAGGGCATCCTGTGTTCTCCGACTACAGCAGAAAGATTAATTTTGCTGGAAGCTGCAATGTAAATGTATAATATGGAGCTTTCTCAGGGAAGCTTCCAAACATTGTTACAGAAAAGGTACTAAAAAGAATTTAGGAAAAATCATCTGTAAAGAATTTAGGAAGGAACTAGTTCTTACTACCAGGAATCGGTGTCCAGAGATGCACATCATTGCTACAGGTCAGTCTACAGAAGTACTTATTATATTTCTTAAAGTGTTTTCTGAGACACTGGAGAGTTTTGTAAGCATTCTTTACAGCTGATTCATAAAAGAATTTGGCTTAAAACACAGCAGCCCCTCAACAAAACAATTTGTATGATGACATTTTCAGTCCATGTGTTTCATAAACTAAGTTACCAGTAATGGAAGAAAAAATCTTAGATACCTTAAGATATTAGTTCAAAGAATATGTAGATAGCTCTCACACCTTGGCAGCCCTTACAAGTAACCACACATTTACATTTTCAGCATAAGAGACCCACAATGCAAAACTAAGACATTAACATCGGGAAGGAATAAATAGAAATCAAAATGGCAGAAAACAGAAAAAACCTCATGGGGGACTTTTTAAATTGGAAAATTAAAATTGCATTCCATCTCATCTGTATCATTTCAAAAGCTTTTTGGTCACAAAACAGATTTCTGTATTTTCAACCTATCTTACCATATGTGTCATAATCCAGTTTATGGCTGATGTCATGGAAAAGGCTTGTGCTTTTATCATTCAGGTTATGCTCACTTCCCACAGGAAAAGGTAATCTAGGTTTTTCTCAAGAGCCGCTCAGTGAGGCAACAAAAACATTTGCAATACGGTAGCTGCTTCAAACTCCATTCTGCTGCCTAATATTTTCTCCTTTTCTAAAACAGCTAAAAAAACAAAATAGGTACACAAACATGTTCAGATTGGCACATCTCTGACTGAATGATTACTTTGAATTTGACCTTCTCTTTACATTGATAGCTTATTGTTAGCACAATTGTTAGCTCAATTGATGATCAGGCACCAAACTGCCTGGCACAAACATCTTGGGCCGGGTAGGGGGGGGGCAGAGTGCAGGGGGAAAATCCTTTGTAGAAATTCACTCCCATGCAAAGACTTCCACTTTCATTCCATGTTGAAAAATGTAGCCTAAGCCCTAAACTATACTTAATTTAGATTACAACACACACATCCTTGTTCAAAGACTGGGGAGGGGGGAAATCAAAAGACCCATGTTGTGCTTATTTGCATGCCCCCATTTTATAGGCAATACATACAAGAGACTTGCTATTCATGACTTCTGTTGAAAAATAACATCTTCAGCCTTATCCTCCATAAAAAATATGGTGCAAAATAAAAACAAGAAAGCTTTTTCTATAATGGAAAATAATTCAGTTGGAGATGATTCCTCTCAAGCTAGATTTCTCACTCGAGGCACAAATGACCAGGTTCAAATTATGCTACTTTGGACACATTATGGGAAGACCCATCTCTCTGGAAAAGACTCTAATGCTGGGAAAGGTGGACGGAAAGAGAAGAAGAGGAGGACCAGCAGCCAGGTGGATGGACTCAGTTACAGTGGCGATGGGGGCACCACTGGAAGACCTGAAAGACCAGGTTAGGGACAGATCATCATGGAGAAAATCTATTTATGTGGTTGCTAGAGTTGACACCAACTTGATGGCACATAATACTGTATATCTATCAGTCAGTCAGTCAGTCAATCAATGTCATTAGGGTCTATAAATTCAAATATATATGTGTGTGAAAAGCTGCTTCTGCCCATATGAATCAGCCTACAGGTCACAGTCGCCTTCTGAAGCTAGCCTTATAAACTCGCCAAAATAGGTGGGAATACAAGCTAGGGCCTTTTCTGTGGTGGCACCCCCATGATAGAATAAAGGATAAAGTAACATGTAGAACAGTTAATATATAACAATTAATATAGTTAATTATAGTTAACAGTTAATATAGAACAATGAAGGGGCATGGTGGCTCAGTGGGTAAGACGCCAGGCTTGTCGATCGGAAGATTGCAATTTCGGAGGTTCGAATCCCTAGCCCCACGTGCGGAATGAGCTCCCGCACTAGCTCCAGCTCTTGCCAACCTAGCAATTCGAAAGCATGCAAATGCAAGTAGATGAAAGAGAGGACTCACTGGAAAAGACCCTGATGCTGGGAAAGACTGAAGGCAAAAGTAGAAGGGGATGGCGGAGGATGAGATGGTTAGATAGCATCACCGATGTAATGAACATGAATTTGAGTAAACTCCGGGTGACAGTGGAGGACAGGAAGGCCTGGCGTGCTATGGTCCATGGGGTCACGAAGAGTCGGACACGGCTTAACGACTGAACAACATCAACAACAGTGAGAAACCATTGTCCCTGTGGCATACTGTAAATATGTCTGAAGGGAGTCAAAGCTGGCAGCCCTCAACACACTGGAAAGGAAGTCTAATTGGACTTAGTGGGGTGGCTTCTGCGTAGACAAGACTTGGCTTATATTCAAAGGCAGGCTGGCACAGAGGAGGGAACAGATGAAACCTGGGAAAGTCTTGAAACTCAGGCAACATCCTCAGAGGCTATTGCTTCAACTCTTTGGAGACCAACGGATGCTGAAAGCCCAAAGGAAGGACAATGTTCCTGCTTGGAGTGGTGCATATGACTTCTGCTTCCAGGGCAATTTACGACAATCTTCAGAAGATAAGAAAAAATCCAAATTTATTGCAGTTTTGACTCAGGCCCTTTATTGCAAGCACCCAAACAAAGATCTGATTGGCAGGGAGGGATAGGAAAATAAACCTACTAACGGAATCAGCAGTTTAAAAGGGCCATCATTAGTTGTAATCATAAATAAGTCCTCCATGTATGAAAAATAGCAATCCTTGGCCAAAAGAAAAAAAAAAGATAATTCAAGCAGCCTCAAATAATTCTCAACTCTTTTTAAATATCTTTTTTAATATCATTGGAATAATAATTCAGAAACAAGTTAGTACTTCCGCTAATGTTTTTAAAAAGCTGTTACAGTGAAACAGTGACAAGCGTTTTAAAAATGTGTTGTTTATTACTTCTCATTCCATCGTTTCTTGAGGAGCTTAGGATAGCGTGTAACACCCCTCCTGCAATTTAAGCCTCACACCAGGCAGCCAGTGTGCAATTCTCCCAACATCACCTAACCATCTTCATAGCTGACAGATGATGTTGACTTTGGTGAAATGTGACATTCTACTTTCTCAGCAGCAGCCTTTGCCATGGATTAGTGTTTCTGTTTGGTGACCTCAGCATTTATAGAGCAAGTAATCGGTGGAAGACCTTTTCTATGCTGCTAGATTTGTCCCTATTACGACAAGGTTAGAGAGTAAGCCATCTTAATTTGCATGCCCCAATGATATTAAAGAAGTAAGCTGACATTTACAGGGTGGTATACTTGAATTATTTACCAGCTTTCGGATAATATTTTGTCCATGGAATCATCCATTGCTGATATTAACTAATCAGCTGATTGGCATCTAGTGCACCCCAAGAAGTATAGAGGGAAAAAGTTAAGGGAAGATTCTTCAGTGTAAGACTAGAAGCCAGAATTGATGTTGTTGGGTGGCTCTCATGGCAAGATCAGCTTTGGCACTATGGAGAACTGAGCAAAAATCCCAAGCATTCCATAAGACAAATAGTACTAACATATGATTCATATTTAGGTAAAGGTTAATATTTCTCAGGCTTATCCTCCCGTCCCCCTAAACTCAGCATGAACATGCTCCAGGAAACAGTTTTTTAATGCCATGCCCTCACACCATTGCCTTCATCTCATCTCCGACCCACAGCTAAGGCCGCTTCAAGGTATCTTCAGTTGTCCAGTTTTCAACTACTGTAGTATATTCCCTCATCTCCCGAAAATATTTTTTCTGTGAATCTGATCCAGTATGCTTCATTGATAACATGACTGATGACATGGTTGGGTGTTGGCATCTGCGCAGCTCCTATTGGCTATTTTAGGCCATGGCAGACATGCCCCATCCTCTCTGATCGCTGGGCACTGACTGCCACAGCCATTTCAGCTGGGGCTGCAGGAGACTCTAGATATTTGCCCATGTAATGCCTGATTGGACCGTTCCAAAACATTTGTCAGCTGTTGTATGGGCACACATAGACCCACAGATATAGGTGTAGTATTCTCTTGAAAGAGTGCTACACCTGGGTTTGAAAAACAGGACCAGCACCCTCTTGAGAGAATGCTAATCCTGTGCTACACAGCAGATTGGTTTAAGATGGATGAGAAAGCCAGATTCTGCCAGCTGTGTGTTGTTGATTCTGTCGCAAATGAGCACCTTACAGATTTTCTGCTTCTTCTGCCAAGAAGGGATTTCATATCGTTGTACTTCTTACTATTTGTATTCTTTCAAGGGGTACAATTTTGTCTCCTCCATGGCTGCTTCCAGGTGCTGCTAGCCACAGCCACTGGCTATCCCCATTACCATTCTGTTGCATGACTAGTCAAGGTAGAAGCTTGCTCAGTATTGATTGCTTCCTCTGGCTTCACCCTGTGCCTCTCTCCCAGGCCTGTGTCCTAGCAGCCAGGCTAGTTTTGGACACAGGTCTAGCATTTTCAGAAGGGATCTAGGCCCATATTCAGAACTAGCCCAGTTGGCAGGTAACAGGCGCAGAGCTCTTCCCTGCCTGCTTCCTGTTAGATAGGCAGCTTGACAGGTGGCTAAACGGACCATTCTAAGCCCCGCCCCATCACATGTTAAGAGCAGTTGGTTTCAGCTGGCAGGTGAGGCTTATGGGAAAGGGAACAAAGACACCAACCATGTCCCTTACCTTGACCCACATTCATGTACTACAAGGGAACAAGTCACTGGCCTCTTCACCAAGGCTGAGTAGGGATCTGTGATGAAGGCAGTTCATCAATTTATGCCAACGTACTTTTCTTCTGACTCACAGACAGGAGGACAGCACTTCAGGGTAGATGTGTGATTATGTCCTAGACCAAGGGTCGGAAATGGCGGCTCGCGAGCCAAATGCGGCTCTTTGGCCCCTTGAGTGTGGCTCTTCCGCAGGCAGGCGTGGCGGGCGTGGCGGGGGCAGGCGCGGCAGCGAGTGTGGCGGGGCAGGCGCGGCAGTGGGCATGGTGTGCGTTGCTGTGGGCATACCCCTGGCAACCTAGGCCCAGCCTCTCTTTTTCCTCCGGGGACGGGCTTCACACAGTCTCGCGGGAGTTTGGAAGCCTCCGTCTCCGGCAGCCATCTTGACGACGGGCACTTGCCCATCGCCTTAACCCAGGGCTTTCCAAACTGTGTGTCGGGGGCCCCCAAGTGTGTCGCGTGACAAGCCGGAAGTGCTGATGAAAATGCCCTCGGCTCTGGCAGGGAGGTGAAAATCGCGTGCGCGCGCGCTGCCAGGCCACCCGGAGTGGAAATTCTCCGCGCCAATCAGCTGTGCGTCGGGAAGCCCGGCAGCCTGCACGCGCGATTTTTGCCTCCCTGCCGGACCCGAGGGCATTTTCGGGGTCCCCGGAGTCTGCCCTTTCGAAGGGGCAGCACTGCTGCTGCTGCTGCTGCCGCTGCCCCTTTGAAAGGGCAGGCTCCGGGGACCCCGAAAATGCCCTCGGTTCTGGCAGGGAGGCAAAAACCTCCCTTCCCCTCCCCGCACGCACACGCTGCCCTGGAGTGGGGTGGAAGTTTTCCCCGCAGAACAGCTGAGCGCTGCTTGCGCGCAGCCTCCCTGCCTAAACTGAGGTGCTGCCCCTTCAAAAGGGCAGGCTCCGGGGACCCCGAAAATGCCCTCGGTTCTGGCAGGGAGGCAAAAACCTCCCTTCCCCTCCCCGCACACGCTGCCCTGGAGTGGGATGGAAGTTTTCCCCGCAGAACAGCTGAGCGCTGCTTGCGCGCAGCCTCCCTGCCTAAACTGAGGTGCTGCCCTTTCAAAAGGGCAGGCTCCGGGGACCCCGAAAATGCCCTCGGTTCTGGCAGGGAGGCAAAAACCTCCCTTCCCCTCCCCGCACATGCTGCCCTGGAGTGGGGTGGAAGTTTTCCCCGCAGAACAGCTGAGCGCTGCTTGTGCGCAGCCTCCCTGCCTAAACCGAGGTGCTGCCCCTTCAAAAGGGCAGGCTCCGGGGACCCCGAAAATGCCCTCGGTTCTGGCAGGGAGGCAAAAGCCTCTCTTCCCCTCCCCGCGCGCAGCCTCCCTGCCAGAACCGAGGGCATTTTCGGGGTCCCCGGAGCCTGCCCTTTCGAAGGGGCAGCACTGCTGCTGCCGCTGCCCCTTTGAAAGGGCAGGCTCCGGGGACCCCGAAAATGCCCTCGGTTCTGGCAGGGAGGCAAAAGCCTCCCTTCCCCTCCCCGCACGCACACGCTGCCCTGGAGCGGGGTGGAAGTTCTCCCCGCAGAACAGCTAGCGCAGCTTGCGCGCAGCCTCCCTGCCTAAACTGAGGGCATTTTCGGGGTCCCCGGAGCCTGCCCTTTTGAAGGGGCAGCACCTCGGTTTAGGCAGGGAGGCTGCACACAAGCAGCGCTCAGCTGTTCTGCGGGGTAAACTTCCACCCCACTCCAGGGCAGCGTGTGCGTGCGGGGAGGGGAAGGGAGGTTTTTGCCTCCCTGCCAGAACCGATGGCATTTTTGGGGTCCCCGGAGCCTGCCCTTTTGAAGGGGCAGCACCTCGGTTTAGGCAGGGAGACTGCGCGCAAGCAGCGCTCAGCTGTTCTGCAGGGAAAACTTCCACCCCACTCCAGGGCAGCGTGTGCGTGCGGGGAGGGGAAGGGAGGTTTTTGCCTCCCTGCCAGAACCGAGGGCATTTTCGGGGTCCCCGGAGCCTGCCCTTTTGAAGGGGCAGCACCT